>JAESUZ010005187.1:0-686205 GCA_017311185.1 Proteles cristata cristata
AATAAATGAAGTCAGTAATCTTTATGACAACACACTATCTTTATTATCTGGATATTATAGGAAAAATGTAAAATAATAACACCATTATCCATAAAACTAACATTCATTTATTATGTGGAATAATAGTCTGTGCAAAGAGAGTATAAGAGAAAAAGCACAAAACCACTGTATCACAGGTTAAGATTTATGGTTTACCCATTAGATAAGAATAGGTGTACTCTTCTGCCTCTCACTTTTTGGACTTGTAGTGGAAAGAGTTAAGCATTCATTTCCCCATTCCACTTTCTGCCTGCTTTAAATACTCTCATTTCCCCAACAGACATGAACAAATGAATATGTATGCATCTTTTTAAGTATATGGTATTTTTTGTATAATGCATAAAAGATGCATAAATGGTAATGAGCAGTGATAATATAAAATAATTTGTTTTCCTTCTTGTTTTTACTCAACTTCACATTTTAAGATTTACCAATATGCTGTGAGTGCCTCTACCTTACACATTTTATTTGTTACATAATAACACTGTATATACTCTATATCTTACTGGTTCATTTTTTAAGTAATTGATAGCTAGAATAATTCCAACTATTTGCTTTCTTATACAATGTTGTGATAAATATCCTGCAAACATCTCCTAAAAGGCAGGTATCTTCTAAAAAGTATGATGTTTCTCGAACATATAGAGAGGTTTCTCTTTTAATTGCTTATCAATAAGCTTCAGCCTCTTTGTACTGTCTCCATTTTTTTATTTTTTGATATGAACTTCTTGTATATTATAGATATAAAATATCTTTCAGATTATTTTTCATATAAATTATATTTCTCTATTATCCCAGCATTATTTTTTAATCATGTCATTCAATAACAATATAAATTTGGCCTACAGAGCCCAATTTGTTTTTTAAAAATTAACATTTATTCATTTTTAAAAGACAGAGAGAGACAAAGCATGAATTGGGTAGTGGGGGGCAGAGACAGAGGGAGACACAGAATCCAAAGCAGGTTCCAGGCTTTGAGCTGTCAGCACATAATCTGATGCAGGGCTCCAACTCAGGGACTGCAAGATCATGACCTGAGCTAAAGTCACTCAATTGACTGAGCCACCCAGGTGTCTCCAGAGCCAAATTCTTATTTTTTGGCTCTAAGATATATGTTCTTATATGTTTCATTAAAGTCCCTTACCCCCTTAGGGTACAAATATGCTTTTCTTGGCTTTATTCTATTAACTTTACACTTTACCATTGTCCTATTGGTCATCATATATGTATAGTGATAAGCAGAATTCCAAAGTTACACTCTACTCCATGAGTCAGTTTTTCTAACATCATCTCTATAACAATCCAGCACTTCCCTCAATTTCCATGACACTTTTTTCATAAAACAGATTCATTCACATGTGATTTATCTTTGTTTTTAAGACTTTCATCTTGTTCAACAACCGGATTTTTTTAATGTAATGTTTACACCACATTGTTTTATTAATATGGCTTCTTTAAAATATGCCTCCTCAGGTAGAAAGTCTCTCGAATCATTTTTTATGGCTGAACTATATTGGACAGATAATATTCTACATGTATTTAGAATTGTTGGTTTAATATTTATTTTTAAAAATTCATCAGGGATTTTAATTTAAATTCCACTGATTTATGGTAATGTGGGTAACAATTAAGTGGGAGACCTCACTTAATCATAAGAAAAATGCATCTGAAGGGGTTCTAGCAAGTTGAACATTTAAAAAACGTTTTACAGTATACATAATATTAAGCACTTATCTTCTGTTCACTACATCACTAGGATAACATTCTTCAGATGCTCCATACATCTATTTTAAAAGAATGGATGTGAAGCAGTTCCTGAAATAAGTCCCCTGTTAGGACAGAATAGGTTCAGAGCACCCAGACAGAGTGCCATTTCTACAGGGTTTTTTTGTTTGTTTGTTTGTTTTTCATTTTGGCCTGGAAGCTCCCTGTAAACCTAAATTGGACAGCTTGTCTTTATGTGATCTGTTTCAGAACACACTCTGAGTAAACAATGTTTACCCTGGAGTACTTGTTACAACCATCAGAGACAATTACTTAATATCACAACTGTTTAAACCAATAATAATTATCTATTATTATTATTATTATTATTGGGCAAATAAAGAATAACTAAAAAAACTTAAAAGAAATAGTTGGGAAATGGGATGTATATAAGGACTTTGAAAAGTTCTAACATATTTTTAGAAACCTGGAAGGCCATGGATAACACTGTTCATATGCCCAGGAAGACTGAAAAAAAGTCCTAATATCTCATGTCTGACTGATCTTGAAACTCCAAAGTGAAGGCTAAGGCACCGGTATAAACTGAAAGAACACTAAAAGTGTGCCCAACGTACATACAAAGTCCTCACCAAAATCTGGGACTTATCTGGAACTTATCAAGTCATTTAAGGAAAAGTTTGCCCACTTATTAGCTGAACTAGGTAACCAAACAAAGATTTCAGTGGCAGCATATGACCCAAAATATAGACTTCAGAGATTAGTTTAGAAAAAAAAAATTAATGGCAGCAAGATAAAGGTAGCAAGCCTCATGGAGAGGGAGAATCTTATTTCCACAGCTGCCACATTATATGAAATGTACAGTTTTCAACACAAAAGCACAGAACACACATCAGGGGAAAAAGAATGAAGATGTTGTGTTTACGTGACCAGGACATTGTATCAGCTATTGTAAGTATCTTACAAGAACTAAAGAAGAATATGTCAAATGAACTAAATGAAAATGTGAATTTAGAATTATCTTCCTAAATATATTTTACATATATTTACAAATGACATATTATTAGACACAAAATCTTCTTTTTTTTTAAATTTTTTTAATGTTTTATTTATTTCCAGGAGAGAAAGAGAGAGAGACAGCGTGAGCAGGGGAGGGTCAGAGAGAGAGGAGTCACAGACTGAAACAGGCTCCAGGCTCTGAGCTGGCAGTCAGCACAGAGCCCGACGCGGGGCTCGAACCCACGAACCGCGAGATCATGACCTAAGCGAAAGTCGGACGCTTAACGGACTAAGCCACCCAGGCGCCCCTAGACACAAAATCTTCTTAAGGATTTCACACACACACACACACACACACACACACACACACACACACACACACACAAGAGCATGCACGCGCGCACACACACACTACTGGAAGTAATAGATGAGTTTAGTAAGATGGTAAAATACAAAATCAGCATAAAATAATAACTACATTTCCATACAGCAGCAATGAACAATCCAAAAATGAAATTAAGAAAAGCATCCCATTTACAAGAGCATATAAAACAACAAAATATGTAAGAATAAACTTAGAAAAAGAAGTGTAAGACTTATACACTGAAAACTATAAAATATTTTTAAAAGAAATTAAAGAAGATCTACATAAAGCAGAAGGCATCCCTTCTTTGCAGATTAAAAGACAATACTGTTGAGGTGTCAATAGCCCTCAGATTGAAGATTCTCTATCAAAATTCCAAGTGGCTTTCTGTTTGCAGAAATTAATACTCTGACCTTAATATTCATAATTCATATAGAAGTTCAAAGGATCCAGAATAGCCACAACAATGAAAATGATAAACAAAGTTGGAAGACACATTCCCTCATTTCAAAATGTTCTACAAATTTCATCATTCAAGAAAGGGTGGCAGTGTCATAGGTATAGAGATAGAGTTAACATACCCCATCTCTCGATGAATGATGTTGGAGTTGAGTACGTTACCCATATTCAATGAAAATAGAAGAAAAAAATTACTGGCAACTTGTAACCTATGAAGATATAATGCAGAATCAAATATACTGAACAATATATACATCCTTAAAGGGAGATATTAATTCTGAAAAATGATCTATTTCACAGATCTGAAGAATGTCTAGGAAATAGTTTTGAATTCTCAGAAGAATAAGTTTATTGATTAAGTGCTACGGGGAACAATTTAAAAAGCTTTCCCAGAATTCACAGGACAAGATGAAATTAACAAATAGAAGGTTTAAGTGTGCTTACGGAGGCTGCAAACTGGCGATTTAAAATTCAGATGGCTGCTGATTACAGATAGAACAGAACAAATAAGGCAGAAGTGGTGGTGAAAATTATAGGGTGGACATGTTTCTAGACCACGAAAACACACTGCACGAATAATGAAAGGGTTTACTACAGTCCATATAACATCATTCTCAAGAGACCTGTATGTAACCAAATAGGAGTAGGGGAGAAATCTCATTCCATAAAATGTTCAAAAACAAACTGAAAAAATAAAGGTTATCTTAATACTTCTAATAACATATAACCTAAGATTCCTCACATTCTCTGTTGAAACCCAAATGACAAAAGTATAAAGCAATTTAATGTTAAAAAGTAAAAGCCACTCAAAGTAAAGAGAACTCAAGAAAAATATGAACCAATTTACTTTCTTAAAATATTCCATAAAAATCCATTGCAACCAATTGACAGAAATAGCAAAGTTAATACTCATAAATGCAAAGACTGGAAAAATGTATAACAATGAGCAAGTCTTAGTGATAATTCATAAGTTATATGAATTATTATTAACTTCATTAGAACTATAACAACAAATTATAATTATTAAAATGATATTTACAGTATATTGGGCCCCTGAAACTAAAACAGATTGTTATTACTAGTTATATATTCCTTTCTCATATGCTGGTAACACCACTTTTTTTGTTACCCATTTTTCTCCTACCTGGTAGAACTTTCTAACAGGATGTGTCATCCACTCTTCCCAAAGTTAAGTACATGCAGTTGTTTTAAACATGTCGTAAAATTCATGTCACAAAAATGGACTGGCTTATTGACTCGCTTTTAAGGACAGAATGTATCAGAAGTACACTGCATAAATTTCTACTCTATGTTAGAAAACGGCAATACAACTTCCACCTGGTGCTCGCTCGCTCTCTCTCCCTCTCTCTCTCTCTCTGGAGCTCTGAGCTGACATGTTAAAAAGTCCGCCCCCAAAAAACTTTCACACTGAGATGTCAGATGGAGAGATCACATAGAGCAAGAGCTAACAGATGCCTGAGGAGCCTTGTCTATTCTATTCCTAAACATTTCAACTCTATCTAGAATCAACCTCTAGACAAATGAGGGGGACATCAGAGGATTCCAGACTACTGCCTCTGACATGCCCTGGCAAACATCAGGTGAAGCAGGTAAGGTTTCCTCACCACATCCTATCTGACTTACTGACCTCCATCATCCAACAGCAAAATGAATGATTCTTTTTTCACAGCTGGATTTTTGGGTAATTTTTTTTTTTTAATAAACAGGTATGCAACACACAGCAGCCAACGTTTTAGTTAGGATACTTCCTCCACTTAGACATTGCAATTGATTTAAAGATGATCATATGGTTCAAGATGAGCCAATCAGAATAGTGATTGCTTGCTTGCTCCTTTAATTTGATGTATTCTTTTGTCTGGGTAGTGGAAGGAGGTATTGACATGGAAGCAGGGAAATGGGGTCTCTGTGTTAAATGGAGCTCTAAGGCCTTGTGTTTATATGAATGAAGAGTGACATATTTGCTATGGACATTTTTGAACATGGAGCTCCATCCTCATCTGAAATAAGCACAGTTATTTAGCCTTGCCCATATGTGGACCAGTGGGTTCTCTTTTCAGACTTCATCTAGTTTGAATCAATGTAACTTTTAACCAAGAAGGTCACTGAATAATGCAAGAGTACAATATGTTTTGTTGTTCTCTTACAAATTGAATTAACATAGATTTCTTTTAAGCAGCAGACATTCAATTTTTACCAGCGATACTCCTCAATAAGTCTCCAAAGATACATGAAGCCCTCCAAGGCTTCCCTCAATCAATAAAAAAGACAATTTAATTTTTTGGTTGGAAATTATTTTAGAGATAAAAATTTAGAGAATTTCTTTAAAGGATGCTATTCTTTCATGGATCAGCTGAAATTGTGAACTATTACAAGTCAAAAATTACAAGCTGAAAATGTCAAAAGTTTGAGCAACTGACAGTGGAATCTGAGCTGCCTAAAATAATGGAAAAGAGATATTTGACACTACCTAATTTACATATTCATAATGGAAGAAAAGTAGGAGTGCAGATATAGGTTCCCATTTATTGGTGTTATGCTATCTGTCAGATCTCAATAATAAAAGTCTGATATTGTTTAAGATTCCAGATGCATCTAGAAGCTATTTTTAAGACATAAAAAATTAGTTGTAAGTTTGTTGGAGGTGCAAATGAAAAATGTTTTTCTTCTTTAAAATACTGAAAACTGAAAACTAATATTTTAAGAGACAAGTTTTATTCTCCCTTTAAAGCTCGGGGAACAAAAATAAATAGAATAAATTATGGAACTTAGGATTTTAGAGAGAACACAAGTAATCATACATTTGTGGTACTATCCTTGCACTTTTCTTATTTTAAACCTGCAACAGCCAGGTCTCCTCAATCTCCTCATAGGTCACATGCTCTTAGGATTTTATTCCTTTTTTTTTTTTATTTTATTTTTTATTTTTATTTTTTTAATTTCTAGGAGAGAGAGAGACAGCGTGAGCAGGGGAGGGTCAGAGAGAGAGGGAGACACAGACTCTGAAATAGGCTCCAGGCTCTGAGCAGGCAGTCAGCACAGAGTCCGACGTGGGGCTCGAACCCACGAACCGCGAGATCACGACCTAAGTGAAAGTCGGACGCTTAACCGACTAAGCCACCCAGGCGCCGCTGATTTTATTTCTTTTAAAATCCAGTTATTCCCTTGGAAAAAAAAATTGTGTCTTAAGCCTTATTTATTTCCCTTACAATACTGTACTGTAAAATGTAAAAGGCTCTGGAACACACAATATAGAAAAAGGGCCATGTTGGAGGAGTGCAGTGTCTTGACGTCATCTTTTTCCCTCCCTCCTTGTTTCCTTCCCATTTAATCTTTGTGAGACACAGATGCTTGGCAAACCACAAAAATATAAAGGTAGTTTCAAGAAGAGTAAAGCACGACAACTGTAGTGACACAGGATCCACTTTTCTGATTGTGTGTGTGTGTGTGTGTGTGTGTGTGTGTGTGTGTGTGTGTGTTTAGATATTCTCTGTTTTCCCATCATACTGGCACCTCACACTATGAAAGAGAGCAGGCTGGCCATGAGTTAGTAAGCTATTCTTTCTAGTAAAGAAAATAAAAAATGAAATTTTTAATTTTAAAAAAAAAAGGAAATAAAAGAAAAGAGAAGGGAGAGAGGTGAGGGAAGGATCACAAGGGAGAATGCTGCCCCAAACTTGCTACTGTAAATATTAAGCACATTGGAATTAGAGGCAAGGTAGCAAGTAAGACTCAAGGAAAGAGAGTAATTGGCTTAGGCTACAGGACAAATTCAAAGCTCAGGAGGATATTAAAACACAGAGAGTAGGCTTTACTATCACAATTTTGACAGGAATATTTAACATATGCTAATTTCTATTTTATTCTTTTAATTATTTTAACAATTAAAAATTGTTTTATGTTTTATTTATTTCTGAGAGAGAGAGAGAGAAGAGAAAAGACAGCATGAGCAGGGGAGGGTCAGAGAGAGAGGGAGATACAGAATCTGAAACAGGTTCCAGGCTCTGAGCTAGCTGTCAGCACAGAGCCCGACGCGGGAGCTCAAACTCCCAAACCGTGAAATCATGACCTGAGCCAAAGTTGGAAGCTTAACCGACTGAGCCACCCAGGCGCCCCTTATTCTTGCAACTGTATACTGGACACCAAAGAAGGAAGGGCATCTGTGATCCTTCTCAAAGCCAGGCAAGAATTGTCACCTAGGGCCTCTGACTTCTCTGGATTTGAGAGGACAACTGTGAGCACAACTTTCTTATAAATACTCAAATTTTAGAAGTAGAATGTTCCAAACTGTGTAAATTAAAAAAAGACATAACTGGAAGACAGTTATATGCCCCAAGGTGATGGAATTTTCCTAGGCATTTCCCTAAGGATTGACCTTGTGGTGTAGTTGTACTTCACACACCATTTACATCTGTGTACCTCCCCCAGGTCTTGTCAAAAGCTGAGCTGAGCTGAAGAGAGATGAGCTTCCAGATGTTCAAATGGTGAATTAAGACAACAAGCCCAACAAAGGTAATGGTCAAGCCTTTAATTGCTTGTTGAGATAGCACAGAAAGAGACCAAACAGGAGAATGTGTGAGTTTCCTCACTGGTTCACTGTATCTCCATGGTGAGACACCATGTGACAATTACATGGATCAATGCAGATGTTTGTCATATTGCCTAGAAGCCCTTAGTCCAAAAGTTTCTGTAGTTTTTGACAGTAGGATTTGCAGAGGGGTGGGGAAGCAAAGGAGAAAGGCTAGGAATAGAGTGGAGAGAAATGTTTTCAAAGATCCCTGATAAAGTGGCCTGGGCAGAATTTCCTCAGGAAGCCTCTTCAGTGGGTCCTCTAATGAAAAGGCTCTTACATGGAAACCCTGGGCTAGGTATTCAGATACACAGAGGGGTATGGACAATGAAGGAGCCCTCAGTCCTTGACTGCAACTCTCATTAGAGACTATAATGCAATGGTTATGTGACAAATCTGGTGTGGATAGGGCTGTCTTCCCCTTAGAGGTTTGTGAGGTAAAGAACAGTTTTGAAACTCCCTATGGTTGGACCTGAAAAACCAGACATCGGATGGTGGCCTAGAGCCAGACAACTCAGTTCTGTCTATGTGAATGACAGTAGACATAAGACATTAGTCAACCAAGTTGGAAGCTTTCAAAATGAGCATAGACCTTAGTTTGACATGTTGAATAGATTATGGCAGGGAGTAGGTCTGTGGTGGGAGAATACTTTATTCCAATTTTCTGGTCAGTGAAAGTTCCATGGGGCAAATGTAAAATCCCAGTGAGGAGGAAACAGCTCCACACTAAGTGACTACAGTTGACTGGAATAAACGTTTCTCAGCATATAACAAAGAGGTGTTTAACTTCTGATTTAATTTGATTAAGAAAATTAAAACAATGGAGTATTTATTAACCTGCTCTGCAAAAATATACCTATTCTATGACTACTAAAATATACCAGTTAGGATTGCATGTAGTAGAAAGTAAGGACCTGGCTAAAATTGATTACAAACATGACACTTTATTACTAAACAGCATGTCAGTGTATAGGTGATTCCAAGTTTTATATAATGATTTACTTATACTTTCATTATCCCAACTTCATTTTGAGAGCCCTAAAGTGTAGATTATTTGTTCTTAGGCTAAATGATTCATGATTAAAGTTAGTGTTCTTGACACCATATCCATGGTCAAGTTAAAGAAGAGGGGATACAGAAGCAGAGTAATTAGCTTTGTTCCTTGATGCTTTAAAAAAAAAAAAAGAAACATGCCTTTTCCAACCTTTCCTCTCATATGATTTCAACTTATATGCTTATATGGTTCTAACCTGAGTCACACAAGCACTGTTAGTGGCAAAGTAGGCTGGAAAATCAGGTATTCCTACCAAGCTTCACAAGAAGTGCCAAGAAAAAAGAAGCCTGGATTACCTGTTCAGTTAGTGAAATGAGATTATCATGTATGACAATCATAAACCAAATGCATACCTAAACCATGCCATACTAAAGACTCTTTAAAAATACATAGCTTCATCTTAATACCTTATTCTCATGACAGATATCTGATTTATATGTCACAGTTTACACACATATTTACCTTTAAAAATCAGGGGTTCCTGGGTGGCTCAATCGGTTGGGTATCTGACTTTGGCACAGGTCAGGATCTCGCCAATCCCAAGTTTGGGCCCCGCATCAGAGTCTGTGCTGACAACTCAGAGCCTGGAGCCTGTTTCAGATTCTGTGTGTTTGTATCTTTCTCTCTAACCCTTCTCCACTCACACCACTCCCCTCAAAAATAAATAAACATTATTTTTTTTAATTTTTTCCATTTTTTTTTTTTATTTTTGAGAGAGAGAAAGACACAGCGTGAGCAGGGGAGGGTCAGAGAGAGAAGGAGACACAAAATCTGAAACAGGCTCCAGGCTCTGAGCTAGCTGTCAGCACAGAGCCCAACGCAGGGCTCGAACCCACGAACCGTGAGATCATGACCTGAGCTGAAGTTGGACACTCAACCAGCTGAGCTACCCAGGCGCTCCAAACATTAATTTATTTTTAAATCAGTATTACAATAAGTTTAAAGTCAATGACTGAAAATTATATTTTGATATTATAGTTTGTCTCTTTTATATAAGCAAAGAATTTGTTGAAGAAAAATGTCAAGAAATAGCAGACATGAACAAATAATAATTAGTACATTTTCCTAAATATAGTTAAAGGGACAAATTATCAGTGATTAACAAAATGAATAAATACATTTTTAAAAGAACCCATGCTTAGGGGCACCTGGGTGGTTCAGTCGGTTAAGAATCCTACTCTGGGGGCGCCTGGGTGGCTTAATTGGTCAAGCATCAGACTTTCGCTTAGGTCATGATCTTGCGGTTCATGTGTTCGAGCCCCGCGTCGGGCTCTGTGCTGACTGCCAGCTCAGAGCCTGGAGCCTGTTTTGGTCTGTGACTCCCTCTCTCTCTGACCCTTCCCTGCTCACGCTGTCTCTCCCTCTCTCTCTCCTAGAAATAAATAAAACATTAAAAAAAAATTAAAAAAATAAAAAAGAATCCTACTCTGGGTTTCAGCTCAGGTCATGATCTTGCAGCTTTGTGGGTTCAAGCCCTGCATCAGGCTCTGCACCAGTACTGCAGAGCCTGCTTGGGATTCTCTCTCTGGGTGTCTCTTTCTTTCTCTTTCTCTCTCTCTCCCTCTCTTTCTCTGCCCCTCCTCCACTTGTGCTGTTTCTGTCTCTCCCAAAATAACTAAATAAACCTAGAGAAAAAAAAAGAATCCATGTTTACAAGGCACGCTGTTGTAGATATGCCTGCAAAGAGGTTGTGTTCATGTTCTCATGGCATAGATAACCGTTTAACCCGTAAGTTTAAAATATATACACCTATTTGTGTATTTGAGTGTAATAAATATTTTTTTAAAAATCACCCAATGCATATACTCTGCCATACTTGCTGGTAGAATGTATTTATTGTTTGCATATGTAAGATTTTTAATTTAAAATCTCAACCAAATGTAATGACTTAACTTGAATAAAGAACTTGGATCTTTGTGAATATCAATATTTCTGATTCCAAAAAAAATATTAATCTTAAGGAACTCTTCTGCAAATATGGTATAATTCCAAGTATACAAATTTTCAGATAAAATTTATGGGTGATTGACAACTAAAGAGTTAACATTTTTAGTAGATATTTTTCTGGTGATTAATGCAACACTATAATCTTCTAATATAAGCTTTTTGTCAGAATAATTTTATAAATACCTTTTCAAAGTAATTCAGTTTAAGCTCTTATATAAAGCATGTCAAAATCTGTATTTGTAAGTGAAGTCTTTTATCATCTCTTTTACAACCAATCAAAATTGTTTCTCAACTTCAAATGTTTCTATATCTTCCACATCAAAAATCTGCATGAACTCTAATACATAGCTGTTGGAACTATAAAGTGGAACAGCTACTTGGCAAGTCTTTTAACCATATCTACTAAAGCTGAAAACCACATATACCCCAGTGCCTGACATAAAAGTATTTAAATGGTCATCTAACATCTGCATAAGAACTGCGTCCCCAAGAGCCTCATTCTTAGTAGACTGAAATACTACTCATACAGCAATGAAAATGAGCAAACTATTGCTACATAAAAAATCAGGAATGAATCTCACAAAATGGTGAGCTAAAGACTTCAGATAGAGTAGAGCACTTACAATATGGCTCCATTCATAGGAAGTTCAAATTCTGTGTTTTGAGAGGAGAAAAGGTCACAGTTACTATTAGAGGGAGAGTTGGGCCATGTACAAGTTGTAGCTGTGTACTCTGGAGTGCTGACACGGTTCCACTTGTGGATGTGAGTCCTGCATACATGAGCACGTTGTCTTTGAAAATTAATTGAGTTGAATATCTAAGATTTGTTCACTATTCTACATATATGCTATATGTCTAAGCGTGTATGTTAATTTTGCAAAATAGGAAGGAAATGTTAATATATAAAATATAAAACTTCACAATGATTACAATAGCTAATATCATCATTGTTTAAATCTGTGAAAGTTTGAAAACAAACAAAATTCCTCCCCCAATTTCTCTGACAACAAAGCAATCTTGCACATTTGGATTTTCATGTGTGAATTTCAAATAATACTGAGGTAAAGTTCAAGAAAACATTCAGTCTAATTGGATTTGAGAAATATATTTTTCTCTCATGAGACCATAATACCAAAGTTGAGAGCCAGTAACAACTATGTAGTCTTGAAGTCAGATTCTAAAGTGTACCACATGAATTAAAGCCCTATTTTTAGAAATTATTATAATTCTGAGTATATCAGTATTTTTACTCACAGTTCTACACTGAATAATAATTGACACTAGGTCTGTAACTGCCGAGTTTCAAAAAAAGTTTTTGCAATGTGACTGCTTTGGGGACTGTTATTGTGTCACTGTTAAAATGGCATAAACATTTAGTTTGCCTGTGGATAGCTGATCATGTAGCCAACAGACAGAATTTAATAAGTCAGACTCCTTATTATAAGTATGCTTCTTGAGATTCTTGGTTTTTGCATTCACATTGTATCTCCCAGAGTTCTTTTGCTCAGAAAAAGTGAAGAAAATAATCATGGTTATTAATTCACAAGCAATGGCATTACATCATATTTATCTTGAGTTTGTCTTATAGGAAATATATCATAGTGTTGATGTTCCTGATATGACTTAGAAGAGGAGTGGGCAAAGCTGTTTGCCCTAATCAGAATCCATAAAGATAGGGTAATTCTTTCAGTCTTAAATTTTTTGCTCAAAATATTCTCCCTTTGAAATGTAAATTATTAAAGCCATTTTTTCTGTAGTTAGGGGTGGGAATCTTGAAAAACACTCGAATATCTTGCCAAAGAGGACAGATTAATATAAATAAATAGAAATTATTATAAAATATTATGCCAGTATTTACAAGAATAATATAGAAATATAAATGTTGATTGGAAAGATGCTTATTATGTATTATATATGTCAGAAAAGAAATCCATTGACAAAAGCATTTATACTATGTGATCAAATCTTTGTAATGTGGAAGTGTGTGGATGTGAATGTTTGTTATCAAATATAATATGGAAGAATAATAGACCAATGCTTATTATGTATTATATATTCAGAAAAGAAATCCATTGACAAAAGCATTTATACTATGTGATCAAATCTTTGTAATGTGGAAGTGTGTGGATGTGAATGTTTGTTTCAAATATAATATGGAAGAATATAGACCAATGCTAAAAGCTTATTGGAAAAAAGCCCCAAACACTGTGGATTCCTTTGGCCACTTGTTTATTATTCAAAATCCAAACATAACATTAATTTAGATGACTGAAGTAAAATGTATTGTGTGCATAATGTATAAATACTCCTGAAAGATAGTTAAGCCTTCATTTGTGAATCCATATGTATATAATTATATAATATTTATTTTTAGCATACAGATGATTAGTTTTTGAACTAGAAAAAAAAGTAAAGTATAACATGTTGTTGTCTTTACTTTTTTTTTTTTTTAATTTTATTTATACTGGAGGGGAGGTGGTCGAGAAAGGGAGATGGTGGATCCTACACAGGATCCATACTGTGAGTGCAAAGCCCAATGTGGGTTTCAAACTCACAAACTGTGAGATCATGACCCAAGCAAAAATCAATGGCTGGCTGCTTAACCTACTGAGCCAGGAAGGAGCCCCTATTCTTTTTTTTCTTTTTTTGAAAGAAGTGAAATAGAGGAGAATTTGCTAGAAGTGAAGAAAGAAGAAATACAATATAAATAGTAAAAACAGTCAAAAGTACATTTACTGAATTCTATGCTATTATAATAAATTTAATTATATTAAAGTTTGAATTTATCTTTTCATTTCCATTACATTTTTATAGACATAGTGCTATGGCCATATTATGTGTGAAAGCCCTAATCCTTGGTACCTCAAAACGTGACTGGCTTTAGAAACAGAGACTTTAAAGGGCACCTGGGTGGCCCAAGTGGTTAAGCTTCAGACAGTGGCTCAGGTGATGATCTCATGGATCATGAGTTTGAGCCCCACATCAGGCTCTATGCTGACAGCTCAGAGCCTATAGCATGCTTCAGATAGATATTGTGTCTCCCTCTCTTTGCCCTTCTTCTGCCCTGCTTGAACTCTGCAGTTCATCTTTAATTGCTTATTTAAGAGAAAGAATATTTCGAATTAAAATATAAAGGAAATAATTGGTTTTATCTGATTCATTTTTTCTATCTGGTGGCTAAGAGGATTAGTTGCCATATAATATTATTTCTTAGAACTTTGTGGAGGACTGTTATGCACATAGCTGACAGAACAGACTTACTAGCTTCCATTGTGACCATATGACTAAATTCTGTCCAATAAGATAGAAAGAGTAGCATTGTATGAGACTCCTGAGAGATGGTTTTGAAGGAGCTGACTCAACCAATACAATCATTTATCTTTTGCACTTCCTTCTTCCTGCTTTATGATTGCACGTGCAATGGCTAAGTTTAGCAGCAATTTTGAACACAAGTAACTTTAAGAATTAAAACAAAGTGCTAAGATGACTACAGTAGGGCAAGAGAAGGAGTCTATGTTTTAGTTACTGTGGAACCAGAACTGTTATATAGAATTGTAAATTTACTGCATAAAAGTGGTACAAAGAAAACATTCTCCTATATAAAGAAAATTTTTATATAGATTTAGACTTAGAAATAATATATATGACTAAATGATTTAAATGATCATTTTCCAAATCAAAATATTATTTTATCAGTAATATTTTTAAAAATTACTGTTCTTATCTGATGCTATTTTGTCAAAATAAACTTCAATCCGAGATAGAAAGGACATTATTTTCAATACACACACATACACACACACACACACATACACACACACACACACACACAATGAGGAAGAAATTACTCTCCTAGATTTTTTGTTTTCAAATGTATATAATTCTACTTATAGTAATTAGATTTTCTCCAAATGTTTTGAGATTTTTTTCATGTACATAAAATATCTTTCAAGGATGTTTGCTAGATTATCTCTGAACAAAAATCTTGTGAACAAAAACACTGAAAGGGGGGCCTCTGGGTGGCTCAGTTGGTTAAGTGTCTGACTCTTGATTTTGGCTCAGGTCATGATCTCAAAATTTGTGGAACTGAGCCCCATATAGGGCACTGAGCTGACAGTGCAAAGCATGCCGGAGATTCTCTGTCTCCCTCTGCCTCTCCCCGGTCATGCTCTCTCTCTCCCTTTCAAAATAAATAATTAAATAAACCTTTTTCAAAAAAATTCATTCTGAATAAACAAAGAGTTAGAAACACATACATACACATATATACTCTTCAGAAAGTTATAGTCAACCCTTACTTTTTGGGGATATCTTTGTTATAGCTGAAGTGGTCTTGACTTTACAGAAATTTCTTGTAAAAAATGTCTCTTTTTAAAATTCCAATCTGTCATTGTTTTTTTTCCACAGTAGACATATTTTTCACTATAATTAGCTACCATATATACTTTAAAACATAAACTACTATCTCTATTTCTATCTGTATACCCATAATTTTTTTGTTTCTGGAAGTCATTTCCTCATTATAAAACCTTTACTTTTATAATAATCAGGTGAGGGGCGCCTGGGTGGCTTAGTCAGTTAAGCGTCCGACTTTCGCTTAGGTCATGATCTCGCGGTTCGTGGTTCGAGCCCCGCGTCAGGCTCTGTGCTGACTGCCAGCTCAGAGCCTGGAGCCTGTTTCAGAGTCTGTGTCTCCCTCTCTCTCTGACCCTCCCCTGCTCACGCTGTCTCTCTCTCTCCTAGAAATAAATAAAAATTTAAAAAAAAAATAAAAAAAAAATAATAATCAGGTGAGAACAATTTTCAGACTAGGCTACTTGATGCTAACCCAAGTCAATATGCTTTGATAGAGTTAGAATGATTAAAAGCACAGACGTGGAAATAAGAAAAATGTGGGTTTATATCTTGACACCAGGTCATCTATAACACTTATATTTTGTGAACACTGAATGACCCTGAACAAAATGTATTTGAAGCTAACAGCAACTATTTTATAAAGTTATAGTTCTGAGTCAAAAGTTCAAGCTATTTAGTCATTAACTTAGGAATCTATGCAATTTGAGTATAACCTGCTATATGTTCACATTTAATTAAGATAATAAAGTTTAGTTTTATTTGGAACTCTACTGCCTTGTGCATATAGCCCCTAAAATTAGAACTTTGATTAGACACCCGTAACGATAATAGGACAAAATACTTAAATAGGAACTGTCCAAAACTTGCATTATTTTTTCAGTAACCATATACTGTTCTACGTTTGTTTTATATTTGCATACATGCACGCCACTGGTAAAATATATCAGTGGGAGAAGGATGTTTATGATCCAAGGACTTTTGTTTCAGGATTATTTCTAATGGAGATGTAGATCTCCTATGTTATAGGTAAAATATGTTCACCTGAAGCTCTCCCCAATTGTCCAGGTACAGTCACTGAGTAGCTGACAGGCTTGACAGTGGCAGTGTCTCCCACAGGATAATGCCCTCACAGTCAGTAAGCACAATTGATCCCGTTATCTTCTGTCTTGCTCGGCTCTCTGAGGCTTTCCACATGCTTTGTGTTGGCCTAACTTAGTCATTGATTTAGAGCAGCATCACACAATAGATTCCATTTTCTCAGAATGACCAAGCAAGGGAAGTCGGCCAGGATAGCCTGGCAGCAACTGACAAAAATTGTTTTTATTGCATCAATGAACACAAGGGCAACCCCCGGACAAAATTCTGAAATGTGTAACATTGGCCACCTGCATTCACCTATTCATCCTTTTCTTCCATCCCTCTGTATACTAACTCCTTCTCCTCTTTCCTTTCACCTTACTGAAAAGTTTTATCAGAAAATAAGACAATAAAATTCTGATTGGCAAATGGATAAAAAAAATCCTAGACATATGAGGACTTTTGGCTTCTGGCTGATGTTGCATCTGTAGACCACTCTCAATCATAAAGTGAACAAAAATGTCATGTTCATAGATGCCAGGTTCTATTTCTAGCTCTGTTTCTGATTAAACAAATGATTCTAAAGTTGGTAACTTGCCCCTGTACATATCAGTTTCTTAATTGGAAAATGAGCTCAACTTTATCAGAAGTGTTGAATGTGGGTCTAAGGAGCCCTGAGGTTCTCTGTAAAGACTCATGGGGCCATTATTGAACAAAAAGTTAGGGACTGTCCAATACGTACAGTTCCAGAACAGAATGCTACCCACCTCAAAACTGATGCAGGGGCTCTATATCTTTTTTTTTTTTTTTAATGTTTTATTTATTTCTAGGAGAGAGAGAGAGACAGCGTGAGCAGGGGAGGGTCAGAGAGAGAGGGAGTCACAGACTGAAACAGGCTCCAGGCTCTGAGCTGGCAGTCAGCACAGAGCCCGACGCAGGGCCCGAACCCACGAACCGCAAGATCATGACCTAAGCGAAAGTCGGAGGCTTAACCGACTAAGCCACCCAGGCGCCCCATTAATGACACTTTTAAAATCGTATTCTATCCCAGGATTTCAATTTTTCAGATTAAGTTTTCAGCAAGTTCAAGATATCTAGGACATCCATATTTCCCAGGAGAAATGTCAAGCTGATTGCTTACCCGGCAGATGACCATGAGTGGAGGAATTCATACATGAGACAAAAAAGCAGGTATATATTTTCCTTTTTTGAAAAGGTTACAGACTTCAACCTTTTAATGTATACCATTTTAACATGTATTTCCACTCTGTGTAAATGTATCTATACACACTGTACTTTTTCTTCTTAAAGGCTATAAACATATGTAAGTACTTGTTTTAATGTACGAATAAAAGAAATCAAGAGTTAAAAAAAAACAGGTAATATTTTAAGTTTATTGACACATCATATGAATCGTAAAAACAACAACAACAACAAAGAATGGAGTGCATTTAAGGGTTTTCACGTGGGAGAGATGATTTAGGTCTAGAAAAAATAATATTAAAATGGAACACTGGGTGACAGTTGGATCTTTGAAAGCAAGTATGAGTACTTTTCTGCCAGAAAGAGACATCAAACTACTCCCCTCACCCCTGGAAGCTTAACAACTCATGAAGAGAGTAGCAAACAGTCTTTAATGTGGTTGTAAAGGCATGTTTGTAAAATATAAATGTGTTTGGTATGATGCTTTCATTTGCATTTTCAGTGCTATATTGACAATATTGACATCATTTCTTGGTAAAGGAACTTCATTTTCCAACAAGTAAAATTAATATCTAAATTTAGGGAAATACTAATATTTAATGTAACTGCAAAAACTTCTGATTTTTATCACTTAAAACGTGGCATGTAATTTATTAGGAAACTCTCCTATGCTGTAAAATAAAACTGGAAATAATTTTCACTGCGTGGATTTTATTTGGACATATTTCAGGGGCATATAAAGAAGTTAAAAGCTAATTTTCATTTTCTGTCTTTCTTTATTCTAGAAATTAAAAAAACAAACAAAGAAACAAACAAAAAACCCCTGAAACTGCTAGTCTTCTCTATCTGTGAGAAGGATGGTTGAAAGCTCTTATCCAAAATAGAAAATCTAGCCCTGGTCCTGATTTTAACAGTTTTAGTTAGGTGCAGTGAGTTCAAGTGGAAATGATGACAGTGTACACCCCCTTTTAGTGGAAATAAAAGCAGTGACCCAGTAGTTCTAAAGGAAAGAGAATCTATATTGGCACACAACCAGTTGGTTAGCACTTATTTTGCTTCTTATAAGAGAGGTAAGATAAAATCAGTTTTCAGAATTTGCAGCCTATAATTTAGAAATTTAACGAGCAGGATAAGAAAAGTTTCTAGTAAAAAAATATATATATTTCATGTGATTTCTGTTTTCAACTAACAAACTAATTACCATTCAAAGTAAAGCAGCACCTGGCTGCAAGTCCAAATAAATTCTCTCCCAAATTCTTACTAACAGAACTCAATGATACTTGTTTTTGTGTGTCTTTTTATGTATAATTGTAATAAATCTCCATTAGCCAAGGTAAAGCACGCATACCTTACCCTGCAATATTCTACCTTGAGTAATCCATGAGTAATATTGCTGTTTACTTGTATATCTGAAAGGAATCACTGAAAGGAACTATTAGAATAACCAAATAAACAGTCATTTTAAAATGTCTAATATATATTTATTTTTTAAAGTGTATTTACGCATTTTGAGAGAGGGAGATAGAGAGGGAGCACATGTTCCTGTGAGCCAGGGAAGGTACAGAGACAGAGAGAAAGACTTAAGCAGGCTCCATGATGTTAGTAGGAGCCAGTCACAGGGCCCAATCCCACAAGCTGTGAGATCATGACCTGAGCCAAAAACCAAGAGTCAGATGCTTAATAGACTGGGCCACCCCGGTGCCCCCAAAGTCTCATTTTTAGATAGTATATCTCATCTATTCGATCAACCTACATAAGTGTCAAGGCTGTGAGAAAACAGGCACTCTCAATCATTAGGTAATTGGACATTTTCTAATGAAATTATATATGCATTTATCCTTTGACCCAGAAATCTAAGTATGTAGTTTAGTTCAACATATATAAAACAATATGCAAAATTTTAACTATTTTGATATTTGTAATTACAAGACACACAGGAGATAAAGATATGTTTATTTAGGGAAATATTGCACAACCATAGATATAAAGAAAATTACATACACACATAGGTTAATTCCGAGGATACATATTATTACATTTAAAGCAAAAACTATATGTATATATTATTGTACATCAATTTTTAAAAATAAGGACACAAATGATAGCATAAATGTTTAGGTATGAGAGTAAGACTTCTTTAAGTAGACTTTTCTTTATATTTTGAAATTGACACCTGCATATATTTTATAAAATGAAAGTTTATTTTTTTATGTTAACTTTTTATACATTTTTAAATATTTATTTATTTATTTATTTATTTTAATGTTTTATTTATTTCTAGGAGAGAAAGAGAGAGACAGCATGAGCAGGGGAGGGTCAGAGAGAGAGAGAGCCACAGACTCTGAAACAGGCTCCAGGCTGAGCTGGCAGTCAACACAGAGCGCGGCGCGGGGCTCGAACCCACGAACCGCAAGATCATGACCTAAGCGAAAGTCGGATGCTTAACCGACTAAGCCACCCAGGTGCCCCAAATATTTATTTATTTTTGAGAGAAAGAGAGACAAAGACAGAATGTGAGCAGGGAGGGAAAGGGAGAGAGGGAGACACAGAATACAAAGCAGGCTCCAGGCTCTGAGTTGTTAGCCAGAGCCCACCACGTAGCTCAAACTCACAAACCATGAGATCATGACCTGAGCTGAAGTCGTGCACTTAACTGACTGAACCACCTAGATGCCCCCCTTTTTTTAAAATAATTTTTATAATTGTGTTTTATTAAAAAGTAAAGTTGATTCAACAAGAATGATAAAAATCAAATGTGAAATTGAATACAAAAACAAACCTATCTATATAATAAATTGCTAGTCAAGCTCTACCTCCAAAAAAAATTAATTCAAGTGACATATATCTCTGACTTTGTATCTATAGTGGGATATAGTCTAAGAACAAAATAATTTGTAAGACATATTTAATTTATTTGGTAATACTGCTCTTTGTGGAGACACTAATATAATAATTATGAAAGGACTGTGCATGTATTTCATTATAGAGCAAACATATATATAATATTATATATATATATAGATATATATACAGATATATATATTTCTCTGGGACCCAAGTTTATTACCGTAAAAAAAGAGAGACATAAATATGGAATGAGAAAGGTGAAGTACCCCATGAAACATATAATATGAAATATATAATAATAATATATAATATTTATATATATAAATATATATTTCTCTGGGACCCAAGTTTATTACCATAAAAAAAGAGAGACATAAATATGGAATGAGAAAGGTGAAGTAACCCATGAAATTGAATTGGAGGTGTAAACACATGAACTGAAAAGACCTAAATTCACTTGTAGCCCACCAGCAATGAGCATGGCCAACACATTCACATATTATATTCTGAATGTACTCCTCATTTAAAAAGATATGGGCGGGGGTGTCTGGGTAGTTCAGTCAGTTGAGCATTTGACTTCCACTCAGGTCACATCTTGGGGTTCATGAACTTGAGCCCCACATAGGGCTCCTTGGTGTCAGCACAGAGCCCACTCAGATTCTCTGTTCTCTTCCTCTGCCCCTACCGTGCTTGCACTCTCTCTCAAAAATAAATAAAAACATTTAAGAATAAAAATAAAAATATGGGCTTTACTTCAAGAAATGACTACTATAAGAGATGAGGCAGGGAAAGAATACTACGCTAGCACATCTTGTGTCAACAGCAAGAATGTGCTTGGAATCTAACATAGTTATACTAAAAAGAAAAGATTGCTCATAGGGGCTTCCATGGGATAAATTTAGAACATCAACAAGAATCACACTGATAATGAATTATCACATATCCCTGACAACAACAAAAGAATCCATAACTCCTAATGATTCTCAAAATTATAAAGGAGGCTTAGATGAGAGAGAAAAGCACTTCTCTTCAAAACCTAGCTTTCAATATTGAAAGATAATTTGATTTAGAGATTTAGGATCTTTACAATCATCAATGCAATTATTGACACAGACAAATTATTAGCCAGCAAATTGAAAACATGATGAGTATTTATAAGAAACTCTTGGGTGAAAAGATCTTGCAAGAGTCTCAAACTGTTAGCCCAGATGTTATTTGGTAATTATAAGAAGAAAACATTTTTTACAATAGAAATATCTATTATTTGCTTTATTTATTCAATGAAAAAATACTTCAACATAAATTATTCTTGCAAAAATGTTTTAAGCTGAACCTAATAATGAATATTAATCACAAAATCCCAGATTATGGAAAATTTTATACTTTTATAGGCAATTGGCCTACATTCTTTTAAAAGTTGAAGAAATTTTTTAAGAATGAAAAGAGCTTAAAGGATGCCAAAGAGATCTCCCAACCCAGTGCATTACATTATTCTTGATTACATGGTGCATAATTTCTAAAAGATTTTTTGGACAAGCGAAAAATTTTAATAACTTTTAAAAATTTTAATATGGCCTCTATATAAGAAATTTTATTGAAATAATGTAAGTTTCTTGGGTTATAATGATACATAGTAATGTATGTGTGTGTCTTTGTTTCAGGTTACATATTCTGAAATATATTAAATAATTTAAACTTGAAAACTTACATCACTGTTGAAAAGAAAATTTTTTTCAAAAGTTGATACTTATAATATTTAATAAAATATATTAATATAATAAATAATAATAAAGCCTGGCATGATATGAATCAAAAGAAAAATTATTAAAGCTATATGAAAATAACTTTAAGAAATGTAATGGAGGAAATAAAAGACTATATCCTGGAGGGGCACCTGGGTGTCTAAGTTGGTTGAGCGTCTGACTTCGGCTCAGGTCATGATCTCACGGCTCATGGGTTGGAGCTCCGTATCGGGCTCTGTGCTGACATCTAGCTCTGAGCCTGGAGCCTGCTTCAGAATCTGCGTCTTCCTCTGTCTCTGACCCTCTGCTGCTCATGCTGTCTCTATCTCTCTCTCAAAAATAAATAAAACATAAACAACAAAAAAGACTGTATCCTGGAGATATACCAAAATAAAAAATAGAGTCTTAGTGTTGTTAAAATGTCTTATATAGTCAGTGAGCCTGGGAGGCTCAGTCAGTCAAGCGTCCAACTTTGGCTCCAGTCATGACCTCCAGGTTTGTGGGTTCAAACCCTGCATCACATGGGGCTCTGTGTTGAGAGCCTACTTCCAATTCTGTGTCTCCCTCTCTCTCTGCCCCTCCCCCCGCTCATCTGCCTATGTGCTTTCTCTTCTCTCTCTCTCTTTCAAAAATAAGTAAACATTAATTTTTTAAAACTGTCTTATATAACCAAATTAAGATGTTTATTTTATATCATATGATTTATAGCTTTAATGGGATTATTGTTTTGTATAAGTGCATGCACATGTACACAGACACATGCACAGAGTCAAAACCTTAATTGAAAATTAGATGAAATAATATTATAATACAGGTATTGAATTTTAATAATTCTCTAGATGAAAGAAAAAAATGGTCATGGATCACTTAAGCAAGAAAAATAATGTGCAGGCTACTGACATTCAAGGTTTGAACAGTCATGTCTTGAGACAGCCTGGAAATAGGGGAGCTCCAGGCAACTCAAGAACCCAGAGCTCATGAACTTGCTGTCCTAAAGGTTAAAATTAAAAAGACATAAAACTTCCAGTATGATAATATTTGTGAATGTCAGCATCTTTCCCTCTGGACATCTAACCAAAGAAACAAAGATACACTTTTAAATAAACAAAAAATTAATTCTCACTGTAAATTGTAACAAATAATCCATTGGTGAAAATTAGGTAAGGGTTGTCAAATCACCTGAGATTGGTTAAAAGCCCCAATTAAGAGGTTACAATAATATTTTTTTTAAAAAAGGAAGTGTTGAGAGAACAGCAGCAATTATCTAGAAAATACCAGCAAAACCCCACTTTCTTAAGAGAAAGGAATCATACTCTAAAACAGAATCAGTGACCCATCAATGCAAGATGGCTGTTGGAATTGGTGTGAGCAACATCTATTGGTCTCACACCAATTCAACTGGGCTTGTTGATGAACCAGCAGAATTAGAGATGTCCATAGAATCCCCCTGGTCAACAATATTTGCAGAAAGCAATTGTTTCCATGCCAACAAAGGAAAGAGCCTTTATGAAATGTATTCTAAAACTACATTGGACCCACTCAGAAGTAATATTTGTTGTATAAAACATGTTCAGGAAAATCCACTAGCATAGGACTGGCACTAAAAAACTCTAAGGGGAAATCCTACAAAAAAAGAAAAGAATGATTTGCCAACTTATAAAAGTAAATCAGGAGAAAAAAATGCCACAGATCTAATACAAGCTTTGACCAACATGTTTACAATTAACTAAAACCAACAGTAAAAAAGCAATTGTTTCCATGACAGAACTCTACAAATCTATCATGGGACAGCACAAGGAGAGGATGGTAAGACAATAAAATATGAGTTGGCAGAGTTCAGTGAAGAAGTAAAAGAATTAGTGAAACATCATGGGAATCAAAAGGGAAGGAAACAATGCACACTGTGGAAGAAAGAGTTAGACACAGTGTATAGAAGTTAGCAAAACAACAAACTTAAACAAAAGGAAATATTTTTAAAACACCAAAAAAATATAGACAGAGATAACAGATGTGCAAAGCAGATCAAATATATATATATATATTTGTGGACATGCCTAGTAGAACAGAATAGTAGATAAGCCTAATTAGAGCACATGCATAAGGAAGTCTGAACAATAAAAAATATATATAATGTGAAAATGATTTGAATAAATGAAAAAATAAAACTATACATATGTAGACACCATATGCAAAATATAGCAGACATAGAAAAGTTGATACCACAATATAGTATAGTATAATGGTTAGTCTTCAAATATACATATTTTTTATGGCCAATGCGAAAATAGCATCTAACTTATAAGAGGAAAAAAATAAAGCTTGCCGCAGATTTATTTACAGCAAAATTTAATGTCACAAAAGACTATGGCAGTACCTAAAAACACTCAAAAGAAAACAGTGTGAGCCAAGAATTTTATATTTAGCCAATCTGTCCCTCAAGTTAAAAAACTATGTAAAAACAAGTTTGAATGTGTAAGAATTTGGGGACTATTTTGTCCTTGAAATCATGTTAAACATGCCAAGAATTTACCTGGAAAACTATGACATAGAAGGTGTCAATAAGCTAAATTTTTTAACCATATGCTAAATCAAATGCTGGAATTAGGGTGACAAAACAGAATGCCTCAATAACAGAAAGAGAATTAAATTCTGAAAAATTGGGGAGAAAAGAGGGCAACTCTGTGGATCTAAATAACAGGATTCAAGTATACATCACAGGACTGTTAAAAGGTTTGATGTAAGATTTCAGTCTTTATGTCGCTCAGGGGAGACAATGTACCTACTCCATCTTGATTTAGGTTCCCACTCTGATCATGATCAACTATGGCAGAAGTAGTCATGTACGTGCTTGCTATTTCAGTATTCATCCTTATATACAGAGATCAAGTCTTTCATCCCTTCTTATTTTTTAGAGCAATTCTTGATGAAGAGTCAACTATTAGCTAAGAGGACTTAATCTAGCATGTTTATTTTTATAATTTTGATTAAGGTAAACACACTTGAAGAAAAGGGAAAATGTAACAGAGACACACCCACTGAAAAAATATGGTGTAAATATTCTTTCTGTACTAGCTGGGGGTAAGTTATTTCATGTCATTGTTCCTTGGTTCTCTCATTTTTAAATAAGGATAATTCCTTTTTACATTTATTATGAGGACTGGATGAACTAATGGATGAAAATCGTTGATATTATATCTGGTATAAATAATAAGAGCACCTAAAATTAAGTGTTATTATTACTATTAGTGCTATTGTTATTATTTTCTCTATGACATGGGTTTGTTTTGCAGCAGATAGAATGTCAATTTCATCATTCTAAACTACAATGCACTTTTCATTGGTCTGATTTACTAAGGATTTTACACAAGAAGTTTGGGTTCATCACTGGGTAATTCATTTCCTCCTAGAAACAATTTAAAAGGCTCAGTATTAACCATTATTGATTAAACTACTTTACCTTGATTAGTATGACAAAGTGGTCAATATTTCACAATCTAAATAACTATTTAGAAGTGACAAATAACTAGTTCAAAGGAGGGAGGTGTAAACACAACATGAATAAAACAATTGTAGGGAAAGTATTCAAGAAAATTTTTTAAAAAGTGAATGAAATTGTTATTTTATAAATTTAAAATATGTGCTAACAATCTATGCTTGTTACATTAGTATTGTGCTTGTCTTTACAACTAGACAGATAAATGGAAACAAATACAATGTTAAAAAATCCAACATGTAAAACAATTTAACATAGACTGAAACTGTGCCTCTCTTTAATGGGAAAGTATGAATTATTCAATAAATGGATTCGGAAAAAAATTGACCTTTTAGATAAATTTTGACTTAAATATATACACATGTATAGCTCTAAGTGGATTAATGTTTTTATTGTAAAACACAAAAATTATGGAATCAGTGACCAAGCCATACACAATCTTGACTCATTTTTCCTGCACAACTATGTGTTTGGAATAAAATCACAAATGTAGTCATGGTTTCATTTGATGTTGATAAGTGAAGTAAATTACCTTACCAATATCCTTGACTGGGGTAGTTGGTGATTCATTTTGCAACATCCTTAGTCAAAACTGATACAATAGAGACAGATGGGGAAATGCTTACCAACCTTTAAAGCCTGAACTAAATCTTCATTATTTTTCCTTCCAGTAGACTTTGAGCTAAAGAATCCACAGAGAAGGAATGTGGTCTGCTGGCTTACTGCCTGTAGTCCTTGGAAGGATTGCCTAAATCTGCTAACAGTAGCAAACACGGCATGTGCCTGCACAGGTGGAATAGATAGCCCTGAATCTGAGTGACTGGAAGAACATAATTCTTGCAATGGCAGTGATATGTGACCAAAAAAGAGTTTCTTTTTAATGTCTTAGCAGAAAGTGACAGATGTCCATGTCATTAGATGCCAGGTGATAAGAAACAAAACTTCCTCAGATTCCACTGCCCATCTGTTTTTCTCTGCCTAAGCCATTTCAATAATTTGCTTATCTGGGTGCTGAGGTACCATATGAACATGAACAGGTGAAGAAAAATTATAATCACTTCAAGTGAATCAATAACATGAGCCAAGAAAGACAGGGAAAATATATTTTTAAACTCTTAGTCTTCATGAGGCTAATTTATAGAAGTAGAAGCTTTATAAGCTACATCAAGATCGTCAAGGATATTTAATTTACAAAGCCAGTAATTCTTCCTAATGGGGACAACAGCATCATTTTTGAAAAAATAGAAAACGAAAATGAAGAGAGAAAATTTATTATCTGAGAATCTTAGAGGAAGGATATATCTAATAATAAGAAATAAAAAAGATTTTACAAAAGTAAGAGATAATAAGATAGAAAATGTGGAGGGCAAAATACCTAAAACCTAAAACTTACTAATTCCAGAGGAGAAAATTAAGGAATGCTGAAGGAATAATTACAGAGATAACTTTTAACAATTCAAATCTCAAGAGTTACTTAATTTTTCGGTAAACTACTCACTCTCAGAGTAAAAAAATATGAAATTAAGTCATGCATTCCTAAGATTAACTAGTAAGTTTTCAGATGTCCAAGATAAATAGAAACTATGAAAAAAGGAAAAGTAAAAAATAAATACAACAAAAACAATAAAAATTAAAAGGAAAATAATATGAAAGAAAAAATAAATATATCCCAGTATCAAAATAAATGATTAAATGGCTGAAATACCTTATCAAACAGCTTACTTAAAGAATTGAAGTAAAGCAAAATCCATGAATTGAAAACTATACAACAAAATGCTGTATAATACTATATAAAATAAATACAATACTATTTTACAATAGAAAAGTAAAATAGTAAAAAGAAATTGAAGACAATGTCTCACTAAAACAAGAGTTAATTATAAAATATAAACCCAATGAGAAATATGTAGTAAACATTCAAACATTCATTCATAAAAATAAAATAACTATATCAAATGAATTCAGATATTTTAAACAAATTATTTCAATGAAAAATATTTTCTAGTTTTTGATATCAGTATTGGTTAAATGAGATTTTTCCAAATTTCCAAGTTATCAAGTCACTATTTAATCAACATTTTCATTTCCTGCAAATTTCTTTTTTACTGAATATTATAAGACAATGTGGGCTATAAAATCTCTACTGATGGAAAGTATTATGATTTTCCTTATTTCTCAATATGTACATTTTCATATGGAAATTTAAATATATAAAACATAAATTCATATATATACACACATATATATACACACAACTTTTATGTTATATAATATATATTCTCTGATGCAGGAGAATCCTTTATATATAAACAGCTTGCTATTTCTATCATCAAATATTCCACAAATCTTTGAATATGTTGATTATGTTATAGGTCATGTGTTTAGTCTAGAAATCTTTCATATCTTTCCATAGATTTATTTCTCAGGATTCCATGATTTTCAAAATATTAGATATTTTTAAAATTTCATTTTATCATCATTTCTTGTGTGTATAAAACTGCAGTTGTATTTTGTATGTTAACTTTCTTTCCAGTGATCACACTGAACTGAATAATTAATTTAAATTGTTATATATTTTATAATAATAACAAATATGAATAGTCTTATTTTTACTTCTTCCTTTCAATATTTATAGATTTTATTTCTTTTTCTTTATTGTACTATTCAGATTCTCTAGAACAAGATATTATTTATCAAAATGCCAAAACTGGAAGGGATAACTTACATATTAATAGACATAAATGGTTTTAAAAGGAAATACAAATGAGGCAAAACACAGAAAATGCTAGAGAATCTATGACTTACAAGGCAGAGAAAAAGGATTAATATTGTTACCAATTAAAGATTCTTTTAAATTAAAAAAAAAAATAAGTTGGAAACCAGGCAAACATTTTGAAAAGTTAGTTCACCAAAGAAGAAAATCAAATAGCCAACATCCTTGGTCACTTGCAATAATTGCCAGTGAAATGTGATAAATACAAATATACAGAGTATTCAATTGCTAAGAAGTTGTAATAATTCCCAGTAAGACAATTTGTCTGAGCTGAACATAAGAAGATATTTTTTTACTGGTACGAGGATGTTGTTTACAATTACAAAATTATTTTTGAGGTATGTTAGGACCAAATTGTGTCCTCCCAAATTCATATGCTGAAGTTCTGAACCTTGGTACCTCACATGTGACTGTACTTGGAGATAAGACCTTGGAGAGGTAAATATGGAAAAATGAGGCCATATATGTGACTTCCAATCCAGTATGTCTTGTGTCATTATTAGAGGAGATTGGATAGCCAACACAGTCCAAGGGACAATCAAGCCAAGGGGTGAAGCTTCAGAAGTGTAGGGAATAAGCTTAGGAATTCTCTGAGCTTGCACCATAGGTTAACAAGGCATAAAGACTTAGAAAGCCATAGGCTGTATACACTCAAGTTTGGGTAAACAAGATTAGGTAAATAAGATTAGGTAAACAGGGCAAAGTCCCCCAGTATAGGACAAAGGTATAGGAATAGGAAATCTCAGGATGAAAATATCCAAAATGAAGTAAATAAGATTAGGTATTCAGGGTGCAAATGTCCCTCAACTTGGTACAATAGCAGAAAGCTGCTTTCACAGGAGGGAAGGACCAAAACAGGTAAATCGGAAAATAAGACTTAAAACCCCATCAGAGTGAAGTTGCCCAGAGCAGATCTAATTTGGAAAAGAAAGGTGCTGGGGCGCCTGGGTGGCTCAGTTGGTTGGGTGGCCAACTTTGGCTCAGGTCATGATCTCACAGTCCGTTGGAGTCCCATGTCAGGCTCTGTGCTGACAGCTAGCTCAGAGCCTGGAGCCTGTTTTGGATTCTATGTCTCCCTCTCTCTGACCCTCCCCTTCCCACACTGTCTCTCTCTCTCTCTCTCTCTCTCTCTGAGAAATAAATAAAAAACGTTTAAAAAAATTTAAAAAAGGAAAAGAAAGGTGCCTTGTTGGCCCTGAGGTGCATGTTCTCTCTTTCTTGTCCCCCAGGCCAATTTAGGTAAACGGAGGTGGGGCCTCCTGTCTGCTGTAAACAAACTTTTGCTCAGTGCCAGGATTTTGTTTTATATTGACCTAAACTCTTAATGCCACATATCTTCAAAACTTCCTTTCCCCCACACCCATGAGTTAATGCTCAAGGTTTCATTGTCTCTTTGTGCATGCCTATCACATTTGTAAAGCCTTCTGATCCTAATAAAACAGGAGCAAGGACCCCTACTCAGGGCTCTTGTCTCCTCCTGGACATTAGCCTCTCTTGCTTTTCAATCCTGTGTCAGCTCTCTGCCTGGACAAGGGAGATCTCCAGATACAGAGTCTATGACACAGAAGAAACAAATCCTGTGGATATTTTGATCATAAACTTCTAACCTGCAAAACTGAAAGAATAATTTTTGTTGTTTAAACCAATCAATCATTGATATTTTGTTATGGCACCCCTACCAAACTAATACAGAGGAATTAACAAAATAATAACACAGCTTAAACATATCTTTATCTGATATAGTAAATATTCTTTATTGATGTCTATGTATGTACTTGGGTATATTTTATGTATTTTATTTACTTATTTATTTTTTAGAGAGAAAGAGTGTTCAAGTAGGGAAGAGGGGCAGAAGGAGATAAAGAATCTTTTTTTTTTTTAAGTTTAATTTATTTTGAGAGAAAGAGACAGAAGAAAGAATGAATGGAGCAGAGGCAGAGAAAGAGAGGGAGAGAATTGCAAAGAGACTCTGTGGTGTCAGTGCAGAGCTAGACTCAGGGCTCAAACTCACAAAAACTGTGAGACTGTAACTTGAACCTAAACCAAGAGCCATATGCTTAACCTACTACGCCACCTAGGCACCCAGAGAGAAAGAGAATTATAAACAGTCCTCACGCCCAGCATGGAGCCCAATGCAGGGCTCTATCCCCAGAATCCAGGATCATGACCTGAGCCAAAATCAAGAGTCAGGCACTCAATCAACTAAGCCATCTAGGCACCTCTATTTATGTATTTTAACTTATTCATGAATCTTTTCAGAGAAGGCAAAAGCCATTTTGCAGGTTAGTCCACTGATTACAGTTCCATATGAAATCTCTTACATAATACACATAATAACAAAGCTTTCAAGATCCTTAAGTTGAATTTATTTAAAATGGTACTGTGTTAAAAAAGCTGTGAAGCAAACTGAGTACAGAAATATTACAGATTTTGTAATTTTTTCCCTAGGGTTATAAAGTTGCCTGCCTTACCTGCCTAAAATGACAGCACTTTTTTGAGCAGACTTTACAAAATATTTCCCATTCAGGCACTTTAACCCTCATACAACTTTCTTTTCGAGCTCTATTTACTTACACATTTACCATATGATGCAACAATGCAAGCAAACAGCTAGCATAGATATGCTTGCAGTATTAGTCTGCTCAGGCTGCCATAGCAAAATACCACACACTGAATGGCTTAAACAACAAAAATTTACTTTCTCACACTTCTGGAGATTTGGAAAGTTCAAATTCAAGGGGCCAGCTGATTACATTCCAATGAGATCTCACTTTCTAGCTTGCAGATGCCACCTTCTCTCTGTATGCTCACATGGCCACCAAGTGCATGAGCACAGAGAGAGAAAAAGAAAGCTCTTCATAAAACCACCAATCCTTTAGGTTTAGGACTCCACACTTACAACTTCACTTAATTTTAATTACCTCTTATAAAAGCCCTATCTCCAAATAAAGTGATACTCAGGACTACAGTTTCAACACAGGATATTTGAGGGCTCACATTTCACTTGCTAACAAACGGTAAGTGCTAGGGAAATGGTTGAAGTAGATGTATCTAGGTGTGCTACAGGGTGGCCTTCTATCTCCACTCACTAAGCACACCAGTAGCTTTAGTTTTGAAGGTTTTACAGGTGAGGACAACACTCGTTTGTAGGTGGGTTAGTTGAGTACCAGTTAAGGGTTCAACTGGAGGTGTTTAATTATGAAAGTGGAAATGAATACAGAAGGCATTAAATAAAAAGTATTTAGGGGGTGCCTTAGTGGCTATGTTGGGTAAGCATATGACTCTTGATTTCAGCTCAGGTCATGATCTCAGGATTTGTGAGTTTGAGCTCCAAGTCAGGCTCCATGCTGACAGTGCAGAGCCTGCTTGGGATTCTCTCTCTTCTCTCTGCCCCTCCTCCACTTGTGCCTATGTGCTCGCTTGCTCGCTCTCTCTCTCAAAACAAATGAATATTTAGAAAAAAGTATTTAGAACATTTACATAAAGTCTGATTATATTAAAATGCAAAACAATACGTATTTGTAAAAGTTTTTAAAAAGGACATCCTGTGGTCTGAGAATTATTGTTTGCTCTCATTTCCAAGTCTGTTTCCCCAGGCTTCCAAATGAGTCTGTGATTCCCCGATACTCTTCCAGTAATTTAGTTTTTTACTTCAGATAGCTACAGTCATTTGTAGTCAGGAAATGTGACTGATACAAACTGTGACCATGTGTGTGTCAAAGCAAATGCATCTTGAAGGCAAAGCTGAGATGACGATGAAAAGAGTAAATTCTAGTTAACATCACTCTTGTGTTTCCCCCATCCAATGTGTACTGTTGTGTGTGTGCACTGATGGCTAAAGAATGTAGGGAGCTATTGTGGAGCAGCACTCTCCACAATAGCTAAAACATGGAAAGAGCCTAAGTGTCCATCAACAGATGAATGGATCAAGAAGATGTGGTTTATCTATACCATGGAATACTCCATGGCAATGAGAAACAATGAAATCTGGCCATGTGTAGCAACATGGATGGACCTTGAGGGCGTTATGCTGAGCGAAATAAGTCAGGCAGAGAAGGACAAATATCATATGTGTGCACGTATAGGAGGATTAGGAGGAACTTAACAGAGGACCAAGGGGGAGAAGAAGGGGGGAAATGGTGGGGGAAAGGGAGAGAGGCAAACCATGAGAGACTCTTGAATGCTGACAAAAACTGAGGACTGGTGGATGTGGGGGGGAGGAGGGATGGGCATGGAAGAGGACACTTGTGGGGACGAGCACTGGGTGTTATGTGGAAACTAATTTGACAATAAACTATTTGTAAAAAAAAAAAAAGCAAAGAAAATTGTAAATAAAATATAAATTTAAAGTAAAAAAAAAAGAATGTAGGGAGCCAAGCTAGAAATTATTTCTACTCACCAGAATTTTATACTTTTTGAAACAGTATAAATGAATTTATGGTTGAATAAGAATATAATATTTTTTAAATACAGTATCATTTGCTTTCTGTTCACAGAGCATTGATATGCTAATTACCAAATACCTTTTTATATATTAAATGTGTTTCTCAACAAGGCATTTTTGCAAAGTTAGTTAATAATACCTTACAGTAATTCAAACTACTAACACTACATTTCTGTAAAATGTCCGTAATCCATGTTTTTCAGTAATTGCTTCCATATATACCTCTTATCAAACTGTAATGCATAATTTGCTAAGAATTATATCACGATCATTTAATTTCCCTCAGCCTTAAAAAATACTTATAAATGCATTATATTGAATTTTAATTTGAAAAGAAAAGCAACTAGAAAAAAATAACATACAATTAAATTTGCAAGGGTAATTATTGGACACTTCAAATATCAGTATAAACATATCAGACATTCAAAAATTGTGGTCTTGAGATAATTTTTTTGAATCACCAAGAAAACCTATATTTTCTAACTACAGGCTGTGTAAAAAAATAGCAATACTAATCTGAGAAATGTCTTCTCTGCAGAAAAAGTACGATACAGAGAGAATTTTGTCTGGGCAAATATTAATCTTAGCTTTCAAAATCTATGAATTCTTATCAATTATGCTTCAAATAAAAGTAATTATGTAATAATAATAAAGTATAAAATATTAAAGTTGTTTATAATGAAACAAATGCCCTTTGTCATGTCCAAAGGGATATAACTGCAGACATGAATGGTCTAACTTTAATGGATCATTACAGGTTATAAAATATCAGTACATCTAAAAATATGTGGGAAATATTACATTGTGTGATTACAAACAGAAGTAATTTTATAATCACTTTTTCTACAGGTATTTTTATATATTTTGATAACATTAATTAATATAATTTAGTAATATATAGTTAGGGAAATATTTAACTAAGGAAAATTAGCTGTACTATTTGGTTTGTATGTCCATAGTGAGAATTAAATTTATTGGATAAATTATGGAAGGTCTTGAAAAATCTTTTGGGATTGGTATCATAATGAAAAAACACTGGTATATGTTCTTAATTTAAAAATGAAGTAAATTTGGGGCACCTGGGTAGCTCAGTCAGTTAAGCAGGTTAGGCACCTGACTTCACCTCAGGTCATGATCACATGGTTTGTGAATCTGAGCCCTGCATCATTCTCTGTACTGACACCTCAGAGCCTGAAGCCTGCTTCGGGTTCTGTATCTCCCTCTCACTCCACCCCTCCCTTATTCACATTCTGTCTCTCAATCTCTGTAAAAAATAAAAAAATAAAACATTTTTTTAAAAAAGTGCAACAAAATATAATATTACTCCAATAATAGCAACAAATGTATTAGTTACAGAAAACAGTCCATCCTACTTCACATATATTTAGTTTTACAGTATTAGAGACACTACAATGATAATTTCACTTGGTATACATTTCTTAAGATAATAAATATTCTGCTTCTAGCCAAGTACAATCAGATAAGGGTAGTTCCAACATCATTAAGATCTTGAAACTCATACCTAATTGTGCCCCCCAAAATCAGTCCAAAACAACCAATTTAACATCTATACTATATTTAAGAGCCTAGGATTTTTCTGTAAAAATTCTTCCATCTCAACATGACTTCTACAAACTGTCCTGTATGTCAGGAATACTTGCGTGAAAGAAAGTTTTACAGAACTCGAAAACTATAATAAAGAGCAATACAACTACTTCCACTGAGTACTTCTAGGAAGCTATTTCACCATATTTTAAGTAAGTCTTTCCTTTAAGATGGTGTAATTTTTTAGAACTGATTCTCAGGGTCATCAGTTAAGATTAAAAGGATCTATTTAGAACCATGTAACAACTTATAAACTTTAAGGTCCACATGTTTTGTTTATCCTATGAGAGAAAGATATATCAGAAAAAAAAAGTGAAAATCAGAAAGGAGGAGGCTATAATTGAGAGGCTTTTGTGAAATAGTATCAAAATAATTTAATACAAGCTGAACAGTAGGTAAATGGTGTTTACAAATATGATTAGATACTCCTTTTTTTTTTTTATTTCTAGGATAGAGAGAGACAGTGTGAACAGGGGAGGGTCAGAGAGAGAGGGAGACACAGACTCTGAAACAGATTCCAGGCTCTGAGCTGGCAGTCAGCACAGAGCCCGACGCGGGGCTCAAACCCACAAACCGCGAGATCATGACCTAAGCGAAAGCCGGACGCTTAACCGACTAAGACACCCAGGCGCCCCATGATTAGATGCTCTTAATCATACACATAAAAACAGATACACCTACATGCACACACATATCTTTGTAATAATGATTCAAACTCCAGGGAAAAAAATAGATTATACAGAAGAACCTAAAATAGGTTTACCTCCAAACAGTTGCAGATGAATAATATTAATAAGAATTTGAAGATGTGATTATAAATGTGTAAAATAGAATTGGAAAGAAAATACAAATACTTTGCATTTTCATAAGATTTCCCCTGGTAATCTTTTTTTTTAAATGTTATTTTATTTTATTTTAATCCAAGTTATTTAAGGCATAGTGAAATAATGGTTTCAGTAGTAGAATCTAGTGATTCATCACTTACAAACAACACCCAGTGTGCATCCCAACATCCTTAATACCCATCACCCATTTGGCCCATTCTCCACTCACCTTCCCTTCAGCAATTCTCAGTTTGTTCTCTATATTTAAGAATCTCTTAAGGTTTGCCTCCCTCTCTGTTTTTAATCTTGTCTTTCTTTCCTTTCCCTTATGTTCGTCTGTTGTATTTCTTAAATTCCACATGAGTGAAATCTTATATTTGTCTTTTTCTGACTGACTTATTTCACTTAGCATAATACATTCTAGTTCCATCCATATTGTTACAAATGGCAAGTTTCATTCTTTTTGATTACCTAGTAATATTCCCATATATATACATATGCCACATATTTCTTTATCCATTCATCAGTTTATGGACATCTGGGCTCTTTTCATGACTTGGCTATTGTTGCTAGAGCTGCTATCAACAGTGGGGTGCATGTGCCCCTTTGAATCAGTATTTTTGTATCCTTTGGATAAATACCTAAAGTGCAATTGCTGGACTGTAGGCTATCTCTCTTTTGAAATTTTTAAGGAAACTCCATACTGTTTTCCAGAGTGAGTTTGGAAGTTTTCCTTCTGTTTGTTTGTTTGTTTGTTTGTTTGTTTATTTATTTATTTATTTATTTTGGATTGGCTTCAGAAGAAGAAGAGGTAGTAACTCTTCTTTAAATTTTGTAGAATTCCCAAGGAAAGCCATCTGGCCCTGGACTCTTGTTTGTTGGGAGATTTTTGATTACTGATTCAATTTCTCTGTTGGTTATGGTGTGCTCAAATTTTCTACTTCTTTCTGTTTCAATTTTGGTATTTATATGTATTTATATGTTTATATGAATTTGTTAATTTCTTCCAGATTGCCCAATTTGTTAGCATATAATTGCTAATAAAATTCTCTTATTATTTGTATTTCTACATGTTGGTTGTGATCTCTCCTCTTTCATTCGTGACTTTATTTATTTGGGACCTTTCCTTTTTCTTTCTGAAAAAATCTGGCTACAGGTTTATCAAATATTTGTTTTAATTCTTTCATAGAATCAGCTCCTAATTCCATTGATCTGTTCTACTAGTTTTTTTTTTTTATTTTGATATCAGTGATTTTTTTGCTCTAATCTTTATCCCTTGTTCTGCTGGTTTGGGCTTTATTTGCTGTTCTTTTTCTAAGGAACCTTAAGATGCAATGAATAGCCTGAAATCTGTGTAATAGACTTATTCTGTTCGTTTCCTTTATAGATGATCTTATTATTGAAATCCACAGAGAGTTGTTCTGGAATCATTTCCAGGACCCAATTAAAAAGAATATACCAGTGCAGTACTGCATCCACACACTAGTCAGGATTTCTAATAATGACAATTCTTCCTTTATTACATTTTCTGAAGTAACAAGGCAGTTTGGGTAGAAAATACAAACAAGTGAGAGATTGTAGATTTTAGTAAAAATTATATGGAAGCATATTTCTTAATAGAAGTTGATTGTGACTAGGTGTTTTCTTCCTTCCTGCAGGTAGACTTTTTTTTAATACATTCACATAATATATTAAATACATGTGTATATTATATATACCAGAAATGTCTCCCTAGCATAAATTGTCATGTTTACATTTATTATAATACATTTTAAAATCCTTTCTAGGCTTTTATTTATCACTTAAAATGAAATTGAATCCTATGCCATTTCTTTTAAAATTTGTCTTTAAAAGATCCTAGGCTTTTTATTAAATCGATTCATAAGCAATTAAGTTTAATAAAATGGGCACTAGATTGATTTACTCTCTAAAACTGAGTGTTATATCTAATATATTTTTTTACTTTCCAATGAACTTGAGATACTTACAAAAAGTCATTTTTTAAAAAGGAAGGAAATGCCAAACCACGTTAGCCAAAACTTTAAATTTTGACATGCATCAAAAACAATTAGAAATAATGAATAAACTGAAAGACATCAATACGTAAATTAAAATTTCACTGCAGTGCAAATATTTATAAAACATCTCCCATGAACTAGAGTTAGACAAGAATATATAAGTGTGACATAGCAACATATTCTCCAAAAGATCAGAGCATTTTTCTGGCTTTTTTTTTTCATGGTGACAAATAAACCAATGAAATTTCACTAGACTGGGTTAGCTCTAATGGCCTCAGAGCTATGTGCAGTGTTTGATAAAAAATTAAAGGGAGTGACTTAGCAGATCTCAATTTCCTTTTGGATCCTATCTTTGAAAATATAACCTTGTTTTGTTTCCATTATCTTCTCCTTCCACTATGGAGAAAGTGGTAGTGTGAACTAGCATATCTTTATCCCATCCTCTAATACCTATTAAATTTATTTTTAATAAAATATAAGTTTACCATCTCCAGACAACAGTATCCTTGGCTATAGGGAGCTGAAGTACCACCAGGAGGTCAAGGAAGGTTGAGACTGTTCTTATAATTATTGAGATCATTTTTGCTTGGGCATGACAAAAGTCAATCTGATCTAATTTAGGCAAAAAGAAGAATTATTTGGCCTAGGAAATAAAAGTATCTGAAGAGCAAGAATTTAATTGTACCATAAGGACAGAGACTGAGGGGGTAAATGCCAACATTCCTCCTATCTCCATGTCAGCCTGTCTCTACATGCTGGTTTTATTTGTTCCATGTAGCCTACAACTTCACAGCCTGACCATCAGATAGAAGAAGGACTTGCTTTCTTTGGTCCCAATTTTAAATTTTCCAGGAAAGGAATTTCATAGAACTGGGAGAAGGGGACATAACATTCCTATTCATGATGTCATGGAAGCTGAACAGTCATTGACCACCCCTTTTGAAAACCATGAGACATGGAATCTGACTATGAACAATTCTCCTTAAAGCCAGCTAGACTAAATTAATTACTTTATTTATTTATTTATTTATTTATTTATTTATTTTAATATTTATTTATTTTTGAGACAGAGAGAGACAGAGCATGAGCACGGGAGGGGCAGAGAGAGAGGGAAACACAGGATCCGAAACAGGCTCTGAGCTGTCAGCACAGAGCCCGATATGGAGCTCGAACCCACAAACTGTGAGATCATGACCTGAGCTGAAGTCAGATGCCCAACCGACTGAGCCACCCAGGCGCCCCAAAATTAATTACTTTAAAAATAGCACTTACATTTGTATCAAATAGAATATTTTGCAAAGTGCTCTCATGTTTCCTACTCTTTTAAGACTTAATAATTTTGTAACAAAAACATTTTGGTGATGGTGAAATTATGTCCCAAAAGGCTTATATGGTTTACAGAGTTAACACACAGAGTTAATGCCAGAGCTTAGATTGGAACTCTGAATTGAGACACTGAAACCCATGCTTTCTTTGCTTTTCAATTGGATGTTCTCACATCCCATATATAGACGATCATGACTATTCAAAGTCATGGATTCACAAATCTTTTAATATTAGGAGCTTAATACTAATCACACAAAGGAATACTGTTCAAAGAAAAATAGAGTAACTTGAGCTGAATGACAAAAATTTTAAAACTCTCTTACTACAGCTTCTAACCTTCAACTCCCCTCATCCATCCCTGATTTCCCCTGCATTCCAAACGGTAGTTTTTACTGTTCAACACTTTTTCATCATAGATTTCCTCTCTTAAGAGATTTATAATAGAGAGTATTTGTATGTAAACATTCTGAAAGCATTATTTCCTGGAATTAGATGAAGACTTTGTTTGTAAGGGATGAGGCATAAAGACTGCATGTTTCCTTCACATAGCATATTTTTTAAAAATTACATACCTTATGATTATTGATGTCTAGAATGATTACAGAGGTTTGGCTACAGAAGATTAGGCGGACATCATTGGTCACAATGAGTTCTAAAATGAGTCAAATATTTCCAAATTTCATATTTAATTTTTATTAATATAACCTTTCATAAACTGCAACTGGATAATTATCCAGTTTAGGGATAATTAATCACAAACATAAAGAAAGTGCGCATGATGATGCAAACCTATTGGACTCTTTTTCCTTTCTTAATTTTTCCTCAATTTTTCTTCCTTCTGCCCACTATCTGCCACTGGCCTTTCCCTCTGTTCCTGAGGATTTTCCACAGTTTTCTCATTTCTACTAGATACACTATGATAGGTTCCCTATCTGCCCTTTATTTGCAGGCTCAAATTTCCTGACTACTTTCTAATACTGATCACCAAAAAGTAACTACTCTCTCCCATTATGTAATTTTGGTATATTAGTACACTGATAATGTCTCTTTTGTTTTATTCTGTCCATAATGTTCCTTTCTCCATGAGGGGGAGGGGTAAAAATTATTCCATGCTTAGTCTATTACATAATGTTATGAAATGTGTACTGTTTCTACTAAGTTAGCAGGCAGAATTATAGTTGAATAGAAAAGAAGTCTAGTACTAATAATGCTTATATTAAGTTGTTCGTTTGAGCTGGTGTGTACTTTTCAGGCACGGCTGCTATTTAAGTTACTACAGTACTAGTAGTTGGGCCCTTCCAGGTTTCATTCCTTTTGTTATATCTGCCTTGGATTTTCTACAATTCTGTGAATTCTCCTGCCTTATTCCTCAATTCTCTCATTGCTATCATATTCTCAGCAGGAAGCCCTTTATTCTCTGATCTTTCAACTGCTCATCTGTACACTTATTTATTTTTCTGCTTCATCATGCCAAGTTTTTCCCCACAATTATCCAAAGTGTGTTCCACAAATCTCTGCTATAAACATAGCAGTATACACTTCAGATGAATAAGCCTGGCTTTGTTGGTAGAGCCCCTCCCTAAAGAATGTGGTGAAAACCTCAAGACAAGGGAAGGCAACCTGGCTCTGTTCCCATGTGTGACATTCCTCAGGACTCTGTAACACAGACCACTCATTCAGACTGTATATTACTATATATGGGAGACAAAGGAGCAAAAATTATACCAAAGGGAACCCCCGCTGCACTCAGGGCTTAGCCTTTTGAGTCTTAGACTGCTGAGCCTGTGCTGACACAAATAAAGCTCTTTCCTGGAAAGAAAAGCCTCAGTGTCCTGACTCACTGTGTGTTACTCCTCCCTACAGCTTTATAATAAAATAATTTGAAAAAAAAGTAGTCTGTATATTGGTTCACTGAATGGTAGGAAAATAGAACAGTGAAATTCACCTCTTTGATGAAGCACAGAGTAGAAGTAAACTTGCTTATTATCCTTTTAATGACCATGGGCTCTGTAATGACCCTTATTATATGATGAGAGTTCCCATTTTGCATCAGAGATTGTAATTTGTGTCTTCTTTCTTTTTTTATTGGTCAATTTGGTTAGAGATTTATTTTTTTGTCTTTCAACAAAATTGCCTTTATTTCAATGATTTTCTTTATTGTGTTTAATGTCATTGATTTTTGTTTCTACATGTATTAGTTTTTTTCTGTTTTTACAGAAAATAATACTGTTTTATTCCCTCCTGATAATAAATCTTTATTTATTTCACTCTGGTTTTTAATTTTATTTCATTTCATTTTTATAGTTCATTAAAATAGAAGCTGAGCTTAAATTTGAGATCTTTATTGTTTCATACTATAATCATTTAACATTATAAATTCACTTCTAAACACTTTTAGATATATTCTATACATTTTGATGGGTTTTCATTTAATATATTTTAAGGAGTGCCTGAGTGCCTCAGTCAGTTAAACATCCAACTTCAGCTCAGGTCATGATCTCACAGTTCATGGGTTTGAGCAGCACATAGGGCTCTGTGTTGGCAGCTCAAAGCCTGGAACCTGCTTCAGATTCGTTGTCTCCCTCTCTTTCTGCCCCTCCCCACTTGCATTCTGTCGCTCTCCCAAGAATAAATAAATATTAAAAAAACACTAAAATTTCCCTTGAGATCTCTTTTTAATTTGTCAGTTATTTATAAGTTTTTACATTTCTAATTGTTAGGGTATGTCCACATATTTTCATCTTGTTGATTTCTGATTTCATTATGTTATGATCTGAGGGCACAGTTTTGGATGCCCTTATTTTAAATTGTTGAGGTTTCTTTCACGGCTCAGAATGTATTGGAGAATGTCTGCATATATGTGAAAGAAAGTGCATTTTCTTGTTGCTGTGTAAAATGTTCTATACACAGTCACTAGGTCTAGTTTTTTGATAGTAGTGTTAAGGTCTTCTATATTATTACAGATTTTTTTTAAAAAAATTTTTCAATGTTTATTTACTTTTGAGAGACAGAGTGAGAGTGGGAGAGGGGCAGGGAGAGAGAGAGACACAGAACTGAAGCAGGCTCCAGGCTCTGAGCTGGCTGTCAGCAGAGCCTGATGTGGGGCTTGAACCCATGAACCTTGAGATCCTGACCTGAGTCGGAGTCGGACATCCAACCCACTTGGCCACCCAGGTGCCCTTATTATTACAGATTTTTTTTATCTACTTGTACTATCAATGACTGAAAGTAGAGTTTTGAGGTCTATGATAATATTGGTTTGTCTACTTTATTCAGTTTTGCCTCAGATATTTTGACTCTTTGTTAGACTCATATATAATTAAGATTGTTGTGTCTTAAGGACATTATGCAATCTTCATCTTTCTCCCTTCTCCATGAGGGGGAAGGGTAAAAATCTGACTGTATTCAATACTCTGAAGTTTTATTAGCTTCTATTATTGCTGTGACAAATAACTATTCTCTTGTTGACTAAAACAATGCAAATTCATTCTTACATTTCTGTAGGACCCAATTCTGGAATCAACTTCACTGGGTCAAATCAAGGTGTCACAGGGCTGTGTTCCATCTAGAGAGTTTAGGGAAGAATTCATTTTGTTGCCTTTTCCAGCTTCTGGATGCTGCCCACATTCCTAGTCTCTTAGCCTTTTCCTCTTTTTTTTCCAAAAGCAGCTGTGAATCTCTCTTTCTCTGTGACCTCTGCTTCTATCACTATGTTTCCATCACTCATTCTTCTGTCTCCCTCTTCTATCTTTTAAGGCCCTTTTTGATTACATTGGACTCACCTGGATAATCAGGACAACCTCCCAATCTTAATATTCTTAATTTAATCACACCTGCATAGTCTCTTTAGTCATATAATACATATTCACAGATTTGGGATATTAGAACATAATCTTTGAAGGGACCATTATTCCATGTGAGCAGAAACCTTCTTTCTCTGATGTTAATATAGTTCCATCAACATTTATATCTTTTTCCTCCATTACATTTTAATCTATCTATATGGTTATTTAAAGTGAGTTCCTTGTAGACAGTTGGTTCTTGCCTCTTTAAGCTAATAGACTATATCTTTGTAACTGTTGCGCTTAGACAATTGACATGTAATGTGATTATTAATATGATCAATTAAATTCAGCCATCTTATAGCTATATTCAACTTGTGTTATCTGTTCTTTGACTCTTTTCTCTTCTATAAATGCCTTCTCTTGGGTTAATTCAGAACAATTTGTGTTCTATTTTCTCTCCTCTACTAGCATATTATTTATACCTTTGAAAACAAATAAATATTACTAACTTTTAATTAACTGGAATCTACATTAAAATAATATCACTTAGCATAAAATATAAGAATCTTTTAAGAGTGCTTCTCCAAAACCTTCCCATCATTTTGTCTATGTTGTTGTATTGTTTACTTTTACATGTTATAAACATACCATGAAATGTCCCTCTTTTTGCTTTAGATAGTTATCTTTTACAGTTGTTAAACATGGGGAAAGGAAATTGTATTTTAATTCTGTTATTCTCTTCCAATATTTCTTTACTGTATGGATTATTTATCCTTTGCATAAATTCAAATTATAGTTGGATAACTTGATGCCTGACTGAAGAACTTCCTTTAATATTTCTGGTAAAGTAGTTCTGTGAGCAATGAATTTCCTCATTTTTTTTTTTGACAAATTTTTATATACAAAGAGAGAGGGAGACAGATAATCTGAAGCAGGCTCCAGGCTCTGAGCCATCAGCACCAAGCTCAACCCTAGTCTTGAACTCATGAGCTATGAGATCATGACTTGAGCCAAAGTCAGATGCTCAACCAGCTGAGCCACCCAGGATCCCCTACAGATTCTATTAATAATTTAAAAGTTTGGGTGCTTTGAGGATTAATTCCAGTTTCTGTAGTTGAGTAAAAATGTTTTACTTCTGTGATATTGGCTCCCATGGATTTAAATATCCAATCCAGAAAACTCTCCTATATATATTTCTTGTCTTCCTATTAAATACCTGATTTTTTTCATAAATTTCTACCATACACTAGAACTTAAAATGCACATTGCAAACTTCTTGATTCATTTGTTTCTTAACTAAGGCATCTCACATTGTTCTCATTTCTGTCTTACTACTCATAAATAACACAGATGTTGTTATAATCTAATATAATAAATTTAATGAGTCATATTAACTGAATGTTAATGCAAATAAGCACATAATTATGCACATTTTTGGTTGATTTCAAGAAAAGTTACAGGGGTAAAAATAGGAAACTGTCATGGAGTGTCTTGCTTGAGAAACAGTACATGTCCTATAAACTCAGAGAAGTCCCACAGAGCCTGTTTCAGAGAACAAATAAGGCAACAGTAATGAAGGAGATAGAGAGTAATAGGTAAAGACTGATTATGGAAATATATATCCTTTGGAATTTTGAAACAGAAGTCTTGCTTTAGTAGTCTAAATGTGAGATATTTGTGTAAATTCTTTAATTGCAAGTCAAAATACAACATGTTTATAATTTACTACTCCATTATTACCAGCAAGCATTTTACTCTTGTAAGTTCAATTTTCATACAGTAAAATTTTATTTAATTAGACTATTACCAGTAAGGCTTAAATTATTTACCACGATTTTGAACATTTGTCCACTTATTATGATGTAAATATATCAATCGTAAATATAGTGGTTCTGTATGTCAATGAACTATGTAACTTTGGCATCTTCATTTTGGTATGAAAATACCTTTTGCCTGGTGACTCAGTCAGTGAAGCATATGACTCTTGATTTCAGTTCAGGTCATGAGTTTGTGGTTTGTAAGATCAAGCCCCAGGGGAGAAGAGGGATCTGTGAAGCATGTTTGGGATTCTCTCCCTCTCTCTCTCTCTCACTCTCTCTCTGCTCCTCCCTCACTTACACAAGCACTCTCTCTCAAAATTAAAAAAAAAAAAACATTTAAAAAATACCTTTCGCAATTGCAAATTATGTTGCTGCATTTGATCTTACTATGTTATAATTTTTTTCTTAAAAAGAGTGGAAAATCTAAGAGCTGAGACTTGATAAGAATTTCAGGTATCAAAAATGGACCACAATTAAGAGGCATGTTTAGGTATCAAACATATCAAATCTTTGGTCTCAAACAATCTGCATTCTCAAGCCACATGTGTTTAATGTAAAGAAAAAGGAAAATTAAATTGAAGAATCTTACAAAATAATCTATGTAAACACATCTTAACTGAGTAATTAAAAGACAAATAACCAAAGGTCCGTATTTTATAAACTAGAAGAAATTAAGCTACTTTGACAATGCAAAATTAAAATCGTTTGATTTTTTGAGAGGAAGAGTCAGAACATAAAGTGAAATCAAAACATTTTTTAATATAGGTTTGGGGGCTCCCTAAAGTCTCAGAAGTTTCAATAATCTGTAAGGCATGGAGGATGGTAGTTTACCCTGATTTTACTCTATGTTTTAGGGAGAATCTTTCTTTCCCTTCCTTGGTACTATCTTTTACTATTTGTTTTTATTCTTTCTTTCCTTTTGTAGGTGTTTTGTTTTTATTTTTGTTTTTGTCATTAGTGTGGTACAAAGTGAAGTACAGTACTTCAAGTCACCAACTGAAGGATTTTTGTGCTGGGTTTGGGATAATATATAGAATATACAGCAACACTAATAACATTGATGTACAATAGTCATATTTCTAGACTGTGCAGATTAGAAAGAAAACTTGGTAAAATGTGCCAAGAAAAGAGAATACTGTCTTTTTACCTCTCACTTACTTAAGAAATTTTTTGCAGTTTTCCAGGAGATTAACTAACTTGGGTTAAAAATAAAGAAAGTATTTATTCTTGACCTCATCCTGGTTACATGGCAGAGCAAAGACAAGATTCAGAGTTGCTAAATTCTTTACTTTAAACAGCAATAATGATTCTTCAGGACTTTGTCCTTCCACAGAACAAAATAAAATGTGTTCAGCTGAGGTGGGGAGTTCTTTATCTTTGTAGACTCACAAGCCAACAGGATCTTTTACTGACTTACTAAATATAACAACTATTAATATCAGCTTCTAAATCCCAAGTTTGAGAGAAAAATTAATTTTAGCTATCTAATCTAAATCAAGACCAGGAGGAGGTTGCCTCTAAAAGTCATACAGGGGTGCCTGGATGGCTCAGTCAGTTAACCGTCCAGTTTTGGCTCAGGTCATGATCTCATGGTTCATAGGATCGAGCCCTGTGTCGGGCTCTGTGCTGACAGCTAGCTCAGAGCCTGGAGTCTGTTTCTGATTCTGTGTCTCCCTCTCTCTCGGCCTCTCCTCCACTCATGCTCTGTCTCTTTCTCTCTGTCTCAAAAATAAACTATAAAAAATTTTAAATAAAAAAATAAAATATGAATACTAGACAATTAGCTATTTTCTAATTGAAAAGTGGTAAGTATGACTCATACATACACACACACACACACCCCTATCCCATAGTTAACGAAATCTTTCATTATAGCTGTTTAACAAGAGCTTTTTATGTTTGATCAAAGCATCTAATGCAATTCTGAGGTTATTCCACTTAGCAGTTGGCTGATTGGTAACTGCCTTCAGGGACCTCTGAGTCTACCCCTTTTTAAAACTTGGTTTATGAAACGTGTTTTGCATACTGCATTTTAACAGAGGCTGTGTTTTCTGTAATTATAACAGGGATGTTGGGAATTCTTCATTAAATATCCAAGAGTTTTCATAACTTCCAGTGGCATAAGAAATTGAGAGAAGAGACTTCAGGAAATCAGAAAGACCATCAGAACACAGCTGATTTTATCAAGGTAGTAGGATAATTAATGTCATTAATAATTTTGATTAATATTTAAACTATATAGTAGTTACAGTTCTCATTAGGAATTTTCTGTAGGTCACTGGGCTAATTGATTTAAAACTAACCTTTTCTCATACAATGTTCAGAAAGATCCTTTGAGACAGATATTACTAATTATCTTTTATAAACAAGGAAACATAAACTTAGACATAAGGTAATGTTTAAAAAGACACGCAGTAAATGATGGAGCTTAGAAATTTATTCCTAGTGCATCTGAATCCTAAACCAATATTTTGGACAAAATAAAACCCAAAGTAAAAATCCCTTGTCATTCTTGCCACATTCTGTCTGTCTTCTGCGCTCAGGGACTCATTTATTATGTAGTTATCTTGGCTTTTTGCTAAGATTTGAACAATTGAATATTATTCTGGGGGGCTTATACACATTTTCTTGCTACTCTGAAGTTAAGTAGAGAAAGTGGAATTAGTGTGTCAGCATTTTTAACTAAAAAAAGTGGTGTGGTGGTGTCTTTCAAACAAGATTGGTATATTTGTGTAGTGTGAGTCTTTTAGAATTCTTAAGTGAAGTTATTTTTTTTCCATGTAAAATGATTTCTATAGTAAAATTTTTATTATTATAATGAGTATACACCATAAAATTCCATTTTATTATAGAATAGTTTAAAAATACAGTTGAGTATAAAACTATACAAAAAAGTTGTATTATCCCATAATTGAGAAAAATCTCACTGTTGGTAGCCAGCACACATCTTTTAGCGCTTAGTTTATCACTCACACAGCAGCTGCTGCCCTGATGAGAAGCTGCAATCACTCCTCCATTCCGCTTAGGAACTTAGCATCATAGTTGCTCTGTCCCGGGCAAACCCTCATTTCCTACTCATGCCATATTCTTGTAATACATCTAGTCCCCTCAACTAAAAAACATGGTGCTTAGTTTCCACTGTAAAATAAGAATGTATGTGTATTTCTTTTGATTTCAACACTTTCAAAAGGATCTCACTTCAGGATTACTTAAATCTCAGTGTTAACCTTTTAATATGTTTCCACCTATAGATTTTTCTCCTGAAGCTGGGATAAATTCTACAAACGAGTCTTGCATTGACAATAGTCATTAGAAACAACCACCGACCTTTATCTGAACATACAACTTGTACTTGGACATGTTACTCTTCAGTTAACTGCTGTAGTCAGCTAAGCATGCCAGATTATTTCCTTTTTCTGGGTAAAGCCATTCCCATAGAGCACAGAGTCCCCTTATTTGTGTTTGATTCCATTGATTTCCATGCTCCATTTCCCCAAATATGCACATCCAGATTTCTTAATCCCGAACAGCTCATTTATGAACAATAACAGAAAACTATTTTATAAAACAGATAGTTCAAAAAAGCAATGGAACAGTTAAATTCTAGTGACACTGATGAATTAAAAATGAAAAAGATATAAATGTTTGCTGACAACAGATAAAAATATAACTCCAGATACTCTAGATTAGAAAAGTAAGGAACTGTATATTATAGCCTATGATAAATCTCTGAAAATATTAATAATTGATAGATTGGTAGAACTATGAATCTTTACAAGATGCTGGACAAGATCAGTAACACTGAAATAAATTTTAAAAGTTGTTACAGAACTATCTTTCACGGGCGGGGGGGTCACCTGTTTGACTCAGTCTGTTAAGCATCTGACTTCATCTCAGGTTGTCATTTTGCAGTTTGTGAATTTGAGCCCTGCGTCAGGCTCTGCACTCACATCTAGGATTCTATGGTTCAGATTCTGTGCCTCCCCCTCTCTCTGCCCCTCCTCTGCTCTCTCTCTCTCTCTCTCTCAATAATAGAAACATTAAAAAATTTAAAAACACAACTATCTCTCATTGCTGATCTAACACTGTAGATTAAGACTTACATTTCAAAGTCTTTAATTTTATTTTTCCAGCACATAATTAATAGCATTTTATTTATTATTTTTAAACTTGTTCTTTAATTTAAATATATCACATATGTGTTTTCTGACAGCTAATACAGTTTTTTTCAAACATCATTTAACTTTCCAATCTTTGTATGGATACGGATATAAAATAATTTCAATAGTACTTTTTAAAGTATTATCCTGTTTTTTGATATTGTAATAATAGTAGAAAATGTACTATTACATTTTGGCTCATCTATATAATTGATTATATCTTTAGGATGTAAAATCAGGATCAAGGGCTAACCACATTTTATACTCTCACCAATATAGTGTAAAAAAAATATTCATCTAGAGTTTCAATAATCTTGGTCTTATTAATGTTTTATTTATTCTTTCTCTTTATGATTTATATTTTTGTACTCTGCTATTCCACTTGTTATTTGTATATTTGAAAGTTCTTATATTTGAACTACACTGAATAAGTCCGGTGCTTGCTGAAAATGTGCCTAAATTGAAAAAAAAGATAACAAAACACATATATCTGCAGTTTATTTAAGGTATGGTGTAATAGACTGAAAAGTTTCAGAGTATGGTCTTAAATAGAAATGGCTTCTTTGTATATGAAATCACTTAATGGTCTCGAGATGAAATCATCCTGGATTTAAAGTGGGCCCTAAATCCCATGACTGCTGTTATGAGAAGAGTAGCAGACAATGAGACACACCCAGAGAAGAATGCCATGTAAAGACACAGGGAGATATTGGAGCAATGCTGCCACAAGCCAAGGAATGTGTGGGGCTGGAAGATATAAGGGAGGATTTTTGCCTAGAATCTTCAGAGGGAGCATGGCCCTGCAGACAACATGAATTCAGACTTCTAGCCTCCAGGACTGTGAGAGAAGAAATTTCTTTGTTTTAACCTTCTAAGTATGTGGTAATTTGTCATGGGGGCCCAGACAACCAGAGATGGGATGAATTAGTTTCTTATTTACTTCCCCCCCGCCAATTGTCAGCCAGTCTATCACAAAATTTAGAGGAATATATAATCTTATTCTCCTTGATTTGAAATGTCATTCATCATCTTTCAGATCTATAGATTAGCTTCAGGGATTTCCAGTAAAAATACTGTTTTAAAAGTACCAAATCATTCCATTATTTCTAGTATGTGTTGAAGATCTTTCTAACTGTGCTAGTTCTTCCTTAAAACTTGTAAAATTTATTTCTTGAACTTTATTTCTCTAAATCAACTTTAGAATTCCTCATAAAACATATATTACTGGCTTTTCACTGCAGATGTACTCAATATATGGAAAAAGTTACAGATATGAAAAATTTTAAGGACTTACAATACCTACCCAATAAGGTTCTGTGTTTTCCATGAATCAAATCGTATTTATGCTCTTCAGTAAGGTTATATTTCTATATTTGAGTCATGTAGACTTATTATTACCTCTTTTTTATGTGTTCAGTTGATAAGACTTAAGTATCCCATCTGTTAGCAGGAAGTTGTATGTTACATTGTGATATATACCCAGAATTATAGTTAGTTTTCTTCTTAGAGCATCTCTAAGATTTGCCTTATGGTGAGCCAAAATAAAGTGTAACTTCTATTATCAGGTGAGTAAATTTCATGTTATTTAATTGAAAATATGAGAAACATGGTTATCATAAATTAGCAATTTTCAAAAACTATTACTTAGTGATGCTGATAAAATAGCCTAGAGAGAAGTCAATTATTTGTTTACTGAAATATTAAGAACCAAATATTATTTCCTGTCACGATTGAGTAATGAAGACTGAAAGTAACTTCCCAACTCAACCAACTAGGAAACTGAACTACTTAAAAGACACAGTCAATTTTAGAGAGGCAGTTAGAATTGGCAGGTCAGGGGTGCCTGGGTGGCTCAGTCGGTTAAGCGCCCAACTTTTGCTTGGGTCATGATCTCCCGATTCGTGGGTTCGAGCCCCGTGTCAGGCTCTGTGCTGACTGCCAGCTCGGAGCCTGGAGCCTGTTTCAGTCTGTGACTCCCTCTCTCTTTGGCCCTCCCCTGCTCACGCTCTCTCTCTCTCTCTCTCTCCTAGAAATAAATAAAACATTAAAAAAATATTAAAAAAAAAAAGAATTGGCAGGTCAAAGTTCCTTAGAAAAGAGAGATGCATAGAGAGGGACAAAAATCTATGGATGGACCTTCTCAAGTCTTTGGTTAGTTATACTCACTAATGCATGCTAGAAAAAGAACCATCAGAAAGCAATGGGTAAAAAAATTCCTGAGATTCACATATGATGGGAAGAGTTATTTACCATAGGCCAGATTAAATAGAACTTGTTATATATGGACTATGCTGTCAAGGAATCAGTATTGGCTCAGTACTGGCTCAGTACTGGTAGTAAATTAGTCCCAGACTAAACGCTGTTCTGGACATTTCCTAATAGAGTCTAAATAAGCTTTGAAAGACAGAAACTGATTCAAAATAACCTATGTGTATCAAATTGGTATAGCCACACCAAATAAAACCAAAAATTGTCAAAAAGGGGTGAAAATTACTGAGAACTGTATATAAGAAACATCTTACATATAAAGACATGGAAAAGTGAAAAATAAACTGATTAAAAAAGACTTGGGGCACATGGGTGGCAGTTGAGTGTGTGACTTTGGCTCAGGTCATGATCTCACGGTTCGTGGGTTTGAGCCCCATGTTGGGCTCTGTGCTAACAGGTAACTCAGAGCCTGGAGCCTGCTTCAGATTCTGTGTCTCCCTCTCTTTCTGACCCTCCCCTGCTCATGTCTCTCTCTCTCTCTCAGAAATAATTTAAAAGAAGAAAATATTTATATTTTTAAAAAATACCATGTAAATTTTCATCAAGAGAAAGTAGATATGACTATATGAATAACAGAAAAAACCCAGACTTCAAAACAAGAACTACAAAGGAAAAAAAAGGGAGTATCACAATAATCCATGTTAAATAAATATTTTAAATGTATGCAAAAATGACAAATTGTTTTCCAAAGTGGCTGAAACATTTTGCATCTCTACCAACAATACATGAGTTCCAGTTTTTCCATAGCATAATATTTCCAGTATCATCAGAAATTTTAGTTTTAGTTATTCTTATTATGTACTAATATTTCATTGTGGTTTTCATTTGCATCTTCCTAATGAATAACGATGGTGAGCAACTTTTCATATGGTTACTGGCTATTAGTACTACTTAATTGGTCATACGTCTGTCCATATACTGCACTCATTTATAAATAATTATTTTCATCTTTACTATTTCATCTTTACTCCTACAACTTATTGAGCTGTAGGAGTCCTTTATATGTTTTCTGTACAAGTTCTTTATCAGATATGATTTGCAATAACTTTTTCTAGGTGTGTTGTTTGCCTTTTCATTTGCTAACATCAACTTTAGAAAAGCAGAACTTTGGGTTGCCTGGGTGGCTCAGTTGGTTAAGCGACTGACTTCAGCTCAGGTCATGATCTCACAGTTTGTGGGTTTGAGCCCCGCGTTGGGCTCAGAGCCTGGAACCTGCTTCAAATTCTGTGTCTCCCTCTCTCTCTGACCCTCCCCTGCTCATGCTGTCTCTTTCTCTCTCTCTCTCTCTCTCAGATAAAATAAAACAAAAAAAATTATAAAAAAGAAAAGCAGAATTTTACTTTTTTATGAAGTCAGTTTTTAAAACATTTTGACATTAATGATTTGAACTATTAAAAGGCATTCCTAACCAAAGTAATTACTTAAATTAAATAATTAAATTAAAAAGCATTCCTAACCAAAGTCATTATTTCTTTAGTATAGCTTTCTGTAAGAAATATCTTAATTTAATTTTTTTAAATGTTCTATTTATTTCTGAGAGAGAGACAGCATGAGCAGGGGAGGGTCAGAGACAGAGGGATATACAGAATCTGAAACAGGCTCCAGGTGCTGAGCCAGCTGTCAGCACAGAGCCCAACATGGGGCTTGAACCCATGAACCATGAGATCATGACTTGAGCTGTAGTTGGATGCTTAACCGACTGAGCCACTCAGCTTCCCCTAACTTGGCACATTTAACAGAGTATTCAATTGTTTCTTAATAATTTAATATATGAATTAATACTAATGCATATCATATTATATATTTATATACACATTATATTTATGCATTTATATATCTACTAAATATTAAAACTGCATTTGTATAGAATTGGTTTTGTACTCTACAGTGAATAGTAATGATATATATGTATAACATATATGACAAAAGCAAAGCATTTAATCTTATCTCCTATAGTAAGTAATAATGTAATAGGGGAAGCATGATAAATATTTAAAAGATAAATGTAAGTAACAACAGAGTAAACTTTTAAAAATATTTGAGTATTAACATGGAGATCTAAGGGCATTAAAAAGCAAGAAGAAAGCTTCTAGAGATTTAACAGGCAGTGCACTTTTGCAAGACATACTTACTTCTTCTGTAATTCTTGCCTATCGAATCTTTTGAAATAATAATAGAACATTTATTAAAAATAATACACCATTACCTGATATTTTATGCAATAGAAATAGTAACAAATATAGTAGAAAAGGCAGATTATTGCATCAGTGAATATGAACATTGCTTGAGAAGTTTTTTCTGAACTTATAGGAAATATACAAATGGTAATATAAAGACTGTAGTATGATTTGATGGCTTAAATAAAAAACAGAAATAGAAAAATAAGAGGACAAAATTTTACAGAGAATTTAAGATGAGAAAGAATTCTAAAACAAGTAATACAATAATTGTAGTAGTTAAAAAAAAGCAACTTCAAGTTGAAATTTTCAAAAACTCTTAATAATGTTAATATTGTGACTTTTCAATTTATTATTTCTTCTCTGCCAAAATTTATTATTTCTTCTCTTCTCTACTTCATATCAACCACTTTCCCCCAGGGACATTGCATAGATTTGTTCATACTCCTATACTACCAAATTGCCATTGCGAGTGCCCTATTTTCTATATTTCATTTCTATATTTTCACATCACTCCTTCCATTACTTGAAATTAACAATTCTCTGAGCTTACCAGAACCTACAAATTATTGACCCAACTTTTCAACAATTACCTTTTTTATATCTTTGATTTTCACATACGTCAGTCTAAACGCAATGCTCTAGTATGCAAGTATTTAATTGTATACTTATCCAACCTCCTTGTCCCTTACTTCTCCATAGCAAAGAAAGGCTAGCATTATTTAACCTGTGCCTGCATCTATGCTGCTACATTTGACTAATGAGGACACCCAGGTGCCCCGTAATGAGAACAATTTTAAAGTTATGATAAACTTATCATATATAAGTTTAGTTTCTACCCATGCAATTCTGGTATGGATTTGTCACTTCTTCAGCATAACTCACTTCCAAACTACAACTTGGCATGAAGACTCAGTCCACTATTTGATGTCACCATTTCGGTAAGTGGCTTCCATTGTCCTTCAGCTCAGAAGTTACACGTGAATTTTGTACTTATACCCAACTGACAAAAGACATTAAAAGCATTAATCTAAGTACAAAGTAGCCTAAGAGTAATCTGCATTTTACTCAGGAAGAACAGGACAGTTGACGATGGGTACACATAGAAATAGTGTACATAGCACTAGCCTATATTCATACCATATGTTGTTAGTCCAAACACTCTCTCTGCAACAAGTATTTTATATCTTCTCTCTCCTCAGATGTTCACCTAGTCCCAATCCTTATTCTCAACCTTTTTTTTTCTTTCTAGATAAAATAAAATCAACTTGTAAATTCCATAAATCCCCACAATCATGTATTCATCTGTTTGTGCATTCATCTTGCCTCCATGATTGAAACCTTCATGATTATATATTAGGATCAACCATAATATTTAAGCATTAGAACCTTCTTCTCAAGGAATTAACTGAGGAATTCAGTTCAGAAATTTCCCCTCTATCTTCACAACACCACTTTTTACTACTTTATGAAATATATCTAACAGCATACAGACATTTTTTAGTATCTCCTATGAAGGGACTATCCCTTTGAGCTTACATTATATTCCAGCTATCAACCCATAACTCTGCACATTTTATCACAATATTTTATCTTAATTTCTAACCTCTCTTCTCCAATTTCTTCAATCCCAAAGTTTATAGGAGAGCAAAGGACCAGGGGTAGTCAAGATTATTTTCTGAGAAGAAATATGAGGAAAACTAGGCTTTCTTAACCACTTATTAAAATTCACTTAAGTTATAGTAATAAAAAAATTGGTGTGTAATTGCCATAATGTAAAGCAAACAGATCAACTCCATACAATGGAAAACCAACATATTGACCCAGATGGTTAAGGAACTTGAAATATGACAGAGAAGAGCATTACAATTAGTAGGAATGAATTCATGTATTCAGGAAGTGGTTCTGAAGCAATAGGCTGTCCATATGAAAATGAAAATTACATTGCCAACTAATACCACACCAATAAAGTCCAGATAGACTATTGGACTATTTGTAAAATGAAAACTTTGAAACTTTAGACCTATATATAGGAGCATATTATCATATTCTCTGGGAATGGAAGAATCTCTCAATGAAACACAAGTACAAACCAATAAAACAAAGACTTGATAACAAAAGACTGAATATTCAGAATGTGCTGAAATGTCTTTGACTCAATATATGAAAAAACATACAAAAGCCTGAATAGAGAACTATACAAAGGATATAAACAGATAATAAAAGAAACATAAATTAGAACAAATTCATATCAGATTGGCAAAATTGTAAAGTTCTAACAGAATCACTTTATGCCAAGGATTAAAAACGTAAAGCTCCCTTACAGTGCAAAAGCATGTAAAGACCAAAGTGCTTTTCAGAACAATTTGGTGTTCTTTTATATTCTAAGATGGACATAACCAATATCCCATCAATTCCAACTTTTAGATATGTGCTACATAAATTTTTACAAAAACACAAAAATTACATGCAAAAGAATAATCAAGGAATAATTGATTAAAATATTAAAAATTAGGGAACAGCATAATGCCCACCAGTTGAATAAAGCATAAAATGTGGTATATTCATTCAAAGAAATCGTATGGTAGATGAAACTTATGAACTCTATTTCTATACATATCAAAACAAACAATTCTAAAACTTGTTTCTTGAATAAAAACAAGTCGAAAGTCATTAAGAAGAGTATAATAAGATGATATAAATTTTAAAATCATGAAAAATACATTTTAATGCTAACTATATTCATATGAATATTCAGGTGTTGAAAAGGCACAGAAATATCAAGAAATCAGCTACCTTTAGAGAGGGAGGAAAGTATGAAAAAGATTTCAAAGAATGTAAATAGGGGGTCTACAACTCTGTCATTACCTAATAAAATGTTTAAAGCAAATATGGCATAATTCTAAAACTAGAAGATGAGTGGTCATTATGTTGTTTAAATAATTTATGATTTTAAATATATAATGTTTAAATATATAATGTTTAAAAAACTTCTAGTGGGGTGTCTGGGTGGCTAGTCAGTTAGGAGTCCGACTTCAGCTCAGGTCATGATCTGAATTCGAGCCCCATGTCGAGCTCTGTGCTGACAGCTCAGAGCCTGGGCCTGCTTTGGATTCTTTGTCCCCCTCTCTCTCTGACCCTCCCCTGCCCATGCTCACTCTCTCTCTCTCAAAAGTAAATAAACACAAAAAAAAATTAAAAAAACAAAACTTCTAGTCAGTACTTATTCAGAAGTTTAAGTCCACATAGTACTCTACTAAGGAAATAGACACTGACAGTCGGGGGAGAGAATAAAAACAAAGAAAACTGTCAGGCTTCAGTGAAAATGAGATTTTCTTTTTAACTTGCCCTGTTCCTTCCCTGAATCAGAGAAACTACCTCTGCCAATCAGATAAATAGGTAAATTGCTCATTCTATTTGTTCTACTCGTACATACCTACTTTTTTTCTGCTTGTTTAAGAATTTCATTCTATTACACTTTGTTAAAGAGAATCTGAATCACTTGCCAAAATAGAAGCACCATAACAAATTAATGAAATAAAGTATCAAATCATGTAATTAAAAGAAAAGCAAATTTTATGATAAAAACTAAATGATATTAATTACAAAAAGAAAGACAACCTAATTTACCAAAAAAAATGTACTTAAAAGTAATTTTAAAGGAAAGGATGAGGCTGACTGTGATTGATCAATCAAATTGATACTCTGCTTGATATCAGTTAATTAAAAATGAGATTCTAACACAAAATTTCAAATCTATTCTATGTAGTAATGGTGCTACTTCTCCTTGAGATTTCCAACTCATAGATGAAAAATCACAAATGGCCAAAAGCTGCTTAACTGTAGTCTTTGGTAGAATATGTATTGCACATAATTTCTTAATAAAATAATAGAAATTTTGTTCAATCAACTCACCTCAAAAAGTCTTCTGAACAACCTCCAGATCCATTTTTCTTCTGATTAGTTCTAGTTATCTGCAAGTGCTTATGTGGTACTGGCAAAGTTTCTTATCCACACACCAACACTAACCCCTTGGGAAAAAATAAAGGTAAACTTTTAAAAAATGTCTTAATAACATCCAAATATTGTTAGTGAGATATTTGAATGACAATATACAACCAATGACATAAATTTAGGCATGTCTCTCTACTTTTTTTTTTTTTTTTTTTTTGCCATCAAGTTAAAGTTTCCAGTATAACTGCCTCTAAAGATAAGTGGATAATGAAACCTGCTAACATGCAAAGCTAAACAAAGCACGTATGCATTGGCTCTGAAATGAAGACTTACTTGGAAGACCTTACATTGTTTTCTCATTTGAGCAGAGTACTTGTGCGTATAAAAGGCCAGATAAGCATTTCAGGGGAATAAGAGTTATATAATCTCAAAGAGCAAGAGAGATTGAGACAAAGAGAGAATAAAAATCTGACAGGCTGTCCTTAATATGAATAAAATATATCTTCATGCAGTGTATCTGGTAGGGTGGGCTTTCATGTGTGTATAGTTGAGCATGTGTTGCACCCAAAGCAACAAAATTGAAGTAATGTCCTACTTGGATTTGAGGAATGAAATGTTCACAATGGACCAATTATGGCTTTAGCATCCTCTGTGCTTTTCCAAAACTCAGTTTGTAGGCTGTATTTTGGTTATCTTGACATCAGTAAGCTGTTAATTAGTTCAAAATGTATCCTTTTCAGATATAAATGTGGGAGAAAATTAACAGAATTTGTATTTGAAAACTGGAATTTCTTACACAGCTATTATCTGATAAACCCCAAATAATTAGCTGAGTGCATAGTATTTGTAAGTACCAATAGTCTTCAGTGAAGAATATTAGAGTTCATTCTAGGTACAATCATTGACAAATCAAAATTCCAGTCATAGCCATAATTGCATAATGAAACGTGTTGTTTAACAGAAGAAACTAATAAAACACCGTTCATGCTTCTCTACTGATTATGCTTTTACCATTAAATAAAACAAAACAAACCAAAACATGTTTTTAAAGTGTCTTCACCATTACTGCTGTGGCTCCAATATTTTTAACTAATACAACACAATGAGTGACACCTATGCCATTTTTCATCATTATTCCCAGTCGCATTACATGTCCTTTTCTGATGATGCTTGAATATATTATTCTTTAAAATATAGATTTTGTATGGTAGCCTTTTCTCTCTTTCTTTCTTGGTTTTGTTCTTTCTTAGGTTTCAAGACACCAATGCAAGTGGAAATATTTAATATGAGAATTTATGAGTGGTTCTTCATAGATGAGAGAAAATTAAATGGGCCTATTCTTTTTGCCCATATCTAAAATCAAATTAATTATTTTTGTATTACTTGTTTCTGCAGTTTATAGTTAAACAATAACAAAATATTGCTTAACTGATTCATTAAATTGGTGTTAAAATCTATACAAAGACTACATGAATATTTTATTATAATCATGAGTATTTTAAATTGGCTCTTTCATGCTTTAAAAATTCCAGTTCGAGGGGCGCCTGGGTGGCTTAGTCGGTTAAGCGTCCGACTTTCGTTTAGGTCATGATCTCGCGGTTCGTGGGTCCGGGCCCCGCGTCGGGCTCTGTGCTGACTGCCGGCTCAGAGCCTGGAGCCTGTTTCAGTCTGTGATTCCCTCTCTCTCTGACCCTCCCCTGCTCACACTGTCTCTCTCTCTCTCTCTCCTAGAAATAAATTAAAAAAGTATTTAAAAAAAAATTCCAATTCGAGGTGCCTGGGAGGCTCAGTCGGTTAAGCGTTTGTGAGTTCCAGCCCCGCGTCAGGGTCTGTGCTGACAGTTCAGAGCCTGGAGCCTGCTTCAGATCTGTGTCCCCTCTCTCTCTGCCTGTCTCTTGATCATGCGGTGTCTCTTTCTCTCTCTCAAAAATAAAATAAACATTAAGAAATTCCAAGGGGCGCCTGGGTGGCTCAATTGGTTGAGTGTCCGACTTCGGCTCAGGTCATGATCTCACAGTTTGTGGGATCGAGCCCTGCATTGGGCTCTGTGCTGACAGCCAGCTCAGAGCCTGAAGCTTGCTTCATATTCTGTGTCTCCCTCTCTCTCTGACCCTCCCCTGCTCACGCTGTCTCTCTCTCTCTCAGAAAAAAAAAAATTCTAAAAATTCCAATTCTAAGCTTAATAATGTTTTAAAAACCATCACTATCATATAGCAACAAAACAAAGTGAAATCACAATTACTTTTAGTTATTATTTATGCTTATACAAACTTGATTGATTAAATATTCACTTCTAAAGATGGTTTTAGGTTCATACTGTAAAATAATGCAGGAAGTTTTTTTGAAATTCAATTTTTTATAAATCCATGTGTCACTTATATCATCTATATAATTCATACTTCCAATAATCTAAAAAAATTCAGAAATGGATGGCTTGGGATCTTCACTGGTAGGATTAAATGCCCTCTGTAAATAGTACGATCTCCATAAAGAAGGTAATTGCAATGATTTCTATGTAAGCCTCACTTTCAGCAGAGAAATCAGTAAAATCTTGTATTTTTAAAGGTAACATTTAAGTTTATATTACACATTAAATATATGAAAATTATTAAAATAAAGCACATTTATCCTTTGCCATCCAAGTAATAATATTTCTCACAAATTAGTTCATGTATCACATTTTGAAAAATGCCAAATAAATTTATTTCTCATGGCATATCACCCTGAAATAAGAATTGGGTCAATGATAATTAATGACATCACTTTTACTTTTCTAAGTTTTCAATCAATTGAGAAATATAATGCATATTCTTATTTGATTTCTATTTTAATCAGTCTGTCTGCCTACAAAACCACCTATCTATAGACACACACACACACACACACACACACACACACACAATCAGAGGGCAGAGATTTCCCATGTTCTTATGTTTCCAATAAAAGTATTTCCAGTAGGTCTATGGTTATAATACTTGGCTGCACATTGAAATCATCTTGGGGAGTTTAAAACTCTATCTTCTCCAAAAAATTCTGATTTAATTAGTTGAGTGGTTAAGAAGCTCCCCACATGATTCTATTATGCCTCCAGGACTGAGGACACCACCGGACTAGAGCGACCTGTTATGTTTCCCAAGCTACTCTTTTAACCATCCTCCCATAAAAGAAACCACCCAGAGAAGACTGTTTTCTTATGCCCTCTTTCTGGATGATATGGTCCTTGCCTAAGGATATCAATTGATACACAAATGATAACATGCGTATAATAATGCAACACCAGAATCATGTTCAAGAGTAATTACTGAATCACTGACAGCTAAAGAAATGATACATATGGGGTTATTTCCACTAACCTAAAGAAAACCATTTTGAACAGAGATGTAGACCATGGGCCAGAGACCCAAACAACATGGGAGTGGGTCACTTTATAGGCAGAGGCGGGGAGAAAGAGTGAGAAGAAAAGAGAGAGAGAGCAAGAGAAAGAGATTAAGAGAGAGGAGTAATAAATAAGAGATGGAGAGGGTAAAGAAAAAGCTTCTGTACCAGGAAGTATATTTACAGGGCGATAAATATATAGTCTGTAATACAGGAACCTGTGGGTCTTTCCTGGGGACTTTGGCACTGAAGTAGTAATTCAGGCTTTAAGAGAGCCATGAAATCCTAAATAACTTCAATTTTGTGCCTGTATTTTATGAGATCATCAAAACACTTCAAGTAAATTACAACTTCAAAATCAATTTCTCTCTTCAGTAGATCATCTATTATCCTATATGATTGAAGCTTGCATCTCTTAACTGGTGTATTATCCAAAGCAAAGTCAAACCCAAAGTTGTTATTTAATGCCAGCACTCCAGGACCTTGAAGAAATAGAAAATAAAAATGCTAATCTATATACATCACTTTGTGCTGTAGTGCTCCATTTTTATATTTATGTGGAGAAAGTAATTGGAAATGAAAGAAAATAGTGTTTGAAGTAGGGGCAACAGCCTAAGTTCCAAATTAGGGGACTTCTTCTACCACGTACTTGCTACATTATGTGGACAAGTCAATTAACCTGTATGAACCCCTTTCTTCTCAGCTACAAATGGGAATCAGACGGAATATCTATGGATATATTCAACTATGAGTAAACATGGACAGTATTAAGTTACTCTGTTAGTTCATTATATCTATAGGGAATAAACTAACTTCAATACTTAGGCAAGAGACCTAACAAGATAGCAGCAGAACTTGTTAGCATATGATATACATGTGAAAGTAGTTGGTAAAATACAAAGTATAATGCTATAAATTGTGAATATGTATGTCAGTTGCAGAAATATTTAGAGGAATCAAGAAAAATGGAGGATCACAATGGAAAATTTTCTGTGATTGGAATTTAATAGTCAGGAACCATCTAGACAAGAGAATATAAAATCCAGAACTGACCATGGCATAATACCTGGGAGTGTTAACAAATGCTGTGCTCCTCAATTTATGTTTTCCTAAATGCTAAAGAGGGCCCTGCAGACAAAAGGTTAATACTGTAAGTTTTAGGATAAATAATCTTAACTGTTTATAACTGTTTATAGATGGAATAGCATAAAAAATGCTATCAAGGATGGCCTCTTATGAATTGGTGGCATTGTGTTTCAGGCCCAGCAGGATAAAGAAAAGAATACAGTTCCAGCAAGAAGAATGACAGGAAATAATAACTGTAAGAGATATTGTAAAAAGTCAACATTTTTGTTGCCACTTTGAGATGAGAGATGTAGGGCTGGAACTGTTGTTTGGAAATTTTAATATCCAGAAATTTGAATAAGATGTCAAGATTATAATGTTGATTTTTTTTTAGGTTCAATATTTGTAGCAAAGAATGCAAGTTAGAAGGGCATCTGGGTGGCTTAGTCAGTTAAGAGTGCAATTTCAGCCTGTCGTCCAACTTCATGATCTCACAATTCATGAGCTCGAGCCCTGTATCAGGCTCTATGCTGACACCTAAGAGCCTTGAGCCTGCTTAGGATTCTGTGTCCCCCTCTCTCTCTGCCCCTCTCTCACTTGTGCTCTCTTTCTCTCTCTCTCTCTCTCAAAAATAAAAAAAAAAAACATTTAAAAAATGAGAATTTAAAAAATAAGAAACAAATATCAATATGAATATATTATATTTGTTGACTCCACTTTTCTTATTGTATCATATGATTTTCTCCATTGATATTGTTTAGCAATGCATCCCCCAACTATTAACAAAACCTTTAAATTACCAAAATGTCCCTTGCAAATTATTTAAACTGGTATTTGTTTTGACAGAGCTACATTTAACTTTTTTCCTGTAGAATTTCTCTTGTTACAAAAATTTCCTTTTCCTACTTTTTGAAAACTTTATCTCTCCCTCTTCACATGATAGTGAAAACTAGGAATTCTTCATGTTTCTGTTATCATTATTAATGGGAAAATATTGATAAGGGGTTATGCATGATATGGTGAAATAAGCAACATAAATTCAACTAAAATGTGGAATTGGGTGAACTCAGAGGACAATGTTTGATCAAATTTTTGAATGCTTACAAGATGTGATCATAAAACTGGAATGAGTTAAGAGACGTTTGTTCCAAAGGAGCATAAGCTATAATTGGGAAGGGCCAAGGTCATCTATCTTAATGGTATCACAAAAATCAGAGTGCAATGGAAAAAAATAAAGTGAATAATAAATTCAAAATCTTGGACAAGCTAGCTCCCCCTTGATGGATAACCTATGAAAAAATTTTAAAGGGCTTTTAATAGAAGAAAGAAATCATGAGAGGAAGGGGTTAATTCTGATCCCATGTATTGAAGGATTCCTTGGTAAAAGAATATAACTCTGTCACTCAGTGTAGATAACAGATCATGTAGCCACTCATAGTAGCTGCTTCTTCACATTTTGCACAGTTTTTTTTTTTTTAATAACCAAACCCAAATGAGAATGAGCAGATATGTGATGACTTACTGATACATGACATACGCATGCTAAGGTGTGGAGCAACTACTTGACTTTGGCTGTTTTCCCCACCTCACCCAGTTGGATTAGCACTGTTTAGAAGAGCTAAAGGAAAAAGTGAAGAGTCTCCTCTCCAATCTATTTTCTATCCTGAATTGTCTTCTTTAAGTCTTCATTTCTCTAATGTCTTACACCGACAATGTAAATACCTTCAAAATATCTGTTCATAGCCCTGAGCTCTCTTTTTAAGTCTACCTTGGATTTTGACTGCCTTCATTTCCTTAAACTGTACATCCCACTGGCTAGTCAAGCTTATTACATACTAATCAAAAAGTTCAACATCTTCCACTGAAACAATTTCCCCCAATCCTTGCTTCCTGTTTGATAGTTTCCATGTAAATTCAAGTTGTTGATAACAGTCGTAGTCAACCCAAACTTATTAATTTCTGCATTCTACCCAGAGCCAGGGTGCAGCTTCTTCAGTAATCCTCCTGGAATATTTTTCATTACTATAGCTACTATTCTTACAGCGGATATTATCCCCTTTGCAATGATAGTTTAATAGCCTTCAAACTGGCCTTCCTGCCTCTTTTCTTTTTCCATTGAAGTCCATGACTAATCTTCTTAAAGAACAGGCCCAATTATATCACTTCCATGCTCAATTAACTTGTGACTCATTTTTGTATGCCAAATTAATTATAAATTTATTAACCTGGCACTTAAGCCCCTCCATAAATCCCCAATCTACTCTTCCAGCACTACTGCCCTGCCACTATTTCTCAAATGAACCATATGCTCAAATCAAAATTAACTTCTACTCTTTCTCAAAAATGTTCATGCTGTCATGTTTTTCTTCCTGTTACTTTTACTACTATTGTACTTTCCCCACTAGTAAACATAATAATTGTAATTAATACTGTAACAATATTTATAAGAACTAAACCTTGAATGGACATGTATTATATACCAGTGACTAGGGGTTGTGCTATGTGCTTTATAAACGTTTTCTATTTTAAGCTTCACAGCATCACTGGGTTAGCATGATATTATTTCTGTCATGTACATCATGTGATGGAGGCTTAGAAAGATTATTATATTACCTGCTCAAGTTCACTGCACCAGTGGTGGAGTTAGCAATCCAATTTAGGAATGCTGAGTCCAGGACAGCATCACTTTTCTCTCTCAGTACAAATATACAGACAGGCTGGAATTCAACTTGCCTTTTATTGCTACCACTTCAGTGTAAACCTCCTGGTTTTTCGTTTTTTTCATACTGTGAATAGTTCTTTTTTGAGTCACCAAAACCCACACCCCAACAAAGCACTTTTATTGTTCTTCTTATAGAAAAAAAAACCTTACTACACTTTGTTTTATAAAAATGTGCTTATTTTTCAATATCCAAGATAAATAGTAGCAGCTTGAACAAAAGTAATGTTTCTCATTATGTCTTCTACGGCACATAACCAGGACCGTATAAAGAATGGTTACACAATAAATAATGGTTCAAATGAAATATTTCAAGGGATTCTCCAGGGGCAGGACTATACTAAATATAAACTATTTTGTAAATAATTTTATAATCTAGATCTACTGCTGATTTCTAATTTTAATATTTCTGTGGTTTATCAGGACAGGCCCATGGACGGTTAAAGGCCATGAGTCCATATATCCCTGAGCACTGTGGGAGAGACTCATGAAGAATACAAAAGTGTACTGATTCTTTTCCATTTGAAAACTGATATTTCTGAAAGAAAATAATGAACACTCCATGACAAAACCATAGTAAAATACTCCACAAAACTAGAAGCAATAATTTGAATCTAAAGGGTGACTCAAAGCAGCAGGAAACTAGATTGAACTGTAGTGCTTTTAATGCTGAGTGCTCTTGCTCAAATAACTGACTTAGAAATTGTTAAGGAATAAGGTTTTAAAACTTTTTTTACAAAATGTTATAATGTCCAATAACTCCTTCAAAATAATTTGGTGGGAAGACCAAAGTAGAGATAACATGGATGTGTTGATGAACAGGATTTATAATCTGAGGGTTGATTTGGTGGCTGGAAGTAGAAGCTAAGAAGAGGCTAAGAGGTGTTCTGGGCATGTTTAAGGAAGGCCAAGCTGGGCTGTGATATTTGGTAGGACAGGTGCATTTTAGATTGAGGATATTTTCAATTTATGATGATTTTGAATTTTTTGAGTAAGATCTGTTTTAGATATATCATGCCTTGTTTTTCCCTAAACTTGTGACTGGACACTTCAGATATTTTCAGGTTTGGGATAGAGTGCTACACTGTAAATAAATATTTACATCACTATAAGCATTTATTTATGAGTATTTTTACAGATATGTGCTTTTATTTTTCTTGGGTATGGAATGGCTGGATCATACGGTAGATACATGCCTGATTTTTAAAGAAAATGCTAACCTATTTTCCAAAGGGGCTCAACATGGGAAAGTATTTTATTTTCCTCAGTCATCTCTTCCTTTGAATAAACACATCCTCCACTAGATTCTGTTTTTTTATTGTCTTAAGAACTGGATATGGGGTGCCAGGTTGACTCAGTTCGTTAAGCATCTGACTCCTGATATCAGTTCAGGTATTAGCTTGATATCAGCTCTTGATCTCACGGTTTGTGAGTTTGAACCCTGCACTCTGACAGTGTGGAGCCTGCTTGGGATTCGCTCTCTCTCCTTCTCTCTCTACTTCTTCCATATTCTCTCACTCTAAAAATAAATAAATAAGCTTTTAAAAACATTAGATAAAATATTTGGCTCACAATTTTTCCTTGTAAATCATTTGATATTTTTGATAGAAGGCTTTAAGAAAAAATTTTTTTCTTGATCTTAAAATCTAACAGTTTCCTAGGATATGCCTCAAAGCTAGCCATCCCAGGCTCATTTTTCTCATATACCCACTAAGCCCTTTCAGTACGTAAATTCAGATCTTCATTTTGTTAGTGGAACCTGTTCTTGGATTACAGTTTTAAATATTAGTTCTGTCCTATTATTTGATGTCTGTATCTGCTCATTCTAATATCTGTGTCAGTTCTGTTTGGTTTCCAATTAATTTATTTTTCTTTTTACTATGGGTCGTATTTATCTGCTTTATCATATGTCTGATAATTTCTTAATTGGGTAACAGATGTGTGTCAGTCTCAGCCTACTGATAACCAGTGTGTTGCTGGACCAGCCCCTGTAGTTACTATGATTGCAAAATGCCCTCAGCAACAAGCAGCAGGAAATTTTATTTTCGGGGGCGGGTAGAAATGAAAGGAAAGAAGAAGAGAAAAAGAAGTTTATTATATTTATTACAAGTCCTGAAAATTACGCAGCATACCTGGGGCCACACAGTGAGGTTGTAGACAGAGGAGAAAGTCTGTAGTGTCTGTAGTTCTGTGTTTATTATGATCAAGGGTGAAGGCTTAGGAGGCTCACTCTTGACTGGTGAATTTAAGACATTAGGGAAGGAATTTAAAGGGCAGGAAGATAAACAAACAAAAACACAAAACCAAACCACATGGTAGTGACTTTGAAACCTAACATGATTTCTAATACAAATTTGCCTAAGGAAAGACAAGTGCTGCCTGGGTCTTTATCTAGTCCTGTGGCTGGCAATGTGTTTATTCAACACAGTCACTTTGAAGGGAATGTCTCCTTAAGTACATGCCTTCTCAATCTAAATTTAATTAGGCACTTGAATTACAAAAGAAAAGCCAGCCATCAGGGCTCCAACCACACCAGACATTAGAAATTTTACTTCCTTGGGTGCTGGATATTTTTGCAACTTATAAATAATCTTGAGCCTTGTTCTGGGAAAGTAAAATCACTTGGAAACTGCCTGATGCTTTTAAATCTGAGACAATTTTACTTTTTTGTTGTGTTGTAGCTGTCTTTGAACACTTCTTAGAAAACTGCCATTTATGGAGGTTTTCTCCTTTCTGAAATTTCAATTTACCTGTAGTTATCTTACAAATTGATTATAATTTTCACATGTAAGATAGTGTCTCCTTTATTATTCTAAATATTTTGTATTATATAGGTTGCAAATTTACCCGAACTAATTTTGTTCATATACAAGTTTCTCTTCTGGTGTTTGCAGCTTTCAAGAGTTAGAAAAAGATGATGAATGAATGTTTAAGACTGAATTCTGAAGATACAGAAGATGAACTCTGTTTCTCAGTTCCATCATTTCAAGCGATTGTCTTGGTTCTCTGGGCAGCCCAGCTTGCTTCTCCAGAGGAGGTGGTGGCAGTGCTACAAGGCAGGATTCAGCGAATCTTATGGTTAACGCATAAGAATACTCCGGCATAGTTTTTGGCCCTCATATTAAATCCAGGATTCACTTTAAAGTATATAGACTATGGGACACCTGGGTGACTCAGTCGGCAAGGCATCCAATTCTTGATTTGGGCTCAGGTCATGATCTCATGGTTCATGAGTTTGAGCCCTGCGTCATCCGGCTTTGCACTGATACAGTGCAGAACCTGCTTGGCGTTCTCTCTCTCCTCTCTCTGCCCCTCCCCTGCTCAATCTCTCTTTTTCTCTCAAAATATATAAATAAACTTATTTTTAATAATAAAATATACAGACCATCAGGTTCACTAGATTCTTATATACAGTTTATTCAGTAGTAGAATGTATCTATATTTCCAAAGACGTTATATATCTAGTTTGCCATTATTTTCAACAGTTTAAAAAATTCATTTAGTTAATTTAAAAAATCTACAATGATGACTGTAGATAAAAGAAGCTGAAGCACTTATGAGAGCTATTTCTGAATTAAAAATGTTTGATCAAATCATATTTAACCATCTCATGAATATGTCCCAATTAAGGCAAATAAAAAAACAACTTATAGATTACCACAACCTCACAAACATACATATTACAGTCTCTTTATTGAAGTATATTATTACAGATGATATTTCACATGTATTTTCATATTTTTCTTCAATATCTTTACTAGAATTTTTAGACAAATTTTCTAATTTTTAAAAATCAATCTTAAAATTTTTTTCAAAGAACCAGGTTTTTTAAATGTATATATAGTTAGTTAGTTAGTTAGATAGTCTTTGAACTATCCCCCCAGTACTATTTTGTCCATCTCACAAAATTTTAAATATATACTAATATTATTTTGTTTTGCAAAAACATTTTGGGCTTGGAAATTACAAAACTAATACTTCTAGTTTTGCTTTTTATCATTTAAATTTATAAAATTGGCTCCTTTCTCTCTCTCAAATCTGTCTTTTAAGGTGAAAAATTAATTTCAGTATTTAATCTTATTTTTCTTAATTTTTCCCATTAACTGACATGAATGACATCTAGACAGCTTTTTTTTTTTTAATGTTTTTATTTATTTCTAGGAGAGAGAGAGAGACAGCGTGAGCAGGGGAGGGTCAGAGAGAGAGGGAGTCACAGACTGAAACAGGCTCCAAGCTGGCAGTCAGCACAGAGCCCAACGCGGGGCTCGAACCCACGAACTGCGAGATCATGACCTAAGCGAAAGTCGGTCACTTAACCGACTAAGCCACCCAGGCGCCCCATCTAGACAGCTTTTTAGTCTCCTAAAAGCCCCCATGGGTGACCTCTCCTTGAACCAATAATAGTCTGCTTGCATCCTGTTAAGTATTCCTTTAGAGTTTAAGCTTTAGGCCTGGTTGATTAAATTTATGTTACTAGTCGAGCAATGAATTAGATTAATTGGGAAGGATGCCAGAGTCACTGGCCATCTACAAGGAATTCTTCTCTGTATTTTTTTTTCTTTTTTGCATTTGATGAAATGGCTGTTTTCTGTACATGGCTTTTCCCTTAGGTGACTCAGTCTGCCAGCTGCTGGCTCAACTAGCTCCTGTCTCCTTCCTGTTACTTTGCTCCATCAGATGCAGCTTTCATATCCTCCGTCTTCTTTCTATCTCCACCGCGCTGGTTCTGTAACCCACAAGTGCCTCTGATAACATAGCTGATGACATTGTAAGGAAAGCATATGCAGTCTGCTGCTCCTGTGAACCATGGCTGATGCTTGTATCCACTCTTGATCTACAAAGCTGGAGATATCGAAGGGTCTCTGAAACATGTGTACCCTTACTGCAAAGAATGCTAGTGTTTCTTAGGAAAGAAAACTACGTGCAAGTCTTTAGCATAGTCTGTGATCTGACTCATGTTTACCACACAGCTTTTTTCTGTGAATTTTCTTGGAACTGGTCACATACCCCAGTTTTCAGTATTGAATCAGGTATATTATTATTATGTCCTACAAATGGGAATCCTTCATCTCAGGGTATAGAACACAGGTTGACGGAAGTTACATTTTTAAATCAAACTGCAATTAATTTTGAAATTTTGTTAGTATTGGCAAATTTATCCTAAAGTATTTCATAAATGGAGACTTCCTGTATTTGTTTTCTATTTCTGCAATAAAAATTACCATGAACTGGCTTCCAAGATTTTGGCATGCTTAAAAAGAGCATTCCTATCTTGAGATTATTTTAGTTATTAATCCAATGATTTTACTGTTCCATATTTTAGACTAAAATTCTTCATGTATCTCAACATTATTCTTTTAGGAAAAAAATATAGTTAGACAATGAAAATGTTAGTGGTCTCATTATTATTGGAATTTATTATTTTTATAATAATTTTAATTTCATATTCATCATATATTGAATATTCATACCTATTTGGATTTATCTAAACTGGCTATGCTTTTTATGCTTTTTAATCTGTGTATTCCTACACCTTCATCAAAGTCATTTAATTATAGTGTTTTATAAAGTGTTTTCATACCTAGTAAGGGGTTTCTACTCAATATACTTTTATTTTTTAATTTTTATTCTTAATATTTCTTCCAGGTTAATTTTATTGCCATTGATCACATTCCAACAATTTCCTTGGTGTTTGAATAGAAGTCACTTTTATTTAATTGACTCATTTAGGAAGTAATGTGATTTTAAAATGAATTGATTAAGAACAGTTATTTTTGATCACTATTGTTTAATAGTGTTTTGGATTTACTACCTTAAAAGAGAAAGTGATGAGATATATATTTTTTTCTTTTTTTTTCAAATATTATCATTCTTTGTAGATGACAATTTCTATTACTGAAAAATTCCAGACCATTAATGAAGAAACTATTCAGAATAATAAATTAGCCTAGAATGACCGGGTAAGACATAATAATATTAATATCAGACTTCGATACACACTATCTTGTTAAAACAGTGATGAGGGGAAGTTCCACAGGTGATGATCACCCTTGATTTCTTACCTAGAGTTCATCCTCCACTTTTTACTTCTAATAGAACCTACTTTTTTTACAAGTAGCCATCTCTCCTCAGATTCTAGGAGATCAATAATAATGAAACCAATCCACTTCCTCTGGCCAATAGGAAGTGAAAGCTATCTGCTGTGGAGCTTCTAGAAAAGAATGTCTGTCTCCAAAAAAAGAGAAGCAGTGGGTACAGGTGGATGCTGCTTACAGGATGAGATCTCTCAAAGCAGAAGAAATCTGAACTTAAAACCTTAATTTGTGGTAACTTCCTGCAAGCAAACATGCCCAACTGTTTCCATGATATGATATGATAATCCTATTTTCTTGAAGAGCAAAGGACCCGGCCTTCTAGAAGACAAGATCTTTCTTTTCCATGCTCTTTGTTATGCAAACATCCTTCAAATGATATACAGATCTACAGGCTGTCAGTGTCTTTTTTGCAGAACATGCAAAAATAGCTACTCATGGAAAACTGTCTCCTAACAATTATGAAATAAATTGTAGAAATACAGCTAACGCATAAATATCAGATAAAAAGGGACCTGATGAATTGACTTGGAGCCCATCCAGAATAGCCATATACCTCAAAAGATAGATTTGTATCGTAGAAGATACTTGCTAAATTTTATTTTCAAAAGATGATTTTCTGAAGGCATAAATTATTTGTGTGCCATTCTAAACTTTTGTCTAATTCATAACTGATCGTGATTTGCGTATGTCATCCACTATATCTGGCCAATTTATATAAAAGTCTCCTCATTCAATGGCTCTGTTTACTTAAGAGTTTAAATGCAGAATGCCATTTCAGGGAACTCCTGGAAATTTCTAACTTTATTTTCAGAAGGGTTATTGCACTTGTTTTCACATGGGTGTGTCACTTACCAAATTGTTTACAACTTTATGGATATAGGCACAGTAGCTAATGGAAAGTGATGAGCTTTTGCATTTTTATGAGCACTAATATGGTTAAACATCGACATAAAATTTTACTTTTATAAACAGCAACCAAGAGAGAAAAAGGAAGAAAAATACCAGTCTTAATTTGGTAGTTCCATACCCTGTAAATATGTTCTTAAAATCTTAAGGGCTCTCAAGGATTTGTTATTTCAATTACATTTTTAATGATACATACTATCTGAATTGACAAGGCTTTCTTGTTACATAAAACTAAATCAATTCACATAGGAATGTTGAGAACATAGATTTATTAATATCAGGATATATGATATGTAGGAATACACCACAGAGAGAGTAGTTTTTGCTATTCAGCAGTAGAAAACTCATATATTATTTAGTATATAATAATATATAATAGGAAAAGGCAATCATTCTATTGAATGGCTTAGGTCCCACCATAAAACACAGCAGCTATGCATTTTCTTCCCCTCAAGTATGGTTTGGAGTCATATCTGAATCATGAAAAAAGAAACAGCTAACCATTTATAAAATAAATGAAGTCCAACAGAATCAAAAATGACTAATATTTGCAAGTTGAGGGCATTTTTAATATAATACATTATAATAAGTTACAAATGACACATTTTAGACTCTCTAAATCCACATATAAATTAGGGATTATCAGTAATACAAAAACCATGTGTTTTTTTTTCCCTTTTAATCTATTTTATGTATTGTTGAGACAGGATTCATATAAGGAACATAGTGCTATAGCGGAGTGTGATGAAATTTGTGAAAATTATCTCCAGCCTGGTACAGAATAACAGATCAGAAAGTTTAAAATATTGCGTGAAAATAATACAATTCAGGGTTTTGAAGCAATGCATGTGTTAATGCAATAATTCTCAAACCTGACTACCTACTAGAATACATTAGAGGACTCTAAAATGGGCTGATGTCCGGGAATACCACTGTACCAATTAAACCTCAATTTCTGGGGCACAAAAGGAAGGCCAGTAGCCTAGTTTTGGGGTGGTGTGAAAGCTCTTCTAGGTGTTTATACTATTCAGAAAGGATTAAGAATCAATCAGTCAAGGTCTCTTGATTCTTAACTCCCAGGTATTTTACTGTTAAACTAATACTGATCGAAAGACAGTTAGTAATGATACATGCAATGAAGTTAGATCATTACATGCCATTTTGTGGATGTAATGTTTTCCTCTCAAATATTTTAAGGTACCAATGTTTTAAAGCTTCTTTTTTTATATCCTAAATTACTTTTGGTTTCATCAAATAAGTTTTATGAATTCATTCACATACATTTTAAACTTAATCTTTCTTTTAATGTGCTGTGTATCCATGTGTGCCTGGATAACCTTGTCTACTGTTATTTTAGAATAAAAAATTGCAATTATAATTTTCCTCAATTGTTTAAGAACAGGAATGTTTATCCTATGGGAATTCTTCTATAATTAGAAAAGTTGACTGAGAGTTTCATTTATCTGGCTTAGGTTTGCCAAATGACAGGCTGTGTGTGGGTTGGGGAAAAACTGACAATCACCAAATATTCCAGCCAAGAGCAAGGATTGTAGATTGTGAGAAACTAAAGGCAAATAACAACCACAGTGCCAAGGGCTCTCCTGAGAGTGGAAATTAGCCATATTGGAAAACAGACTGAAACCCTAATTGTGTTTTTATTTTTATACTTTGCAGATATATTAAAATAAAATTAGCATGTATCAATGTCTAAACTTAAGGTGAAATACATGCTGATAATACATACATATTATTAAATGAATACCACAATAATGTTAGTTAAAACATTCATCACATCACGTATATCCATTTATTTATTTTTTTTTGTGATGTGAGAATATTCAAGACCTACTGCTCTCTTAACACATTTCAATTATACAATATGGTATTATTAATTATAGTCAAATGCTATGCATCACATCCCCAGAATTCATTCATCTTATAACTGGAAGTCTGTACATGTGACCAACATCTTTCCATCTCCCCCATCCCTATCCCTGGGGACTCATCCCCCCCATCCCTATCCCTGGGGACTCATCCCCCCCATCCCTATCCCTGGGGACTCATCCCCCCCATCCCTATCCCTGGGGACTCACCATTCTACTTTCTGTTTCTATGATTTTGGCATTTTTAGGTTCCACATATAAATGAGATCATGCAGTATTTGTCTTTTCCTGTTAGACTTATTTCACTTAGCAGAATGGTCTCAAAGTCCATTCATATCGTCTCAAATGGCAGAATTTGCCTGAATAATATTTCACTGCATATATACCACATTTTCTTTATACATGCATCTGTTGATGGACATTTTAATTGTTTTTATGTCCTGGCTACTGTGAATCTTTTGAAGGTCCTACTGTTGGGAGCCATTCTGAGCCCACTAGTCAAGAAAGTTCCTGGTGAGGTTAAAGCAAGTTTGCACGGTCTTTTGCTAGCAGATGACAACCGCTACCCACACCCACTCAATTATTTTTGCTTGAGCACTGACCTCCAAGGTACCTTGTTGATCAGTATCGGGAGTGACTTGTCCCCTTATTCTGACCCTGGTATGATGATTGCACCTTGTGAAGGAACTTATTGTGGGAACTTCTTCTTTTGATTATGGGAACAGACATCGTGTCTCCAGAAGGTCCTATTTCCCTCCATACTTTCCCTTGAGTTATTAATAGGCTAATGACCCTTTACTCAAAAAAGATCGACCTTTACATGTACAATTCTATTTCTACCATTGCATTATTCCAAGAGGTTCATACAGCTAACCAAAATCTACTAACCAAAAATGTCTCTCATGCCCTAGCTATTCAAGAAATCATAGACAAAAAACTAGACACAGAGATAATGCACTCGGTGAGGATATTCTATGTATTGGAAGGTATTGTTGGCTCTCCGGCGCCATAAAGAATATAACTGGACAATCAAATCTTGCCCGGAGACCGAGAGCCTAACTTAGAGAGAAGGAACAAATAAGGGCAGAACATAAGTCACTATATATACCTTTTCTAACTGATGATGTATAGCAGTCCCTTCCCTAAGGCCTACAATCCACAAACACCTTCCCTTACCCTGGCAGCTGTGATGAGGATGGATAAGAGTATCTACAAACCCATGCTTAATCTCAGCGTTATTAAAATGTGTATGTTATCCTGTGTTTCACTAAGAGCACCCTGTTATTTTCTTAGTTACTCAACCTCACTGTAATTGGGGTAGTTCTGCAAGAATATGTCTTTAAAACCTGTTCCTGTACATTTTCTAAAACATCGTATCACAGAGAACTATCCATTGTAAAAATTCCATTTTCTGATGCCGTGTGAATGTTTGACCTATAAATAACGACACCAAAACCAACAGAACAGAGATGCCTGCCTCGTGATCAGAAAGAATCTCGGGGCTCTCTCACTCCCTCCCTTGCTGACACCGTCCATCCTTCAGGGATCCCTGGACCTGGCTGGAGCTGGACTCCGGCATCCTACATTCTGTTTTCCATAGTAGCTATACCAATTTACATTCCCATCAACAATACACAAATTATTTGTTCTTTCCATTATTGTCCAAACTTACTCTTTCTTGGCTTTTTTATTACAGTTATTTTATAAGTGATCTCGTTGTGTTTTTAATTTATATTTATCTGATAATTACTGATGTTCAGCACACCTATGGTTCCACTTCTCATCAGTTCTCTCCGGGACAGTTACAAAATCTTCTGAATTGGTCTTTAATGCTTCCATTTTTATGCCACTATGACCCATGTTTTACACAGAAGAGAAGAATTTTCTAATATTAAATAATTTTTTCTTAATAAAAAAGTAAGATTATATTACTCCCCAGACAAAAACTTTAAGCCCAAAATGATTACTCATTTTAACAGAAAATCACATGCAGTCTCCTCACGTGATCTCCAAGTCCTGTCTGGTCTTGTCCTGTCCATTTAAATACTTTTCTCTGTTCCACATCCCCCAGCCTTACTAGTGTGAATTTTCTTCTTCAAACATTATAGGCTCTTTCTCAACCTGAGCATATTGCTCCTGCTATACTCCTGACAGAAAGCTCATCCTTATTCACATCACATGGCCCATTCCTTCTCATAATTTCATTCTCAGACCAAAAATCTTCTTGGAGAGACTTTACATGACCTTAAATGATTAATGTACTCAAGTGATACTACATCTTTACCTATCCTTTTCCTGGATATTTATTTATTGTACAAAAATGTATGTAATTTATAAATATATTTCTCATTAATTTTTCATGTTTATATTTTCAACTATTCAATACTTTGCAATTAATACACACTAACATTTCCAGCTTCTTGTCTCTGTTAAGAGCATTACCTTTGTAATCATAGGTTCAAACTCTGAAGAGTACTGTTCTCATTTATCTTCTTTGACTCTTGTACATACTAATGCATGACCTTTTCTTGATTGTATTTCTTACTTATCCTTATTGTGTCATTCTTCTTTAATCCCTGCTGTAATGTCCCTAGTTCAGATTCCTATACTATCTCTCTTGAATCATAATGTGGTCTCAGGAAAGAAAATATTTTTAATATCTTTCATATCGTATTTAAATTGCTATCAAATGTTTATTTTGATGATATAGAGGAAAACTAGTTTTCATTTGTTTTTTTTTTTTAATTTTTAATGTTTTATTTATTTCTAGGAGAGAGAGAGAGAGAGACAGCGTGAGCAGGGGAGGGTCAGAGAGAGAGGGAGTCACAGACTCTGAAACTGAAGCTCAGCACAGAGCCCCACGCGGGGCTCGAACCCACGAACCGCGAGATCATGACCTAAGCGAAAGTCGGACGCCTAACCGACTAAGCCACCCAGGGGCCCCAGTTTTCATTTGTTTTTAATTTTGTTAATGTTTATTTATTTTTGAGAAAGAGAGAGAGACAGAATGTGAGCAGGGTAGGGGAAGAGAGGGAGATACAGAATGTGAAGCAGGCTCCAGGCTCTGAGCTGCCAGCACAGAGCCTGATACGGGGCTTGAACTCACTAACCGCAATATCATGACCTGGCCTAAGTCAGATGTTTAAGTGTACTGAGTCACCCAGGCACCCCCTAGTTTTCTAACACTTTATTATTATATGTGCTTTACTTGAGATTTATATTACTTGTTTTAGATTACTTATGTTTTTGTTTGTTTTCATAAAACAAACTGCATTCCTACAACCAGATTTGTAATATGTACAAAATTTACAGGAGGTTTTGATAGCAAATATGTATTTGGAACAATATAGAGCATTTCATTAAAAAATTTAACAGTTATACATTATTCTCCGTAATCGTGCAGCAATCTCTTCTTCTTCTTCTTTTTTTTTTTTTTTTCCTGTATCCCTTGGTATTTTGAATGTTTGCCTGCCCCATTCAACTATGAGTTTCTTCTGTTCCCTCATGCAGATCCTCTCCATATTGCTTCAATGCCAAGCACAGGGCCGGTTACATAATTTACCAGGGCCAGTACAAGATGAAAATGAGGGCTATTTTTCCAAAGTCAGAAAATAAGCTTTCTTTTCTTTCCTGGTGTCTCTCTAGTCCTGTCAAGGTGTTTTCCTGTTTGCTATTTAATGACACACTGCCTTTGAAAAAGGGAAACTAGCAGGACCGGCGCAGCCTCCTGATTGTCTGACAGATACCCCATCCACGTCCATATTCAGTACACGGGCCACAAGCCAACTCTGCTCCTTCTCACACACTCAGCAGTAGCCGGACAGAAGCAGAGGTGTAGATATCCAGAAACCTGTTCTAAGGAGAAATATTTTTTCTTTCCAATACAAAACTACAATATAGAATTTTTCAAATACACCAAAACTGAAATACTAAACACCAGCAGACCTGAACTACAAGAAAGATAAATGAATTCTTTCAGAATAAAGGCAAATGATGCCAGATGGAATTATAATCAAAAGAATGAAGAGCGCCTGTAATGGTACTACATGGGTAAATATGTAATATTGTTTTATTATTATTATAATATCTTTGTTAGATCATTCATTTATACAAAGATTTTTAAAAGGTATTATGCTATTATATGTATGACCAAAGTGTATGCCAATAATAGCATGAGAATACGGTGAGAAAACAAGAATTGTTTGAAGTTTCTTTTACTATACAATACATGAAATGGTATAATTCTACATGCAATAGTCTGTGATAAGGTAAAGATATATAATGTACTATAAACTCTAAAGTAATCACGAAAATAAAACAAACTACGGCTAATAAACCAGCAAAAGACATAAAATGGAGTCATAAAAATAGTCTGAAATAAGTAGAATAAGACAAAATTATAACAAATAAAAGGTTAAATACATAGAAAAATATTGAAATAGATTTTAACCTAATCATGGTAGTAATCACATAAAAGTGATTTAAATATTCCAATTAAATATCAGAGAACATCACTGGATTAAAATACAAGATTTGATTATATGCTGCCCATAAGATGTACACATGTAATATAAAGATACAAATAGGTTAAATTAGAAGAATGGAAAAAGAAATTCTGTGCAAATACTAAATAAAGAAAGCTGAGGTTCTCAAGAGAAAACAAGATTGATGAAGCATGATTTGATGACAAATAAATTACTAGCCATGGGACACTGAGTTAATTGTTTACCTTTTTCTCAGTGAACTCATCCGCACACTGAAGTTATAATGCTTAGTCCACAGAATTGCCACAAGCCTTAAATAATATATGTGAAGGCATTTTAAAAGTTATAAAGTGCCATACAATTGTAAGACTAGATGAGAGGTTGACAACATCTTTCTGCTGACTTCGAGGCTATTGAACAGCCCAAGGAAAAGAGAAGGAAGGCCAGAACTAATGATAGTAACATTAAAGAGGATTCGATGGATGTGCCCATCATTTCAGGGGCAGTGTAGATCAAATATGATGGCTAATTAGTTGGGCAAAAGTCATAGAAGAAGGAGCTAAAAATGACTAAACTTTGAACCTCTATGACTAGGTAAAAGATGATACTAGGAAACATTGAAAGGAGCTCCATTATGAACACTAGTATGGGATTCACAGGAGACATCTAAAAGAAAAGATCAGGTTGGAGTCTAGGAGAGTATGATAGGCAGTCTCCTAAACTTCCCAAATCCCCACCCCTTAATTTCCTGCCCTAATCTCTCAGACTATAAATATGATGAGATATTATGCCCTAAGCGTGTTATATTTCTTGGCAAAAAGATACAAATATCTAATTTAGATCCCCATTAGTTGACTTTAAGTTAATCAAAACAAGATTGAGGGGGATATTAATCACACGAGCCTTTGAAAGCAGAGGGTTTTTTTTTGTTTTTGTTTTTTTTTGTTTTTTTTGGTTTTTTTTTTTCTGACTGGCTGCAGAAAGTGAAGTCATCAAGAGCCAAAGCATTATTGCTGGCTTGCTGATGCAAGGGGCCAAGCACAAGACCTGAAGTGTGGTCTCTAGAATTAAGAACAATCAGGGGCGCCTGGGTGGCTTAGTTGGTTAGGCGTCCGACTTTCGCTTACGTCATGATCTCGCGTTTCGTGGGTTCGAGCCCCGCGTCGGGCTCTGCGCTGACTGCCAGCTCAGAGCCTGGAGCCTATTTCAGAGTCTGTGTCTCCCTCTCTCTCTGACCCTCCCCTGCTCACACTGTCTCTCTCTCTCTCATAGAAATAAATTAAAAAAATATATTAAAAAAAAAGTACAATCAGGAGCCAAAAGCTATGAAGGACAGAAAATTTCATCCTAGCCACAAGAAACAAGAAACTGGATTTTTCTAACCATCTGATTCTGCTTGGATAAGAAAATTGTTTCCATGAGCCCTGAGATAACATTCGAGTCCAGTTAACATCTTGATTTCAGCCTTTTGATCCAAAGCAGAGAATCTAGTTACCCAGACTCTTGACTTGCACATATGTGACATAACAAATATGTGTTTGAAAAGGAAGAAGGAAGAGGAAGAGAAGGAGGAAAGGTTAAATGGTTATATTAATGTTGGACAAAGTAGTTCTCAAAACAAAGAATATCATTAGGGGTAGAGAAGGCCATTTGATAATATTGAAGAAGTTAATACATAAGGTGAACATAACAATTCTAAATGTTTATTCCCCTAATAATAGAGCTTCAAAACACACCAAGAAATAACTAGCTGATAGAACTAGACAAATTCACAATTATAGTGGAAGACTTTAAGGCCACTCTGATTGACTGAGAGAATAAGTAGATAGAAAATCAGTAAAGACATAAAAATACTATCATTCAGTTTTATCTAATTGACATTTATAGACTTCTCAACCCAAAGCTAGCAGAATACAAGCTTTTTTTCAAGGCACATGGAACATTTAGCAAGATCTTAAAACAAATTTCAATAAACTTAAAAGGGTTCAAATCATACAAATTATATTATCTGTTCACAATGAATTAACTCCATACTCAGAAACAGAAAGACCTCTCAAAAATTGCCAAATATTTGGTAGTTAAATAACAAACTTCTCAATAACCCATGGATCAAAGAAGCTATAAAAAGTGAATTTTAAAATGTATTTTGGGGGGACCCAGGTGGCTTAGTCAGTTAGGGAATCGACTTGGCTCAGGTCATGATCTCGCAGTTTCGGAGTTCAAGCCCCATATCGGGCTCTGGCTGGTTGCTGTCAGCACAGGCCCACTTCGGATCCTCTGCCCCATTCTCTTTGCCCCTCCCCCACTTGCACTCTTTCAAAAATAAATAAATAACACATTAAAAATTTAAATGTATTTTGAAGTGAACTAAAAGGAAAAACACAACAAAAATTGTAAAATTCTGCTAAACTGGTACTAAGCGGAAATTTATAATACCAAATCCCTATATTAGAAAAGAAGAAAGGACTCAAACCAATGACTTTCCTGCACCACAAGAAACCAGAAAAGAGTCAGTTAAGTAAACCCAGAGTAAAGAAAGAACAAAGTGACAAAAATAAATAAAATTGAAAAGTATAAAGAAAAAAATCAATGAATTAAAAAACTAGTTCTTAGGGGAGAAAATGGTAAACCTCTAGTCAGACTGATTACAGAAAATAAAAGGAAAGACCAGAAATATTTGAATATCAGGAATAAGATCTGTGGCATTTTACAGTTACTACAGATTTTACAGATATTAACAGAATAATATGACTATATTATAAAGTATTATAAGCCAATAAATGTGACAAACTAGATATAGTGGACAAATTTCTTGAAAGACACAAATTGTTTACCAAAGGACACTTAAAAAGAAATAGGTAACCTGGATAGCCCTGTATATATTAAAACAATTTAATTTAGAGATAAAAACATTCTCCAAAAGAATATACTCCAGGGACAAACAAGTACTCTAGCGAATTTTTTTTTTTTTGAGAGAGAGTGAGCAGGGTAAAGAGCCAGAGGGAAAGAGAGACAGAACCTTAAATAAGCTCCACGCTCAGTACAGAGCAAGATGCGGAAGATGTGGGGCTCAATCTCACTATCCTAAGGTCATGACCTGAGCCCAAATCAAGAATCGGACACTCATATGACTGAGTAATCCAGGAACCTTGAATTCTGTAAAACTTTTAGGAAGAGATACTATCAATTCAAAACAGACTCTCTAAAAGTTAAAAACGAAAGACTATTTTTCAATTTATTCTGAGACTAAATATTATCATATTATAAATTGTTGTTTATATATTTTATATTTATATTATATATAATTATATATAATAATAAAATTATTATTATAAAACCAGACAAAATCATTAAGAGTAAAGAAAAAACAAAAAGATGCTCCTTGACATCTTTAGTCTTTAAGGAAATGCAAATTAAAACTACAACTATATATATACACCATTAGAATGGCTAAAATTAAAAACTTTACAATATTAGGTGTTAACAAGGAAAGGGAAAAACCAAACCTCTAATGCACTTCAAATAGGAATGCAAGATGATCCAACTACCTTGGAAAGCAGTTTGGCAGTTTATTACAAAGTTAGACAAAATATAATCCAACTATCCCACTCCTAAGAATTTTCTGAGGAGAAGGTGTATGTCAATATGAAGACCTGTATATAGATTTCTACAGCAGCTTTATTTGTTGACCAAAACTCAAAACAACTAAAATGTCTACCAATAGGTAAATGGATGAACATACATATATTAATGCAATAGGGTACTTCTCAACATTAGCTGTAAAAAATATATATACTAAGTGAAGAACTCAGACACAAAAGAATAGCTTCTTTATGATTGCATGTACAAAAAATTATAGTAATACTACTAATCTATATGGACAGAAATCATATCAGTAATTACACAGGGATAGGGATAGAGGAGGCAGGAGAAAACTGTGAGGTGCATAAGGCAAGTTTTGGGTTACAGTCTGTACCTGACATTTCATGGTAGATGAGCAGACCTAAAGAACATAAAGTATCTGTTCCCTATCTTGATATTTGTGATGTTTCATAGGTGTACATACATGAAAATGTATCAAGCAGTATATTTGAAATATATACAGTTGATTTTTATAAAAAAGAACAAAACATAAAACATAAAAAATATGTTTTTCCTTTCTTTATTTTTTTTAAAGAAGTTTATTTATTTTGAGAAAGAGAGAGAGCAAGCAAGGAGGAGAGGAGACAAGCAGGCTCCATGCTGTCAGTGCAGAGCCCAGCTCAGGGCTCAAGGGCTCAGTCCCACAAATCAAGAGATCATGACCTGAGCCGAAATCCAGAGGCAGTCGCCAAACCCAACTGAGCCTCCTAGGTACTCTTCTTTTTTCTTTAAAGTACTTTAATGTTTATTTATTTTTGAGACAGACAGAGAGTGAGCAGGGGAGGGGTAGAGAGAGATGGAGACATAGAATCCAAAGCAAGCTCTAGGCTCCGAGCTGCCAGCACAGTGCCTGATGTGGGGCTCGAACTCACCGACTGCGAGATCATGACCTGAGTCAAAGTCGGACGCCCAACCGACTGAGCCACCCAGGCACCCCTGTTTTTCCTTTCAAATGGTCAGTTCTCTGAATGAGTGAAACTAAAATGTTGGAATTAAAAGTTACAAGTAACAGATGCTCAACAAACCCTTCATACTATCCCATTTTTTTTTCTTACATCAGAAATTGTGGACTTTTAAGACTTTTTTATATCAGTTTCCCATGGTACATTTCCCTTCTTCTGTTGGTTTTCTGAGGAAATGGGAAATCAATACAACCAAGGTATTTAGACTATAGTTTCATTTTTGGACCAGATTCTGTGCAACAAATTACAGCTAAGGAAAATATTGACTTTGTCCAAGTCAGAGAATTAAGTTAGTCTACATTTTTTTTTCCTTCAAATCTTTTGTACTCATTGTGAGGAATCCTCCAGTACAGCCACAATTAATTTCAAATTAAGACCTTTAGCTGACAACCGGGCTCTTCCAATAGGGTATCCAGTTGGGATAATATTTTCTGAGCATTGTTCTTTATCATTTTGATTGAGACTATGTTTTCTTCGTTGTAACCTTCCTTCCAAAGGAAGCTCATACTTCTTCCCATGAAGAGTGGAAGCAATTCGCAAAGAGTGGGAAGGCCCTACAAAGAGGGAGCCATGATGTGACTGCCATTTCCACAGACGAGCCCATGAGACCTTTAGCTATTGACAACAGAGTGGATAGCAGTGTTGCTCTTAATTTTAATATACTTACTTGGTAAACTTAAATATAAGTAGAAGACAATAATCTCATTTTGTTGTTTTGGAATTTAATTTTCTAAAGGATTTCTGGAATCAAATTTAGTAATAAATATGCTTTTACTCTTGGACCTTCCACTTGATTTATATCATATTTTTAAATTTTATTTATGCAGATGGTCCCATAAAAAAGAAATATTTAAAAAGTTATAAGTATATGATTTCAATACAGCATTACATCATTTATATTTATTCATATTTATTTATTTTTTTAATTTTTTTAATGTTTTATTTATTTCTGAGAGAGAGAGAGAGACAGCATGAGCAGGGGAGGGTCAGAGAGAGAGGGAATCACAGACTCTGAAACAGGCTCCAGGCTCTGAGCTGACAGTCAGCACAGAGCCCGACACAGAGCTCGAACCCACGAACCGCGAGATCATGATCTAAGCGAAAGTCGGACGCTTAACCGACTGAGCCACCCAGGCGCCCCTATTCATATTTATTAAACCAAAATTATTATGAGACTACATTGTGCCAGGCACCATATTGAGCATATTAAAGTATCCAATAAATAATTGTTGAATGGAAAAATGAATGATAGAAACTCATGCTCTTACAGATTTGATGATACGTGTGCTTATAATAAGAGAAATTGCTTTCAAAACTGGCCTCCTTTGGAGACTATTTTATAATGATGTACATATCTTTAATCATGAATTATATTTCTATTGTTTTTAACTTCATTTATCAGTGTTTTCTTGAATGTGAACCCACTATTAAAAAAGATTCAGGTGACATTTTGCTAAGGAATGTGTTTATTTTGATGGTGTGCAATTAAATTATTAAGAAGATTTTAATTATGTTCAGTAATAAGTAATTCGGATATGATAGGTTATTTTAATTCTGTAATGATGTTTTTCATGTGCTCAGTCTACCATGAAATGTCAGGTAGATATTATAACCCAAGCATTTCATCTTCGATTCTTATAATTATTTAGACTGAATCTTGCTTGAGTTGTTCCTGACTTTCTCATGCTTATCATTCAGATCGAGAAGATTATAATTTCATTTGTATTTAATAGTAAGTCTTCTACTCTCTAGTCTGAACATATTGACCTCAATTATTTTTACAAATCAGATTAGCCTTGTTGGCTTCAATCATTTCAGTTATTATGAAACATAAAAAGGGACTATATTCTAAGCAGCTGTCTTCCAAGTGGCAATAATCAGTGGGACTAGTGTGTTTGGGAGAAAGAAATGTATTTTCTCCTGGTGAGATTTTAAGATTTGGATTATAGGATTAAGCTCATCTACTTCAACAGTGTGGCTAAGGGAATGGAGAGTGGCCTTCTTCCTCACCCTACAGCATAACAGTTCTCTTTAGGACTAATCAAAGCTGCAAAATAAGAATTAAATGCCCCCCAAATCCCCATCTTCAGGCCCCGATGGGAATTCTGTGATGAATGACTCATATAAACATCAAACTGCATCAGCCAACTACCCCGGCACACCAGAGCCACTTCCTCCATCTTCTCCAAACATTCAAAGATGAGTTCTTTCCTGTCGGAAGTTTAATGACCCAACCATATACATAAAATCTAATGTGAAATTTCTGCAACAAGTACTCACTTTGCATGTAACAGGATATACCTATAGTAATATTCAGCATGTTTCCTTTTTGTAAGAGCTATCACATGTTTCAGAATAAACAGGAAGTAAATATGGAAAGCACTTTTATTCTATTTCTTCAGCGCAGATCCCCCTTTGTACTGTGGAATCAGAATTTGCTTTGTAAATGAATTATCTGTAGACTCTCTAACTAAAGATTAGAGGTCAATTACTTGAGAATCATTTGCTAACTGTGTATCCTTTACTAAATCTGGCATAACAAAGGACACCAAAAGAGTCTCAGATAGTTCAGTGGTAGAATGGATAATGAGAGAAGGTCCATTGTCTTTTTCCTGTCATATGGTATATGTATTTATTAGTAAGCTTTTCTGACAGAAGCCACTATCAATTTGTTTCACTGGGTGTTAGTCTACAATTGTGTACATATCTTTGTATGTCGCAGAAATTAGGGCATTATTTATGACTGCTCACTGAGGCCACAATTTCCAAAAATCTCTGCCCTAATACCCTTTTGATGAACCCACATGTTTGGCACCTCTGATGTTCTTTGACCTTACAACAAAGTAATTGGACTAATAGTTCCATCTGTGTGAAAACTGACAGGCTGGATGTAATATCTGATTAAGTTGAGACTGGCTTGAGTCTGGCTTGAGTTTCAGAAGGGACCCATGCTTCTGGATCCCCACTCAGAGTGCTGCAATATTTTCTGCCATGAGAAATGGATGTGGTGCATAGAAGTGCCTCATTTTACCATTGCCACACCTAAGGCTTTTAAACTTCTATAACTACTATAACATCTTTGAAATTAAAAAAATATATATGAATTTATTGTTCTCTGAGGACAGCTACAAAATATATGGCTCTCACAAAAATGATATAATCACAAAAAATGATTATAAATTGGCTTACTAAATAATATGTCCACAAGGAGAGAATGTGCTGCCTGAAGAATATGCCTATTTGCTTTGGGAGTTTTCTCCTCAGAGTAAAATAGTAAGTTGTCCTTCCTACTGCAATTAACTTTTCATGCAGCAGTTCTTCCAAGTCAAGTTTTTTGGTCCACTTGATAGCTGTATTTCTCATTATGAATTAATAAGTTGGTATTATGGAATTTTCCTTCCCACTGTTTGTTCTACAGACAGGCCTAGTTCAGAAAGGGAGAAGAGTAGTTGGATGTTGGGAGAGAGGGAACGTTGGGGAGAACAAATTTGTTGACTTGAGCTAAACTCAGAGAGATGATTTTCAACAAAGGGTTCGTAATGCTCTTGTCTTTATTGCAGACTTCTAAGGCTAGAGTAAGGCAGAGACCCTGGAGAGTCTTTTAAAGCTACCAAGTGTAGCTTTAAGGGAAGTATGAATAACAAGTTCCCAGCCCAGATTCTTCAAGCACTGGGAGAGAAGCACAGGGAGAGGGAGAGGGGGGGATTCAAAAGATAGATAAGAAGCATTTGGTAAAGACAGAACAGGTGAGGTGCAAATCATTAGGGGACTGGGAGTTCTAGACTGAGCTCATTAGGGCACCATGAGGAACTCTAGTATGCCGGAGACCAAAACTACACAGGTCATCCCTGATGGCAAGGCCCAAGGAAATACCTGTGGGAAAAGACTGCAAGGCAGTCAGAAGAACCCCCTGAAGAATTCTTCTTCTCTACTTAGTCTGTACCTTTTACTCTCACTGGTGCTGTTAGTCTATTCTAGGGTTAATATTGAAACCAGAATCGCCCAAAGTTCCCCCCTTCCTCCAAAATGGGATGTACCTAAATGTCATGTCCACCCCCTCAATCAGATGTTGTCTAAGGAATATTGTAGCAATCAGCAAAATTGGAGATAGTCCACTATGCATGGGATCTGTAAGAGACCTAGAATTCATTTTCCTTGTATGGGTCTAGTTGCCAGTAAGAATACATATTATGCTATAAGCAGAGACAAAAAGACTTACTAGTTTTGGAGGACTTTCTCGGAAAAGTGTTAGCAGGAATATTTGCCGGCTGACCTCAAGCCTGTAAGGCAACGTATGGATTGTTCTGGCCAAAGAGTGAGATTGGTAAATGCAGGTACCAAATTTTAGTTGATCCACGTAAAACATTTCCATATGTCATCTATGATAAATGTTGACATTGTTCTTTCTTAGTAAGGGGTTGTGATTGTCTATTACCTACCACCGTGGGTACAAGTATATCCTGTTTTTGCATGCCCACGGAATTTAAACAATTAAAGGGCACTGTGATCTCATGTATTCTGGCAATATGCTTCACTTATCCTTAGATACACTGCCATACCTAGTAAAGAATATGTAGAACGTTGTTATGACGACCTGGTTAAATTTTATTGGTCAAAGTGGAAATCACGTACCGTGAAATCACTGTTGCCAAGAAAACTTAGAAATGTTAAGTCCTATGACTGTACTCAAAAAATGTAAATTGTTTAAGCATGATTGTTTGGATTAGCTATATAAAAACCCTAAGCTGAAAAATAAATTTGAGCAGTCCACCTGAAGAGGCTGGCTCCGTGTCTTCTTCGCCGACACCAACCATCACTCTCCGGGCCAACCCTGGCTTGCAGAGGCTGGACCCCTGCACTAGTACACCTGGTCATGACTAAGGAATGGCCCAACAGACAGGCTTTAAACTGTGATTGTCACATCCATTGTGTTTAATCATGACTAACTTAGGGCTCATTTATGTCCAAAGCTGATTCCACTGACTTAAGGTACCATCCTGTCTGTCCTCCTATAAGGTTTTTATGAGTTATAAAAGATGGTCCCACTCTCTTATTGTGACTGTATAATCCAATCTGGTCTTGGTCATTTACAAAGGTAAATGGTAGAAACTAGCTACTGTTGGCTGTCAGTCTTTTTTTCCATTATGAACTTGTACAATTCTCTACTCTTAGAAAGTCTTTTCTATTTGCATTTCAATAAAATTAATTTCTTATCCACCAGTCGCCTATCCTAGGATATTTTCAGTTATAGCCGATGCTGTTTCTTCTTCTCTCCTTTTACACATTCATCTGGGTAGTAACCCTCCATTTTCCAATCTCCAAAAACGTCTCCATAATTATTGCCTTTTCTTAAATACAATCCTATGTGACTACTTACATATTTCTAACTTTAATTTCTTATAATCCACTTCCACAGTATGGACAGTGCTGTCTTTCATGCCGCCATTCAGATCATTAAGATGCTTAAAGTCTTAACAGTCTTTCACTCCACAAATAATAAAGCCAAGTTTCCTTGTATGATTTAAAATACACATCACAATTTAGTACTAATTACAGTCCCAAGATTATCTCATACCTTGTTCCCTGGGAACACCAGTAGTCCTGAAACACAGCCCACAGGGTCAGGTATTTGTATTACTTGCTAATTCACAACTGTGAACACCAAGAGCAACAAAACCCACACTCATCAAATGGTGCCTGAACTATTGTCATTTCCCCCATATCACCACAGTTTTGAGGACTGAAATGTCTAAGGCAAAAAATGAAAGAATATTAACTGGAAGTGTAAATTAATTGCAAGTTACAACAATGCTCACATACCACTTATTATGTTTAAAATTAGAAAATTTAAACATTTTATATTATATGTTTCCAACTAAATGGAAAATTATTGTCACATATACTCCTGATGAAACCAGAACGCTTTTTAGGTATCCTGGAGAACAATTTAACAGCATTAACTTTTAAGTGTATGTATACTATGACCATCGATTCTGTTACTTGGTGTCTTCCTAGGAGAAATACATGAACAAGTGATCAAGAAGGCATAGAAAAAGGTACTTAATGAAGAATGAGTTGCAGTAAACAAAAGTTAGAAAAAAAAACTTAAATGGTTACAAGTAGTATGATAAATTCATGTTGCCTTATTATATTGAGCTCTAAATGCAACAAATAAGTATTATACATCATTATTTTATGTGCAATCAAAAAAGAAAAAAATACACTTAAATGTGAAAAAATACCTTTAGTATAGCTATTTATGACTTTTGAATATGTAGTAACAGTCATACACTCTTTTCTTTGAAGTTTATTTCAACAATTATAAAAGATCTACCTACCTACCTACTTACTTACCTACCAATCTGTACATATAAAGTTGCACTGTGTGAAATATGAAAGTCCAACTTTATGTATTTTTCTGTAAATTATCCACATGTAGGTGTATTCCCTTATTCAGTCATAAAGAGCATTTTGTTCTTGTTTTTTAAAAGAATGTGAAATAGTATTCTCATCTACAGTGATAAATATTATTCTATAGAGTGAGAATAAACACAAGAGTAATGAGATAAAGACTGTAAGGAAATCAGCCACGTGATAATTAAATTCATGTTACTTTTGAAGAGGAAAAATACAGAACAGAAGCTTCAGGAAAGCCATCTAGGTGAGGAGAAGAACAAATGGACTATCTTTACCCAGAAAAAAAGGGAACAGAAGAGATTAAAATGATGAGAAGACTGAAAATTATGGAAAACAGCTTTTGAAAGAAAAGCCCCTAACCTTCCACAAGGATTGCAAAAATGAGACATGCTCAGCTGTGGTAGGCGATCATTCACAGAGTACCACCAATAATGGCTGGGCTGGCTTTAAACCATTGCCACAATATGCAGATAAGTCAAAATAGAGGGAGAACTTTGTTTTAATAGCTTAATAATTTACAACTAAGTTACTAGTTCTTTTGCATCTCAAGACACTTCCTTCTCCTTTCTCCCTCTGGAGAAGGAGTATTGAAAGTTAATCTCAGTATACATTAGGGGTGAGTTATATAATAAATCATAACACAAATCTGACGGGCTCATATAGCCTAGAAAAACTCAACAATGCACTTTTTTCTTTTATGGAATAGTGTGTATATACTTCAATAAGAATAAGATTTTTTATTTTCTATTTGGGGCTTACAACATACCAATTGCTTTGTGTGTGTGTGTGTGTGTGTGTATGTCTGTTTTATGAAACTATAATGTTTATGACCACAAGTAACTTAACAATAAAGATAATCATAATTTCCAAAAGGCAAAAATATCCAAACATGAAATTTAGAATGACTAATAGTTTCCCCTCCTATCTTTCTGATTTACTTTAGCTTTAAATTTATGGGAATATGCTATACTAGTAAATTGGGAATATAAACCCATTAGTATCCTCATTGTTTCAGACAAAATGGTGTGCTTAGCGATGCTTACTATTGAAAGCAACAGAAATCAGTAATTTAACTTAAATAAGATGTTTCAAACACTTAAAACTTGAAAAATAGCATTTCAGTAAATCACATTTTCACTTATACAAGAGGATTATCATTTTAAGAAAATTACATTATAGAAGTTAGGTAACTTAAAGAAAACAACTCAGAATAAATGCATTAACTTCTATTGGCTGATTTTTTAAATAAAATGAATATTTAAGCCAAAAGTCTGTATCTATGAAGGATTTTTAAGGAAAAATCCACTATTAAAATACAGCTGTCAATGTGACAATTTGTACCAATTTAGTTTTAAACTTTTTGATTTCAAGGTTACAAAGAAGAATTTGCAATATTTATTTAGTTATTGCTTTATTCTTTTATTCAGTACCAACAGCATTTTAAAAAATTGTCCTAAAATACACATAAAATTTACCATTTGAACCTTTTTTAAAGAGTACAGTTCTATGTTAAGTACATTCACATTATTGTGCAATCAATCTCCAAAACATTTCATTCTGCAAAACTGAAACTCTATACCCATTTGTAAAGGAAAATTTCTACTTCTCCCTTCAATATTCTCAGAACACTTCACTAGAACAGAAATGTGGGGTTTTCACATACTATGCAATTCTCCAATTCTGTGCAGACACCAAGTGGGTGTTCTACAATTCAATTCAATGCTGACACTACCCAGAGTTAAGTGTCAGATTCCCCAGGTAAAGCGCTCAATCTCCAAAGACTGCCCTCATCCCCAATCTGCCACTTCCAATGCCAATCACAAGTCCAGGTGATCACTTGTATTTCTGACCAACTGGTTTAAAACAAAACTTCCCGAAACCCTCTTCTCTCAGTATCATTAATTTACTAAAGCAACTCATGAAATTCAGAAAAATCGTTTACTACTAGATTACCAGTTTATTGTAAACAGACATAACTCAGGAAAAATCAGATGGAAGAGAGACAGAGGGAAAGATATTTGGGGAGGAGTGCAGAGCCTCCATGCCCTCTCTGGGCACACCACTCTTCCAGCACCCCCACATGTTCATCAACCTGGAAGTTCTCCAAATCACTCACTTTAGAAAGTTTTATGGAGTTGTAGGGGCCAAAGGTAGACAACACCAAGATGAGCTACTTTGGTGTGCACATTATTTGGACTTAAAAGCAATCCAAACTCACCAGAGGCAGAAAAAAGTCTTTACCCCACCTTCAACTGCCTGCTTTACCAGGATGATACCTACTAATAGAGATTCTTCTTTACCTGAGAAATATAGCTACATAATAGGGCAACCTCTGTTTTCCAAACATCCCCTCTCATTTTCCTGCTAATTGTCTTTTTTCCCTTTGTATCTTGAGACTCCTTACCCCTCTCCTTAGCTCAAATAAGCATTTTGCTGCTGAGTGTCTTTGGAATTTCTAACTCTGTGTGGATTCTGTGTCTACACACTATTAAATTTGAGTTTCTCCTGGAGAGAGGAAAGAGAGAGAAAGAGAGAGAAAGAGAGAGAAAGAGAAAGAAAGGAAGAAAGAGAGAGAGAGAGAGAGAGAAAGAAAGAAAAAGAAAGAAAGAAAGAAAGAAAGAAAGAAAGAAAGAAAGAAAGAAAGAAAGAAAGAAAGAAAGAAAGAAAGAACGAGCTAAAATGAGGAAGAAAGGCAGGAAGGCAAGAAGAAGAAATTTTTATGGAGTCCTCATAACAGGGGCATGATTGATTGCATCACTGGTCGCTGGTAATTAAACTCAATCACCAGGTTCTCTCCTCTACCTGGACATCAGGGAGGGGCTAAAAGTTCTAATCAACTGGTTAATTCCCTTGGCAACTGGCCCCTCACTCCTCAGGGCTTTCTAACAGTCATGTCATTAACATAAACTCAGATGTGGTTAAAAGGGGCTTGTTATCAAAAACAAGAGACATTTCTTTCTTCATTACTTTGCAGCCATTTCTGGAAGGGAAGACAAAAGACCAGATATTATCATAAAAAGATGTTCCATTGCTTTTACCACTTAGGAAAGAACAAGGGTCAGGGCTCCTGGGTGGCTCAGTTGGTTAAGTGTTCGACTTGGGCTCAGGTCATGATCTAATGGTTCGTGGGTTTGAGGCCCACGTCAGGCTCTGTCTGTGCTGACAGCTAGCTCAGAGCCTGGAGCCTGTTTCCGATTCTGTGTCTCCCTCTCTCTGACCCTCCCCTGCTCACGCTGTCTCTATCTCAGAAAAAAAAAATACATTAAAAGGAAATGACAAGGGTCTTGGGAGCTGTGTGCTAGGAATGGGACAAAGAACAAATTTATGATTATGATTATGATTATGATTGATTATAAATCACAATTTCACACCATTAACAAACAACTCTGTATTATAACTTCCCCTACTCCCTAACAACCATCATTCTACTTTCAATTTCTATGAATTTGACTAAATGATCTCATATAGTATTTGTCTTCTTATGGATGACTTATTTCACTTAATATAGTGTCCTCAAGGTTCATCCATGGCATAATAGGAATTAGAATTTCTTTCCTAATTCCAATGATACTTGGGTTGTTTCCACCTTTAGGGTATTGTGAATAATGCTGCTACAAATGTATGATTCTGATTTCACTTCTTTTAGATATATACCAGAGGTAGAATTACTGGATCTTTGGTAATTCTATTTTTAATTTTATGAGAAACTACAATTTTGCTTTCCTTAGTGGTTGTATCATTTTATACTCCCAACAGCGCACAACAGTAACAATTTCCCCATATCCTCAATATTTGTTATGATTTTTTTTAATATTAACCATCCTAATGGGTATAGTATTTTGAGGTTTTTATTTTCATTTTCCTAACCATTAGTTGTTGAGCACCTTTCCATATGCTTGTTGATCATTTGTGAATCTTTGTGGAGAAATGTTTACTAAAGTACTTTGCCCATTTTTCTAAAATAATTGAGTTATCTGTGTTATTTATTTTGTTATTTTTGAGTTGTAGGTATTTATATGTTGTAGATATTAACCTTGCAACAGATTTAAAATGTTTTCTTCTATAAGTTGACTTTAACTCTATTGTGAGCACAGATGTTTTGATTTTAGATGTAGTACAATTATGTTTATATCTGTTGCCTGTACTTTTGATATTTCATATCCAAGAAATCATTGACAAATCCAATGCCACAAAACTTCCCTCATTGCTTTCATCTAAATGTTTTATAGATTTACATCTTGCCTTTGTTTTTAATCCATTTTAAGTTACTTTTTATATATGGTGTAAAGGTCTAACTTCTTTACATAAAGATATCCAGTTTTTCTAATATTAGTTACTGAAAAATTATCATATGTTTTGTAAAGATATATCATTTTATTTTGTACATGCATGAAATGAAGTTACTTTTTCAAGAAGACTTCTTACTTAATGTATAAAAATTTCATCCAATTAGATCACAGTCAGAAAACCAAAAAAACCAAAACCACAGAAGTAGGATATGAACCCTGGAATCTTGGCTCCAATATTTTTCCTACCTGTTCATTTGTTTAATTTTTATTGCTGCTGTAGTTATTTTTGTTATCTGTTCACCTTTTCTAGGAGAGAGTTAACCAGTAAGTTGACATTTCAGAAAATATGCTTTATGAGAATTTTTCCTCTATTTTCTAAAGTCATCTAATTCATTCATATTTTTTGAAAAAATTCCATTTTTTAAAATTTATTTCTAGGAGAGAGAGAGATAGAGACAGCGTGAGCAGGGGAGGGTCAGAGAGAGAGGGAGACACAGACTCCGAAACAGGCTCCAGGCTCTGAGCTGGCAGTCAGCACAGAGCCCGACGCGGGGCTCGAACCCACGAACCGCGAGATCATGACCTAAGCGAAAATCAGACGCTTAACCGACTAAGCCACCCAGGTGCCCCAGAAAAAATTCCATTTTGTTTTAAAGGTTATTTATTTACATTAAATAAGGGAGGGGCAAAGGGAGAGGGACAGAGAGAATCCCAAGCAGGCTCTGCACTGTCTGCACAGAGCCCGACAGGTCATGGCCTGAGCAGAAACCAAGAGTCAGATGCTTAACCAATTCAGCCACCCAGGTGCCCTCACTCATAAATTTTTAAAGATCTGTTAGGTTACTCCAAATAACTTTACATAGGATCTATTATCTTACCTTAAATGAACAGCAGAGCAACTGAAAGGCATTTATATACATGCTAACTTTCAAAAAAATATCTTTTTAAAAAACCTAAAAGAAAAGTTGTTGTTGTTGCTGCTGTTGTTTGTTTTGGGGAGGGAAAGAGGAAGTTTCTCCACATATAGAAACACTCTCAATAATTGCTTAGCCTTATTTAATATAGTGATAGAATCAATTAGATTTTCTGGAAAAAATACTATTTACATCATTCCAGGGAATTATTCCTGGAAGCATAATAACATTATGATTTAAAAATCATTGAATACATTTAGACTTTTTTTTTCTGTTTTTGTAGTAAATTTCAGTTTTTGCTTTCATTGCCCAATAGAAGAAAACATTAGATTGAAGTAATTCCTGATCACTATTTTTCCAGTGTTTCTGATATCCGTTTTCTTCTAACGTCATAATTAAAAAGCACTTTCTGAAGCACTGTACTAAGTAGTTTGCATACACTAACATTTAATTTTTTAAATAAATCTATGATAATTTAGATACCAAAATCTGTATCTTTACCTATTTATATCTATATCTATACCTATACCTATATCTGTATCTATCTACATTTACCCTTTTATATATCAAGAAACTGAAACACAGAGAATTTAAAAGTCCTGATCAACAAGTGGGATTTATGTCTGGGATGCAAGGATGGTTCAATATTCTTAAATCAATCAACATGATACATCACATCAACAAGAGAAAGGATAAAAGCCATATGATCATTCCAACGGATACAGAAAAAAAAGAATTTGACAAACTACAATATGCATTCACGATGAAAACTCTGGACAAAGTAGGTATAGAGGGAACATACCTCAACATAACAAATGCCTTATGTGAAAACCCCATAGCTAACATCATACTCAAGAGTGAAAAACTGAGAGATTATACTTTAAGGTCAGGAACAAGACAGGGATGTCCACTCTTACAACTTTTACTCAGTATAGCATGAAAGTCCTAGCCACAGCAATCAGACAAGAACAAGGAATAAAAGGCATCGGAATTGGTAAGGAAGAAGTAAAACTTTCACTATTCACAGATGACATGATACTTTATGTAGAAAATCCCAATGGCTTCATGAAACTATTAAAATGGATAAACAAATTCACTAAAGTTGCAGGATACAAAATCCACTGCATTTCTATACACTAATAATAAAACAGCAGAAAGAGAAATTAAGTAAATGTTCTCATTTAAAATAGCACCAAAAATAATAAAATACCTTGGAATAAATATGACCAAGAAGGTGAAAAATCTGTTCTCCGAAAACTATAAAACATTGATGGAAGAAGTTGAAGATGACACACATGGAAAAATGTTCCATGCTCATGGATTGGGAAAACAAAGTTTTAAAATGTTGGTACTACTCAAATCAATCTACATATTTAATGTAATTTCTATCAAAATACCAACAGCATTTTTCACAGAACTAGAACAAATAATCCTAAACTTTGTATGGAATGACAAAAGACCCTGAAGAACCAAAGCAACCCTGAAGAAAAAAAAATGGAGGTATAACAATTCCAGATTTCAATACACGCTATAAACTATGTAATCAAAACAGTATGATACTGGCACACAAATGAAAACATAGATCAATGGAAGAGAAGAGAGAACCCAGAAATAAACCATTGATTATATAATCAGTTAATCTTTGAGAAAGGAGACAAGAATATGCAAGAAAAAGACAGTAATTTCAACAAATCATGTTGGGTAAACTGGACAGCTACACATACTATATAATCAGTTAATATTTGACAAAGGAGGCAAGAATATGTAATAAGAAAAATAAAGTAATTCCAACCAATCATCTTGGGTAAACTGAACAGCTACACATAAAAGAAGGAAACTGGACCACTTTCTTACACCATACACACAAATGAGCTCAAAATAGATTAAGGACCTTAATGCAAGACTTGAAACCATAAAAATCCAGGCAGTAATTTCTCTGACATCAGCTGTAGCAACACTTTTCTATATGTGACTCTTGAGGCAAGGGAAACAAAAGGAAGAAGAAAAAAAAAAAAAAACTATTGGGACTACATCAAAATATAAAGCTTCTGCACAGCAAAGGAAACAATCAGCAAAACTAAAGACAACCTACTGAATGGGAAAAAAATACTTGCAAATGATGTATCTGATAAAGGGCTAGTATTCAAAACATATAAAGAACTTATAAAACTCAAAACCAAAAAAAACCCCCAAAATATACCAATTAATAATGGTCAGAAGACATGGAAAGACATTGCTCCAAAGAAGACATAGAGATGGCTAACAGACACATGAAAAGATTCTCATTATCACTCATCACTAGGAAAAAGCAAATCAAAATGACATTATCACCTCACATTTGTCAGAATGGCAAAAGACAGACAGACAGAGAGACAGAAAGAAACAATTGTTGGTGAGGATGTGGAGAATAAGAACCCTCATGAAGTGCTGGTGGGAATGCAAACTGATGGAGCCAGTTATCTCCTCAAGAAATTAATAAACAGAGCCACCATATAACTAAGTAATTCCACTACTGGTTATTTACCCAAAGAATATGAAAACACTAAGTCAAAAATATATGTGTGTTGTTATGTTTACTGCAGCGCATTTACAATAGCCAAATTATGGAAGCAGCCCAAATGTCCACCAATAGATGAATGGATAAAGAAGAGGCAGTATGTATATACATATATGTATATTCCATAAATTATATGTATGGAATAGTAATCAAGCATAAAATAAATGAAATCCTGCCATTTACAACAACATAAATAAATCTAGAGAGTATAATTCTAAGTGGAGTAAGACATTTAGAGTAAGACAAAGATCATATGATTTCACTCAAATGTCGAATTTAAGTCACAAAACAAAGGAACAAAGAAAAAACTGACAAATATAAAAAACAAGATTGTTAACTATAGAGAAAAACAGATGGCTACCAGAGGGGAGGTGGGTGGGATAATGGGTGAAATAGGTGAAGGGGACTAAGAATACACTTATTTTGATGAGCACTGAGTAATTAATAAATTTGTGGAATCACTGTTATACACCAAAAATTAATATATCACTGAATGTTAACTATACTGGAATTTAAATTTAAAAAATTCTTGATCAAGACCACTGAGTTAGAAAATGGGAGAACCAGGATACAAACCCAGAATGTTTGGCTACCAAGTTCAAACTCAAAATGACTACACCATGATTTATTTCATATGGCTTAAATTCAAATTTAATTAACATAACATTCTCAACGATGCGTGAGACTAATTTGTTGGAATTTATATAAGCTAAACAAGTATGTTTTCTTAGAAAATTATTTTTAGGCATCTACAAAATGAAGAGAGTATTTCCCTCTAAAACATTATGACTATAACAAAAACCTGCTGTTAGGAAAATCATTCCTAGTTTTATTTTTTTCTTATATACTTTATTGTCAAGTTGGCTTCCACATAGCACCCAGTGCTCATCCCCACAAGTGCCCTCCTCCATGCTCACCCCCATTCCCCTCTTCCACTCCCCAATCAACCCTCAGGTTTGTTCTCAGCATTCAAGAGTTTCTCATGGTTTGCCTCCCTCCTTCTCCCCAACTACTTTTCCCCCTTCCTTTCCCCCATAGTCCACTGTTAAGTTTCTCCTGTTTGACTTATGAGTGAAAACATATGGTGTCTGTCCTTTTCTGCCTGACTTATTTCACTCAGCATAATACCCTCGAGGTCCATCCACATTGCCACAAATGGCCAGATTTCATTCTTTCTCATTGCCATGTAGTATTCCATTGTATTCCTAAATGGTTTTAATATTTTTTAACAGAAACATCAGGTGGCAAATGTGTTGAATCTATGGACTGTCTCCCTACTCTCTGATGGATACAGAAGTAGGTGCCACTAGTCAGGATTTTTTTCTTCTGTAGAAAAGAAGCATCCGAATGCTTCTGAAACTGAATCCTTCTGAATTTTCCCCATCTTGATGAAGCGCTTCAACCAGATTCACACATTGCAACCAGGGACTAGACTTTGGCTTCCTGTGCTAACAAATGGAGGTTGAACAACCTGCCAAATGTCACCCTGGACAACCACAAGCGCCAGGTTGAAGAATGGTAGATAGAAAGTCATCCCATGCTCGTTCAGTCACTAGATTTGCTTCATTATCCAGATTACCACAAGACGGTAACTACAAACACAAACCACTAGTTTTTATATTGAAGCGAGACAAAAAATAACTACCAAGAAACAAACAACTTTTCATCACATAAAATTAACTGCATGTACCATTCCAACGAACACTTTTAAAATTATATTAAATAATTTCTTTTTTTTTAAATATTTTTATTTATTTCTAGGAGAGAGAGAGAGACAGCGTGAGCAGGGGAGGGTCAGAGAGAGATGGAGACACAGACTCTGAAACAGGCTCCAGGCTCTGAGCTGGCAGTCAGCACAGAGCCCTACACGGGGCTCGAACCCACGAACTGCGAGATCATGACCTAAGTGAAAGTCGGACGCTTAACCGACTAAGCCACCCAGGCGCCCCAAAAATTATATTAAATAATTTCAAATATATAAACACTATTTCAAATTGCATTAAAGATACCACGATGTTATGAAAGGCAAGAATATCTCATTAATATGTAAAGAATTGGAAATCATTACATGAAATGTAATTCATTGATAACAATTTTTTTTTTCAGATATTGTCCATAAATCTCTTAGCTGGATAGGGCCAGAGAAGAATGCTAAACTGAAAATGGTAAGAGGAAGTCAGCCAGCACATATGCAGAAAGATTGAGATACACACTGTGAAAGAAAAGATTCTTCTTTTAAATTTTTTTAGATGTTTTATTTTATTTTATTTTTTTTAAATTTATTTCTAGGAGAGAGAGAGACAGCGTGAGCAGGGGAGGGTCAGAGAGAGAGCAAGTCACAGACTGAAACAGGCTCCAGGCTCTGAGCTGGCAGTCAGCACAGAGACCGACGCGGGGCTCCAGCCCACGAACCGCGAGATCGTGACCTAAGCGAAAGTCGGAGGCTTAACCGACTAAGCCACCCAGGCGCCCCTCTTTTTTTAAGTTTTTTTAATGTTTTATTTATTTCTGAAAGAGAGAAACAGCGTGAGCAGGGTAGGGTCAGAGAGAGAGGGACACACAGAATCTGAAACAGGCTCCAGGCTCTGAGCTGTGGGCACAGAGCCCAACACGGGGCTCAAACCCAGGAACCATGAGATCATGACCTGAAACAAAGTCGGACACTTAACCCACTGAGCCACCCAGGCGCCCTGAAAGAAAAGATTCTTAAGAACCATAGAAAATATGTTGACATTACCCAACATTCATATAAGGAGATTAAAAAGAGGAAGGGAGGGGAGAGAGAGAGAGAGAGAGAGAGAGAAGAGGAAAATATAGAGAAACTATATTTGAATAAACAATGCTGATGTTTTCAAAATTGGGAGAGAACAATATGTAAGCACTAGTAAAATATGCATTTTTAATAACAAAGACACAACATAAATAAACCTATACCAGATGCATTACAGTAAAACTGTGCACATTAAGTATAAAAATAAGTTATAAAAGCTTCTAGCAAAAAGACATTTTAACAATAAAGGAGAGACCAACTGACAATGGGGCTTCATTTGCAACAACAAATCAAAAGAAAGTGGTAATATCTTTACACTGCTCAAAAAAATAATTCTAACATATAATTTTATATCTAAGCATAATATTTTTCAAAAGTGAGTACAATAAAAATGTTTTTAGCTACAAACACAAAAGTGACAGGAGATCTGACCACCCTTTGAAACTGAGTAAAAGCTTTTCAAGAAAAATAAAATAGTGATGAAAAATAAGATATAAAAGAAACTCTGAGAACAGAATTGATATATAACCATAAACTTAATTGCTTTTTTTAAGAAATGTTTTTCTTTAAAAAAAAATAAACCTTAAGTATGTAAGTGTCATCTTGTACCTTTACTGTCCCAGCCCTGGAATCAGCCACTCTCTAGGTTTCTTGGTTGGAAAATAGTATTAGGAAAATAATATTAGGAATCACAATCAGGGTATCAAGCATGCTTTTTGCTACTAAGGTGTCACTATTTCTAAGCCCTCTTAGTTGAAGGGCAATGGAATATATATGTGTACAATAACCTGTATGCATGCATGTGTATATACACAAAAAACCGACCTCCTCCAAAAACGGCACTTGACCATGATCATCACCCTCTCTCAGCTTCCTTCCTGCTTGTTTGCACCTGTTCTCTGGGTGCTTTTCCTATATGGCCCCATGAGTGGCATGGCGTGCCTCCATTACCAGAATCTGTGAATATAATATGTAATATAATAATTACATATTCCTCTCCTAATGTAACTTCTGTGGCTGTGTTAAAAATGATCCTTAAAGACCCCTCAAAAGGTCTAACTCTCTCATACAACACACCTGAAACCACCATCCATCACCCTCTGTTCAAGTATCATACTTGTTAAACTATATCACTTTGAGAATTGTTATTAACTAGAGTACAGTTTTTATATGCCTTTCTTTGCCTTTAGGATTAAAGACTTCACCCATTTCCAAAATGACTAAGATCTGCAGTCACCCACCTTTTTGATGAGGTTGCAACATGCATTTGTAATGCATTTTTATTCTATTATCAGAGGCTTGCATTCCTTTCAAGGATCCTCAGACCTCTTAAGTGATTTGGTTTTTTTTTTTTTTAGTTTGCATACATTAAGTGTCACTTTTGTGCTGTAAACTTCTATGCAAATTAATGTTTTTGTATTCACCATCACAATAGTATGCAAAACAGTTCTACCACACTAAAAGTCTCCTGTGCTTCACCTATTTATTTCATCCATCTCCATTCAAATACTTGGCAAAGATTCATCAAAAATTTTGCCTTTTTCATAATGTCATATAATTGGAATCAAGCAGTATGTAGTTTTTTTCAGACAGGCTTCTTTCCTTACCAGTATACATTTAAGGTTCCTCTGTGACTTTTTGTGTTTTGATAGTTTATTTCTTTGTATTGCTGAATAATATTCATTGTGTGGATGTACCCTAATTGTTTATCTATAGGAATATTTTGACTGCTTCCAGTAAAAAAAATGCTACACATGTGCAGATTTGTGTGTGGACATAAATTTTCAAATCACTTGGGTAAACACCTAGGAACACAGTTGCCAGATCACGTGATAAGACAATGTTTAACTTTGTAAGAAACTGCCAAGATGTCTTCCACACTGGCTGTACCATTTTACATTCCCACCAGCAATGAATAAGAGTACCTGTTAGTCCACATCCTTGCCAACATTTGGTATTGTTAGTGCTTTGGATTTTACCCATTCTAATATGCATGTTGTAGTATTTTAATTTGAAATAATGGACAATGTTTATGAATAAGAAAGTATTTAGGAAAGTGCACACAAAAATCATAAACTTTGACTGAATTCATGGTGGAAGTTACCACTGAGGTAAGAAAGAAGTAAATAAGATTAGGTGGGAGATCAGAGGGACCTCACTACCTTTGTCATAGTTTAATTCTTAGAAGACCTGAAATCAATTTGGCATAATAACTACTACTAGCAGAACCATGAGTCTAGAGGAGTATGGTTTGAAATGGTTGAAATAAAAGATTTTTATTTTTATAAGAGTTTATTTGTATAAATGTTTTGTTATCTTTATTGGGGTGAAAAATAAAACATCTTCCAGAAAATGGCGCTTGTAAACATTTGCACTGACAGATTGCTGTTTTGGAGAAAGCCTATTGGGATATCTTCTACAATGCCAAAAAAAGCACTAGCAGATGTATCTGCAGCTGGAGAAAGACAGCCACACATGTGGTACAGTCACACTTGGCAGTGAAAAAAAAAAATTTTGGAGTCTGCATTGGCTCTCTTTTCTGTTTATTTATATTTTTCTGTTTAGTTAACAAGACAGAGAAGTCTGTAGTTCCTTCCTAATGTAGAGCATGTACAGAGAAAAGCAGCAATGGTGGCAAAAAGACAAGAGTTGGTCTCTGAATATTGCTTCAACTAATACTAATTTCAAATATTAAGTCATATTACTTGGCACTCATTCCATCAGCTAATAAATGAATAAAACTTCCTATACAAAACATCAGCAACAAATTCTGTCATAAGCCATCTTTTATCAAGAATTCCCAGGGTTAGGGGTGGGGTGGGAATCTTTACAAAACATATTTAAAATTACAGTATCAGTCTTAAAGAAAAAACTGGAAAGATTTTGTTTTCAAGGAAAACATACCATATTAGAAACACAAAGCAACAAATAATCAGAAGATTTAAGTTAAAATTTTAAAACAAAACTAATAATAGTAGGCCTAGATAATTTTAAAGATGAACTATATCAGCCTAACAATAGTATATATTTTTAACTTTGCACTTTCCATGACATGAAAATGTTTAAGTCTTTCTCATTCATTTAATTAAGCTAGTATAAGTTTTAACTCAAACAACTGAAAGACAAGCATGTGCACATATAGAGATGTGCAAACAAAAAGCCACACAAATTTTTATGAGTTTAGCAAAACTCTGAAACAAATTATTTGGAAAGTAGGAGCTATATGAACTAATATAACATCATATAATATAAAACTAGTATCATCAGGTTATTTTGTTCATGAATGCTAGAATATTTCTTGTTGTTGTTGTTTTGTTTTTTGTTTTTTTTTTCCTCAGAAAATACATTAACAGGGCAACTAGGTGGCTTAGTCAGTTAAGCAACTGACTTCAACTCAGGCCATGATTCAGTGGTTTCTGGGTTCAAGTCCCAAGTCAGGCTCTGTGCTGACAGCTCGGAATCTGCAGCCTGCTTTGGATTCTATGCCTCTCTGTCCTTCTCTCTCTCCCAAAAACACATAAGCAAAAAAAAAAAAAAATTTTTTTAATAAAATACAACATTAAATCCTTTCATAAAAGCATGTTAGAAATAAATTATGAATAGCACTAAAATGAATATGTAAGAACTATAAGTAAACATTTGTAAGGTTTCATAAAGAAAATAAAACTGAGACACAAAAAGGTTAAGAGAAATTGTCTTAAGGCACAGCAAGAGAAAGAGCTGAGGTCTAAATTTAAGACTGGGAAAACGGAACTAAACAATCTCTCTATTGCCTCAAGTTATTCATAATCAGTATTTTGTACTCAGAAAACAAACAAAAAAATACTGTATAAAAGTTTATAATAGGCCAAAGCAATAAACATTGCTTACTTTTGCATAATAATTTAAAAACTATTGATTTAGACCCACACCCACACCCAATTCTGATATGAGCATTTTAGAGGATGGCCCCAGGAAAGATATTTAAAATGTTGTTAAGACCAAGATGGTGGTTGAGAGAAAGAGTAATAAGATCCCTGCTTCTTGCTTTTATGACTGGAGTTCAAAATAAGATATCTAAATTTTATAAATCAAAGAATATGTAAATACAGAGTTGGCAATAAGTATGGGGTGTTACATCTATGGACTGAGATTGGGAATTGTAGTGGTAGGGTAACAGTTTGGTATAACTTATTTTGTTTTTGTTTTGTTTCAAGTTTTCATTTAACTTCCAGATAGTTAAATTCCATTTAAATATACAGTATAGTATTCATTTCAGGAGTAGAATTGAGTGACTCATCACTTGGATATAACACCCAATGCTCATCACAAGTGCCCTCCTTAGTACCTATCACCCACTTACCTCATTGCCCTGCCCACCTCTCCACCAGCAACTCTCTGTTTCTTCTTATAGTTAAGAGTCTAGGAGCCCCTGTGTGGCTCAGTCGGTTAAGCCTCCGACTTTGGCTCAGGTCATGATCTCAAGGTTCAAGGGTCCAAGCCCAGCTTTGGGCTCTGTGCTGACAGCCAGCTCAGAGTCTGGAGCCTGTTTCAGATTCTGTACCTTCCCCTCTCTCTGACCCTCCCCTGCTCATGCTGGCTCTCTCTCTCTCTCTCAGAAATAAATAAAACATTTAAAACAAGAGTCTATTTTGTGGTTTCCCTCTCTTTTTCCCCCTTTATGCTCATCTGTTTCATTTCTTAAATTCCACATATCAGTGAAATCATATGGCATTTGTTTATCTCTGGTTGACTTATTTCACTTAGCATAACACACTCTAAAAAAATTGGAGCTTCTTAGCTGCTTACAAATTATTTTACTTTTTAAAACTGTGGGGGAACATTAGGGGGATTGAGAAAAAGTTATCAATAAGTTTATTGGCAAAAGGTAATTCTCAGAGAGAAGCAGAAATCACTAGAAGTGCATCTTACCCTATTCTAATAAAATTGAATAATAAATCATGTTTCAGGAAAAGGAAATACTCAAAGTTGTGGGAACAAGTTGTACAGTCAATGGCACACTGACAGTTACAGTGATTTGATATTTAGTACAGAATGACACATATTTCATCTTCTATAATTCTTACTTTCCATTCCTTCCAACTCAAAATTTAGCAATGATACTGGAAATTGGAAGAGGATTTAATTTACACAAGAGTAGTCAATTGGCCTCAGAAGGAGGAAGAAGAAAAATACAGATGGTGGTTCTCAGATGAACCCCAGTAAAAAAAACTGGTAAGTAAAACACTGTTCCAGGATACTTTGGAGAATACTTTATTTAAGGTGTATGCAGACCATACTCCAACACAAATACCAATAAAACATTCTCACCATTAACTGGGAGAATTTTAACTTGCAAATATCTAATCACCAACGTCAAAGGGTCTTCTGGGAAACACGGTCTAAATGCTTTAGGTGCAGTTGCCCATTGTCCTGTCTGTCATCCCCACATAATTTCATACAGATGTGTTTAGAGTGCACATGACCTTTTTGCTTCCTTAAAAGTCAGATTTCAGAATGTCTACCTACATATGGAGATTAGATTGCAACTCCCATGAAACAAGGATTTTTATCCAGTTTCCACAGATATATAGCATCACTGCCAGAACACATCCGACACATGCAAGAGCTCAATAAATCTCTATCTAAAACAAGACTTCCATAGTGACAGCTGACAATGATACCTAAAATCAGAGGCATGGGTAAGGCAATAATCCTTTCTTCTTGACCCATATGTTAAGAGTAAGCATCCTCAAAATGGGTATTTGTGGAGGACAGGATTTTGTCTTTCATGGAGAAGCACTGTTTTGTGGGTCATGTGTTGTGACTATTCTCTCTTAGGTTGATTTCTAGCATAAGGTAATTTTACAAGGAGCAATCCACACCCCAATCATCTTGTCTCATTAAAGTGCCCTCAATTATAGTCCCTGGGCAAAATTCTTTCAGAATAATACTTTCTCCCTGCTACCTTCCATGATGCTTCCCTCAGAGAAACTGTTTCCTCTCTAAATCACCTGAGATAGAGGCTGCACACACTTACAGCCCTTACTTTCTGCTCCAGAATTAAAAACAACTTCACATCTTTAGAGGTTTTTTTTTTCCTAGGAAACAGTGCCTGCTCCTAACCACTCCAGGTAATTCACTTCAAGTTATGGAAACAGTCAGCTTGATTTGGTTATCCTGATTTGGTTCAAAATGGCATAATGATTACTGACACCTCCATGTGCTTCTGGGTTCTCCTTTTTTATTCTAGTGACATTTCACACTGTTGTGCTTTTTTGCATTTCTTTTTCAAACCTTCTCCATTTTGGTTGGCACTTGGTAAATTAATTTTCTTCAATGCTAGGTACTTTTCCTGAATAGTTTATGTGTCAATTTCCTCCTTTCTCCTCTGTTCTTTCTGTTTACATCCCTATTGTTCAGATATTGAACTCCTAGACTAAGACTCCTGTGTCCTAACCTGTCCTTTCTTATTACTCATCTCTCTTTTTTGCTTTTAAAGTTTGAGTTTGTGGGAGATTTTTTTCAAAACTATTTCTGCTAAAATATCTGGTGAGTTTTACATTCCTGCTATCACATTTTTAATTTTTTAGAGCTCTTTATGGCTTTCTGAAGGTTCTCTCTTTATAACATCTATTTATTTTTTATGGATAAAATATTGTCCCGTCTTTTGAGGACATAATGGTGTGTTTTATATGTTTTCTCCTACTCACTGGTTGATTTATTTTCTTCCTAATTGCCTTTTGTTCTCTTTGTTTTTGATCTCTGTATCAAGTCAGCATTACCCCAGATCCCTGGGTTGAGTGGTTCATTCATACATAAAATTGGCCACCAAACAGTTGACTGTTAGATTAATTGTATGGAGAGTCTTGATGAATCTTGGGCTTTCTCAAAAAACAGGCTGAGTTATTACACCAACCCAACTGTCAGTATCTGCTGGTCTTTTCATTTTAGACTTGTCTGCTTTCTCAGAAAGAAATTCTTTCATCTTTCATTTGGAAGATAAAAGCTTTGTGTATGGAGCACCTGGGTGGCTCAGTCTGGTAAGTGTTCCACTTCAGCTCAGCTCATGATCTCACAGCTGGTGAGCTTGAGCCCCACATTGGACTCTGTGCCTATGGCCCAGAACCTGAAGTCTGCTTAGGATTCTGTGTCCTGCTCTGCCCCTTACCCACTCTGCTCTGTTTCTCTCTCCTTCAAAAATAAATAAACATTAGAGAAAGAAAACTTTGCACAAAGCATTTATGCATTTATAAAGTGGAGAAAGTATATCATGTAGGAATGCCATCATTTAATGTGCATATTTCCTCCAACCTGTCATATTTCAGTATGGTTCTGCCTGAGACCCTCTGTATTAATTTCTCTAGTCTGGAGAATGAACCTGTAAACATCCACTGAAGTTTAGAGAGATACAGTTGTGTAGTTTTGTGGATGAGGAAGAGGATCTGTGAAACTAAGAGCCATATATATGAGTCTACATTTTTTTTTCAGTCCCACCTATACCTGTATTTTTAAAAGTATTTAGGTTTCCAGTCCTGGAGAGGTCCAGGATGGTGGGCTTACCCCTACAAGCTTGAGTTTCAGATTTCTCCAGTCTTATAAAACTATAATCTAGTCGCATTCTAGCTTCTAAAATTTTATTGCAGAATTTTCTTCCCTTGTTTCATTTGCCCTTATGGTTTTATTCAATGTTGTTGCTGCTAAGTTTTCATTCTACTATTTTTTAGCAGAGTTTTTTAGAAATAAGGTGACAACAGTATGTTCTCAATACACCATTCTTAAACAAAAGTCTTATCACTTCAACCGAGCTAAAAAACAAGTATTAAAAAATAAAGTACCATTAAAAAATAAAGTATAGCTGTTGAGTACCTGTAATATTGTTTGCCTTATCTAATATTGTCTTCAGATATACTATTTAATTTGACCTTCATCCTAAGCCCTGAAAAGCACCATTTTTGTACCATTTGATACTTGAAGAACAAGAAATGATATAAAAATTGATCACAAGACTGTCTGAACCAAACATTTTCTAATATTAACTGATAATTCCTAAGAGGTTTACAATCTCTAACCTGGAATTCTGTATAACCCACAAGGAGAGGTATTTTATACTAAAAACATGTTTCAGAGAAAAAAAAAATATCTAGAGGTATATATTTCCATGGGACATTACAAGCAAACTAGATTGAAATTAAACACAAAAGGGGATTGAGTTTTTCCTTATAAACATGATATTGAAAAGACCATGGAGAGAATGAGACTATCCTCCACATTAAAGATAGGCCTGAATAAGCCTTTAAAGTCTACAGTGAATATCACTGCCATGAACACACACCCCAAACTGAAATAGCTTTCTCAGTCTTCGAATATTCACAACACCATTTTATATTTTCTTATTGATCAGTTTGAATTTTCATCTTCTTTTAAAACCGTGTGTACCCTATATAGTGTAAACCCAAGTGACTGCCAAATATTTAAACAGCAAGATCTCAAGCTGTCATAGTTAATTAGGGGTCATTGGTTATCCAAAGAAGTTGACATAGAGCTGTAGAGAATTTCATTATGCAGACTTTAACCTAGTATCTATTACCAAAGGTGTCTTTCATCACCTTACAAAACTTTTAAAAATGTTAATCTCTTCAGAGGTTAGAAATCTGGTAGAAAGCTCATTTGTATCTTTGTTTTTGTTTTTTCAGATCACTCTTTGATACCATAAATGTTCTTTCTTGGTGTCTCAAAATGCATAAATCTGTTAGGTAAATAACAATATTTGAAACTAAAGATATAAGACTAATTGATAACTCTTAATATAGCTTTAAATCTTAAGCAACTGCAGAATGACAGACTGCAATTATTTATCAGTTCATACGCAGAAGGTTATGCACATGATATAGACCAAAGTGAACTTTCTAAGGTCAATAAATCATCCATACCTAAAATTAAAAAATGAGAGGATTCAAATTAGATTTGATACAAGATATTTTCTTACCCTGTGCTGGCATTGTGGCAATTAGATCTGTACATAAGGTGTACTTTGCTATATTTGAAGTATATATTTTAAATATACATGTGTGTATTGTAAAATTTACTTCATTTTAATCATATTTATATACAATTATTTGATTATATTCATGAAGTGATGATCAAAAAAATGATTATCAGTTAAAGAGAAGTACTTAAATAAGGTCAATTCAAGATACAATTAATCAAGATTCTGGTGAGCAGATGAAGGTGGGTGTTACCACCTGTAAAATATTGCCTTAACAAAGTCAGTCTTTTATCACTGTTTTTCAAATTAGAGTTACAAAAAAAAAAAGTATGCAATGGTTTGTATCAAAAGTAGGTAAAGGTATAAACACACATGCACACACACATATATACACATATGATAAGAAAATATAAGAATTCAGACAATGTTCACTACAAAAGACTTACTAAACATCTCTTACTATCTAATCAGAAATGACCACATCATCGGTCCATATTAAATGTGATGTGTATCAGGCTTTCATAAGTCATCAAGTCCACAAATAAGTCTCAAGTGAAAAACCAATCTAATCTAATTATGTTTAAAGAAGCAATGTGTCTGAAAGTGTCTGCATAAAGGGAATTTATGGTAGCAAGAAATGAAAAGTAGTAGTTGTTTACAAGTCTGAAAAACTGGGAGGGAGTCAGACATAACATAGAAATCTGTCTTTACCCATATTATGTCTGAAATTAAACAAAAGATGTCTTTTTGGAAATGAACTGGAGTTAAGAGTGATACTGGTTAAAACAATAGGGAAGATGTTAGGTTATAGGAAGTATCTGACATGATTTATACAGAACAGGAAGAAAGACAAGGGGATTTAAACATAAACTACTGTATTCACTTCTGTAACGCAGAGATGGGGCAGAGCAGAAGAGTTTATTTCCGTAGTTGTTGGCTCTTTTAATTAGAAGATTTAAACCTTGGGGTGCCTGGCTGGCTTAGTCAGTTAAGTGTACGACTTTGGCTCAGGTCATGATCTCACAGTTCGTGGGTTCAAGCCCCGCATCAGGCTCTGTGCTGACAGCTAGCTCAGACCCTAGAGCATGTTTTTGGATTCTGTATCTCTCTCTCTCTCTGACCGTCCCCTGCTCATGCTGTCTCTCTGACTCTCAAAAATAAATAAAAAACATTAAAAAAAATTTTTAAAAAGAAGATTTAATTTTTTTTTAAGAATCTTCAAGTTGATCTGTATGGAAGAGATTTCAATGAAATGTAAAACTATCTTTAACAAGGTAACAGAAATTTTTGTATTTGTTTCTGTGAACTAATACAGATAATGGTGCAAGGATGCTTCTGAATTTGAGGCAAAAAGGAGTGATAAGAAATAAGACTGAATGTTGGGAGCCATTCTGAACTCGCTAGTGGAGAAAACTTGTGAGGTTAAGGTTTGCACGGTCTCTTGCCGTCAGATGAGAACCGATATCCACCCCCACTCAATTGTTTCTGCTTGAGCACCAACCCCCAAAGCACCTTGTTGATTGACATCTGGGAGTGACTTATTCTGGCTCTGGTATGATGATTGCACCTTGTGAAGGAAATTGTTGTAGCTTGGAAAAATGTTGATGCTTAGCAATCTGGAAATAGTGATCAGGACTGAGTAATTGCTGACACAAAATGGTCAGCTATTGCCTTCAGGTTTACATTAATAAAATAATAACTTTGGTACAGACTGATGTACTAGTACTGGGCACAGATGATGTTATAAGAACTATAAGCCCTGTGGCAAATGTTAAGATACTTTCTTTTGTGGTTATGGGAGCAAACATTGTGTTTCCTTAAAAACCTGTTTTTCTTAGTACTTCCCATTAAGTGATAAACAGACTATTGACCCCTGCTCACAAAGAACTAACTTTTGCCTTTACTATGCTAAAAACATTATCCTGTTTGTATTTGAATGCTAAAGATATCTTCCTTTCTCATATGATGAGCATGAGTACCCTTATCTAAATCATAATAATAAGGCTATGCAAATCAATGTTCTGGAGAATTTTTACTGATCAAAGAATTTATCATCAGAATGCCACTTCTGGGCCATACATTTATGCATATTAATATTCTGGAAAGTTTTTACTGATCAAAGAATATCATCAGAGTGCCACTTCTATGCCATCCTCCAAACACTTAATCATAAAATAGAGTCTCAGACAGTGTGAGGATGCCTGTCTGGTGACCAGAAAAAATCTCAGGGCTCTCTCATCCCTCTCTCGCGGATACCATCCATCCTTCAGGGACCTCTAGACCTGCTGGAGCTGGACTCCAGCAACTGAAGAGGGCCCGATGAAAATGTTAGCATGTAGGGAGGGACCCAAGAAGAATGAGGGCAAGAGAGAAATTTATTGTGATTCAGAAAGTCTTGGAACTTTAAGAATGTTGGTGTCATCTGTGCTGTACTCTAGTCCTCCTCCAATATGCCTGAAAAACCAATCAAAGCCAGCTCCCTACAAGACTTTTGCAAAATGGTGCTTGGTGGTTAAATAAAGGGAGAACTGTGCTCAAGCACTGTGAACAGAGTCTGAAGACAAAACAGCGGCTTCAGGAGAAAAGATTAGATAGCATTTTTCAGGATCTTAAGTTGTCTTAGATTAGGGATTCACTATAAGATTCTCCATAAAATCTTGGGGAAAAAATTGAGGAGGAGGGTTAAATTCTCTTTAATGTAGGAAATAAGAATGCTGCTAACTATTATGCTATAAACGGGAGAGTAAGTTCCCCTTGTGGATTCATTAAGCACCATTCCATATAGTTGTAGGAATTACACTAGGAAACACATATGGAGGGATTTATTATACTCACAGTCCCTAAAGAAGTGGGGCATGGCATGCCCACAGGGCCACACAAAGTCACCCAAAAGCCCAGAGTTTGCTCTGAGCAGGCCAGAAGAGAACAGAGCAAGGACCCAAGGGACAGTGACTGAGGATCAAGAGTGGTGTAGCTTGTGGCACAGAAGCATTCCTATTGGGTAATTTGAGTGAAACTAGGTCAACAAGGAAAGGAAGAAAAGAGTAAAACCAAGAAGTCATCATGAGGCTTATAGTTTAAACACACATGCTGGGGATGAGTACCCAGAATGTGCAATAACTAGACCAAGTTCAAAATAAGCAGGGAGGATGCTGGCTTCAAGGCAATATCATCAAAGTAATAAATAATAATTCTGCATTGTAATTATCATAGCTAATGTTTACTGAACACGGTTCTGTGCACAACAGTGTTCAAAGTGCTTTATTTGTATTGGTTCATGTAATCACAGCAGTCCTATGAGATAGTACTCTCATATTTATTCCCATTTTATCAGTGAGGAAATTAGTTAGGTAGAGTTTCTCTTACATTTACCAAATATTGTCAAACTGATGAGATGGGGATTTGCATAAAATAAATGATTACCCCCAGAATGCTCAAGACATAAGAACATGGGATTGTTTAATACACAATAGTTTCATGTTAGATACCAGAAACAGTTGATTTGGAGAGAGAACTGTGGTTTTCTCAACATAAATTGTCAGGGACCAAAAGAGTGCTCAGAAAGAAGGAAATTCAAATAAAAAGTGTTGATAAAGTGCTGGAGGCTGGCTGTTAAATTAGCTGTGAATGAGGTTATACAAAAGAGAAGGCAAAGACATCAAAACATTTTAGAATTTGGGCCCTGAAAGAAAATAAAGACAACTATAGGGTGAAGTAAACAGTTACTTGTTCTTGCTTGTTGATTGTGTATTTGGTTGGCTGGTCTGAATTGTTTTCAGCTTTGGAAGACACACATTTTAAAAGCAGAAGGAAAAAGTCAAATGAAAGGCAAATTATTGAAAGATTTGAAAAAGAATGTGTAATTGATGGAGCGAGTTCCCTGAAGTAATAACAGGTGGGGTCAAGAAAATAGTAATAAGAGGTGGCGTCAAGGCAGAAAGTTTAGCCTTAGAGACAAGAAGTTTCTATTAACTAGGGAAACTTTGGAGTGGAGAAAGAAGTGATTGCAGTGGTAAATAAGGAGGATTCAGGATGAATCTTGTTTCAGTGAGAATTTATTGAACACATAACTTTGTTCTTAGCACTGTTGGCACTGTACAAGTTACAAGGAGAGCTTCAGAGAAATCAAAGATGTTTTATGCCCTTAAAATGTTTTCCTGTTATAATTCTCAATCTATTGGAAAGTTGAAATGCTAGAGATGAGAGAAGTTATAGTCATTCAGACGAGATCACAATTCTGTTTAAGTTATTTGATTCGGTAGATGCAAGAAAAGGAAAATAGTTCCAGAAGTAAATGGCTTAATGAAAGCACAGCTTTACAAAAGGCTAACAGGGAGAAATAGCTTTGCTTTTCTTATTACTTCTACCTTATTTCTTATGAAGTCAGAGAATATGATAGGATTTTTTGAGATATCCAGTTTTCCTTTCAAGTTAAAATAGTCTCTTTAGGAATAGTTAATATAAAAAGGTAATGTTTTAAAAGTTACAATAATGTAGGAACTACTTCATTTCTACATGACAAAAATTAACACTGGAACAAGGTTTTTGTTTACTTTTTAATAGTAGGGTTTATACCATAATTATGAAAGGTCAATCTACTTATATGTACAAATGTTAGTACTTTTCTAATTGAAAATAATATTTATAAATAATAATGTAACACATTAAATTAGAAATAATATAATATTTCTAAACAACATTTCTAAAAAAACAGCTTCAAGCATATTTGTCCTCTATTATCATGGACCTTTGACTTACTACTCTTTTATTTGAATTAAAATTTAAATATAGTAACCGCAATGTTCACTTGAAGCCACCAGATGTCACTGTTTTAGATATGATCCCTTCATCACTATTGATATGACAAAGGTATGAAGAAATCCTTGAACATTCCAGTAAAATTATTTTCTAGCAAAATTATGACAAAGATGATTTTTTTAGAAATTCTTCAAAGGACATCCAAACAGCAGTAACGTCCATACATATAGGGCAAGGGGAAAAAAATCTCTTTAGAAATCATGTTTATACGATCAACTCAATTTTAATAACTTTATAGTCAGGAAACCCATCTAATTTTGTGCCTTTTATATTATGGACCATTTTTAATGATTATCTGACTGTAAATTATTAAAAATAAATCACAAAGATATTACAGCTGGGAAGAGCAATCTTAAAGATCACTTAGTGCAACCCACTCTTTTATAAGCGGTAAAAATTTAAGGAAAGAAAAAGAAAATATAAATTGAGACGAAGAAAGAAGGAAATTTTCAAAATTCAGAGATGTGCTAATAAAATTATTTGTCCAATTATTTGATAATTTTCAGTACATAGTCATTATTTGTTGTATATCATAACGTTCCTTTACCAGCAAATAGTTTTTCTGTGTGAGCCACATACCATGCTTGACCACAAGAAAATAAGACAAAAACAATTATAACTATATGTCATTAAGATTTTCCAATGTATATATTCTTTAAATATATCTGCTTCTTAATCTTTTATCACAGTGATAATAATCATAGAAATATATATAAAACCAGAAAATATAAATATGTTAAGAACTCTGAACATCTCGTTCATCATAATTCTAGCAGTTTTTAAGCATTTGTTATATATATTTTGCTTACTTGTGAGTTTGTAAAGTTTATATTATGCATATTTTAATGATATCTACTTTTTGCCAAATAACAGTATAAAATACTTTTCTTTTTACATCATTAATATGGTTAAACCATCAACATTCTGGCCTCTTACCATGACTGAATTATTTTATCAGCTGGATAACTGTCTGTCTAGGGCAGCCATCAGACTGGGGAATTCGGTGCTTGAAGATCCTCAAACCAATGTTTTAACTTGGATTATTCAATTCTGGTAAACATTTTCTCCATTCTATTCACTCACGTGGTCATATTTTGAGTCATTAAGTCATCCTAAACTGTATGGATCAGAAATATTAAATGCAAATCTTGTGTTTCTCAAGTACATCTTTTTCACACTTGATCTATCACCCCGTTGCTCGGAAGCAACTAGGTCTTCCATACAGTGGGGTCCCTCAGCCCCTGATCTCTACATTTTCCCTCATCAATGTCCCCCTGTTTTCACCCCCATGCCTATAGAGATAATGTTGCTTTGTCCAATGATGATCCAATGTTCAACCCTTGTGTGAATATGCAAGTTTTTCCCCATTTCCCTTTTTCTTTGCATCCCAGTAAACTTCCATCACTGGATCAATCAATTTTCTAAAACTCTGTCTATGGTAGGGCTATTCAAGATGCTGAAGAAAATCAAACATGCAGACTGAGCCACAAAAATCTTATGATCTACTGTTCGAGCTATATTTTAAAAAACACTGTGGCAATATTCCTATGGTATTTGAATCATTTCAATCTCCTATCCAAAGAAAAATTTAAAACTGCCTATCTCTCTCTCTCAAAAAGAAAAGCAGGTTGATAAAAGATTACTTTTTGTCACTTCTTACTTTTTATGTCATGCTGATTACCTGAGTAAGCAAGAGGAAATGGAATATACCAGGCAGGTAACTACTGGATAAAGCATTATGACACCTAATTGATAATTTTGACAATATCTGCAATAGCACTATAACACAAAATCCCTCTGTTAAAATGTACAAACTTGTTCTGAATTAGATTTACATAGCGAAATGCAGTAGCTAGATAAAACGAGACTAAAACAAGACAACACAGCTAAGCTCAGAAAAAAAAAAAAAACAACTCAAAGTAAATTTGAAAACAAATCTCTAAGACATATGAAGAAAATTTAGATAGAAAGAGAAGCCGACTAGTCAAGAAGTAGAAGTTATTCTAAATAATGTAAATAATAAACAAACCCCCAAATAATTATGCTTTAAAATTGAGTTTTAAAGAGATTTAAAAAATAGCATTTACTTAGACAAATAATTTTGAAATATAAACAGACAACTATAAATAAAGGTCATATATTGTGAGTAACTCTGACTGGGTAAAAAATGCCCCCAAAACTCAGTGGCATAAAACAAATACTCATTATCATCGTCATGAATTCTGTGGGCCAGGAATCTGAACAAAGCACAGAGGGAAGCCCATTTCTGTTCCACTTGGTGTCACCTGTGGCAGCTCAAACACTAGGGAATGAAAAATTCTAGATGCCTTGTGCATTCATATGTCTCGTGCCTGAGCTGGGCAGACTGGAATAGGCTGGGTAGCTGTTTCTTCAAGTATCTTTATCTCTGTGTATTCTCCAGATTATCTCTTCACCACAGGGGCTTCCAGTCAGCCAAACTTTGGACATGGTGGCTCAGGTTTACAGGAAGCTCTATTTTATAACTTACTAGGCTGAGCTGTAACGATTTGGACATCTGAGGCCTGAAGCAGCTGGAGTCTTCTTGAGCACTGTGTTTTTGTTTTGTTATTGTTTTGTTTTCTGTTCATCTTTATGTGATGTCCACATACACCTTTCCCAGGAGGATGGCTTTACGATAACCAAACATCTTAAATGGCAGGTCAGAACTCTAAAACTTTAGAGAGAAAGAGACAGAAAGAGATAAAGAAACAGAGAGACAGAGAAAGAAAAACGAGATGCAAAAGCTGTATTTCCTTTTATGACCCAGCCTCAGAAGACAAGCAGCAGCATCTCTGCCATACCCTATGTGTTATGGGTGAGCAACCAAGCCTGGCTGATTTTTAAAAGGGGACAAAACAGACCCTACCTTTTGAGAAAGGAATGGAGAGAAGAGTGTCAAAGAATTTATGGAAATGTTTTAAAAACATTACAACACAGATATGTAAATAAATGATTAGAAACCTTAAGAATGTTTTGAAAACTTATACCTAATTTGGCCAAAATGAAAATACATTTTAGGATGCTACTAACAAAGAATTGGCCCAGACAGCAATATATAGAAATAAAGAAATGAAAACTAGGATGAAATTTAAAAGGAAAGAGGAAGGATTAACAAAATTTCATATATGCCTGATAGGAGTTTTAGGAATGAAGAATAGAGGATAATGGCAGAGTAATTACTGAAAGATATAATAACTAAGAATTTACTGGAACTGATGAAAAAATGAGTCTATAGATAGAAACTCATAAGTGCTAACAAAGATATATAAATATAAATCCACACCTAGATAAAGACAGGTAAATTTCACAGAATAAATGATCAAGAGAAAATATTAAAGCTACCTAAAAAACAAAAAAATATATTCAAAGGAATAAAATTAGGCTAATTGCAGACTAATCACAGAATAATAGCAGAATAAGCAATTCCAGATGTAAGAAGACAATGGAATAATGTTATCAAAGTTTTGAAAAAAATTAAGTGCTACTGTGAATTCTATATTCAGCCAATCATATTATTCAAGGCAATATATTTTTAGATATAAATAAAGCTATCAAAGTGGATAACCTACAACACCTTGATGAAATATTTAGTGTTGAATGTATTTATAGGGAAGAAAGATGAAGACAGAAAGAAAAATGAGAAGAAACAACATTCATGTGACAATGAATTCAACATATGATGGTTTATCTGGAGTGCCTGGGTGGCTGAGTCAGATAAGCATCCAATTCTTGATCTTGGCTCAGGTCATGATCTCATAGTCTGTGCAATCGAACCATGCACCAAGCTTTGCACTGACAGCAGGGAGCATGCTTGGGATTCTTTCTCTCCTTCTCTCTCTTCCTCCCCTCCCAACCTCTATAAAAAAAAATTGAATGTATACAAATATATATGCATATATATGTACATATATACATATATGATGTACATATATATGGTATACATACATATGCTGTTTTATCTGTTTAATAACAATAGATGTTTTTTGTATTTAAAAAGTTGAAATTATAATTTTGTGCAACAATAACAAGACGATGGAATGGGACATTCACTGAAAAAATAAGTTGTATTAAAGTGAATGAATGGGTCTGTGTAAAAAAGTGAAAATAAATCAGACTAAAAATAAAGGAGAAAATGGGTAAAGGCTACCAAGGCAAGGAGAGAAAGAAAGGAGAAGAAAGAAAAAGAAAAAAGAAAAAGAGAGAAAAAAAAAACAATAAAAATGCATGATGAAAATAAAAATAAGGAAGTGGAGTTAAGCAAATTTAGTAGTAATCATAATGCTCCAAATTTAATTCTACACCTATAAAAATGATAGTAAACAGTAAATCAAGATGAAAAGAAAAAGAAAGACCCAGCTATCTGTAGTTTACCATACCCAGAATTTAACAAGCAAGACACAAAACATTTAAAAGTAAAGTCAGAGAGGGGCACCTGGGTGCCTCAACTGGCTGAGCATCTGGCTCTTGATTTCTACTCAGGTCAGGATCCCAGAGTCATGGGACTGAGCCCTACTTTAGGCTCCATGCTGAGCTTAGAACCTGCTTGAGGTTCTCTCTCTTTGTCTCTCTCTCTCTCCCTCTGCCCCACTCGCATGCACTCTCTCTTTGTCTCTCTCTCTCTAAAAAATAATTTTAAAAAAGATTAAAAAATAAGCAGACACAGGAATTGCTTTAAGAAAAATATTTTAAAAAATAAAAGTAGGGGTGCCTGGGTAGCTCAGTTGGTTAAACATTCAACTTCAGGTCATGATCTCACAAGTTAGTGGGTTCAAGCCCTATCTTGGACTGTTTTCTGACAGTTCAGAGCCTGGAGTTTGCTTTGGATTCTGTGTCTCCCTCTCTCTCTGCCCCTCCCATGCTTGTGTCTCTGTCTATCAAAAATAAACATTAAATTTTTTTTAATAAATAAAAATAAAAGTAAAGTGATTGAATTAAAAGCTAGAAAAACACTGTGCTTCAAAGATCCATGTCCAAGCCCCAAGAGCATGTAAATATGTTAGGTTACAAATCGAGGGGGAATAAATGTTACAGGTGGAATTAAAGGTGCTATGCAGCTGACCTAAAATAGCAGGTAAACTTGTATTGTCCACCTGGGCCCAATATACAGTCACCAGAATCTTTAAAAGCTGAAGAGGGAGACAGAAGAGCCCCAGTCAAAGGGATGCAATGTGAGAAAGACTGCAACAGCTGTTTCTGACTTAGACAATGGGGATATGGGTCCCTGAGCCAAAGGATATTGACAACCTTTAAAATCAGAAGAAGACATAAAAATGGATTCTCTTCTAGGTACTCCAGAAAGGAATACAGCCTTACCAATATCCTAATTTGAGTCCAAAGAGATTCATTTCATTGAGACTTCCAGAACTGCAAGATAGCAATTTGTATTATTTTAAATAATTAAGTTTGTGGTAATTTGATATATCAGCAGTAGGTAACTAATACAAATTCCAATAAAATTGGATAATATAGCAATCAAAATATAAGATAGAATTTCACAATGGAAAGAAAGGTATAATAGGATAAAGTCACCAAAAAAAGAGTGCAAGTATATAATTCACTTCAAGTAAACACTTATAAAGAAAATTTGAAAAAATCTATTAAATATAGAAACATTAAAAACCTTTATTTTATACAATATGTGTACATGTGTGTACATATATGTGTGTATGTTGAAGAATGAGAGAGAGGGCCATGCAGCAAATGAATAGAAAGTATATATTCTGTTCAAACCTGAAATACTTAACATAATCTTGACTATATAGTCAGGCACAAAATAAGTCATAATGTACTTCAAACAAATGATCATATACAGACAACGTTTTATAGCCTCAACTGAAATTAGTTTGGAAGCTACAATAAAAAAAATTAAGAACATGTGTTCAAATTTTATAAAGTATTTATTCAAATCTTGCCAGTTAAAGAGAAAATCAAAAATATCTTAAATTGAAAGACAACAAAATATATGTCAATTTCTGTGGGTCTACAAAAATCTGAATCTGCACACACAGTCCATCTTATATTAATTTATTAGTATATAAATATTAAAAATTCCAGAGTAAGCCTTTACTTTAAAAAAAAAAGATAAAGAATTTCCAGTTTGAAGACTATGGTATAACATGAGCATTTTTTTCTTCCTAGAAATACTTCAAAAACTGTAAGAATGAAAACCCAAAGGATTATTTTTTTAAAAATCACACCAAAAAATATTGGTATAGAGATTATTAAATTTGTATCATATATTTTGAATTTTCAAAAAAAAATTCTAAGTGAACTATTATTTTAAAAAAGCAAAAACTCAATATCTCATGTGGGAAATGGTGATACAGTATCATGAGATAATATTTGAGCACACAGAAGGACAAACATCAAATGGAGAGAAAAGTACATAATCCATTCATTAGAATAGTGAGCAAATACAATGAAACTGAGCAAAAATGGAAGATAATAGAGACAAGAAAAGGAAACCCAGGATCCAAACCACTGTAGTCCACTCTTCCTCCAAAAGGAAGTAAATAAGACATAAATCCAGAGAACACTGTTAAATATATGGAAGTTATGATCAATACAATATCAGCAATGGTCTCATCTAGACCATTAGATCTATATCCGTGAGATATAGCCAAGTAATTAAGTTTTAAAATAAGGTAAAACATTTTGGACATCCAGACCAAAATGATCAAGTTATTTAAAAAGGAAAGTCTCAGTCTAGATTCAGACTTCGTCATAGTACTACTGTCCATAAGAAGATAATAGCACAATGCTTTCAAAAGCCTCAGGGATTCCAACCTGAGAATGTCATACACACCAAATAATAACATAAAGGCAAAAGACATACAGTTTTGAAATGCAAGGATCTGAAAGACATTTTTGTGGAAACCTCTCCCTAAAAAGTGAAGACCAAAGACTGGAGCTAAGCATCGAATTATTTTCACTATATGAGAAAAATGCACAAATGTTGGGTTATGGAGAAGAATGTAAAATAAGCTATATATATGGAAAACTCCAGCAAAGCAATCAAAATACAATAACATGTGAAAAAATAATTTGGTAAGTTAAGTAAGTTAGGTAAATTACCTGGATATATTGATGTCAATACATAAAATGGCTAATATATGTATATAGCAGTTACTGATTCTTGTGAATCCAGCTAACTTATGGAATATATTTTAATAAAATATGATATAATGAAAAACAAACACATACGTAATTAAATAAAATATCCATTTCAATAGCAACACAAAATTTAATATACCTATGAAGAAGAATAAGCCTGATATGAAACTTGTAAACTCTAAATGAAGAAACTTTTTGACTATAAGCAAAGGTCACTAAGGAAGACTTGAAAAACTACAAAAGGTAATCAAATTTTTTTAACGTTCATTATTTTTGAGAGAAAGAGTGCATGTGAGTGGAGGAAGGGCAGAGAGCAAGGAGGACAGAGTATCTGAAGCAGGCTCCATGCTGATAGCATAAAACTCAATGAGGGACTCAGGCTCAAACTCACATTGTGAGATCATGACCTGGATCCGAAGGTGGATGCTTAACTGACTGAGCCACCCAGGCACCCTGGAAATCACATTCTTATAGAAGAAAACAACGGAATAATATTGAGATATGCCTAAGGACATCATGAGACCTAGAGCAAGAAGGGACTACAAAAAGATTCTGGGGCAATTGGATTTCTTTATGGGAAACATAAAATAGAATTAAATACCGTTCACAAAAGTAGTGGAAGTGTAGAAATCCATACTTTATTGTTTATTTATTTGTTTTGTTTTAAGTGGGCACTGGGTGCAGAGCCTAATACAGGACTTAGAATCATAACTCTGAGATCAAGACGTGAGCTGCTATCAAGTCAGACACTTAACCAACTGAGTCACCCAGGTGCCTCCAAGAAATCCATACTTCAAAGTTATTAATGGGGCGCCTGAGTGGCTCAGTCAGTTAAGCATATGACTTCTGCTCAGGTCATGATCTCACAGTTCATGAGTTTGAGCCCCACACAGGCTCTTTGTTGACAGCTCAGAGTCTGGAGCCTGGTTTGGATTCTGTGTCCCCCTCTCTCTCTGCCCCACCCTTGCCTGCACTCTGTCTCTGTCTCTCTAAAACAAATAAACGTTATTCTTTTTTAAAAAATAAAGTTATTAAGAGAAAATAGTGGAGAATATTGTATTTAACATTAAGCTCAAAATTATACTGCTATATTCTGCTACAAATATGTATTCTCTAAGATGAAGGATATCATTAATAAAGCTCAAAAATTAAAACAAGAAAAATCTAAGAAGATATTAGCTACACGTAAAGCAAAATATTCCTATCTGGTAGTAAATCAGTCAGATATTTCGATAACAACCACTTGCCCCTCCCCGCCATTTCACTCATTTATCATTTCTTTCATGGGTCAATTAGGATATCTCCTTCACATCTGAGTACATACAGCTTTACCCAGGGACACAAGCTAACCAAAATCTATCATTGGAAGCAATGGAATATATTACAATGATGAAAATGTTCTATATCTGTGCTTAACGAATACAGTAGCCACTGGCCACACGTGGCTATTGAGCACTGGATATGTGGCTGGAGAGAACAAGAAATGGAACTATAATATTAATTTTCATTAATTTAAATGTAAGTAGCCACACGTGGCTAATGGCAACCACATTGGATAGTACAGATATGGGGCACTGTCAATCATCAAGGAAGAAAAAAAGACAGTGTGACAAATCACATTAAAACACCTTTCTGACAACTACTCCCATACATATCCATAAGGGAATTTAAACTTCTCTGTAATTTTTTAATTTCCATTTGTAAACTGCATCAAGAATAAAAAAATACGAATGTCTGTTGATTTTTGGTAGCAAGTATTTGTTTAGATTATCATGTAATATTAAGTGCTTTTGATTTTTAAATACTTTAATAATATGAAAGCAAAGCTTTGACACTATTGGTTTAGATTTCTGTGTATCATTCATTGAACAGACGCTGTTGCCAAGTTATTTGTATGTATAAATTTCCTTTGAGTTCCATAGTAGCAACATCTCCTTCTCCTCAGCCTTCCTCATCATGGATCTAGTTTATGACTTCTTTACACATGAGTTTTCTCCAGTCACCAATTTTATCATGATAATCTTCAGGTTTCTGTTCTTGAACATGCTTTCTTCTTAATTTCTTTTCAGGAAAATCTCATACACTCAACTCTTTGGTTTCTATCCATACAGCTCCCCAGTTTATATCTCTCAGGTCTTTTTAAGTTCTAAATATGTCCAACTGGCTATTAAAATTCTCCACAGGGAATCTCCAAGCCTATTTCTCTTCCTTGTGGTATATCATCTCAGTGCATGACATCACCATCCATCAGGAAGCACAAACCAGAAAATTCAGAACCATTTCCAAAAATCTGTCTTACTCATTCCTTGACAGTTAATAAACAAATCCTGCCAGATATGTCCATGCGGCTCTCTTAGATTTTAGTTTGAATTTTCTCCCACTTACCTTTGAACTACTTGAGGGCAGAACTATTTCATTTCTTCTGTTGCCTGTAATGCTTGGCAGAGGACTTGACCTAAGATGCTTACTTAGTTAAAAATTTATAAACGAAGGGAGTCATTGGGATAGAAGAGGTTTGTTTCCATAAGTGTGTTTCTATAAGTTTGTTTCTATGAATTTCAGTGCTACAATAGTGATAAAACAGTTTCTAAAGAATTATATAGGGCCCTTTATGTAGTTATAAAATAGATTTAATAATCCTTTCTTTTTTTAAATATTCCTTTAAATGCCAGTCTCTCTCTATCCTGCCCTCAATCTGAGAAATGTTAAAGATTGTGGTTAACAAACGTGATAACTTTTGAAATGACAAGCATTTCAAAGTTCCAATCAGCTTCTTGTGGTCTGCTGAATGGAACTACCATGTTTATTAACATTTTAATCTGTTTTTTTAAAGCCTTCTTCACTTCACTCACTCTATATTCACTGTGACAATGTAGTGGGTTTCTTAAATGAACACAGCAGCCCTTTTTACTTTTTAAACATTTAGTAAACATGTGTGCCTTTTTGTGTTTTCCATCTGGCTTTAAAATGACTTTATTAAGCCTATGTAAGTTAAAGACTTTATAAAGGGTTTGGGTGTGGCAGTCTTTCCTGGTAATAATGAAACTTAATTAGGTAACACCTAAAGCTCCTTACAGCTCTTTGAAGCTAAGGTTGAAAACTGACTCAGGATAAGACTACTTTTGTTTACACATACAGCAACAACTTCTTCCATCATTTATCATAGTCTACAGAGATTCCTGAATCTTTCACACCTTTTCTGTTTAATTTTTAACTTTATTATCTCTAGCTATGGAATTCACCTCTACATAACGTTGCATATGCTTGAAATCATATTCTTCCTTATTGTTGTTTCAGACTCTACAAGCAGGATGAATAATTCAAACACAACCTAACTAAAGGACAGCACTTCTACCTCAAATTCTGATTTAATAAAAGAAAAAAATATGTATTTGACTTGGGATCCCTGATATTAAAGTGAATGAATTCTGAATCTGCACATATTCAGATAGATGTGGGGAGTGATTCACATGATTTAGGAAAGCCTCAGATGATCCTACTGTTTTCAGAAGACCTCCTTTTTTATGAAGAAAAAGTAATGTGCAAAATAAGTATACCAAAAAGAGTTACTATCTAACTCCAGTAGATGGATCAAGATATCCAAGCAATGTATTGTATTATTCTTCTGCAAATATGACTGAATTAAAGCTGTCTATATATGAGTTAAGAACAGAAGGTGCAGTGACTTACATATCTTGAGCAGTTGTAGAGTGAAAAGAGAATTGGACTTCGATTCCTATGACATAAGTCACCCCTACTCTGGCAGTGCACAATGAATAAATCCCCTGACCTTGCTTTCTTCACCTAAGTAATGGAACACTTAGAATACCTTCTTTGCATTTCTCACAGTGTTGCCCTGAAGGTCAAGTAATAGAACATTGATGAGAATGTTTTATCATGGAGACAGAGAAGCATCGTAAGAAGGGATGAATGCTCTGAATTCAGTCTCTCTGGCTTTACAAACCAACTCCACCACTGTGGTCAGGGTGCTCTGGGCAAGTGAAGAGAGCCTCTTTAAGAGTCAAGCTCTGTGTGAGTAAATATGCCTACCTCAAGGAATTTATTAATATCATTGATTAAGATAGACCATACCAAGTATTAGGACTGAAGCTTGGTATGCACTCTATGGCTAAGAATTCAATGAGAAGGAAGTTTTCACATGAGAGCTGTGCCCTCCCAGCCTCACCTGGGTGGTGAGCCAAGCACAGCCTCCTTTCAGTCACTGTGCTCCTCTCTTTTTGATCTAGGAAGCCGTGCTTGTTGATACACTGTCGCTATTTTCTTGCATTAGAGTGGTTTGTCCTGAGACTCAGGTTTGGGAATTAGTATAGGGAAGATAGACAGAGCTTTGTTATATTTGGTTCAAAGCTTTTTAGGATCCTTGCATATAAAGGAGCCCCAAATGAGTCCAATCTTGATTAATGGGTTTTACCTTGGGCTTTGGAGCCAAAAACCTCAGCTAATCATACAATTTTGCCTGGTTTGGATTTTGTATTTACCATCCCCAAATATCATGCAGGGGGAGGCTGTTTTGCAATGGAATTTGTATATTCCTTATATCCCTAGGCAAAGTCACTATTAATATCTCCCTGGGTGGCTTCTTTGGTTAAACATCCGACTTCACCTCAGGTCATGATCTCAAGGCTCCTTCAAGCCCCGCGTAGGGCTCTGTGCTGACAGTTCAGTGTGGAGCCTACTTCAGATTCTGTGTCTCCCTCTCTCTCTGCTCCAGCCCTGCTTGCACTCTGTCTCTCACTCTCTCAAAATAAATAAACATTAAAAAATAATTTCCTTAAAAACTCCCCTTATAACTTCCCTTAAAAATAAATATTCTTTTATCTCCAGTGCTTCCTGTGTCCATTTCTCTCCTCTGAAACTCTTGTCTTCTCTCCTAAACTGACTGTTCTGCATCCAATTCTATTCATTCTTCTATATTCACACTGAAAGAAACTTCGCACACGAAACAGTTTTTAACATTACATTTCTATTAGAGCTTTTGTATTAGTTTCCAGGGATAAACCCTCCAGTTACCACTCAAAAACATTTCCCTCATCATTCCTTAATTATAGAATTTAGGAATGCAATAAGCCTAGCTTAAAACAAAAAAGGGGGGGGAGGGAGGCAAGATGGCGGAGAAGTAAGGAGCTCCGTACTTGCACTCGCGCCCATACATCACACAGAAAAGATCTGAAGCCATTGGAAACCATACAAAACCTGAGAGACTGGGAGAAAAAAGGACGCAGAATCCACTGAGAAAGCCTTCTAACGTGAGTGCGAACCGGGGAAGGTAAAATCAGCCCGGGATCGGAGCCTCCAGGGTGGGAGGCGATCCCCCTCTACCCTCTACGGGGAGTGAGAGGGGAAAAGGGGAGAGTCCGAGACAGAAAAATCTCCGCTCGGTGCATAGAAAGACCGTACTTGCCAAATATCTGCACACCAGGTCCCCTCGCGACAACTGGTCCTGGGGGAGGCTGAGCACACAAACTGCTTCTTTGTGCCGCTCCTGGAGGTGGGGTTTTAAAGCGGAGCGGGTGCGCCTGCCGCCATTGTAGCTCCAGGGCGGCTGGGATCCCTGAAAGAGACGCGCAGACACCGGGCATCCGCGCTGCTGGCTGGCTGGAACTCGAGAGGGAAGGCAAAAAGCTAAAAACTGGAAATTTGCCTGTGAGTTCGTGTTTCGGGTGACGAGCCATAGAGAGACCCGGTTTTCCTCACTCCAGCGGCGGCGTGCCTGCCGCCATTGTAGCTCCAGGGCGGCTGGGACCCCTGAAGGAGACGCGCAGACACCAGGCGTCCGCGCTCCTGGCTGGCTGGAACTCGAGAGGGAAGGCAAAGAGCTAAAAACTGGGAAATTTGCCTGTGAGTTCGTGTTTCGGGTGACAAGCCATAGAGAGACCCGGTTTTCCTCACTCCAGCGGGCTCAGGCTACGCGGACGCTGCAGGCAAGCCCCCGCGCATGCGCACCAGAGCCGACCCAGAGAAGGAAGCAGCGATCCTGACTCAGCCCCCAGAGCTCAGCAGGGAGCCTGGAATAGCCCGAGGGGGTTGTCTGGGAAGCTGTGTCTAAGGCAACTTCAGCGGGGCGCGGGCTGGGATTTGGAGATTGGAACTGGCCTGGGTTGAAGAGTGCAACCAACTTCGGCTGTGTCCCCGGAACGGGGAGTTGACACGCCAAAAAAAAAAAAGCGAGCTGCAGCGCGGGGTTCAAGAAGGGACTGGAGCACCGTCACTCTCCTTCCCACAATCGCCAAGGCAGAACCCCCGCCTGAGGCATCGGATCACGCCACGCCCATCCCTGCCTGAGAGGTGCCCTCCTCCCTTTTTTTTTTCTTTTTCCTTTTTTTTCTTTTTTCTTTCTTTTTTTTTTCCCCTTTCTTTTCTCTTTTTTTTCTTCTTTTTTCTCTTTTCTCGCTTTTTTCCCCAAAACACTGACCTGATTAACTCTGGTCGCCAACTTGCTTAAACAATCTCAAGTCCATTCTGTAAATGTAAATTCTACACCTACCGACTTTTTCAGCTATTTCTCTCAGGAGTAATTAGACTATATAGTTTCTCTGGATAATTCCAGCATCCTTCTCTCACCTATCCAACCACATTCTACCCTTCACCTCTTTGAAAAAAGTTTCTTATCCCTTCTGCCTGTTCATTCTATTTCCAAATCTGCCTTGTCTCACCCTGCCTTCTCTCTTTTTCTCTATGCTCTTCAACCAGCACTGCATACACACGGCTATTTAACTGTAGCTGGGAAATCCAGGTATATGCTTTAAACCGTTCTTTGTCCATCGGTTTTCTTCTTTTTTCCTTTTCTTTTCCCCTTTTTGACCCTTTTATGTATTTTATGCTCCCTATTATTCGCCCTCCCTCCTCCGTCTTTTCTATTAACTTTTTCGTTTTCCCTCTTGCTTTGCATGTTAGTTGAATCAGCCTGTGCGTTTGTGTGCTCCTGCTCCCTGTGTGTCTGTCTGTCTGTTTTCTTTTCCAGGGCTACCTCAAGAAACAAGCTAGAGTACACAAGGTGAAGAGTCCCAAATATCACTACGAATAGGAAAATAAAATAACTAAGGTCCCAACAAGAGTGACCGAGGGATACCATTCAAAAACAATCTCTGAAAGGATAGGCCCTGGAAAGTCAAAGAGTTTCTTGGATATAGCAGTGCTCATAGAAACAGAGAGCATAACAGGTCTTTAAAACCAACAAGAGCCGGAAAGCTAACTAAAATGACGAAACGAAAGAGCTCTCCTCCAAAGAAACTCCAAGAAGAAATGACAGCTAATGAACTGCTCAAAACAGATATCAGCAGCATAAGTGAACAAGATTTTAGAATAATAATGGTGAAATTAATAGCAGGGCTTGAAAAAAACATAGGGGACATCAAAGAAACTATGGCTACAGACAGAATGGAAAATAAAAATAGACATGAAGAATTAAAAATGCGATAAATGAGATACATAATAAATTAGAGGCCTCCAATGCACGGATTGAAGAGGCAGAAAGGAGAATAAGTGATTTAGAAGACACCATTATAGAAAAACAAGAAGCTGACAAAAAAAGAGACAAACTGATCCAGGAACAGGAAAGAAGAATTCGAGAGCTCAGCGATACAGTCAAACGCAACAATATCCGTATCATAGGAATCCCAGAAGAGGAAGAGAGAGGGAAAGGTGCTGAAGGAGTCCTGGAACAAATTATAGCAGAGAACTTCCCCGACCTGGGGAAGGAAGTCAATGTGGAAATACAAGAGGCTCAGAGGACTCCTCTCAGACGTAACTTGAATCGATCTTCTGCACGACATATCATCGTAAAAATGGCAAAATACAAGGACAAAGAGAGAATTTTGAAAGCAGCTAGGGAGAAAGGGCCCTCACATACAAAGGGAAACCCATCAGAGTGGTGACAGACCTATCTACTGAAACGTGGCAGGCCAGAAAGGAATGGCAAGTGATCTTCAATGTGATGAACAGTAAAAATATGCAGCCAAGAATCCTCTATCCAGCAAGCCTGTCATTCAAAATAGAAGGAGAGATAAAAACCTTTCCAAACAAACAGAAATTGAAAGAATTTGTCACCACGAAGCCAGCCCTACAAGAAATCCTGAGGGGATGCTCTGAAGGAAAGGTTGCAAGGAACAAAGATTCCAGAGACACCACCACAAACATGAACCCTACAAAAGATACAAAGACTCTAAACCCACATATTTCAATAATAACACTGAATGTAAATGGGCTGAATGCTCCAATCAAAAGATATAGCAGAATGGATTAAAAAACAAAATCCATCTATATGCTCTCTACAAGAAACTCATTTTAGACTGGAAGATACCTTCAGATTAAAAGTAAGGGGATGGAGAAATATATATCATGCTACAGGAAATCAAAAGAAAGCCGGAGTAGCGATACTTATATCAGACAAACTGGACTTTAAATTAAAGACAATCACAAGAGATGAAGAAGGGCACTACATAATAATTACAGGGTCCATCCATCAGGAAGAACTAACTATCATAATTGTCTATGTACCGAATATGGAAGCACCTAAATATCTGAAACAACTAATCACAAACAGAAACAAGCTTATAGATAAGAATGTGCTAATAGCAGGGGACTTTAATACTCCGCTTACAGCAATGGATAGGTCAACCAGACAGAAAATCACTAAAGAAATAATGGACTTGAAAGACACATTGGACCAGATGGACCTGACGGATATATTTAGAACTTTACATCCTGAGGCCAGGGAATTTACTTTCTTCTCAAGTGCGCATGGCACATTCTCCAAGATAGATCACATACTGGGACATAAAGCAGCCCTCAATAAATATAAAAGAATAGAGATCATACCATGCACACTGTCAGATCACAATGCTTTGAAACTTGAAATCAATTACAGGAAGAAGTCTGGAAAACTTCCAAAAACATGGAGGTTAAAGAACACCCTTCTAAAGAATGAATGGGCCAATCAGGCAATTAGAGATGAAATTAAAAAATATATGGAAACAAATGAAAATGAAAACACAACAATTCAAAATCTATGGGATGCGGCAAAGGCAGTCCTAAGAGGAAAGTACATTGCTCTCCAGGCCTATTTCAAGAGATTAGAAAAAGCGCAAGTCCAAAATCTAACAGCTCACCTAAAGGAACTAGAGGCAGAGCAACAAGAACGCCCTAAACCCAGTAGAAGAAGAGAAATAGTAAAAATTAGAGCAGAAATAAACAACATCGAGACCAAAGAAACAATTGAACAGATCAATGAAACCAAGAGTTGGTTTTTTGAAAAAGTAAACAAAATTGACAAACCTCTAGCCAGACTTATCCAAAAGAAAAGAGAGAGCACCCAAATAGACAAAATTATGAATGAAAATGGACTTATTACAACCAACCCCTCAGAAATACAAGCAATTATCAGGGAATACTATGAAAAATTATATGCCAATAAATTGGACAACTTAGAAGAAATGGACAAATTCCTAAACACACACTCACTACCAAAATTCACACGGGAAGAAATAGAAAACCTGAACACACCCATAACAAGTGAAGAAATTGAATCAGTGATCAAAAATCTCCCAACAAATAAGAGCCCTGGACCTGATGGCTTCCCTGGGGAATTCTACCAGACATTTAAAACAGAATTAATCCCAATTCTTCTCAAGCTATTCCAAAAAATAGAAAGCGAAGGAAAACTCCCGGACTCATTTTATGAAGCCAGCATCACTCTGATTCCCAAGCCAGACAGAAATCCAGCAAAAAAAGAGAACTACAGGCCAATATCCTTGATGAATACGGATGCAAAAATTCTCAACAAGATCCTTGCAAATCGAATCCAGCAGCATATCAAAAGAATCATCCACCAAGATCAAGTGGGATTCATTCCTGGGTTACAGGGCTGGTTCAACATTCGCAAATCAATCAATGTGATACATCATATTAATAAAAGAAAACATAAAAACCATATGATCCTGTCAATAGATGCAGAAAAAGCATTTGACAAAATACAGCATCCCTTCTTAATAAAGACTCTCGAGAAAGTTGGGATAGAAGGAACCTACTTAAACATCATCAAAGCCATCTATGAGAAGCCTTCAGCTAACATCATCCTCAACGGGGGAAAACTCAGAGCTTTCCCGCTGAGATCAGGAACACGACAGGGATGCCCACTCTCACCACTGCTGTTTAACATAGTGCTGGAAGTCCTAGCATCAGCCATCAGACACCAAAAGGAAATCAAAGGCATCAGAATTGGCAAAGAGGAAGTCAAACTTTCACTCTTCGCAGATGACATGATACTCTACATAGAAAACCCGACAGACTCCACCAGAAGCCTACTAGAACTGATCCAAGAATTCAGCCAAGTTGCAGGGTACAAAATCAATGTACAGAAATCGGTTGCATTTTTATACACCAACAATGAAGCAACAGAAAGAGAAATCAAGAAACTGATCCCATTCACAATTGCACAAAAAACCATAAAATACCTTGGAATAAACCTAACCAAGGATACAAGAGATCTGTATGATGAAAACTATAGAAAACTTATGAAGGAAATTGAAGAAGACACAAAGAAGTGGAAAAACATTCCATGCTCATGGATAGGAAGAATAAATATAGTTAAGATGTCATTACTACCTAAGGCACTCTACACATTCAATGCAATTCCAATCAAAATTGCACCAGCATACTTCTCAAAACTAGAACAAACTATCCAAAAATTTGTATGGAACCACAAAAGACCCCGAATAGCCAAAGTAATCCTGAAAAATAAAACCAAAACGGGAGGGATCACCATCCCAGACTTTAGCCTCTACTACAAAGCTGTCATCATCAAGACAGTATGGTATTGGCACAAAAACAGACACATAGACCAATGGAACAGAATTGAGAACTCAGAAGTGGACCCAAAAGTATACAGCCAACTAATCTTCGACAAAGCAGGAAAGAATATCCGATGGAAAAAAGACAGCCTTTTTAACAGATGGTGTTGGGAGAACTGGACAGCAACATGCAGAAGAATGAAACTAGATCATTTTCTCACACCATGCACAAAAATAAACTCAAAATGGATAAAGGACCTGAACGTGAGACAGGAAACTATCAACACCCTAGAAGAGAAAGCAGGAAACAACCTCCTTGACCTCCACCGCAGCAACTTCTTACTTGACACATCCCCAAAAGCAAGGGAATCAAGAGCAAAAATAAACTGTTGGGACCTCCTCAAGATTAAAAGCTTCTGCACAGCCAAGGAAACAACCCAGAAAATTAATAGGCAACCAACGGAATGGGAAAAGATAGTTGCAAATGACATATCAGATAAAGGGTTAATATCCAGAATCTATAAGGAACTCACCAAACTACACGCCCGAAAAAAACAAACCCAGTGAAGAAATGGGCAGAAGATATGAACAGACACTTCTCCAAAGAGGACATCCAGATGGCCAACAGACACATGAAACGATGCTCAGCATCGCTCCTCATCAGGGAAATACAAATCAAAACCACACTGAGATACCACCTCACGCCAGTCAGAGTGGCTAAAATGAGCAATCAGAGAACTCTAGATGCTGGCGAGGATGTGGAGAAACGGGCACCCTCCTACACTGTTGGTGGGAATGTAAACTGGTACAGCCCCTCTGGAAAACAGTGTGGAGGTTCCTAAGGAAACTAACAATAGAACTCCCCTATGACCCAGCAATAGCACTGCTAGGAATTTACCCAAGGGATACAGAAATGCTGATGCATAGGAGCACATGTACCCCAATGTTCATAGCAGCACTCTCCACAATAGCTAAAACCTGGAAAGAGCCTAAGTGTCCATCAACAGATGAATGGATCAAGAAGATGTGGTTTATCTATACCATGGAATACTACATGGCAATGAGAAACAATGAAATCTGGCCATGTGTAGCAACATGGATGGACCTTGAGGGTGTTATGCTGAGCGAAATAAGTCAGGCAGAGAAGACAAATATCATATGTGTGCACGTATAGGAGGATTAGGAGGAACTTAACAGAGGACCAAGGGGGAGAAGAAGGGCGGAAATGGTGGGGGAAAGGGGGAGAGGCAAACCATGAGAGACTCTTGAATGCTGACAAAAACTGAGGACTGGTGGATGTGGGGGGAGGAGGGGTGGGCATGGAGGAGGGCACTTGTGGGGATGAGCACTGGGTGTTATGTGGAAACTAATTTGACAATAAACTATTTAAAAAAAAAAAAAAAGGGGGGTGCATTTCTGAGCCTCACTGAGCATGTGACTACATCCTGACCAATAAGATGTAAGTGGGAATGTGGTAGGATTTGAGAAAAGCCATATCAGGGACACTAAGTTGGGAAATGTGTTAGCTTGCTCTTCCTACTTTCTTCTTCCCGCCCCTCTTGATCAGAGGTGCAAACATAACAGTTTCCTCAGTTATCATGTGAACATAAAAGGACCTCCAATATAGTACTGTGCTCTAGGATGGTGAAACAGAAAGGTGGAAGGGGTCTCATTTCCCTAGAGCTGCTATATCATCCTATTCTCCAGGTTGCTTTCTTATGAGAGAGAAATGAACTACTTTTCATATATAATGATGCTGTTATATTGGGTACAATATCACCAGCAGTTAAATTAAAACAGTCACTTTATCTTCACATCCTATACTTCCAAAATGGCACATCTGTCGTTCGAAAAACTCTATATGAAAACTTTGAGTTTGGAAGGGTCATTCTTACATGAATTTCTCAAACCCATCATACTTAATTTCATATTGGGATGTTTTAATATTCTGTGAATTTAGTTACACAACTAGTTCCTGGCACTAGGGGCCAGAGGACCACAGTAAAGCCACAAGAAGGAAGAAGGACTTACACCTTCCTGCTTGCATTCTGTACCTGTGAACAAAATCCCAGAAATGACTATTGCTCATGCTGTGAATTTGGTTCTTGTCTTCAGCATTTTAACTGGTACTCCCATAGCCAGCCTCATACATCCACTTAGAGATAAATCACACTCTTGGGCACTGTGTGTGTGTGTGTGTGTGTGTGTGTGTGTGTGTGCATATGAGAGAGAGAGAGAGAGAGAGAGAGAGAGGGAGAGGGAGAGGGAGAGAGAGACCGAATGTGTGCGTGGTATGGGAGGCAACAAACCAGCAATCTGTGGTTGAATAAGCCCCTCAAGTGATTCTGATGTGCACCCAAGCTACACTTAAGTGTCCTGCCTACACACTAATGACTTCATATTTTCCTATATATACTTCACCTTAATGTTCTCTATAATCTTCCTTAAATCTACTCAGTGTTAAAAAATCCTTACAACTTGGCCATGTCTTTAGAGTCTGTGCAATACTAGTCTCTGCAATATCACCTGTCTGGGTGCTTTTAGACTTCTGGGTGGGTATGATTCCGAGATTTGCCTTCATATTATTCTTCACGCCATTCTCCAAATTCCCTTCACTTCTCTCCTGTATTGATTCCTTTATTTCTTGGACCTTCATTTCCCTGGAGTACAAAATCAAGTAATCCTGAAAAATGACACATGGTTGGTGATTTTAGAGACCTTGAATATTTGAAAACATCTAATTCTACCTTACATTTTTATGATTGCTTAACCAACTACAAAATTCTAACTTAGAAGGATCTTCCAGCAGAATGTGTAAATGCTGTGCTTTAATTGATGCTAAAAAAAAATGTTGCTCTTGAAAGGTCTGATGTTATTCTCATCCTGGTGCTTTGTGTGTAACACCTTTTTCTCCCTTCACCTCTGCTCTGCTCCCATTCCCTCCTCTGTTTCTCTCCTTGGGTTCCTGAAATCTTCTCATGATATATTTGGTGATTCTTTTTTTAGTTATTGTCTTTCCAAAGTGAATATTCATATTATTCTGTTACATAATTTTTCTTGTGGCATATTTTTGACAAACTTCTCCATTCTTTTCTTTCCCAAGAGCACCTATTACTTTAATGTTAGAGGTCTTTTTTTATTGAAGTATAATTGACACACAATGTTATATTAGTTTCAGTCATAGAGGTTAGACATTTTTTATTGGATTTTTGGAGTTTTTTGTTTATATTGCCCATCATTGTCATTATTAGAACTTTTCTACCATCTGAGGTAGATTGAGATTCTGAGATTTAGTAAACACAGCCCTCTTACTGAATTTTAGGGTACATATATAGATATTTAATTTCTAAAAAGTCTCTCTCGTTCTCTGAGCATTCTAAGTTATAATGCTTCCAGTTTTTTCGAAATCTTTCCTGATCTTTATGTGGACAGTAACAGGTTTTTAGATTTTCTGAGGCTCCATCAATTTTCTCTATTTTGTGTGTATGTGTGTGTGTGTGTATACATATATACACACATATATTCCTGATTAGTTTTAAGACCTTCTTTCCCATGTTCAATAACTTCCACAAAAGTGACTTACTATTTTCAGCTTTTATATCTAATAATGGATCACTGAAAAATAAAACGGGATGATTTGTTTTCATGACTGGGGTTTGTTGACTTCTTGTTTGCATCATGTGTTAATCAATCAGAGGTATGGTGTATTAAGGGTAAATCACTAAACAATTCCTGGCAATTCATTTTTCCCACCAGGAAATCTTAATCTCCAGTCTTGCAGTCTTTACTGTGAGATCCAAAAAGGTGAAGTTAGGTGTTGCCTGTTCCCACTTTTCAGTATAAAAATGTTGATTTAGTCTTCCACTGGCTTTGTCTTAGCTGTGTCTGGGATGTTCCAAATTGTAGATTTCCTTGTATATATATTTTTTGTATATAATAACCTATCACATACCACTGTGAATAAAGGGACATTGCCTCTCTAGTAGGAGTTGTTGGACAGGATCTTGAAAGTCTTGTTATAGACACACATACATACACGCTTTCAACCAGATGTTCTCTTTTTAACTCCACAAATACTGAAGCCTCAGAGGTATCTCTATCACCAATTTCTAAGCTTATTTGGATTCTTGGGATTCAAAGAATTTGTTTGCTTTTTTTAAATTTTTTAAAATGTTTTATTTATTTCTGAGAGAGACAGTGTGAGCAGGGGAGGGTCAGAGAGAGAGGGAGTCACAGACTGAAACAGGCTCCAGGCTTTGAGCTAGCTGTCAGCACAGTGTCCGACGTGGGGCTCAAACCCACAAACCATGAGATCATGACCTGAGCCGAAGTTGGATGCCCAACCGACTGAGCCACCCAGGCGCCCCAAAGAATTTGTTATTCAACATCATTATCTTGTAGACAATTAAGTTTCAGCTCTGTCTACTCTGCTAAATTAGCAGAAGTTATATCCCATCTTTTTTCCACCTTCCAAGCTGCTCCCAGTTATGTTTCTCATCTGCTTTTGTCTCCTCTTCTATATTTTTTGTTATGTTAGTTTACACATTATTTTATTATTCCTGGTTTATTGTAATTTTAGAAAAGAAGAATAATTATATCTAATAAATCCATCTATACAGCCCAAAGTCAATACATTATTGCTTATTTTGTACATTCCTGGAAGTTAGTCTTTGTTGCTAACTTTTAGTTTTATTGTATTGTTCAGTGTCCCATTGGATAGTGATAAACTTTCATCTCTTCATTGTTCCCTCAATTTCCAGTAATCAAGATACTTGTAAGAAACTGAAAAATCAGAAAACTTTCCATTGATGACTTTATTCATTTTGTGTTTAAATCACATCTTCTTATGCTCTTATGAGTGTGGCATTCTGAAAATGACAGAGTGCATGGATCCTCGGAGCTTCCCTATTAAAGCTAGGCTTTTAAGGGGCGCCTGGGTGGCTTAGTCGGTTAAGCGTCCGACTTTCGCTTAGGTCATGATCTCGCGGTTCGTGGGTTCGAGCCCCGCGTCGGGCTCTGTGCTGACTGCCAGCTCAGAGCCTGGAGCCTGCTTCAGTCTGTGACTCCCTCTCTCTGAACCTCCCCTGTTCACGCTGTCTCTCTCTCTCTCTCTCCTAGAAATAAATCAAACATAAAAAAAAAAAAATTAAAAAAAAAAAAAAGCTAGGCTTTTAAATACTGTCTCTCCAGAATTAATGCTATCACCTTCCTCTGTGGAGGCACTCATGGATGATTATTTTGAACTCAGAGCCAAGAAGTCAAGTGTTGAGAAGTGGGCATGAAGTTTCTTTTCCAAACTTGGCACACATTTCATAATGCTATTTATCTGATGGGAAAAGAGACTTCAAATTTTGGCAGTCACTATCACTTCCATCTATCTCTTGTTCATCAAAATTATCTCTATTTGCCTTCTTTAACTTTCCTTCCAGTGTCTAGCTTGTTTATAATTAATTTTTAATCATTTTTTTTCTCTTAGGCATAATCTTTTGAAAATCCTACTACACAGAAGCAAGTTTGTGTACTCAGTGTCATACACACACTTCTTTGTCTCCATCCTGCAAATTTAGATGGCACTGTTTTGTTGTTGTTAAATCAACAAATATTTTAGATTATGAAAATTGATATGCTGTTCTGATTAACTTAGTCTGTCATGACTACATTTACCACCTGTTAGGAAGGGGTTTCTCTGTTCATTTTGGAATTACCAATTATTTTGACACTAAATGCACTTCTTTTGGCACCAACTCAGGATGTGCTCTATGTGGTTGGTGCTAATCTGGTTTATTTGCAGATTTGGCTTATTTTGCAGTTTGCAGTTAGGGGAGGCAACCATCATTATCTTGTTATTATACAACTCTCTTTTCTGGGACTCAAAATACAACAGTATTAAAAGGCTTCCTATTTACACTATATATCTTTCCACTTATGTATCCACATACTGTATGTGATGTTATTCATATACTAATGTTTACTTATGTTTTTAATATCAGTGTACTATTAAATAATATCTACTTAGGAAAAAAGAAATGCTTAATCTTTTTTTTCTTAACGTTTTATTTATTTCTGAGAGAGAGAGTGAGACACCGTGAGCAGGGGAGCAGAGAGAGGGAGATACAGAATCTGAAACAGGCTCCAGGCTCTGAGCTAGCTGTCAGCACAGGGCCCGACATGGGGCTCGAACCCATGAGCTGTGAGATCATGACCTGAGCTAAGTCGGATGCTTAACCGACTGAGCCACCCAGGTGCCCCAAGAAATGCTTAATCTTAATTGCTCTATCTACAGGTACAATATAATGATCATATATTAAATCCAAGAAGTCAAGGAAAAAGACAATACTTTGTGAGATATATTGTTAGTACTATTAAGATAAAAAAGGCCATTAAATATAAACATCTTAAAACAATTATCTAAGTTTGTAGTAGTAATTGTATTAGCAAGCAAATTAAGCTTTAGAGCCACCAGTTATTAGGGAAATGTCACAAGGTATCTCCAGTGAAAAGCAAACAATAAAAACAAAGTCTCGACATTTTAATGTGAAGTTGATTTCCATTAAAATAAAGTTAATGTTAATTTTTATTAATATAGAAATTTATATTCAAATTATGAAAATTAAAGTAGGTAATTAAAATATCACCCATGCCTCTCTCTTTTTTTTGCCAAATTCATTAAGATTATCAGTTGGAAGAAATTATTTTATTGAATATGATGTTCCAGTCGTTAACCTGAAAATTTTAAATACTGGTAAAACTCTTTATTTGTATTTAAATCCAGTTATTTTTGGCACCTGCTTTCATTCACACTTAATTCAAGAACGCTTTCTCAATAAGTATAATTTATTTTCCATGTAATTTTTCTGCCATACATAATTCAGGTTTAACTACTTTCATTCTGTTATGATATAAGATGATATTACAAATGTGCATTTTTTAAGATATGCTTCATTAATTTATGTTACATGTCTGCCTTTTAGGTGTTGCTTTTTATTAACTGAAATAATCAAGACACTAGTAATATATCCTGACCAATGTTGGTGAGCCACACAATGATCCTTGGGTCCCCAATGCCCTGAATATTCTACGTTAACGTGTCATGAGAATATTGCTAATTCTGAGAAAACTACTTACTTTCTTTTTTTTTTTTTATTTCTGAGAGAGAGAGAGAGAGAGACAGCGTGAGCAGGGGAGGGTCAGAGAGAGAGATACAGAATCCGAAGCAGGCTCCAGGCTCTGAGCTAGCTGTCTACACAGAGCCCGATGAGGGGCTCGAACCCACGAACTGAGAGATCATGACCTGAGCCGAAGTCAGAAGCTTAACTGAGCCACGCAGATGCCCCGAAAAGTACTTACTTTCAAGAGAAAATGCCATGTGGACATGTAGCACTCAAAGAGTAAAGCGTCTCTTGGATTATCTTTTTCAGAGACAAACTGCCTCCACAGTAATGTTGTTGGAGCTATGTTTTAGAGACTTTAAGGAAACATTAAAGTGAAAATATTCTGTATTGTTACCAAAATAAGTTTACAGGAGATCTAGATATGTTTTTATTAATGTATCTTGACTGAATTCTCACTTTAATAAATGAATGCATTGCCACTAGTCTGCTGTATATTGAGAGTGATCAAGACATTAAATACACACACACACACACACACACACACACACACACTTCTGTCTCTGAGGCTCATTTCTTTGTATTTACAATTTAAGGCTGTTCTAGTTTCTAAACACTGGATTCCTTTAGGTCAAATTATCCACTATATCCTTTGTTTCACAGATTTTTAATCTATTACATTTTTCTTGTGCTGCATATAGTATTATTAGTCCTTTATCTTTGATTAAGCAGTAAAATCAAACATCTGCTTTTTTTGGTCTGGAAAGATCAGCACTGATATATTACTTTGCTTGTTTCTTACTTTATTTTACTTTAGAAAATGGTTCTGATCAGAAAGCCTGATGACCTTATCTGAAAAAATACCTCTCTCCTTTCAATCTCTAACAGTTTTATTACAGTTCTATTTTCCTTGTAACACCATTATACACTATTTGAAATATTATAGATTTATCTACATACTATGTGTATGTCTCACAAACACATACACACACACATCTGATTATAGGGGATTAAAATCAGGTAATTTGTTTTATTCACTTTTATATTTCTATCATTTAGAGGACTGTCTGACAGAAGTTACATCAAATTCAATACTTGTTGGAATAAATAAAGGAGAGGATGATCTATCTCCCATTTCACTCCAAAGTCTACTGAAATGGAAGAAAAGATATAAACAAGAAAAATAAATTCACAAAGGGCAATAGAAAAAAAGAAACACTAATGATTTTCTGGGAAGTAGACAGCATACAAAACAGAACTGAAAGATACAATGAGACAGAGACAGTACCAACCCAAAAATAACACTTACCCCAAATAAACGAGCAAACATACTGAACACACAGGAGAATGAAACTACAAATGTCAGGCCATTTGTTTTTCTTGCTTTAAAAAAATCCAAATTATGAGTAAAAACAAAAAAAGAAAAATGAATCCTGTGACAAATACTAAGGGAATTAACTACTTAAAAATCTGTGCAGGTGGGAGGATTCTGAGCATCTATCCCCAGGCTAACGAAGCAAAGTAGAAGAGCCACTTTACTAACTTAGTTTCTGCCCCAAATAGTGTTTTAAAAACGTATGGTGGACAAAGAAAGAAACAGCATAGAGTTCTTGGGATAATTGTTATCTACAAAAATATAGAAGGGCAATGTGTACTGTCAAGATTCTAAACCTATTCTTCCATTCACTATTAAAATAATAATAAAAAAGGAAAGGAAAGTCACCTCTGTACTTGATGACAAAAAGATAAAAAAAAGTACTTAGTTGTTTAAGCAACTCATCCAATTAAATGATTCATACAGTACTTTATTTGGTTTGGCATTCATTAAACAACCTTCCCAATGTTCCAATGGCATCTTTGTCATTTGTGCAGTGTCCTAAATCAGTGTGCAAGGATGTCACCTAAAGAAAGCAAATTAATTAAGAGCTTTTAATGAACATAACAGCCTGTTCATTTCTCTAAGAAACTTTATGGTCTTTTTGAAAATACTGTTAGAGCCAGAACATTTTTTTTAAATCATAAAGCTACATCTTACTTTATTTCACTGTTGTTTTACCTTTATTCCTGATATTAGTAATTAAAATTTCAAATCACTGAGGAAACACATTCAAACTTATAGAAAGTGTGTATTCAAAAATCACACAAGCCAACATCAAGAACTTTCATCCCTGAAGGGAAAACACTATTAAAAGTTGAAGTCTGCAGTGAAGGTGGTGTCAGCAAGATGGCAGAATAGGAGGTCTCTTGCTTGTATTCCACACTCAACAACAATGATCTGGTAGCTATCTATGGACAACAGCATCTTTGTGGGAGCTTTGGGATCCAAGTAGGAGACAATGTAAAATTCCAGGGGAGTCCAAGACCATGGAGGGTCTTTTTGAGAAAGCAGACTGTGCCCAGGTGGATGACTCACTCACTGACCATGGTCCTGTCTATAGACCCAGAAATAATTTTGTTCCCCTATGAACTCAGCTACAGCCCTGTTGGCCTTGGCCCTCCTACTAGGTCTATACCTCAAAACACCTGGGAGGAATCATGCCTACCTATTCTTCAAATAATAGGTCCATCAACTTTGGTCTTGGCAATGGGTATTAAATGCCCTGTGACCCAGTTCTATCCCCTCATGGCCACAGTCCTGGAGCTCCTGGAGGCAAGAGCTTGGAACTTGATCCTAGTCCATTCTTTAATAGCCTTGTAACTGGATTCTAGCCTCTCTGAGCTGCAGTCTGTGAACAGTCTTGCTGGCCCAGACTCCTGGCAGGAGACACTCATGTCTGCAGCCCAGAGATCCTGAAATAGATATATATTTGACACTAGCCCCATCCAGCTACCATCTATGAGCAGTCTTGTTAGTTCCAGGTCTTGCAGGGAGACAGGCCCATCAGTGTCCCTGGAAACAGACCAGCCAACTTGGGTTCCATAGCAGGTCCTGAAATAGTCATGTGACTCAATGCCAACTCATCCCAGCCATGGTCCATGAGCAGTTCTGCCTACCCAGACACTTACCAGAAGACATGTGTGTTCATGCCCCTGGAGGTAAGTCTGCCAACCATAGTCTGACTGTATATCCTGGTACAGACCTATAACTCACTCTGACCCTTCCAGCCATGGTCAGGGAATAGTTCTGGCCACTCATGTGGTGCTTAGATACATGCCCTTCCATGCCCACAGACGCAAGTCTGCAGACCTTAATCCTGGCTGTGGACCCTGAACTACCACTGGGACTCAGTTCCAGCTCCTCTCAGCTACTGTCTGATCTAGTCTTATCTGCTCCAGGATCCACCTAGTGACAACAGGAGCAAAGGACATACGAGATCTATACTCTTCTGCACACCTGGTAACAGACCCATGTCTGCAGATCCAACCATGGACACTAAAACAGACTTATCTAAGCTGAACAGGTCCTGAAGGCTGTCCCATCCACCTAGGGGCCAGACAAGATCCACATATGCCCAAATCTTTCATAATAGGCCTGCCAACTGTGGACAAAACTGCAGGCCCAGGAACAGCCTCATGACCTAGCTCTAATCCAGTATGACTGTAAAGACTGGTAGAAATATTTTCTACTTCAAATGTGGAGACATCAATGCTAGGCTATTTGAATCACAGAAAGTCAGGCAAATCTCATGGCACCAAAGAAAACTAATAAAGTTCTAGTTGGTGTGTAATTTTCCGTTGCCCTAATGGACTATACAATGTTGAGCATTTTTAATGCGCTTATTTGCCATTTGTAAATCTACTCTGCAGAACTCAGAACTCTGTTCAAAAATTTTATCCATTTTGGATCATGTTATCACTGAATTGTAAAAGTTTCATGTACAATTTGAACATAAATCCTTTATCATATATATGCATTACAAATATATTCTTCACATCTTCTTAAATGTATTGTTTGAAGAGCACTTTTATTTTGGAAAACCCCATTTTATCAAAGTTTTTCCTTTAATAGGTCAGAGATTTTTGTCTATCTGTGTTAAGTGATAAATTTATATCTATCACATAGTCACAAAGATTTTCTCTTCTTCTGAAAGTTTCATAATATGGGCCTTCCTTTAGGTCTATAGTCTATTTTTTTTTCCCCACGTAGAGTGAGTGCCAAATTTAATTGGGATGGGGGAGAGAAATGTCCATTTTTTTCCTAGCATTACTTGATGAAAGAATATTGCCTTCCAATTGATTTATCTAGGCATATATATGTTAAAAACATTTGACTGGATATTTGTGGCCTTGCTTCTGGATTCTGTTTTCCTCCATTGATTTATATGAATATTCCTATGCCAAAGTGAAAAAGGTTTTCATCATTCTTGGGAAGAGAAATCAAGAATATCAGATTTACATTTCTGTCATTTCTATGGATACTCCATAACTCTTCCATAAACTTCTAAAGAGATTATCTCAAAACTAAAAGAAAAAATACATTTTCTTTTATTTACTTAAATATTTCCCATTGCTGGTACTCCATTCTTTATGTGTATTAAGAATTCCATCTAGAACAATTTTTATTTTGTTTAAAGAACTTTCATTAGTACTTTTAGACAGAAGTTATGTAGGTAATGAATATTCTCAGGTTTTTTGGAAAAAGTTTATTTTACTTTCTTTTTGAAAGATTTTTATTGTGTATGAAATTCCAAGTTGGCAGGTCTTCTTGTTTTTCTTTCAGTGCTTTATTTCTTTTCATTTATTTTGAGAGAGACAGAGACAAAACGAGTGGGAGATGGGCAGAGAGGGAAAAAGAGAAAATCCAAGCAGGCTCCGCACTGCCACCACAGAGCCTGAGGCAGAGCTCCAACTCACAAACTGTGAGATCATGAGTGGAGCTGAAACCACGAGTTAGACACTTAACCAGCTGAGCTACTCAGGCGCCCCTCTTTTACTGCTCTAAAAATGTTTTCCATTTCCTCTAACTTGCATATATTCTGATAAGCCAGATATCAATCATATTCATTTCTTACATATAAATCATTTTGATTTCTGGCTGCTGTAACATTTTTCTTTTTATTACTGGCTATATGTACTTCTATTAAAGTGCACAGGTGTGGTTTCTTGTGTATGTTCTGCCTGGTTTTTGCTCACCTTAGATTTATTGGTTTATATTTTTAACATATTTGGAAAACATTTGGGCACCGTTTCCTTCAAATAATCTTAATCTGTTCCCTTATTTTGTGACTCTAAATACACACATTTTAGATAGTTTGTTATTATCCCACATGTCGCTGTTCCTCTGTTCATTTTTTCTTCTGTATTTTTACATGTTTGCTTCATTTTGGGTAGTTTCTATTGGTATGTCTTTAATTTTATTGATATTTTGATATGTGCTAACTTCATTTATTGCATTTTTAAAACTCAGATATCATATTTTTCACCTCTAGAACTTTTTGGGGATCTCTTCTTTACCTCTGATTTCTCTCATATTCGTGTTTTTATCTACCTTCTTGATTTATTTTAAGAAATTAGCCTACATGAATGTCAGCGCTGAGAAATCTGAAATTGGTAACACAGAGAAGGATGGGAACTCAGGAAGCATTTCTATGTTAGTCTTGAGGCAGAACTTTTTTTTTTTTTTTTTAATTCAGGAAATCTTAGCCTTAAGGCTTTCAACTTCGTATTAGGATGCCCCCCTCAATATGGAGAGGAGTTTCCTTTACTTAAAGCCAACTAATTGTAAATATTAATCATGTCTACAAAGCATCTTCACAGAAGTCACTATATTAGTGTTTGACCAAACAGTTAGACACTCTAATTTAGCTAATTAAGTTGATACATGAAATTAACCATCATAGTAACTTTCCCTCTGAGCTTTCCCGCCCTGTGTTGTTGTCTGGGAACTGGTTCCAGGCAGTAATCTGATGAAGTGATTAGGCTCACTTTGTTTCCCCCTCTCTAGGGATTATATTCCTCTGTTGTCTACTGCCTGTGTATCATAAGTTTGACTTGTTTTCTAGCTGTTTAAGATAGGTAACTAGATAATGTTCCTCTGTAAGTTTGAATTTTTCATTGTTACTCCTGTGCATTTTTCCAATTTTCTTAAAAAAAAAAACAGAATTATACAAAAAAAAAAAAAAAAAACAGAATCGCTATAGAGGAACCTAGAGATGTAAATATTAATATAAATATTACAAATTAGAATACTTGATAAATACACATATTAAAATGATTCTATGAAAACTAGTCTATGAATCTTGGGCTTGGAGAATTAAATCTGTGTGATTATTTTAATTAAATAAATCCTCTCTCAAATAAAGGGGGAAAGGAGAAATTTTTTATTTTTACAAAAAGAATCCGGTTTTTTGTAATACAGAATTTAATACTATTTAAGTTTTTAAAACACCCATAAACTACTTTCTATACAAAACCTAAGTATTTTCAATGGAAAATAACAGACACTGGCACACTCTTTGTAAGAGCAGTTACAGATAGATGCACAGTGAATATATTGCTTTAGAGGCAGATTAAACCTCCGGTATACAGAACACAAAACTGGTCCTAACACAGGAGTGATAAATATATGAGGTCAATGAGTTTGATGAATGTTTTGGTATTCTTTATCTGTGGGACTCCATTACACTGAGGAGAATTTTCCATATAATTGAAGATGATACTACAAACAATTATGTATACTCAATAGATGCTTGAAGTTAGTCTTGCTGGAGTATCAAATATGTGTAAAGCAAAAAGAGGGTTAGTAAGCAGATAAAAATGCAATCAAATGCTCACTGAACAATATTTATTCACAGAAAACAGAGAGCTAGCATTTCTTCATTTTGTTTTTTCAGTGTTGACATTAATTACAGGTTATCTTTATATGAACAAATTATCTCCTATGTGTTGTGCAAAGAAAGAAGACACATGTATATTTTCAATTCACATGGATGCTCAACTGATTTGTAGAGAAAAGGTACTCACACTTTTTTTCTATAGAAAAAAGATATAGTAAAATATAACAGCATGTATGGTTTCTTCATCATCTGACAGTACTTCTGAAGATTATTTCCATTATTTTGCATAAGTTGCTCAAAGGGTATATACCAAAAATCTGTTGAGTGTCTTGAAAATGTTGATATTTTTACATTAGCCCAAATATTATGATTTTAATAATTATAAATTATTATTATAGCAATTTCTTATTATAGCAAACTATTCTGAAAGTCATTTGCTAACTGAATTTATATTTTTCATGACACACAAAGATTTCTTTGCTGGCTGAGAAAGGAATCAAATATAGATTTGGCAGATTTTAAGAGATGCTCAAGTGCCATAACAAAACACGAAGCAATGCTCTCTTGTGCTGAATGAAGTGAGGGAGCAACAGGAATGCAATCATGTTCCCTTCCGAACTGGAACAGTCACCCTTCTTGCAATGCCTCCACTCCCATGCCAGGTATTAAATACGATACAGGAAAGGACTCAGCCTTTGAAAGACCAGAGATGTCTCTTCACTGAAGAATACATCTTACTTACTGTATTTTGCTTAATTAGAAAATCAAAACGATCAAATATACGCCTTCCTTTTCTTTTGGAAGAGGCAGGGGTGGAGGGAGAGAGAAAGAACAGAGAGGAAAAGAAAGAATCCTAAACAGGCTCTATACCCAGCATGCAGGGCTCCATCTCATAACTCAACTCATAATCTCATAACCCTAGGGTCATGACCTGAGCTGAAATCAAGAGTCAGACACTTAACTGACAGAGCCACCTTGGTGTTCCTCAAACATGTATCTTCTATAATGACATAATGTGGAGCTAGAATTATGTGATTTATTATTTAGAAAAAGGAATAAGAAAATAACTAGATGTCAAAGGTGACCAACAATTCAAGCAATTCATGATTATAAATCCCTTTCAATATACAGAATCATTTTTCAATATTAAAATCTGTGAATAAGGACACAGAATTGGATATTCATGTGTCCTAATCAATAATTTATGAACTAGTAAACTTCAAAGGAATAAAAGGAGGCAGAATACTATTATTTGAAAAATTCCATAGAAGAGATCAGATAGGGAAAGCGGGGATCTTTCTTTGTCTTACCCTTCCCTCCCCGGTTTACCATCATTAGACAAAGACATATATCCATAAATAGAAAGCTATCCATAACACTTTACAAAGTTTTAGTTTTCAATGTAAATGATAAAGTACTACTTTTCCGCAATACGAACTCAAACTTTCTCTTTCTCTGAAGACAAAGTTTCAGTTCTAACTAGATGTTTATAATACTAGGACTTTCAGTAATTGTGTGAATTAATTAGAAATGAATTTTGTTTAAAAATGGCAATAACAGTGATAAAATAGAGTTTAGAAGTTTCAGAATCACTGCTTATAGTATCTAAGTAAATCATTAACTTTTGTTTAATTTGTATATATGCTGTAGAAGTGTTTTTTCTCTCTCTTCTGAATGTATTGTTAGTATGCATGCCTTATCATCTTGAATGTGGTGTGCTTAATTATATTCTTCAATGTTTTAATATGATCAGAATATTCTCTCTGTATGTGTGAGAATTGTAAGCTTTGACAAACATTTAAAAATGGAAAAAGAAAGTAATGAGCTTTTTATAATAATTCTAATTGTGATGAAGGATAATTTTTAGCAATCATAATGTCCTTTTTGTCCTATTCTTTCAAAGTTACAGATATGATTTAAGTTTTTATGAGTTGTTGTGCTGATAAGTTTCTATGGATACATAATGAAATACTTTAAATAAGAAAAAATCTGAGTAAATTTGTTAACAGTTCCTATTAAGAAGTGGATTTATGTTATTATCATTGGTTGTGTTTGGAGTGCAGGTAAAATTTCTTGTTTAGAATTTTGTTTGTTTAAAAATAAATTGATACTCTGCCAAATATGAAGAAATGATGCTGTATCATAAAATCTCTGTACCAATACAAGTTAAATAAATAAAATAAAAAATAGGAAAATGCAGAAAAATATTGGCTGTAATGCAATAGTAATAATTCAACTTTCTGCTATAATACTTGAAAAATGCTATTCTGAAGATATAAAATATTGTTCTTAACACAACCCAACCCCAACATCAGCTTTCTGAAACATTAATGAGAAAAAAGAATGGTAGAGTAGACAATTATGTCGTTTTTTTTCTTAAACAGCCACAAGTTATAGAATAGCAGACTAAAGGGATGAAAGGCAAATCCTAGGCAGAAGACGTGTAATAAAAATGCTAGTAGTGGTGGGAATCAATCAGCTAGGTGAACCAGAAAAGTGACTCTGGGTGGTTGTTTCTTTCCTTTTTTTTAAGTTTCATTTATTTTGAGAGAGACAGACAGAGACAGAGACAGAGAAAAAAGAAGAAGCAGGAGGAGGAGGAGAGCAGAGAGAGGGAGAGAGAGAATCCCAAAATGGCTCCGCACTGTCAGTACAGAACCTGATGTGGGGCTCAAACTCACAAACCATGAGATCATGACCTGAGCTGAAACCAAAAGCCATGTTCTTATATGACTGCACTACCCAGGCACCCTGATTTTGGGTTTTATAAATGTGAATGATGACAAGGAGGGAGGTTGTAAGCAGAGGTATTTGGAAGCTGACCAACAAATTGAAATTATCAATTAAAAGATAAAATAATAATGCTTCTTCTTATAAGTTATGATGTATGTCCCTTTTCTGTCTGTTGCTTTTTTGTTTAACTATGTTAAAAAACATAGTGAGGGAAACCAAAAGTAAATGACTATACCAAGGAGACATAATTGATCTCACATAATGATAAGGGTGAAATAAGAAAATCCGTGAGGGGCGCCTGAGTGGCTTAGGCGGTTAAGCATCTGACTTTCGCTTAGGTCATGATCTCGTGGTTCGTGGGCTCAAGCCCCGCGTCGGGCTCTGTGCTGACTGCCAGCTCAGAGCCTGGAGCCTGTTTCAGAGTCTGTGACTCCCTCTCTCTCTGACCCTCCCCTGCTCATGCTGTCTCTCTCTCTCTCCTAGAAATAAATAAAACATTTAAAATTTTTTTTAAAAAAAGAAAATCAGTGAAAAGTTATTTGAAAATATCATTACAGCTTAAATTTTAAAATCTATAGAACATTTTGGAAGATAAATCTCTCAGAAATTAGAAAGTGGGTGGCTCAGTTTGTTGAGCATCAGACTCTTGATTTCAGCTCATGATCCTAGAATTGTGGGATCAAGTCTCATGTTAGGCTCTACACTGAGAATGGAGCCTGCCTGAGATTCATTCATTCTCTCTCTCTCTCTCTCTCAAATGCATTTTAAAAAGAAAGAAATTAGAATTAAAGAACTGACAGAGAAAAAGTGAGAAAAGTGAGAACATATATAAAAATCACAACAAGTTCAATCTAGGATTCCAGTTAAGAGGAGTTCCAGAAAGAGAGTGCAGAAGAGATGGGCTGAAGTTAGAAAAGAAAATATATAATAAACACCTAAAGGATTATCAAAACTGACACTCATTAGTAGTCAGACTAAAAGAGCCTCCCAAGTATCTGAGTTAATGTGAATGAATGTAAGATCTACACCAGGAAATCTACACTGTGAAATTTTAGAACACGAAGAGACACAGAGATCCTAAAAGTCTGAGTTTAAAAAAGTCACAGAGAGGGACACATATTTAATTAATTAAAAAAATTAAATTATTATAATATAGGATTTGTAGTTTGAGCATTATGGTACAGTTCATAGTTATATCTATGATTAACAAGAATGGGAAAAGCCTGAAACAGTCAATGTATATGGAAATACTTGTGAAGGGAACCACTGCTGAGATACTCCTACCTAGAATGTCAGGTTGATTTGAAAAGAACAAATCTATGAAATCAACCTCCTGTACGGAGCAGCTTAGGAGTGTTACTCTGATAATTATATCACTGACCAAAATTGTAGCCTCTACTTCATTCCTATTCTACTTAAACTTTCATTTTCACAATACGGCATAGACTCATGAAGTTTAGGAGAAAACTGAATCATAATAAGGTGTAACTGATTCATAAATCAACATTAACCTTCTCGAAGATGGTTTCCTTTAAAGCATTCATTCTTACTATACTGTGTCCCTTATTATTACTGTCTAGAATTTTAGTCAAAAACATCTGGACATTTAAGATATAATTCTATGTCAGCAACTACTTTTTTTTTCATTTTTAAGATGAACTGTTTGCTCTGTGAGTCTAAAATAAGTATCATATTTCAGTTGAGTATAGTAAAGAACCGTATACAGACTCAAATACTTAACAAATGCAGGGATCATTAAACCTCATGTACGCAATGAATTTCGCCATGCTAGGTAATCTTAGACCTTTATTTCTCAGTCACCCTCACTGCAATACTCTATAGTACTGATGAAAAAGAATAACAAAAGATAAAACCGTGACATTACAGGAAAATTTCCAATGAAGTGTGTCTTTATTATATAAGTTTAAGTCTTATTTTCAATCAAGTTCTTTTACTATCTTTCACGACTATTCATGGACAATAAATGGAACATTTCAGGACACTGCATTAATATTGATGAGCTTTTCTCATGGCTAGTTACTAACCAAAGTATTTCAATTTGTTAACAAGAAAAGATCATCTAAGAATTATGTACTGGTCATTCAATTATAGCAAATGGAATAAATCAATGTCTTAGAAGTGAATGATGTACTCAAATCATAGTGTTCCTGTTTATCCAGTTGTAGAACTGCAAAAATTATCCACATCCCAGATACATGGCTACTTACATATTGTATCCACATTCAGATATTGATCCATTCCCCTTTTTAACCTTTAAACTCCCACATCTTAATATTCTGTTGCCCTAAAGCTATTTTCCTTTCTCAGAGCATTTATCAGTGCTGCCCATTCCTGGGAAAATCCTCATGACTCTCTTGCTGCTGCTGTAATAAGTTACTGCTCTCCAATATGGCTGGAAATTATTGATCACACACATCAGTATTATCTACACTGTGAATTATCTCAGTAAAATAAGACATTGCATATATAAGATATATCCTAAGAAGATATTGCATTTGAATCTGTAACTTAGCTTTTGCACAGTCAATTTTTAAAGTAAACCTAAACATATGAAATAGAACATTAAAACTATTAAAAAACAAAGCTATGGGGTTCAAAAATAAATGCATCTATTGAATAGGAATTTCATTGGTGATGGTCTTTAATACAAAATTTTATTGTGGTTTACCATTATTAATGATGCAGATGTCATCCTAATATCATCTCTTTCATTAAGTGAATTGTAGCATACATTAAAGCATTTTTAGTTCATTAAAACACAATCTCCTGTTTGTAATAACCCATGTAAGAACTACATCAGATGATTTAACAAATGGATACTAAGACTAATGAGCAAAATTGGAAAGTGATGTGTATGCCACCTTAAACTATCACTGCATAGATTATATATAATTATGAAGAAGAAAAGTGTATTTACAATGGAGAGATTTGGGCACAATCTCAAAGAAGTAGTCAAGTTTGGCTTTTCTCTTTGTGATGTAATGCAGTGGAAGTCCAGGCTCATCATTGTACTCTTGCTGGGAATTATTGACCTCTATCTAATCAAGTGGAAACAGTTTAATTTTAAGTTAAATGTTCTGGGAAAAATGTAAAAAGTCTAAACTTCTTTTCAAAAGACGTGAAGCAGCGAGATTTTTCTTGATTTCGAGAGATAACACATAATACCAAACGTACTGTGTGAACATTAAATGAACACCAGATTAAATAAAGAAAACCAGGAAAGAAATTTTGGGGTTCTTTGGCAAAAATGTGAATATGAGCTATATTTTAGATCGTAGTTTGAAATAATACTGTATTTTCTTAGATGCTGCATGGTGCTATATTTTTTTTTAGAAGGGTATTAATGTTTTGGGGAACATTTAGGGATGGACTGTGATGAGTATCTAGGTGTGAATAGACAGGCATACTATCTATAAGTATAAATAGATATGGACAGGGTGTGATAAAATCTGAAAAGTTAGTAAATCTGGAGGAAGTCTTTGGGGTATTTACCATACCCCCAAAGAAGTGTACTGTTCTTTCATCTTTACTGTGAATTTGAAAATTTTCAAAATTACTCAATTACTGAAAAGAAGATTCGCACCAACAATCACATTACTCTTTTAAGATACTCTTACGTTACATATTCTGGGTATCATATAATGATACTGATTATTCGGGGTATTCTAGGTATCAGATAAAATACTGATTATAAATTTATGAGAGTGATTAGGGCAAATATCCCTTCTAAGCAGTAGGGATTTAGTGGAGCAGATTTTTTTTTATGGAGAACATTTTGAGCTAGAGAAGCAACCAACCAGTTGTTTGGTTAAAATATTTAAAGAACATGGGGCGCCTGGGTGGCTTAGTCGGTTGAGCGTCCGACTTTCGCTTAGGTCATGATCTCGCGGTTGTGGGTTTGAGCCCCGCATCGGGCTCTGTGCTGACTGCCAGCTCAGAGCCTGGAGCCTGTTTCAGTCTGTGACTCCCTCTCTCTCTGACCCTCCCCTGCTCACACTGTCTCTCTCTCCTAGAAATAAATAAAAAACATTAAAAAAATATTTAAAGAACAGAAGAAAAATTATGCAGGATAAAATATAATAAATAATAATCAAAAGATAAGAAACTATAAATCTTTTGGCCATTTCTATTTAATAGTCTAGATAAAAAAGAAGAAAAAAAAACAGTTCTTGCTTAAATACACTCAAAATAAGAACAAAAGACCAACATGTAATGAGATAGTACTTTGCTCTCAGATTAGCAGACAATAATATTTCTCTTAACACAATAAATACAAAAGTGTGAGGGCATAAAGAGTCTATTAGTGAGATTATAAAACAGCAAAACCTTTACAGGACAATTTGGCAAACAATATCCATCAGTGCTCTTTAAATCAGTATCTCCACTTCTAGGAATTGATATTATAGATCCACTCATAAATGTATCCTTTTAATGCATTCATAAATATGCAAAAATGCCTTACATATACATATACTATTTAAGCATCATTTGTAATATCAAAAGATTGGAAATGACTTCAATCTCTCCCAGTAGGAGACTAGTTAAATGAGATCTTGTGTATTCATTTAACAAGGTATTATGTTGTTCTTAAAATGTATTTGTTGATATGGAACAAATCTGAAAAATGTAAATGAGATTTAAAACAAGTGCAGGAGTACACTGTAATTTGTGCTGTGGTGTTCAAAGTATATATAAATATAGACCTAGATGCAGTTACCCATGTACACACATATATACACACATGAGCATCTAAGATTTTATTATATAAACATGTTGTGTACTTTTCATGATACAATTTAGCAACAGTGGTTGCTCTGTAAAGAGTGACTGAATTATTCATTCCATAACATAGAGAGAAGTATTTTCCCCTATATCTTTTATAACCTAAATAAAATGAATACATGTAAAAGGCAAATATAAATACAGAAAACACTTGTGACAAAGAATTTCCAAATATTTTGATAATTACATCAAAAGAGCAATAGAAATAAAAACAGAAAAACAATGCTCAATTCAAAGACTAAAGAGGAGAAGGGGGCAAGATGGCGGAGAAGTACGGAGCTCCGTACTTGCACCCGCGCCCATACATCACACAGAAAAGATCTGAAGCCATTGGAAACCTTACAAAACCTGAGAGACTGGGAGAAAAAGGACGCAGAATCCACTGAGAAAGCCTTCTAACGTGAGTGCGAACCGGGGAAGGTAAAATCGGGCCAGGATCGGAGCCTCCAGGGTGGGAGGCGATCCCCCTCTACCCTCTGCGGGGAGTGAGAGGGGAAAAAGAGAGAGTCCGAAACAGAAAAACCTCCGCTCAGTGCATAGAAAGACCGTACTTGCCAAATACCTGCACACCAGGTCCCCTCGCACCAACTGGTCCTGGGGGAGGCTGAGCACAAAAACTGCTTCTTTGTGCCACTTCTGAAGGTTCGATTTCAGAGCGGCGGCACGCCTGCCATCATTGTAGCTCCAGGGCGGCTGGGACCCCTGAAAGAGAAGCGCAGATACCGGGCATCCATGCTCCTGGCTGGCTGGAACTCGAGAGGGAAGACAAAGAACTAAAAACTGGGAAATTTGCCTGTGAGTTCGTGTTTCGGGTGACGAGCCATAGAGAGACACGGTTTTCCTCACTCCAGCGGGCTCAGGCTACACGGACCCGGCAGGCAAGCCCCCGCGCATGCGCACCAGCCCGACCCAGAGAAGGAAGCAGCGATTCTGACTCACCCCCAGAGCTCCGCAGGGGGCCTGGAATAGCCCGAGGGGGTTGTCTGGGACGCTGTGTCTAAGGCAACTTCAGCGGGGCACGCGGACTGGGATTTGGAGATTGGAACTGGCCTGGGTTGAAGAGTGCAACCAACTTCGGCTGCGTCCCCGGAACGGGGAGTTGACACGCCAAAAAAAAAAAAAAAAAGCGAGCTGCAGCGCGGGGTTCAAGAAGGGACTGGAGCACCGTCACTCTCCTCCCCACAATCGCCAAGGCAGAACCCCTGCCTGAGGCATCGGATCACGCCACGCCCATCCCTGCCTGAGAGGGCTACCTCAAGAAACAAGCTAGAGTACACAAGGTGAAGAGTCCCAAATATCACTACGAATAGGAAAATAAAATAACTAAGGTCCCAACAAGAGTGACCGAGGGATACCATTCAAAAAACACTCTCTGAAAGGATAGGCCCTGGAAACTCAAAGAGTCTTCTTGGATATAGCAGTGCTCATAGAAACAGAGAGCATAACAGGTCTTTAAAAGCAACAAGAGCCGGAATGCTAACTAAAATGACGAAATGAAAGAGCTCTCCTCCAAAGAAACTCCAAGAAGAAATGACAGCTAATGAACTGCTCAAAACAGATATCAGCAGCATAAGTGAACAAGATTTTAGAATTATAATGGTAAAATTAATAGCAGGGCTTGAAAAAAACATAGGGGACATCAAAGAAACTATGGCTACAGACAGAATGGAAAATAAAAATAGGCATGAAGAATTTAAAAATGCGATAGATGAGATCCATAATAAATTAGAGGCCTCCAATGCACGGATTGAAGAGGCAGAATAAGTGATTTAGAAGACACCATTATAGAAAAACAAGAAGCTGACAAAAAAAGAGACAAACTGATCCGGGACCAGGAAAGAAGAATTCGAGAGCTCAGCGATACAGTCAAACACAACAATATCTGTATCATAGGAATCCCAGAAGAGGAAGAGAGAGGGAAAGGTGCTGAAGGAGTCCTGGAACAAATTATAGCAGAGAACTTCCCTGACCTGGGGAAGGAAGTCAATGTGGAAATACAAGAGGCTCAGAGGACTCCCCTCAGACATAACTTGAATCGATCTTCTGCACGACATATCATCGTAAAAATGGCAAAATACAAGGACAAAGAGAGAATTTTGAAAGCAGCTAGGGAGAAAAGGGCCCTCACATACAAAGGGAAACCCATCAGAGTGGTGACAGACCTATGTACTGAAACGTGGCAGGCCAGAAAGGAATGGCAAGAGATCTTCAATGTGATGAACAGTAAAAATATGCAGCCAAGAATCCTCTATCCAGCAAGCCTGTCATTCAAAATAGAAGGAGAGATAAAAACCTTTCCAAACAAACAGAAATGGAAAGAATTTGTCACCACGAAGCCAGCCCTACAAGAAATCCTGAGGGGGATGCTCTGAAGGAAAAGTTGCAAGGAACAAAGATTCCAGAGACACCACCACAAACATGAACCCTACAAAAGATACAAAGACTCTAAACCCACATATTTCAATAATAACACTGAATGTAAATGGGCTGAATGCTCCAATCAAAAGACATAGGGTAGCAGAATGGATTAAAAAACAAAATCCATCTATATGCTGTCTACAAGAAACTCATTTTAGATGGGAAGATACCTTCAGATTAAAAGTAAGGGGATGGAGAAATATATATCATGCTACAGGAAATCAAAAGAAAGCCGGAGTAGCAATACTTATATCAGAAAAACTGGACTTTAAAATAAAGACAATCACAAGAGATGAAGAAGGGCACTACATAATAATTACAGGGTCCATCCATCAGGAAGAACTAACAATCATAAATGTCTACGCACCGAATATGGGAGCACCTAAATATCTAAAGCAATTAATCACAAACAGAAACAAGCTTATAGATAAGAATGTGTTAATAGCAGGGGACTTTAATACTCCGCTTACAGCAATGGATAGGTCAACCAGAAAAAAAATCACTAAAGAAATAATGGACTTGAAAGATACATTGGACCAGATGGACCTGACGGATATATTTAGAACTTTACATCCTGAGGCCAGGGAATTTACTTTCTTCTCAAGTGCGCATGGCACATTCTCCAAGATAGATCACATACTGGGACATAAAGCAGCCCTCAATAAATATAAAAGAATAGAGATCATACCATGCACACTGTCAGATCACAATGCTTTGAAACTTGAAATCAATTACAGGAAGAAGTCTGGAAAACTTCCAAAAACATGGAGGTTAAAGAACACCCTTCTAAAGAATGAATGGGCCAATCAGGCAATTAGAGATGAAATTAAAAAATATATGGAAACAAATGAAAATGAAAACACAACAATTCAAAATCTATGGGATGCGGCAAAGGCAGTCCTAAGAGGAAAGTACATTGCTCTCCAGGCCTATTTCAAGAGATTAGAAAAAGCGCAAGTCCAAAATCTAACAGCTCACCTAAAGGAACTAGAGGCAGAGCAACAAGAACGCCCTAAACCCAGTAGAAGAAGAGAAATAGTAAAAATTAGAGCAGAAATAAACAACATCGAGACCAAAGAAACAATTGAACAGATCAATGAAACCAAGAGTTGGTTTTTTGAAAAAGTAAACAAAATTGACAAACCTCTAGCCAGACTTATCCAAAAGAAAAGAGAGAGCACCCAAATAGACAAAATTATGAATGAAAATGGACTTATTACAACCAACCCCTCAGAAATACAAGCAATTATCAGGGAATACTATGAAAAATTATATGCCAATAAATTGGACAACTTAGAAGAAATGGACAAATTCCTAAACACACACTCACTACCAAAATTCACACGGGAAGAAATAGAAAACCTGAACAGACCCATAACGAGTGAAGAAACTGAATCAGTGATTAAAAATCTCCCAACAAATAAGAGCCCTGGACCTGATGGCTTCCCTGGGGAATTCTACCAGACATTTAAAACAGAATTAATCCCAATTCTTCTCAAGCTATTCCAAAAAATAGAAATCGAAGGAAAACTCCCGGACTCATTTTATGAAGCCAGCATCACTCTGATTCCCAAGCCAGACAGAGATCCAGCAAAAAAAGAGAACTATAGGCCAATATCCTTGATGAATACGGATGCAAAAATTCTCAACAAGATCCTTGCAAATCGAATCCAGCAGCATATAAAAAGAATCATCCACCAAGATCAAGTGGGATTCATTCCTGGGTTACAGGGCTGGTTCAACATTCGCAAATCAATCAATGTGATACATCATATCCATAAAAGAAAAGATAAAAGCCATATGATCCTGTCAATAGATGCAGAAAAAGCATTTGACAAAATACAGCATCCCTTCTTAATAAAGACTCTCGAGAAAGTTGGGATAGAAGGAACCTACTTAAACATCATCAAAGCCATCTATGAGAAGCCTTCAGCGAACATCATCCTCAACGGGGAAAAACTCAGAGCTTTCCCCCTGAGATCAGGAACACGACAGGGATGCCCACTCTCACCACTGCTGTTTAACATAGTGGTGGAAGTCCTAGCATCAGCCATCAGACACCAAAAGGAAATCAAAGGCATCAGAATTGGCAAAGAGGAAGTCAAACTTTCACTCTTCACAGATGACATGATACTCTACATAGAAAACCCGACAGACTCCACCAGAAGCCTACTAGAACTGATCCAAGAATTCAGCCAAGTTGCAGGGTACAAAATCAACGTACAGAAATCGGTTGCATTTTTATACACCAACAATGAAGCAACAGAAAGAGAAATCAAGAAACTGATCCCATTCACAATTGCACAAAAAACCATAAAATACCTCGGAATAAACCTAACCAAGGATACAAGAGATCTGTATGAGGAAAACTATAGAAAACTTATGAAGGAAATTGAAGAAGACACAAAGAAATGGAAAAACATTCCATGCTCATGGATAGGAAGAATAAATATAGTTAAGATGTCATTACTACCTAAGGTACTCTACACATTCAATGCAATTCCAATCAAAATTGCACCAGCATACTTCTCAAAACTAGAACAAACTATCCAAAAATTTGTATGGAACCACAAAAGACCCCGAATAGCCAAAGTAATCCTGAAAAATAAAACCAAAATGGGAGGGATCACCATCCCAGACTTTAGCCTCTACTACAAAGCTGTCATCATCAAGACGTATCGTATTGGCATAAAAACAGACACATAGACCAATGGAACAGAATTGAGAACTCAGAAGTGGACCCAAAAGTATACAGCCAACTAATCTTCGACAAAGCAGGAAAGAATATCCGATGGAAAAAAGACAGCCTTTTTAACAGATGGTGTTGGGAGAACTGGACAGCAACATGCAGAAGAATGAAACTTGATCATTTTCTCACACCATGCACAAAAATAAACTCAAAATGGATAAAGGACCTGAACGTGAGACAGGAAACTATCAACACCCTAGAGGAGAAAGCAGGAAACAACCTCCTTGACCTCCACCGCAGCAACTTCTTACTTGACACATCCCCAAAAGCAAAGGAATCAAGAGCAAAAATAAACTGTTGGGACCTCATCAAGATTAAAAGCTTCTGCACAGCCAAGGAAACAACCCAGAAAATTAATAGGCAACCAACCGAATGGGAAAAGATAGTTGCAATTGACACATCAGATAAAGGGTTGATATCCAGAATCTACAAGGAACTCACCAAACTACACGCCCGAAAAACAAACAACCCAGTGAAGAAATGGGCAGAAGATATGAACAGACACTTCTCCAAAGAGGACATCCAGATGGCCAACAGACACATGAAACGATGCTCAGCATCGCTCCTCATCAGGGAAATACAAATCAAAACCACACTGAGATACCACCTCACGCCAGTCAGAGTGGCTAAAATGAGCAATCAGAGAACTCTAGATGCTGGCGAGGATGTGGAGAAACGGGCACCCTCCTACACTGTTGGTAGGAATGTAAACTGGTATAGCCCCTCTGGAAAACAGTGTGGAGGTTCCTAAGGAAACTAACAATAGAACTCCCCTATGACCCAGCAATAGCACTGCTAGGAATTTACCCAAGGGATACAGAAATGCTGATGCATAGGAGCACATGTACCCCAATGTTCATAGCAGCACTCTCCACAATAGCTAAAACCTGGAAAGAGCCTAAGTGTCCATCAACAGATGAATGGATCCAGAAGATGTGGTTTATCTATACCATGGAATACTACATGGCAATGAGAAACAATGAAATCTGGCCATGTGTAGCAACATGGATGGACCTTGAGGGTGTTATGCTGAGCGAAATAAGTCAGGCAGAGAAAGACAAATATCATATGTGTGCACGTATAGGAGGATTAGGAGGAGCTTAACAGAGGACCAAGGGGGAGAAGAAGGGCGGAAATGGTGGGGGAAAGGGGGAGAGGCAAACCATGAGAGACTCTTGAATGCTGACAAAAACTGAGGACTGGTGGATGTGGGGGGGAGGAGGGGTGGGCATGGAAGAGGACACTTGTGGGGACGAGCACTGGGTGTTATGTGGAAACTAATTTGACAATAAACTATTTGTAAAAAAACAAAAACAAACAAACAAAAAAAACACAAAGACTAAAGAGAAGGCACAACTCTGATACTAAGAAAACAAAATGGCCACTAAATATTAACTTAAAATTAATATGAATGTTCCATATTAATTTAAAAAATGCATATGCTTTCCATAAGAGATTCTCGAATACAGAGGAAAAACTGAGGGTTGCTGGAAGAGAGGTGAGTGGGGGGATGGGCTAAATGGGCGATGAGCATTGAAGAGGACACTTGTTGGGACGACACTGGGTGTTGTATGTAAGTGACGAATCACTAAATTCTACTCCTGAAACCAATACTACAATATGTTAACTAACCTGAATTTAAATTTTAAAAAAATCTGCATGCTTACCCTTCCTCTTTTCATTTTTTTCTTACCAGATTCTATCTTGCATTTGAAAAATGATCATTCTCTATCAATACATAAAATTCTGTGATCCTGTGTTACATCTTCTCATCACATGTTTCTTTTGATCTTAGGTTCTTTTTTCTGTAAGCTGGTCTTCCAGTTAATATAGAAAGAGCTGTTTAAAATCTTTAAGAAACAGGGGCACCTGGGTGGCTGAGTTGGTTAAGCATTCGACTTCAGCTCAGGTCATGATCTCGCAATTTGTGGGTTCAATCCCCACATCAGGTTTTGTGCTGGCAGCTCAGATCCTGGAGCCTGTTTCAGATTCTGTGTCTCCCTCTCTCTCTGCCCCTCCCCCAGTCATGCTCTGTCTCTCTCTGTCTAAAAAATAAATACATTATATTTTTAAAAACTTAAAAATACTTTAAGGAACAGAAATTTTACACTTTCCAAAAAATGTGTTCCTATTTCCTTCTGTAGCAGCGAAGGATTCACTTCCAGTGATTCTTTAAGGTAATTCCAATTTTTTGAGTTATAGTATTTTTTCTATTTCCCAATTTAGAAGCCTCTACATCTGTTTTGTTTGCTGTGCTTCCTTTCCCCTAGACAGACCCAATACAGATGTGGCTGCTAGCATTGGAAGTACTATCCCATGGCTTTACCATGCCCTGTCTGCACCCTTGGGTGCTAATAGCTATTGAAGTTTTAGGGTATTTGTTTGGTTGTCTTCTTAAATCCCAGCACTCAGGCTTAGGGGGCATTTCCATGAGACTCACTGAAGAAAAGGAGTGTTACATGCACATATTCAAAAAGCCTTTCAGCTCCTTTCCTAGCACTCACGGATTTATTTATCAGAGAGAGAATGTTAAATAGTTCAGATTTTATAGAAATAATTTTCAGAAGTCTGATTGTCCTGGCAATTTTCAGTGTTCTTTTCTTTGCTCTGCCATCTTTTACTTTACAAATATGTTCTATCATAATTATTTACTTGCTTGCTTGTGCTGATGTTTCTAACACATCTTCAAATATGTCAGACATAGGGAATGCCTTCACTTTGTGCTTTTTGATTGGTGTTTTTACTATTTTTTTCTTCCCTACATTCTATTCCCTTGAATAATGTTCAAATCTCAGATCTTGCAGCTGGATGTGAGGTTGATATACATGGCTCTTATTCTGATCCTGTGGCTTTCATCCTGTGAAGACTGCAAATCTAAGACAGACTCTTATCTGAGCCCCATCATTGGGCTCTCTGACACTTCCAGCAGATAGAGTACAAGAAAAATCATTGTACTAGGATGTCATGGTCACGATGTCTCTCTCTCCCTTTGCCCCCACTATGGCCTTTTTATTTCAGGATGCAATCTTCCCACTCATTCCCACTCAGTCATGCCTCTCCAAAATATTTTCTAGAATGCACACAAAAGGATACAATATTGAGAGAAAAGAAAGCAGAATCTATGGAGCATAGTCGTAGTTCTCAGACATCACTGCACATTGACATCACCAAGCTAGTTGGTTAATGAGGGTTCCTTCCAGATATTTGATTTTGTAGGCTTGGGGAGCATCCAAGTAGTTTTCATTTTTAACAAAGATCTCAGGATATTATGATTCAAACTGACCATTGACCACAATTTGAAAATTTTTCCAACTGAATGTTAGCTGCAAATTCATGAACCTAGAGGCCAGCAATAAAGACTCACAGATGATAATGCATAAATGATGTTTAAACATGCCCATCCTATGTTTTGGTAAAACTATTTATGTGGACCATAAACATGTGCATGGATATATATTGTTATCACCTTTATGTATTATCATGCATGACTCAAACTTTATTTTAAAACAAAAGTCTCCAATTGGCAGGGAAGGAGTGGGGGTTGGGATTATCTTGTGAGTTTTAGTCTTGTTCTGGATTTTTGCAGTATATTCAGAGGAAAGAGTATCTGTTTTAGGGCTGGGATTCATACTGTGTAAGCCCCCACAATATTCCAAATGTGCTCTTAGCAGACCTAGAGATGGAAAATGTTTATATAGCATTTACCAGCTAGAGATTAACGTCATTCACATTAATAAATGGAAATTTGGACTTTTCAAATTGTGTTGGTGTCATGAAAAAGGAGAATGATTTGTAAGCTTCTATAGATATATAAGAGAAACCTGAATACACAGACTAAGGTATAAACCACAGAGTGAAAAATCATTACAACTAATGTGCACTGTGCAAGAGACTACTGAGCCAGCAGAGAATACAGCTTCACAAACAATGCATTCCTGAGATGAGAGTAGAAATGTAACAACTACCTTACAACCTTTCTGCTACTTTATCATGTGATAAAGTAAAATAACTGTTTGTATTTTTCAGGTCTGGCTAGTTAGCTGAGATGACAAAACAGTATCTTGCAAGCAACCTGAGCTCTTTTAGAAGATGCAGAGAGTAAACATGACAAATTATAAAGTTATTTTATTTTTAAGAATAGTTTGTTTTGAAGAAAAGTCAAGGGCTTAAAAGGTTTTACTATGATGAGAGAGCAATGATTATGTGCATAAGATAAACACATTTGTTAAATCACACATGCCAATGAAGGTTGTGAAGGAGCACAAGGCTGCTCTTATTAAAGGTAATGAGGTGTAGTCATTTGAAAATATGTCCTACTTCTAAATGCCTATAAAATGCAAACTAGACTAATTCTGCTGAGTTATGTTAATAACTAGTGAAAAGCATCTTATTCTGAAGTACTTCAAAAATAAATTATTCAAAGTGTCTACCAGGTGTCCTGTAAGGCAAGAACAGAGGAAGTTTGGTTTTTGAGTTTTTTCCAAGTCACCTTTAGGAGTACTCCAGAGCTTCTGAAAGTGGCTTATCAGTACACATTTGAATATTTTAATTATGCACTTCAAAAAATACTTCAGAGTCATTTGACTAAAAGTGCAATTTGTGTATTACATTTTACTACTTAAATCAACGATGAAATAGCATTTTAAATTAAAATCCAATACACTCCGCATTCACTCTGTTCAAGGAAATTGAAGCTAATTATAACTTTCAAATTAAGCAAGACTAAGGGAGCAAACAATGCAATTTTTACGATATTACACATTATTACATGTGAAAATAACTATACTCTCTACGCAAGAAAAAAAATCTGTCAAATATGCAAAAAGCGAGGGGTAGAATGGTGGTATAAATATATCTATTGAGTGTTTTGTGGAATAAACTCCCAAGGATTACATATGCAACTCAATTGTTCTATTATCCTCTCTTCAAAGGTGGGACTTCTCTAGTATCCCTGAGAAAATGGGGCTGATTTTCCATGTGGCTTCTCCTCAGCACATGACTCAGTACATCTGTGGCACTTGAGGCTGGGCTCCCGTTTTTGTTGCTGGTCCATACGTGGAACTTAGGGATTTTACCTGCACGTGAAATCATGCTACTTTCATAATTTTACTCCCATGATTGAAGTGATGCAAGGAGACTGTACTTTCCTTTATTGACTTGTCCTCAATTTAATTAACTCCACTGTTGAACATCCATGGTTTATAGCAGACTTTATAGGTACTGCTGTGTTGTCCACTTAATTAGATAACGCCAAATAATTTTCCAAAAGTACTTTACAAATTTATACCACACCCAGCAATGTTTAAGATGTTCCTTTTTCATTGCTTCCTTGCTAACACTTCATGTTTTGAAAAAATAAATTTTTGTGAATGGAGTAGTGTATTTTATTGTATGATTATAATTTAATATCCCTTAATATTGTTGATAGATATTTTATTACTTCTGCCAATTATTCAAATATAATTATTACATTTTTCATGGAAATTCTTATATTTTGGATACAGAGCCTTTTTTTTTTTTTTTTTTTGCTATTGTCAAGTATAAGTGTTCTACAGACATGCAAATACAATGGGAAGGAAATTTCCATTAAGTCACAAGGATTAAAAAGGAAGGATATTCTGCCATTTGTGACAACATGAACAGACCTAAGGACTTTATGCAAAGTAAAATGAGCCAGACAAGACAAATACAATATGCTCTCACTTCTATGTGAAATCTGAAATAGTCAAACCTATAGAAGCAGAGACTAGATACATCAGCGGTTACCAGGAGCTGAGGGAATTTCCTTAAATAATCTAGGCCAGTTGTTTTTGATGGGGGTAATTTTTATTACTAATTCAATATTTTGATTTTTATTGGTCCTTGTAAAATTGCACCTTATGTTATAAAAACCGTATCCTTTCAAATGTTCAGGCATACATTTTAATTATCATTTGATATTTATTTTAATTGAACAAGTCTAAATCTCCACAATTGTTATGATTTTGATATATTTCAGGCTCTACTATTGGGCATCTAATATCAATGGCTTTTCTATTTATTATATATATACATATATATGTATATACACACACACACCACTGTATAGGATCGTCAAGTATAAGTGTTCTACAGACATGCAAATACAATGGGAAGGAAATTTTTATACAAAGGGAATAGTTATTTTTACTTTTTCATATTATTTGTTAACAAATTAAAGATGGCATTTACTTTGTTATAAGTTAACAACAAATTTTGAAAATAGTGACTTGTTTTTTTTCAAAGATTCTAATTTTCCTCAGCATCTCTTTCCTTTTGCCAGACAAACCAAATTAACACACTTCCTGAAGAATCTTCTTTAAGAATCTCTTCTTTCTTAATACTGAGTCTTTCATGTTATTAAGAGCTAAAATATAAATTTTTATTTTTAGAACAGGAAAAAATAATAACTTTCAGATTCATTACAAAATTGGACTTAATAATCTATTATTTTTGTAAATGTCTAGCTCCTTATTGCTTCTTCTTTCCCACTATTTTCTTCTTGGTTCTTTTCTCATTCTTGCCATTCTTGCTGTCCCATCTGGAGTCATTTCTGAGAGTCTCTTTGGACAATAATTTTGAATTGCATCAACATTCCTCCCTTGAATCCTACTAGATATCGGTTTAGATTTCAGGGCTTGCAGTTAGTGTCTTCGACTTTGGAATTTTTACTTGACCAACCCTGACATCTGTCGTCACTTGAAGAAGCTTGCCGTCATGTTCATTTCTTTTGCCCATAATCTTTTTCTCTGATGCTTTATTTTCTTATCTCTGATATCTTATATCACCATCATATTTCTGATACCATATTTGTACTTAAAATGGTTTTCTGTTTTGTGTATTTTTAACTGAGTGTAAATTCAGTAAATATTTCAGCCATTAATCTAAAACCGTTTCTTCTCCATCATTTCTTCTATTATTTATTCTGGATACTTCATCCTATTTTTCATGCTATTTTACTTTTCTTTGATATTTTCATCTCTTTCTTTTTGTTCTATCTTGAAGCACAAACATTACTTTTTTATTATTGCTTTCACATATGTTTTTCATAATATTCTATTGATCTTGTTTTTAACTGTAATTCTGTCAGTTCTTTATTAAATGAATTGAAACATAATTATTATAAAGTCCTTTGCAGGTTTGTCTCTTATTTCCATTTGTTGGTGTATGAATTCTCCAACTTAATGACTTTTTAAAAGTATTTTCATAAGATTAACATTTCACATGTGTTTGGAAGGGTGTTTGCTAACTTATCTTGAATACGTTAAGATTCCTACTTATCACTCCTATAATTTTGAGTTCCTCTCATATGATCCTTTATACTTATCAATTCATAAAGAGATCTCAGATTAGTGAACAACCTTCCGGAGATACCTGAGCCCAGAGTCTTATTCATACAAGGCCCAAATGAATAGCCTTCTGCTTTGTGCTACCCTAACAGGTGCTTGGCAATAGCTATCTATAGTACTCGGCAGAGACCATATTTCTTTTTTAAACCCCCTCATCTCCTGTCCCTGAGCAGAGCTTCAGCCAATTCGCAAGTTTATATTGAGTTTGGCTCTTATCCTCTCCACAAGGGACTCCAGAGAAGTAGGAATCTGTTTGTTATCTACGTAACTCTAATTCAGTTTGCCCTATAACTTCAAATTTAATTGTAACTTTTTTGTGGGGGTGGGGGGTACAGATCCACACAGTTGTCTATGTTTTTATTTTATTTTAATTGAGAGAGAGAGAGAGAAAGAGAGAGCATGCATGAGTAGGTGAGGGGCCGAGAGAGAGGGGAGAAAAACCCAAGGCAGGGATGGATTTCATGAGCTGTGAGATCATGACGTGAGTCAAGATCAAGAGTTGGGCACTGAACCAACTGAGCCACCCAGGAACCCTGTCTTTACGTTTTTCATTGTTGGTACTCTAACCCATTCATGTTTGCTATATGCTTTGAATGAATGCACGAAGAAATTGTTGGGAGAATCTCCGACTGAATCCATAGGACAATGTCACCACAGGTTCTGTACTTTCTTTAACATAAGCTTTCTTCTATATGGAATTTAATTTAAAATAAAGCATGAAGTTGAGATCTGATTCATATCTTTCCCCAAACAATGTAATGAACAATTCATCTTTTCTCCTTTAATGATCTGAATACCAGCTTTATCATAAAACCCATCTACATACTTCTTTTTGATTAATGTGTTTATTTCTGTGACAATACCACACTGTTAACTGAAGTTTTGTTAACTGAGGCATGCTAAAAACTGTAACTATCTGAGAGAGCCACTATTTCCTCAAAAAACAATTTTATGTATTTCCTGGATATTTCAAACATTTAATCCTTCCAGGAGAACTACACAATTTTCAATAGATATATGCATACAGAGGAAGAGAGAGTATCTAATGAGCTTGTGACTATGTGTGTTATATGTGTATAAATCTATATATCTAGATAAGCAGTAGATAGACTATATAGCTGTGGAAAAATACATAAAATAATACAATCTAACTTATGTAGACCTCGTCTCATAAATCTCTAGTTGCCTGGAAACATCAAATGCATCACTTCCTTTGTATCTCTGAGAAACACATACTATACTACAATAAATGTGATGAATTCTTCACATACATTTTTTATACTCCTAATATATGTGGATATCTTGTGTTTTAAAAATTATACTTTCTCTTATGTTCTATGTAGTTTTATAGTTCTTGCTTATTTTATAAAATGTTATGTTTACAAGAATCATCCTCATTGATACACTAGTTTGTGTTTGTTTGTTTGCTCCTGTATAGCATTGCATTGTTCGAATATGTTACAGTTTTCCTAAACTAACAATGTTGTCATGGACTTTAAGGTGTATATCTCCCTATAGACACATGGAAAAATGTCTAGGTTACATTATATAACCTAGCAATGTGTTGGAGCTATCTGATACCATCTTGGAAGAGACAATAGATAAATCTTTCCCAAGTTCCATATTCAGTGATGCTACTTTGGTAGCTTCAAATGGTGCATGATACATTTACAGAGAAATTACCAAACATTATCATTGTACACCCCTCTGCAAGAGAGCTAGGTTGTTAATGATTTAGCAGTATACCACTGGTAATATATCTAGGAATGAAACTTCTATTTCACAGGGTTACCTATGTCTTCACTTTAACTGGATGTTTATGAACTGTTTTCTAAAACCATTGAACCAACTATACTGCATCAGTTTTTGAAAGTCTCCATTGTTCTATATTCTAAACATTATATGCTATTGTCATACTTTTAAAACTTTTCATTAAATGTTGATCAAACTTTATTTCCCTAGATACAACTGAAGTTGAATCTTATTCACTTTATTTATTAGCCATTAAGGTGGTTCTGACTTTTACATACTGATTTCCAAAAGCTTTTATATATGCTGGAGTGTATCATTTCAGGCATATCAACTTATTTATCTGTCCATCTTTCTAGCTATCTCTCTACCTATCTGTTGCCAAAAATTGCTTCCATGAAATGCCTTATTATTAATATCTTAACAATTGATTTTATTGAAAATAAGTGTTAATGTTAATATAATTTTTCAGTCTTCATTTTATGGTTCACTTTTGAGGTCTTCTTTTATAAAGTTCTCTGCCTTATGCTATAAAGAATTACCATTATATTTTCTTTTAGAAGTTTATAAAATAACTTTTCATAATATGCTTTTAATACATATGTGACCTATTTTTTAGATGGTAGAAAGAAGGAATTATTGATCTAATTCCATATTACTTCATATGTATAATTAATTTTGGCAGAATTATTTCTTGAATAGTTTATCTTTCCTATTAGTCTACAATGCTAACAGTCATATATCAAATATATGCAAATACATATGTATTTTTATTATATCGAGATTTCCTATCCACAAAATAATCTTTTAAATTTTTTAAAACATTTTAGAATGTTCTCATAAACATCATAACCACCTTTTTTTGTTTTGTTTTGTTTTGTTTTGTTTTTAATTTATTTCTAGGAGAGAGAGAGAGAGACAGTGTGAGCAGGGGAGGGTCAGAGAGAGAGGGAGTCACAGACTGAAAAAGGCTCCAGGCTCTGAGCTGGCAGTCAGCACAGAGCCCGACACGGGGCTCGAACCCACGAACCGTGAGATCATGACCTAAGCGAAAGTCGGACGCTTAACCGACTAAGCCACCCAGGTGACCCGTCATAACCACCTTTTTGACAAACAAACAAAATTAGCATTTGTTGCACAAAGAAAATATTCCTCTGACAGATTCTTTTCTTTTACACATGCATCTCTTTGGGTATGTATATATAACTAACATGTGTAAGTCATGAATAGAAAACACAAAAGGATGCATATGACTCACATTTTGTAATACAGAAAGAGAAAACTCAAATATCCTTGAACAAAGATGGAAGTCTGAAATGAAATTATCAATCAAAAAGTGATTTGCAGTGTTTGGTTATAAAATATCATTGACTGATCATAAAAATTTGAAAAATCTGTTTCCATATTTACATAGATAGCAAAGAGTTTCTTTACAATCATGGTACATATCAAATTGTAAACACTCCCTACAAACACCATCAAAAGGCCTTCAAAACTTTGAGATAAGGTAGTAAATAATGTTACTGCTATTTTAAAATATCATAAAATTATAAATGTGATATTTATTGTGTGATTTGATTCAGTAAATGACGAGGCCATAAAAAATTGTGAGACAAGAATTAGTTTTTTTCAGTTTAAGAGTAATAAATTATGTGTGCAGCAGTAAGCAAACTTTACATATATTAACTAAGCTAAAAATAGAAACTAGAAAATACATAAGAAATATGTATAAACTGTTTGAAATATTTTAAAAAATCCAAATTGAATGATTACGTAATAAAAAACCAAGAGATGTTTCTTCTGGATTATCCAAAACCAATTTTTTCCTGTTGTCCCTCCCCACCACCATAGAAAAGTTCAGTGTTAGAATTTTAAACGCAATTCTGGATTATTTGAAATTATGAGTATATAAGATATACTTCAGAACAGAATTTCATTCTTAAATATTATAGCATGCTGTTATAAGTGGCTGAATAAAACAATAGACAATTCTATCACTTGGGAGATGAGGGTAAGAATTTAAGTAGATATAAGCATCTGATAAGAAATGTAAATGTGGAAACGAATCAACCTGTTAGTGTATCTGCTTCTAGTATTTCATGGTTTCAAAGGAAATCCTTTAAGAATGTGACATGTTTACCCCAATGTTCATAGCAGCACTCTCAACAATAGCCAAAACATGGAAAGGGCCTAAGTGTCCATTAACAGACGAATGGATCAAGAAGATGTGGTTTATCTATACGATGGAATAGTACATAGAAATGAGAAAGAATGAAATCTGGCCATGTGTAGCAACATGGATGGACCTTGAGGGTGTTATGCTGAGCGAAATAAGTCAGGCAGAGAAGGACAAATACCATATGTTTGCACGTATAGGAGGATTAGGAGGAACTTAACGGAGGACTGTGGGGTAGAAGAAGGGGAGAAATAGTGGGAGAGAGGGAGAGAGACAAACCATGAGAGACTCCTGAATGCTTAGAACAAACTGAAGACTGATGGGTGTGGGGGGAGGAGGTGTGATGGGCATGGAGGAGGGCACTTGTGGGGATGAGCACTGGGTGTTATATGGAAACCAAGTTGACAATAAACTATTTGTAAAAAAAAAAAAAGTGACATGTTGACTTTATTTTTGAAGAAATAAAAGAGATTATAAAATAAATAAGTTGGGAGCAATTTACACTACTGAAGCAAGGAAGAGAATAATCTGCTTAAAGTTGTGAAGTTGAATGAGAGTTTTCCCCAGTTGCACAAGGTTAAAAGCACTGAAATGATAATATACTGTAGTTTTAGTTCATATTCCAAAATTAGACCTAACAGCTATTTGACATCTTAGTTGAATAAGCAATAATCATCCAAATTATCATGTCCAAGTAGAGCTCTTGGCCTCTCAGACTCCAACCCATTTAATCCAAATCTTAACTTTAGGACTGAAGCAAACAACCCAGAGGTAGTTCTTGGTTTCATTACTTCTCTTGACACGTTTTACCAACTAGGTACCTTCTCTAATTGCTTTTTCTGGTTCCTCAAAACATCAGTCTAATAAAAGTACTGACAGTTGTTTTTTGAACTGTTTTGAAGTTCAAAAATGGCAACTTTGTTTGTTTAATCTAATATCTCAAATCTATCTAATTTTGTGTCCTCGGTTACCACTATTATCTTTCATCTGGATAATAACAATAGCCTCCTAACTGGCCAGTGTCCACAATTTTCCAGCTACACTCTCTCTCTGGAAAGTCCCAAATTAATGGTTTAATGTAAAAACTCATGTCACTGTCTTAGTTTAAAATCTCCATTTTTTATTGTGACCAGAATAAAAGAAAATAAAATCTAAACTTTTTATCATGCATTTCAAAGTTTTACTTCAACCTTTTCTCTTTCTTACTTCTTCCTTGTTTCCTTATACTCCATACCTTCAATCTTCTTCTGGAATAGTCAAAACAATTTGTACTTTATTTACATCTATATCATGCAACTATGTCTCACAACACATGCACTTGGTTATTTCTTTAGCCTGGAATGCTTGGCCTTCTAGCTCTTTACATTTATTTCATCTTATCATTTGAGTCTTATGAGATATCATTTCTTCCAAAGCACTCCCCTTATCCTCTGATCTCAAACTGTCGATTGTCTCTATCCCTCTCAACACCCTATTTTGTTTCTTTCATAAAATCCATCTCTGCCTGCAATTATCTTGTTCAATGATTTTATGATTTGTTCAGATATATATATCTGTAATATCTTCCTCCACTAAAAGGGAAGTTCTATCATTTAGTATTTAGTATCATTTAGTATTTAATCTCTTCAGTTGACTGTGGCGTTCCAAGCACCAAACATACATGAATATACTCAATGATTATTTTTTGAAACACAGGTAAACATTTTTAAGTGACTTAAATTATATGATTCATCATAGTATTTCATGAATATAATGACTATATTATAAATTCCAGAATTATGTATTTGAATTATATATTTGACTCTTCTGTAATTATTCATGTATTTACAAAGTACCTTTCTAAAATTTTTTTTTTAAATGTTTATTTATTTCTAGGAGACAGAGAGAGAGACAGCGTGAGCAGGGGAGGGTCAGAGAGAGAGGGAGTCACAGACTGAAACAGGCTCCAGGCTCTGAGCTGGCAGTCAGCACAGAGCCCGACGCGGGGCTTGAACCCACGAATCGTGAGATCATGACCTAAGCGAAAGTCGGACGCTTAACCAACTAAGCCACCCAGGCACCCCTAAAATTTTCTTAAACATTTACTTATTTCTGAGAGACAGAGAATGAGCATGGGAGGGGCAGAGAGAGAAGGAGACACAGAATCTGAAGCACGCTCCAGACTCCACACTGTCAACACAGAGCCTGACACAGGGCTCAAACCCATGAACTGTGAGATCATGACCTGAGCAGAAGTCAGATGCTCTACCAACTGAGCCACCCCGTCACTCCCTTACTAATAAGTACTTTTTTTGTCATAGAGGTGGTAGGGAAAAAAGGTTTTCTTATATTTACTGTTTTAAAAATGTATATAAATAATTAATATAAAACGTAAACAAATCCTCAATTACTCTAATAGCATGAATAGTAATAATATAAGATATGTTATAAGAGGAAAAAATATGAAATAATAGAAGCACATATATATTTATTTTACTTCTCCTGTACTCATTCTTTTCCCCAACAGGCAGCCATTATTAATAGGTTGGTGTTACACATCTCCATCTTTTCCTATGGATTACTAATCACGTATATTTCTATATGTACATACACATATTTGTCCATATGTTTATCTACAAAGTCTTGGAGAGTTTAATCTAATATAAAGAAAAGCATAAACAAATGAAAACATTAAGGAAAAACAATAGATTTATTATTTACTAGATAAATGATGCATTTATTAAATTGACTAGCACAATTCCTGGTGTAAGATTTTAAACAAAGTAAATTGGATCATAAAACAGAGTTGAAGTTGCACTGCTCCTATATCTCATATATGAGAATAAATGAAATTCTTTTTCTTCAAGTATGATTGAATAAATTTGATACTTTCTTTGTGTGTCAGTCAGTGTATTAGCATAAGAAAACTGATGTGAATGCATAAGTGATTTTTTTCTCCAAAGTTCCTCTGTAATTGTCAGAAGACAGATTAATTAAGCTTAAAAATATTTCCTTAGTTCACATAAAATATATAAAATGCTCTCTATTTAGGAAAAGGTAATTAATTTTCTTCAAGGGCTAAAATCACTCTCCCTCAAGCAAAATCATTCTGACATTATCAAATATCACAGCGTAGTTAAAGAACAATTATAAAGTAATTCAAAGAATAAATCTCATTACTTTCCAGAGGCCTTTTTGAATTAAGTAAAAGAAAATGTTACCATATTTGACTTTCAGTCTTGTTTCCTTAAATAGTTGAATATGCAGAAAAAACAGCAATATTTAAATAGTGAGAAACAATCACAACTCATATAATCATGATCTCGTTGGTTCCTGAGTTGGAGGCCGATGCCAGGCTCTGCGGTGACAGCACACAGCCTGGAGTCTGCTTTAGATCTGTGACTCCTTCTCTCTCTGTTCCTCCCTTGCTCACAATCTGTCTCTCTCTCTCTCAAAAATAAACACTATTTTTTTTAATGTTAAAATCGTTTTTAAAATTTTTTAATGTTTATTTATTTTTGAGAGAGACAGAAACAGAGCATGAGAAGGGGAGGAGCAGAGAGAGAGGGAGACACAGAAGTCTGAAGTAGGCTCTAGGCTCTGAGCTGTCAGCACAGAGCCCTACACGGGGCTCAAACCATGAGTTCATGACCTGAGCTGAAGTTGGATGCTTAACTGACTAAGCTACTCAGGCAACCCTAATTTTTAATGCCTTTAAAAATCATTGGGCATTTTCTTTTCTCAAAGCTTTTAAATATGATTTTCCTAATAAAATTAAACTTTACTTAAAACTAAAAATGCTGGACTTTATAATACATTAGTAAATTCTGAAGTGCTAGAATGTGGTTGTTATCTATTAGTTTCTGAGGTAATATTCAAAACATCAGTGATTCAATTATTCATTTTTTCATTTCTTCTTTCTTTCAACAATTCTTGGCTGAATGTACTCTGAAAATTTCATTCCAATGACTATAGATTACTCAAAGAAACAAATGGAATAGAGCCAAATATTTACTATTTCCAGGAATTTTGAAAATAGTAGAAGACATTCACAAATTTAAATTAAAAATTATTTAAAGAATTAAAATTTACACTAGGCAATGTGGGTTATAAATTAATAAGCAGGATATTATTTAGTTGGAAATGAAAGGCTAAATTAATCGGAATTAGGAAAAAATATTGACAAATTCTTAAAATTCTCAGCACATCATTTTCTCTACCTTTCCACTATATAATCATCAGCAATGCTTATTTCTTATTTAAATTTCTGCAATAAACTTGCAACTTTTTTCTAGGCTCTCTTTATATTTGGTCACAGAAAAGCAAAATCTCTTTAATATCAATCACACATACACAAAAAAATCATTCCAATCTACTGCTGAAAACAACATTCAAGGTCTTGCATAATGTGATAAAATAGTACTTTTTCATTTCTTAACACATCCTTAGATTTTTATAATACTGCTTAGCCCTCTAAAGTGCTTGTAAAATTGCTTTCCTAAATTATACTATTTCATGTAATCCTTATAAATGCTCTATGATTAGTTTTAATTTACAAATAAAAAGGAAAGTTGCAGAATATATGACTTGTCAATATCATCTAAATGTGTTAGCACCTGAACTGACATCTTCTGACCCCAGCCTAATAATCTTTCCGGTATGGCATGACCACACCAATATTTTCCAAATGAGGTAACTTAAAACTGTTTCAAAAAGTATTTGCTGGCTTCCTTCCTTGTCCAAGACACTATAGTAGGTACTTGGAATACAAAGTAAAATAGAAAAGCAGTGTTAAATTAAGGACCCCAAAATACTTCTGTTTCTGCTTGTGTTCTTTCCCCCGGAAATCTCTGTTGAGAGACCTTACCTACCAGATGGTAGGCACAATTCTAAACTCTCTTCTACTGATCATGTACTATCTGCCAAGCACTGTTAGGGAATAGAAATAGAAAGGGGGAAAAAAAGTATACAAAGCAGTATTTTGTAGGTTGCTCTTGAAAGTGTTTAAGTTCAGTGCAGGACTCCAGCATGGAACACTGATAGTGCCCCAATGTGTCTCCCTAGAACCCCTGCTTGTGCATGTGAATATATATACATATATAAAACAAATATTCCTAAATATAAAACATATAAAACATAAAACCTATATATAAAACATAATATATATTCCTATACTCCATGCATTCAAAATGAACTAAGTCTTCCTATTTAACATAGCTATCCCACTCTACTTACCTCAGGCTAACCGCTTGAGATGGAAATCATGTCTCTGATTTAACCACAATACCTATTATATTTTCATTAGTAGCTTTTTATCATAGCATTCCAGAATTTATATTCCACACCAATTTCATGCTGATGATTAAGGCATTGACCAAAATAGCTGGTGGACATAATGATACTGTTCAGGGAGTCACACTTTGTTCCTTCCCACAATTTTCTAATGGCGCATTATTCTGACATTTGAGTTATTTACGATAAGGTAAATAAATAGCCATCAAAGAACACTGTCTCTTTTCTGCTTAAGTTTGTCTTTTCCTAAACTCGTGTGATCATATAATATTATAGTTATTCATTTATTATTTATTTTGTAAACTTTTGACACAATTCTAGATTTTGGTAAACAAGTCTGTGCCAGGTCACTAAGATGAATCCCCCCAGGGCTGGGGATTCATTAAGACAGCTCACAATATCCAATATGTAGTTGTACTCATGGCTATGATTTATCACAAGAGAAGAAAACAAAGCAATTTCATCAAAGTGAAAAGGTACACAGGGTGAAGTCAAAGGAAACCAGCCTCAAGCTACAGAAAGAGTTCTTTTACAGTGGAGTCACAGAGAACACACTAAATACCTATGGTAAGGAGCTGTGACAACACAAAACGTTTGCTCCCAGGGAAACTCATTACAGATTCAGTAACAAAAGTTTTTTTGGATGCAACTACACAGGCAATCTCTGCCTAACATGTATGAACATTTCACACTCCCTGAAGGGAAACAGGTGTTTGACATAAACCATGCTGTTTGTACAGCTTAGGCTGAGTGAGCCATTCTTACCTATTAGGGAATTGTGGGAACTCTCCTGAATCCCAAGTTTCCAAATATCAGAATAGGGCCTAGTTTGCAAGTGGCCTTTCTAAGAATAGTAGCTTCAGGCATGCTAAATTAACACTTTTCTGCACAAATTTGTATAAAATCTTTGTTCTGATGGAACTTATTTTCTGGTATGTGTGTATGAACGGGGAGGGAGAGGCCAAAACACAAAAACAAACAACCCCCCCCCAGCAAGTTATATTGAAAAAAAAGCAAGCCTTCATAAAGCATATGATATATATCATGTACTGTTTTGAGAATTTTGGATCCATCAACTCATTTAATCTTTACAATGATGCTTTGATATAGATACTATTATAATGACTCTTCCTATGAAAAACTAAGGAGAGTGGGGCTAAATAAATTTCTTAAGTCAAGCAGCTGAGAAGTAGAATAGGATTTCAGTTTAAATAGAGGAACTCTAGAGTCTGTAATTTTTATCATTATGCAATTCTCCTTAGTAAAAATGGAAAAATATCAAATAGAAAATTCTTAGGCTGAGAAGTAGAACAAAAGGCTATCAAAGGAGAGGATTATAAGAGAAGGAACTGCAGTTGGATGGCATTACCTGTCCAGCTGCCTTTGCCTGCCTTCCCCCTTTCAATGCTCACTGAGCTGAAGCCATAAAAACTATTTAGCAGAAAGATGGAAAAATGGAGCCTATGATGACATCATTGAGTCATTTCAGAAATTATACTCAGAGCCAATCCTAACTGAGGACTTGCTATTAAGTGAAGTTATGTATCATTCTTATGATTTACGCCACTTGAATAAAAATTACTTTTACTTAGAGCTATAAACATTTGAATTGATATAGCAAGATTATGGTAAATTAGGTGCTAAGAAATATCTTTTAGCAAATGACACATAAGCTGAAATCTAAGTGATAAGAAGAGCTCATGACATAAAAATTATTTCAGGCAGAGAAAATAATGTAAGGCGAGGCATATTCTCAATATGTATAAGAAACCAAACAAAGGCTAGAATTAAGAGAGCACAATCCATTAGCAGATAGTGTAAGAAACTGAAGTGGTGGGATGCCTGGGTGGCTCAGTCGGTTGAGTGTCCGACTTCGGCTCAGGCCATGGTCTCACAGTTTGTGGGCTCGATCCCAGCATCGAGCTCTGTACTGACAGCTAGCTCAGAGCCTGGAGCCTGCTTCAGATTCTGTGTCTCCCTCTCTCTCTGACCCTCTCCTGCTCATGCTGTCGATCTCTCTCTCAGAAATAAATAAAACACATTTAAAATTTTTTAAAAAAGAAATTGAAGTGGTAAGTGACACCATCCTGGATTGAGAGACTATGATAGGAACTTTGTATATTATCTTATTCGCAATTGGAAACCACTGAAGAGTTTTAAGTTGGGAAACTAAGTGATATTTATGCTTTTAAAATCACTCTAACACTGGAAGATTGAAACTGGAGGATTGAGCTTGGGAGAAAAGACTAAATTTGGATGAAATTACAAATAAAAGATTATGGCATTTTGGGCCATGATGATAAAAGTACAGAATAAGATAAGTGGATAGACTTAGGAGATCTTTGTGTATATGGTCACTAAGTCTTGATGCAGAAATATGAATTCTATCTAGAGCATCTTTGTCATTTAATTGTCTTTTGTTTATTTGTCTTGCAAAGTTTCTTTATTCTGGATACAAGTCTTTTTTCATCAATGCATATTGCAAATGTCATCTCTCTGTCTTTGAGTAATATTTTTCTCTGTGTGCACTCATACACACACACAGAGCCAAATGGCTAAGCGTATGAAATGTGCTCAACATAATTAACATCACGGAAATAAAATGAAAACCATATGATAGGCTTCCAGTTTAAGCCTGCAAGTGTAAAACCCTGGAGAATCTCAGTCTTGTCTTTACAATAAGAAAAAGATGAACAAAAAAAAATTGTGATTTTTTTTCATATCTATCAGAGAAATGAGGTTGCAGAAATCTGGAGAAGAAAGTACCTCCAGAGTCACACAACTGAGAGTTGGTAAGAAAAGTTAAGTGGTAATTTAGAGGAATTGTGGCATTAAGAAACTTCTGGGGATCACGGGCATAGAAGCCTCCCACACATTTGTGAAGTTTACCTCCAGGGACCCCCTCCATATTTTCAGGATGAAAGGTAGGCTCAATATTCTGTCAGGAGGAGAGGAAGACGGTCATGGTGAAATTGTACCCACGACATTCTTCATACCAAAGGATTACCCTTTAAGAGAAAAGCTTTTACCATAGCCCCATCTCAACAGGTAAAGGAGCTTTACTCCCACTCAGGCCCTCTCTGACATCCCATCTCATCTAAGGTGAGAAGAGGCTATTTCAATGGAGAAACACTTGTAAAGGTTGCATCCCAGACACAGGTCTATAAAAAGACTGGGTTTTAATCATTAGATTATACAATGGTTCCTCTCCCTCACACTTTACCACCACCCAAAATGGCCTCAATACAGTAGCAGTGGACTACAGATTACAAGGCTGAAAGAAGCTGACCCTCTTCCACGAGCACTTACAGAAGGCATAGTCAAAACAGCAAACTAAAGAAAGAATACTAGAGAAATTTGAAGCCTTTGGCAAATATTCATGCAGCAAACATTAAACAAAATACAACTGGCATCCAGAGGAACATAAGTCCAAAGAACAATTACTTGTTTACTTCAGATCCCATTACCCAATGTAGCTTGTCTTACAAAAACATGTAAGGCACACCTAAAGGCTAAAAAAAAAAAAAAAAAAAAAAAAACAGTTTGAAGATAACAGCTGGCATCAGAAATTGACTCAAATATGATACAGATGTTAGAATTACAAAACATGGATTTAAAAGAACTGTGATCAATATGTTAAAGACTCTAACGGAACACATGTGATAACAGAATGATAATATAGGCAGAAAAATGGAAATTTTAGGAAACAATCAAAAGAAAATACCAGAAAAGACAAAATTATAACAAATGAAAAATTCCAATGATAGGCTCATCAGCAGACTAGACATGGCCAAGAAAAAAAATCCATGAGCTTGAAGAAAGATCAGAAGTATTCAAACTGAAATGGCTCATTTCTGTAACAACAATTTAAACAATTTGCCTACTATTTTATAAAATATTTCACCCAACAACAACAACAAAAATTCTTCTCAAGTTCACATGGAACAGTTACCATGATAGATCACATTGTGCAAAATAAAACATCTGGAAGAAAACACTGGAAAAAATCTGTATAATGCTAGATTTGGTAATGAATTTTTAAATACAAGACAAATATGACAATCATGAAAGAATAAAATGATAATACTGCTTTATCATAAGTAAATTTTATACTATGCAATAGGTACTATTAAGAGAATGAGAAAAAAAATTAGATCATCGAGAAGTATTTGCAAAACACATATTTGAAAAAGGACTTCTATGCAAATTAAACAAAAAATCTTAAAATTCACCAATATGGAAAAAACTCTATTAAAATTAAGCAAATATCAGAGAACCAGAGTGCTTTAGTCAGTTAAGTCTCCAACTCTTGATTTCTGCTCAAGTCATGATCTGTTTGTGAGATCAAACCCTGCACTGACAGTGCTGAGGCTGCCTGAGATTCTCTCTTTCTCTCTATCCCCCTCTTTTGCTCATGCCCTCTCTCTCTTTCTCAAAATAAATAAATTTTTAAATAAATAAATAAATAAGCAAAAATAGGAACCAAAATTATACAGATGGCACTTAAGCTTAAAAGATACTTAGGGGCACTGGGTGGCTCAGTCCGTTGGGCATCCGACTTTGGCTCAGGTCATGATCTCATGGTTTGAGCCCTGAGTCGGGCTCTGTGCTGACAGCTCAGAGCCTAGAGCCTGCTTCACATGTTGTGTCTCCCTCTCTCTCTGACCCTCCCCTGTTTGTGCGCGTGCTCTCTCTCTCTCTCTCTCTCTCTCTCTCTCTCTAAGAAACAAACAAAACATTTAAAAAGGTTTAAAAAAAGCTAATTAAAAAAAGATATTTAATGTCATTTGTCATTAGGGAACTGAAAATAGATACAAAAATGACATAGCATTATACACATAAAAATGGCTAAAATCTTACAACCTGAGAATATAAATTGTTGACAAGGATATGAAACAACAAGAATTCTCACCCTTGTTTTGTGGAAATGGAAAAGGTACAGCCACTTTGGAAGAGAATTTAGCAGTGTTTGTTTGTTTGTTTGTTTGTTTGTTTGGAAAGCTAAACGTAGCCTTACCATATTATACAGCAATTATGTTCCATCTGATTTTGAAAATAATGGCCACCCAAAGCATGCATGTAAATATTTATATCATCTTTATTTATCACCAAACACTGAAAGCAACTGAATGTTCTTTAATGAATGTTTTTTTTTTTATTTCTGAGAGAGAGAGAGAGAGCCCGCGAGCGAGCAGGGGAGGGTCAGAGAGGGAGACACAGAATCTGAAGCAGGCTCCAGGCTCTGAGCTAGCTTCCAGCACAGAGGCCGACATGGGGCTCGAACCCACAAACCGTGAGATCATGACCTGAGCCAAAGTCGGACGCTTAACCGACTGAGCCACCCAGGTGCCCCTGAAACATTCTTTAATAGGTGAATGGATAAACAAACTGGGGTACATCTATACAATGGAATATTATTCAGTGATAATAAACAAAAAATAATCTATCAAGCTGCCAACAAACACAGATGAACCTCAAATGCATACTAAGTAAAACGGATAGTCTGAGAAAGCCACATACTATATGATTCCAATTTCATGACAGTTTGGAAAAGCAAAGTCATATAGGTAGCATACAGATAAAAGATTGCCAGGTGTTTGCAGGTGAGACAGTGCTGAATAGCTAAACTTTATGGGAGGTTTTAGGGAAGTGAAACTATACTGCTTATCCTATAATGGACTTTACAATTCCTAGAATTTTACAGTACAAAGAGTGGAAGTTATTTAGGAGCTGAGGACTCCCAGAATAGAATTCAGATGTGACAAAGGAATATAACTGTTACAAATTTATGAAACAAACTCACTAGGAGTGTTGAGGCAAGGAGGTACCAACTTACATAATTTTTATGGTTAGCTGAATCTGTAAGAGTGTAATAGCCTGTACATAAGGTTTGTGCTCTGATTTATAAAGTTGTTCCCTGTGGAGTTGTGTGTTATCAATCCTGAGACCACTATAGATAGATAGATAGATAGATAGATAGATAGATAGATAGATAGACAGGAATATAAATATTAAGTAAGTACATGGTGGAAAGCACTGGAATCACATACTTCATATACAAGCAAGGAGAAAAAGCTAGAATGACCTTTGTAGTTGATGGTATCAGTATGAATTCATATTTAGTTTAATACAAATACAGGTAGTTAAATGTAGAAATGTCTGGCCCCAGTGATCGTATACATGGGTTATGCATACATCTCTTTGCTCTATTAGCTGATAAAGCCTAGTACTAAGAACACCCTGAGAGAAGTAAAAACATAATACCTATATATTGGTTTCTCATACCACTAATAACAATAAATGGAAACAAGACTTCTTGCAGAAAGAACCGATTCTAAGACTTTAGCAGGAAATACATAACATGAGCCTATGCATTAATTATAATGCCAGAAAATTTAAAAAGTACCAAACACACAAACATACACACACCCCAATGTGGTTTTAAATGGAATACCAGTGTCAAGTGAAAAAGCTCCATTAAAAGCTGTTCTAAACCAGGAACAATTTGAGCAACTAAATAATTAGTGTTGGATTGTATACCACAATATAAAATAAATATTCATGAGTCCATACTGATATCAATCAATGATTGAATAAATAAGTAAATGAGAAGAATAAAGAAATCTCCTATGTAGAATTCCAAATAATTTATGTAAATACTCTGCCTTCAAGTGTGGAAGCACAAGTCCTTATCCCTTAAGTACAGCCTGAGCACAGTGAATTCTTCCAGAAGAGAATGATATGACAAAAAAGGAAGGAAGGTCAATTTTCAGTGGGGAAGACTGAAAAACACTACCTCAACCAGGCAATCAAGGTTAACACTAATAGTGATTAGTCACCTTGATAATATATGTACTTGATATTATGTTATGACAATGGCAATGACAATGTTACCTATGTGATCTTCCTTTCCAAACCATATACTTGCAGTCTACTAGTCTAATGAGACAATTAACAAGTAAATATCAATAATAAAGAAACATTCTAGAAAATACTTGGCCCATAATCCACAACTTCTCAAGGTCATCAAAAGTAAGAAAAGCCTGAAAAACAGTCTCATCCAACAGCTGCCTAAGCAGACATAACTACTAAATGTAATGCGGTATCACCCATCCATTTCAATCCTAGGTATATGACCAGGAGAAATGAGATCTAATGTCTCCCACAAAGCTATAAAATAATGTTTATTGGGTGCCTATATGGTTCAGTCAGTTAAATATCCAACTCTTGATTTTGGCTCAGGTAATGATCTCATGGTTTATGATAGACTAACAGTTCAGAACTTGGTTGGGATTCTCTCCCTCTTGCTCTGGCCCTTGCTTGCTCTCTTTCTTTCAAAAATAAATAAACTTAAAATATAGTGTTTATAGACACTTATTTCATAATAGTACAAACTGGAAACAATCTAAAAGTCAACAAAAGTATAATAGCAAACTATGGTTTATTCTCATAATGGAATAGTCCACAGTAACAAGGCAGAATGAATTATATATTATACAGGTAAAACCATGGATAAGTCTCAAAAACATTATGTTAGGGGGGAAAAGACAGATAAAAATGGTATAATTCCATTTACTTAAAATTTAAGAATAGGCAGAACAAATCTATTTCAAGTCATAATTAGCTTGAGTAGTGATTTCTCTGAGGTGAGAGTTTCTCTTGATGGGAAAGTGCACTGAGCTATCATGATGTAGATGGTGAATCCATTAATAGATACATACACAAAATATATTAGCATTATTTTTGATACGTATGTTACAGAAAGCAAATTATACCACAATTCAAAAGAAAATAATTACTTTTCTCGTTTTTAAATTAGACAGCCGGAGGCATACTGGAGATATCTGCTGAATTGCTGGACTTGAGAAAGAGTGTGTTTGTGATGGAAATCAAGACAACCTTTGATGACACCAAGTTTTAAGTTTCAGATGCATATGAGATACCACTGTAGTTATGATGTATAAATCTGGAAGTTCTGGGAGAAATACAGACTGGAGAAGCAACTAAATACTTCTGTAGGATGAGTTTTACCTAGATGATGAATATTTTCTGTTTTGGGTTTATATTAGGAGCAAGAATATAACCAGGATAAAATTTTACTCTTTAACTAGCATAATTACGCTTGTTGGTGCAAACCAGGTTAGTACCTCAGTTTGTGTCTAATACATATCAGACTCCCCATATTCTGTGGTCCATGGGTAAGGGTTTATGCCTTTCCACCAATAGCACAATTACCTTCATTTCCAATTTATTATCTTCTCCTGAGGAGCACTCTATAGATAAAAGACAGGTGATGATTGATTGATTGATTGATTGATTTATAGGTAGGATATGGCAACATATTTTTCTCATATATTCATCTCTAACAGAGCCTCTATATTATTTTAAAAATTAATCATCAAAAGAAAAATAAAGTATTTTTTAGAGGATATGACATTCTAAAATTTCAGTAAACAATTTAATGATATCTTTTTATGTATCTTTTCAATTGTCTTAAAAATAGAACTATTTCGTGAGATATAAACAGGATTATTGTACATGAGGTGGGTGTTTATACTAGAGAATCCATGCCTTTTACCTCCATCTAACAGGGGCTGACTATATTCCCTGTCTCATGACCTCTTCCTCCATCTCCAGTGATGGAACATCTTCTCTCTCTTCAATTACTTCCTTCTTCCTCTATCTGACCTTTCTGATTCCCTCTTATAAAGATCCAGTGATCACACTGAACACCACATCTCTGTAATCTAGGAAAGTGTCATCATCACAAAACACTTAATCATAAATGAAACTTGCCTTTTATGTTTTATGGTAGCACAGTCACAGGTTTCAGGGATTAGTACACAGACATCTTTTTTGTGGGGAGGACAAAGGGAGAGTTATTCAGCTTTCCACACTGATACAAACAGACTACATTTATTTTTTACTTTCTGATGCTCCCAATGACATGTAAGCTTCACAAGAACAAAGACTTCATATGCTATATCAATTACTCCATCCTCATGTCCTAGTAAAATATCTAGCAAACACTAGGTACTCAATATAAAGGCAGTAAAATGCAAATAGTTTATGAAAACTCATATCGTGAAAATAAGTAAGCTCTTAATACTAGTTCCTAAGAACTTATGTCACCAAAGAGAAAAAAGACGGATTGTAGTCTATCATCATATACTTACTTACCTACAAGTTGGCTCTGCTTTGAAAGGGAGGCAGATGAGAATGGAGATAAATGGAAAACACTATCCCAGATTTTCCTATAATATGCTACAGTTCACTGATAGGGATTTCTGCAGGACACAATGGGCTGTTTTCTTTATTACGACCTCTGACACTGAAATCATGCATTGAGCTGAAAACACAATCTTTTCTGATCTCAGATTATTCCCTTTCAGAGACAATAAGTCATTTCAAATTTCATTAGCAAACTCAACTTAGAAGTTTTAAAATTTATTATGTAGCTTTTGGACTTCTTTCTTACGGTGAGTCAATATCATAAGGAAATATTTTTTTCTAATCCCTATTAGTTTGAATGACTTTTAATTAGATTTAGTTTTCTTTGGTGATTTTTCTCTTTTTTGAATTTCCTCCCATGAGAATCTAAATTTGTGCAATATTGGGAACTAATGTGAATCCTGTATGATATCCATCCACCTATATTTAAGGTTACCAATCTCATATAAAGAGTAAGGGAAAATATAGAACTGATATGATTAATTCCAATAAATTACTTTACAAGTAAAGAAGTCATATTGTTTATGGGAGAGTAGTATAAGATCCATCAAAACTCAGGTAGTTTCATTATTGTTCACTTTTTTCCTTTTTTTGTGTGTGTGATGATGCAAGTTATCTCCCGACTTAGCACAATGCTCAAATTTAGATGCCATGTGACAAAGTTCTCTACTTACTTTGCTAGCTTTTCACATAAAATACAAACTAAGAGTAAATTATTGAAGGGCTGGCTTGTTGCATATCTTGGAACTCCTCACAATGTCCATATCTGTCTTTTTATGGCCTCCCATTGGCCCATGGTATCTTCCATTCCCTGGTCCTATATGCTGTATGATGTTGGTGACATTCTGTTGAGTATCACTTTCACTTGTAACTCAGAGCTATCATATAGAGTTAAGTAAAAAATTTAGCCTACCTTCATTATAGAGGACAGCTCAGTAAAAAAGAAAAAAATAACAAACCAAATATATGTAAAAGAGTCAAACTAATGGACAACGATACTCCTTGTTTTCCAGAGCTGAGATGGATTTTTCTGTATTTTTTATTCCTTATTTCAAAAGGATTTAGAGAAGGAATTTAAATACATAGATTCCAATCATCTTAATCCTAAACTAAATAACTATTTCTTTTATGAAACTCTTACCTTCCATTAGTATTTCAAATGTGTTATGAGTTTAGAACTGGTACTTACATGGTCATTTAAAGCAGAGGTTCTTAATAGGAAGGCGGGTGATATTGTCCCTCTGGGAATATCTGCAATCTCTGGAGATATTTCTGGTTGTCACAACTGGAAAAAATGCTGTTTTCATCTAGGGAAGAAGCCGGAATGCTGCTAAACATTCTCCAATACACAGGGCAGACCTCAACAACAAAAGAAATATCCAATCCTAAATGTCAAGTGTGTAAAAGTTGAAAAATCCTATTTAAAAGAAAAAAGAATTGGGTATACAATGTGTAATCAACCTAATTATATTTGTGTAAGGTTTATTTCCAAGTGTTGAGAGGAAAAAAAATCCTTACATGATATTTTAATTCATTGCTGTTGGCATAGACCAGGAACACAGATTTTTTCCCACAGTTTATTATGCAAAATAATAAGAGAAAAGTTTTAAAAGAAAATCTCAAAACAATGATGGGTGTCTTTGTTCTATTTAAAAATTAACTGGGAGGTAATCATCCTTTGAAATTAGTGGGAAGACACAATAAGATCTAGCAGGGACACATTGAAACACTGGTTGTTTCAGTCCAGTTTTTAAATTTTTTTTTTTCAAATCTGTGTTTTTGTTGAAGATTTGCTAATAAGAAGGAGAAAGCTCAATTAAACACTCAAAACTGAGTAGAATAAGGAAAAATCCCATACAGTATGCAGATAAAGTGCCATCTTCAGTTATGGGCCATTAACTGCTCATCAGCCCCCTCAGCTAAACCCTAACTACACAGGAGCATGGATTAACCCCTCAAACATGACAATGTTTAAATTGTGAATTAGGCCTAATGTCCATTTTTTAATTTCATTTTTCTATTTCATTTTACTTCTAGCAAATCTCTTGCCACAGGAGTTATAATGTTATTCTTTCCCTATAAAAATGCCTCATATTAAAATATGCAAGTAAATACTAAAAATATCACATGCTGCTTTTCATAGTCTCCTACAATACTATTAGAAAAACCACCACTGACTTACATTAACCATTTAACCACGCTTACTCCCTCTTAAGGGTTTCAAAATCAATGTTGCTAGGACATTAATAATACTAATGCGTATATGAATGTCCCATCATGGATTCCAAGAAATATCACTTGAAACTTATTTAATAAAATTAGTAAAAAATATTATATTGGAAAAATTCAATAACAAGTCAAAACAATTTCAATGATTTTCAATATATGCATGATATCCTTTCCTGAGTGAAATATATCAATTAGAATTTAGTAACTGTTGCCATCAGACCTATGTTGTGTACACTAATGACATATCTGGAATGTTATTTGGGAAAATGGGATCTATAATGAAGAACAAAAAGAAAAGAAGGTGAAGCAGAAAGAGGATAAGAGGAAATAAGAGGAAAAAGGGGAAGCAGAGAAGAGGGAGGAAAAGAAGGTCTTAATAGGTTTGGTTTTTTCTTCTATACCCAATTGTTTTTGAACTTAAAGGCCCAATCTAGAGTCATGTATCATCAAATATCTAAAAATGTGACACTATCTTTTCCATAACTAGAGGAGAAATTTACCCGTGATACAGATTGCCTTTCTTTGACAGAATATAGGCATTGTGATGGTTCAGTTCCCGACATTTTCCATGTTATCCTAAATAGGAAACCTGCTTAATTTCCCCTTCTATTATTTTACATTTATATTTTATATTTTTACATGTTCATCTTTACTTTTTCTTTACTTTCAAGATTGAGTTGAACTTTCTGCCCAGAGCTTCTCTTTCTCTAACTCATTCCCTCTCTCTGTCTCTCTTGCAAGAAGACTCACATTTTCCACAATCTACTCCCCAGAGTCCAAAGCCTTGCATTCTCCATAGGAGTCATCTTCAGTTTATGTCAGACAATTATCCTCTTTAATTTTTTTAGCAGAAATCTGAGGGGTTTTTTTCTTCATTTGCTACTACTTTTACAATTCCGTCTCTGGTTCTTAATTCCTTTAGTCTTAAATCTATCAGAAGAATTTTAATACTTTTAGTTCCCAATTTTTCCTAACTGGAAATCACAACAACAAATTACTGAATTGAGGATGCAATTGCTGTGCACCCTAAAGCTGTAAGGAAAGCCATGTCTAACTTGGGCCCTGATGTACAATTGTGAACATGAACATCCAAAGCCTTGATAAAAAGTGTCTCATACTGAAAGTATCATAAACACTCCTATGCCCACACTCACACAGAAGCAGAAACTTTGTTACAATTCATTTCTACATGGTGTATATCTACCTTCTTTATGAAAGTTTATCTGTGTTTAAAAATTTTTTTACCTCTTTCTTAACTTGGTTCCTTTCTTCTTCTACCACATGTAGGTTAAAAGAATTTGTTGGATCCTCTTTTCTCTTTCTATTCCAGAATTTTTGTCTTGACCACAAGATCAAAATTTGTTTTTAAGTTGATCCTATATATCTTCCGGAGTTTCTGATGTTCTTTTTTCAAAGTGTGAACTTTACTTTTTGTTCACATACCCAATTCTGAAGACTTTTTTTTTAAACCTGTTAACTGTGATTTTCCTTTTGCCTCCTGACAAATCTAATTCTTTGAGGTAAAATGTTCCAAAAACAGGTCTTCAAACTTCTTCCCTGATGTTTAGCCTTGTGATAATTCCAATTTATTTTTTCATCTCAATGTAAAGGGTATACATATTATTTTTGACACTTCTTTTATCTGTTTATTTATTAAATGTCAACCTTTCTCAAATACATTATGTTTAAACTCATATTTTGAATCCTATATATATATATATATGAGCATATTGGAGCTTGGTGCCATTCCAGTTTCTTAGTTCTCACTATGCAAAAGAATAAAAATCAATGATATTTGACTAGTAAACAATACATCACTCATCAATTCAAATGTTTCCCCGTCAAACCTTAAATCCTTTAAGTGAGACTGTCTTAGTCATTAAATTGCCTGCCAAACAGGCTTCCTGCTTGAAAAAAAATTGTAGTAGATGTGCAGTTCTGTATTCAATGTGGAGTTTCTGCCTATAGCTGATTGTAACCAATGATCTTGCCCTAATTTTAAACCTGAAACTTTTTTTTTAAATTTGTACTTATCTTGGAATCTCTAGGTGTAATATTGTCAAAAATGATTTATCTTGCTTTGGGAGGTTTCATTCCCATAAATTATAATGTTTTATGCATACACTGGCTGCAAATTGATGATATTCAGCAAATGTTATATTCCTGATGGAAAGACACAGATGGTCAGAATACAGCACTGATAAAGCCAACCTCACCAGGTTGTGATAGATAGACCCTTTGATAATTCTATGTTCACACCCTGAATAATTCCTCCCACTGTGTGTCGGTGGCATCTGTAACTTGCTTCTAATCAACTGAATATGGCAAAGGTGATGGATGTCATCCTCATGATTAGGTTATGCTATCTGGCCCTCAGACAGCACTGGTCTGATCACATTCTGCAATATAAGATTCTGCCTAAGCTGACTGAAAAAGACTCTTTTTGCCAGCTTGCTAAAATATGCTTTAAGAAAGCACTCATTATAAAGAATGAACAGAACTCTCTAAGAAATAGGGGTGGGCTCTAGGATCTGAGTATGCTCTTCAGCCAGAAGGAAATGCTGGATCCCCCAGTCAAACATCTGCAAAGAAAGGATTCTGCCCAACAACCCAAATAGATTTAGACTGAGGTCTCCTGAGTGAAGTCTCCAGATGAGAAAGCAACTGAATGAAAATCGTGATTGCAGCCTTAGGGCACTCTGAGCACAAGATTCAGATTAGCCGTGTCTAGACTTATTACTCATGGAGACTGTGAAATAACAAAGGCAAGTTGTTTTAAGCTACATAATTTGTAGTATTTTGTTGTACGACAACAGTAAAATACCTTTACAACGTATTTCTCAGAAGAGTATGGTTTTGAGAGACCACCAAAGGCTGCAGTTAGCTTTAACCTTTGAATGGCTTCCTTCTGGAGACCTGGACTGGGGAATATTTAATCTGGAAGTCCATTTCATTAAAACTAGAGGCCTACACTGATACTATCTTCATCCAAAATGTGGCCAATATTTTTACCATCATTCTGATCATATAGGCAGTGAGTTCCCAAGATGTGGAATCCACAACAGAAAAAAAGGCAAAGAAAAAAAAAACACCTAAAAAAGTAAAAGCCTTTACACACATACAAGTATGTTTTGTTTTCTTTCTTTAGGTCGTCCACCAATGCCTTAGCTCCTTATTATTATGAGTCAATTTTCTTATGTCCTTGTTTCATATTGAAATGTAAACATAGTAAATCATAAACACAAGGTATGATGGAAGAAATGTAATCTAATAAATAGTAATTACAATAAATGAATTAAAAAACAGGTTCTCGACTTAGGTTTTTTTAAGTTTATGTATTGATTTTGAGAGACACAGTGTCTGTGCTTGTGTGTGACCAGGGAAGGGGAGAGAAAAGGAGAGAGAGAATCCCTACCAGGGTCCATGCTAGCAGCATGGAGCCCAAAGCAGGGCTAAAGCCCATGAACCATGAGATCATTCCTGAGCTGAAATCAAGGGTATAGTGCTTAACAGACTGAGCAAGGCACCCCCTCAAATTAGATTGTTTTTTAAAGAGTCAATATTATGATATCTGAGAGACACATTTAAATAAATGAATAAAAACACCCATACAAAAATACAAGACAAATATTAACAACAACAAGGAGAAAAATGTAGTAGTTTTAAGAGAAGAAATATAACTGTGAGATGAAAAACATTATAAAGAATAAAGATACAAATTACCTACTGGTATAGGTAACGATAAATCAAAAAGACCATGAACATACATATTTGGCAAAATATGCTCAAATTATACAAAGCTACCAATGATAAGACTATTAATAGAATAAATCAATCAATATAGTTTGAGGTTTATATTAGGTACTGATTGGTTAAGCAGTATTTAGTGAAATTAAATAAACACATAACCTATGATTCAGTAATTCAGGACACACACCCATGCAAACAAAAGGAAAAAGAAAGGTGTGTGTGTGTGTGTGTGTGTGTGTACATGTATTTTTGTAATTAAGTTTTTTTTAGGAGGCCAGCATGTTTATAAAAAGACATTTAAAAATTATTTCTGATTTATTTCCTGTTTTGAATGAATATAGAATAAAATTTTTTTCAAGTTTTATTCATTTCTTAAAAATCCAGTATAATTAATGTATAGTGTTATATTAGTTTTAGGTGTACAATATTTGTATTTAGGCATACAATATTAGTTTTAAGTGTACAATATGTACAATTCTATACATGGCTCACTGCTCATCATGATGAGTGTATTCTTAATCTCCTTCACCTATTTCACCCATTTCCACACCCACCTACCCTCCAATAACCACCAGTTTGTTCCATATATTTAAGTCTGGGGTGGTTCCATATATTTTGTCTTTTTTCCATTGATCACTTATTTTGTTTCTTAAATTCCACATATGAATTAAATAAAATGGTATATGTCTTTCTCTGACTGACTTATTTCATTTAGTATTATTATACCCTCTAGATCAGATCTATCCATGCAGTTGCAAATGACAGAATTTTATTCATTTTTATGGCTGAGCAACATTCCATTTTATATATATATACACATACACACACACACACACACACACACACACACACACACACACCACATCTTCTTTATCCATTCATCTACTGATGGATACTTGTGCTATTTCCATAGTTTGGCTACTGTAAATAATACTGCCATAAACAAAGGGGTTGACATATAATTTTTCATAACATTATTTTATAATACATTATATTTCTGAGGTTTCTTGTTATTTCCACTTTCAGTTCTGATGTTGAGTATTTGAGTCCTTTCTCTCTCTCTCTCTCTTGCTCTCCCTCTTGCTCCACTCGTCCTCTTTTTTTATGAGCCTCACTAATGGTTTATGAATTTTGTTGAGTTTCTCAAATAACCACCTCCTAATTTCATCAATCTTTTCTATTTTGCTGTTGTTCTATTCTTTTGTTGTTTACATTACATTTATTTCTGCTTTATTATTATACTTTCTTCTCCCGGTCTGGGATTCTGTTTCTTCTTCTTCTTCTAGCTCCTTTAGGTGTAAGGCTAGGTTGCTTACTTGAAATTTTTCTTGTTTCTTGAGGCAGACCTGCATGGCTATAACCTTACTTCTTAAAACAGCTTTTTCTGCATCTGCTTTTATTATCGTTTGTCTCCATGTATTTTTTATCTCCTCTTTGATTTCTTGCTTTACTCCTTCATTATTTGTTAGATGCTATTTAACATCCATGTATTTGTGTTCTTTCCAGATTTTTTTCTTGTGGTTGATTTTTACTTTCATAATATTGTGGTCAGAAAAAATGCACGTTGTGACTTCAATCTTTTTGAATTTGTTGAGACTTTTTTTGTGGCCTAACTTGTGATGCATTCCAGAGAATGTTTTATATGCACTTGAAAAGAATGTGTATTCTGCTTTTTTTTTTTTTTTAGAATGGAGTGTTCCGAATGTATCTATTAGATTCATGTGGTCCATGGGGCGCCTGGGTGGCTTAGTTGGTTAAGCGTCTGACTTTCGCTTGGGTCATGATCTCGCGGTTCGTGGGTTCGAGCCCGGCGTCGGGCTCTGTGCTGACTGCCAGCTCAGAGCCTGGAGCCTATTTCAGTCTGTGACTCCCTCTCTCTCTGACCCTCCCCTGCTCACGCTGTCTATCTCTCTCTCCTAGAAATAAATTAAAAAAAAAAAAAAAGATTCATGTGGTCCAATGTGTCACTCAAAGCCACTGTTTCCTTGTTGATTTTCTGTTTGGATAATCTATCCATTGATGTAAATGGAGAGTTAAAGTCCCCTACTCTTATTGTATTACTATTTATTGCTTCTTTTATGTTTGTCAATTGGTGTTTTCTCTATCCCATGATGAAAGTATAAATATTTACAACTATTATATGTTTTTGTTGGATTGTTCCCTTTACAATTCTGTAGTGTCCTGCTTTGTATTTTGTGTGGTCTTTGGTTTAAAGTCTATTTTTGCCAATATAAGTGTTGCTACCTCAGCTTTCTTTTCACTTCCATTTGCATGATAAATGTTTTTACACCTCTTCACTTTCAACCTGCATGTATCTTTAGGTCTGAAAGAAGTCTCTTGTAGGCAGCATATACATGGGTCTTGCTTTTTCTCTATTCCATAACCCTATGTCCATTTGTATTCAAATTAATTAGTGATGAGCATGTAATTATTACATTTTTCTTACTGATTTTACAGTTGCTTTTTGTAGTTTTCTCTGTTTCTTTCTTTTCTTGCTCTCCTCTATTGATTTCCTGACTTTCTTTAGTGATATACTTGGATTACTTTTCCCTATTTTTTTGCATGCAAACCAGTTACTACTTGTTTTTATTTGTGGTTACTGTTAGGATTGTATATACTATCTTGTGTATATAACAGTCTATATTAATTTGTTAATATATTCACTTAAGTTCAAATTCATTCTAAAAGCACTAATGTTTCCCCTCCCTTTCTGACATTTTATGTATATGGTATCATACTTTAGCACCTTTTATTATTTTTGTGAATCCCTTAACTAAATTTTAGAGAATAGTTAGTTTCACTGCTTTTGTGCTTCCTGCTTTTCTTATGCTTGCTTGTAGTCTTTCCTTTTCACACACAGAAACTCCCTTAACATTTTTTAAAGGACAGTTTTGTAGTGATAAATTCCTCTAACTTTTGTTTGTCTAGGGAATTCTATCTCTTCTATTCTGAATGGTAGTCTTGCTGGATAGAGTAGTCTTGGCTGTAGAATGTTCTCCAGGCCTTTGAATATATCATGGCACTCCTTTCTGACCTGCAAAGTTTCTGCTTAAAAATCAGCTGATGTACTTATGTGATTTCCCTTGTATGTGTTTTCTCTTGCTGCTAAAATTCTCTCTTTAACACTACTTTTTGCCATTTTTGCCTCCTTGAATTGATTTTTGGGGGGGCTCCCTGTCCTCCTGGATCTATATTTCTGCTTCTCAGGATTGGGAAGTTTTCAGCTATTCTTTCTTAAAATAAATTTTTCTGCTCCCTTTTCTCTCTCTCCTCTCCATCTGAGATCCCTATAATGTTAATTTAATTATCCTTAATGGTGTCACTAAGTTCCCTTAATATATTCTCATTCTTTATTAATCTCCTTCTTTCCCCTTTCAGCTTGATTGCTTTCCATTACTCTATCCTCCCTGTTACTGATCCATTCTTCTACTTTCTCTAGTCTACTATTTATTCCACTACTGTATTTTTAGTTTCAGCTATTGAGTTCTTCATTTATGATTGGTTCTTTTTCTATTTTTCCTGTCTCTTTGTTGAGGGTCTCACTGAGGTCCTCCACCCTTTTCCCAAGTTCAGTAAGTATCTTAATGAGAATTACCTTAAATATTCTATCCGGCATATTACTTATCTCCATTTCATCTAACTCTCTTGCGGTGATGTTGTCCTGTTCTTTTATTTGGGACATATTCCTCCATGTCCTCATTTTGACTAATCTCTAGGTTTGTTTCTGTGTGTTAGAAAAGTAAGGTATATATCCTGCTCATAAAAGTAGTAGCCTTAAGAAGAAATCCTGTGGTATCCTGTAATGCAATGTACCCTATTCACCAAAGCCTGGTACTTTAGGGGTTTTGGCTATATGTGTTGCATGGACCCTACTGTTGTGGTTGAGCCTTCATTCCAGTCATTTATAATGGCTCTCTTTGTCTGCTATGGGCAGGGTTTGGTCCCTGTGTTATTAATGGGCCAGTCTTGGGCCACGATGGCCTAGAGTGGGGTCAGAACTGGCATATTCCAGAGATTGTGGTTGCACCAAACTGCAAAGTACTCTTCCTATGTTGTTCCATGTCTTTCATTGTGGGTGGGACCTGCAGTGAAACCAGATGTCTGCAAACTATTTCAGCTGGGGCTGCAGTAAAACTGGTGTGCACAGTTATCTTCTCCTCTCCCTAGGGCAGAAGTTACTTTGGAGTGGCATTGGCCTCTGTCAGGGCTGTTTGTACAATGTCACATTTGTGGCCCCATTTTGGATATGGTTCTGTTGAGGTCAGGTTGGAGGGAGCTAGTCCACAAAAGAGTGCAGTGGTGGAGCATGCTGTCAGCAAGGTAGGTGGAGATTGTTCATGCTGTATTGGTTCCCAAAAGTGTCTATGTGTCTAGGCTGGGGTTGAAGGAGGGATATGATACCTATAAGCTCTTTGGCTCTTGGAGAGGTATTCCAAAGATCCTTACCCCTCCAGCACACCTCTGAGATTAGAGGGGGAAATAAATCTCTCCTTTGTACACCCCAGGTATTTTTCAAACTGCTGCTCTAATACTATATTTAGGCAGGGCTCTTTGTTGCGCTATCTACTGAAAGGTGGGGACTATGTTTCCTCTCACCCTCTGCTCTCCCAGAGCAGAGCCATTGATTTTTTAAAGTTTTAGCTGTTAAGCTTCGCTGATAGCAAAATTTTGAGAATTTAAACCCCTCCAGTTCTCAAAGCCAAATGTTATAGAGACTTGTGCTCCCAGAGCAAGTCCCTCATGCCTGGAGAGCCTGATGTGTAGTCTGCTCCTCTCCATTCTCCATGCTTGTAGTTGCTCTTCCTCCCATGGACAGTCTTTCAGGTTTTCTTGTTTCCCAACCATGTTTCTGTCCTTCCTATCATTTTCAGTGTGGCTTGTTCTCTACATTTAGCTATGGAGAGTCTGTTCTGCCAGTCTTCGGGTTGTTTTCTGGGTTATTTAAACTGGTGTGGGTGTTATCTAGTTGCAGCCATGGGATGAAGTGAGTTTAGGATCCTCCTACTCTGCCATCTTCCCCAGAAAGCCTGCCTTCTGTCTAGAAAATAAAACTTTTTAAATGAAAGTTGTTTCTGATAAATTTGCCAAGTGAGAAGGATAAATCATAAAAAATGTGCTTATATTCTTCCTTCATTCATATAAAATAATTTAACTTTTGAGTAAGTAAATCATAGAATGATTTAACTTTTCATCTTTCAGGCCTGGACATACTATTTCAGTTTATGATATTACTCATTGCTGTCCCTTTATACACAGTAGATCATCAATTTAAAAAGGTGAGTTCCAGTTTCTCTAATAAATGTTTCAATGTAAAGAAGTTGCTAAAATAATTCTGGTATCACAGAACTTGGAGAAATGAACCAGAAAGCCAGCTCTTGTGTTCTAGGACAGAGCAGAAGGAGGAATAAAAGCTTTCTCTCAAGCATATCATATGTGTTTAGATGATGCCAAAAAGCCAATCACACTTCTGTGATTTGTTTATATATATATTTTTGTTTGTTTGTTTGTTTGTTTATATATTATATATGTTATATACATACACACATAACTGAGGAAAGCAGCAGTCAATTTGAGACCCAAGAGGAATCATAAATATTATATCCACTGTCAAGTACATTAGTCTGCATAAAGGCAGCACAGGCAATGTGAGAAATGGTAATACAAGAGGGCAGGGGTTGTGAAATGAAGGACATCATTGTTGCTTAAAATCTGACAGCAGGAGAATAAGAATTTTCTGAAATAAAATAACTTATTTATTTGTATACAAAACACATTAATATTTGTTTAGAAGACCATTTGTTAAGAACTTAATAGACTATACGAGTGGAGATTTTAAAGAAGCTATTTTCAATTCCTCAGTTTTTCTCCCTGCCATTAGAAATGTTTTCTGCATTAGAATTTTTTTTAATATTAAAGCTTTTACTTCTCTGGTTTGCAAATATGAAGAATATGTGATCCAATACCTCAAGAACTTTTAACCTAGGAAGAAAAGTAATATATGTGTTCATGCCAACCTATCATATCTTATTCAGTTTGCAGCTACAAGTAGAGGAAAGTAAATGTGCACCAACAATAATAATTTAATAGGAGAATATATAATTCAATGCTAATATTTTTGAAGAAACAAACTGTATCTCAAGGAGGCAATGCCCTAGCAAATAGCATTATGCTCTATTCAAATCCAGCTTTGTGCCCTGGTAATTTTTGTTATGACTATATAACATGACTGGATTACACGATATACAATGGCCAAAGAATGTCACATAAATTCCCATCAAGAATTACAAGAACATTCAGATATAAGGCATGGAGTCCTTTTGCATCTATTCAACTTGATTCTCTTCAAATATGATAGAAAAGAAATAAAAATGTGGGCAAATACTTAAAAGCAAAGCAAATGGGGTTGGGTGGAAATGGAAGAGGGAGATCTGTGAAAGCTTAAAGCAGAGATACAAGATCAAATGGAAAGATAAGCACATTCCCAAAAGCTGGATAAAGGATAGAGGCTTATTAGCAAATTATTCAAACCAGAATATTTTTAAGTACATAATACTAGCAGAAAAGGAAAAAGCTGGAGAAGGGGAAACCTCAGAGAGACTTGGACTGAATACAGGAGTGTGAAGTGAGAAGAGGTTATGAAAACAGTTTAATTAACTGAAACTCTGTCAACAGGACTTTATTACAGTGTCATTTGTCACCTAGGCATATAACAGACAGCTTTCGTTAAATAAATAAAATTAACTATCTTCACAAAATAATACTGTTGGCACGGTATCAATACTTCTAGAATAATTATCTTTTCACTGGGGAAATCAGTGTAATCAGTACTTGAGGGGAATCAGTGTAAGGTCGCCTTCTCATTCAATAAAAGCTCATGATCCACCATGCCTTTCCATGGAACCCCAGTAAAGTACCCTAATTTGTGGAGAAAACTTTTTGATGAAACAATCTTATATTACAGTAGCAGAGAAAATGCAACTGTATACATAAAGTGACCAGTCATTCTTTCTTAAATTAAAACAGATATGTAAATATTACAATACTGCATGGAAAAGCATATTCCAAGAAAGCGAAACACCAAGAGAAATTAAAGAAACAAGTTTTTAAAGAAAAAGAAGGCCGGGGAGGGCGCCTGGGTGGCTCAGTCAGTTAAGCGTCTGACTTCAGCTCAGGTCATGATCTCACGGTTAGTGGGTTCAAGTCCCGCATCAGGCTCTGTGCTGACAGCTAGTTCAGAGCCTAGATCCTGTCTTCGGATTCTGTGTGTGTGTCTCTCTCTGGCCCTCCCCTGATCATGCTGTCTCTATCTCTCTCTCAAAAATAAATAAAACATTTAAAAAAAGAAAAAGAAAAGAAAAAGAAGGGAATCTGGAAATGATCTGCTAACAAATTATTGTATTCACTTCTAGTGTAAGACACTTGCAATATGTAAAAATCTTACTCCCAACTTACATCTTTTCAGCCCTGTGAGAACTGTTAAAAGACTTTTTTCAAGCAGAAGGAAAATAATATAGACTAAAAACTTAGATCTACATAAAGAAATGAAGAGTGTGGAAGAGAGAATAAATGATTTTTAAAATTTTTATTATTTTTAATTAACCTAAAGATAAATGTTTGAGGTAATAGTATCAATGTATTGGATGATTATAACATGTGAATAAGTGAAATGAATGATGGTGGACTGAAGAGATGGATAGGAGAAATTGAGAATTATCTTTATAAGGTAACTACACTACTTATAAAGTGATACAGTGTTATTTAAAAATAAACTTGATTAGTTAAAAATATGTATTTCAAAGGAAAATAATTAACAAAATTTTTAGAAATAAGTATGATTGATATATTAAGGGAGCAGTTACAGTGGGATCAAACAAAATAATTAAGCAGAGGAGATCTAAAATGAGAACAAAGAAATAACAAATTAACAGAAAATAGAAACATGATAGATATTAATTGAATTATGTCAATAATCATTTTAAATGTAAATCATTTAAATATACCAATTAAAATATAGAGATTGTCGGGGCGCCTGGGTAGATTAGTCGGTTAAGCGTCTGACTTTCGCTCAGGTCATGATCTCAAGGTTCATGGGTTCGAGCCCCACGTCGGGCTCTGTGCTGACAGCCAGCTCAGAGCCTGGAGCCTGTTTCCAATTCTGTGTCTACCTCTCTCTCTGACCCTCCCCTGCTCATGCTGTCTCTCTCTCTCTCTCCTAGAACTAAATAAAACATTTTAAAAAAAAATATAGCGATTGTCAGAGTAAGAAAACAAAATAAGAGACCCAACTATATGTTGTATACAAACCTCCTTTAAATGTTAGCACTCAAAAAGGTGAAAAGTAAAGGTTGGAAAAAGATACATGAATCAAAAACCTGTGTTACCTATGATAATTTCAGATACCACAGACTCCAAATCAGGAAGCTCATCTGGGATGTTGATATTACATAATGATGAAACAATCAATTCTCCAAGAAAGTATTTTATTTTATTTATTTATTTTTTTTTATTTATTTCCAGGAGAGAGAGAGAGACAGCGTGAGCAGGGGAGGGTCAGAGAGAGAGGGAGTCACAGACTGAAACAGGCTCCAGGCTCTGAGCTGGCACTCAGCACAGAGCCTGACGCGGGGCTCGAACCCACGAACCGTGAGATCATGACCTAAGTGAAAGTCGGACGCTTAACCGACTAAGCCACCCAGGAGCCCCTCCAAGAAAGTATTCTAATTCTAAATGTATATATACCTAAAAGGAATGTCAAAATAGGTGAAGTAAAAATTGATGAAACATTAGAGAAACAGACAAATTCACTAGTACAGTTGAGACTTCAACAGTCCTCTCTCAGCAACTGACAAATCAGTAGAATATACTTCACATGAACAGCATTATTAAACTATTTTACAGAATTTATATCTATAGACTACTACACCTAGCAATAGAAAACATTCTTTTGAAGCTCATAAGTACTCTACAGACTACTACGTCCAACAATAATAGAAAACATATTCTTTTGAAGTGTTCAAAAAAGACTACATTCTGGGACACAATACACACTTTAACAAATTTAGAAGAAAAGCTATTAAACAGTATGTTCTCAGACCACATGAGAATTAAACTAGAAATCAATAATACATAGATAGCTAGAAAATGCCCAAATATTTGGGGATCCAACAACAGGTTCTTAAATAGCACCTGAGTCAAAGAAAGTTCTCAAGAGAAATTCAAAAGCATTTTGAAAGGAATAAAAATAAAAACAGAACTTATCACAATTTGTGGGATGCAGAGAACATAGTACTTAGAGGGAAACTTATAGAATTAAAGTCATATGCTGAAAGAAATGAAAGTTCTTTGAGCTTTCTATGAGGTTCTTTGAGGTTCTATGAAAGAAATAACCTAAGCCTCCAATTTACTATGCTAGCGGAAAGTCCAGTATGACTGGTGTCCTCATAAGAGAAGAACAGTCAAAGGCACATAAGGAAGAAGGCCATGTTACCTAAATAGAGGCAGAGATTGGAGTGTTGCATCTACTATCTAAGGATTGCCAAGTATTGTCTGTAACAACAAAAGCTAAGAGGAAGGCATGAAACAAATTCTCTCCTAAAGCTTTAGAGAGAGTGTGGTTCTGCCAACACTTTGATTTCATACTTCCAGCATCCAAAATGATGGTAGAATAAATGTCTCTTGTTTCTTAGTTGCCAGTTTGTGGTAATTTATTACAGCAGCCTAGGAAGCAAATATAGGTAGAGGAGCATACGATGATGAGATGACATCAGTACTAAATGTAATTTCATATCCTGGATGGGATTTTAGTATATGTGCTGCTAAAGCAATCATTCCTGGATGGGATTTTAGAAGAGGGAAAAAAAAAAAAAGATATGAGAAAAATATTGTGGATGTAAGAATAATATATGGACTGTACTTAATAATCATGTATCGCTATAGATTCATTAATTGTGATAAACATACTACATTGTTGTAATATGTCAATAACAGGGAAACATGTCCTGAGCATATAGAAATTCTTAATTTCTGCAATAATTCCATGAATTTAAAACTGCTCTAGAATTTTTTTATAAAAATATCTTATATATATTAAAACATGAAATACAAGTACACACACATAAGAATGAACAAAGAAAGACTGATCATAAACAATTAATGCACTCTGAGATATTTGAGATAATGTTGCTTTGACAGAATGTGTTTCAATGAAAAATTACACAACTGAGAAAAGAAATAGCATTGGAAACTTTTTATAGGACTAAGAAAAAGAAAAATTAAATGACTTTTGAAAATATTTCCCAGAATTTAAAGCCAAAATACCTAAAAGAAAAGGTAAGATCTAGATTATTCTAGGGAGTTATAGGTGATTGCTGGATGAATGTTTGTGTTTCCCCAAATTCTTATGTTGAAATCTAACCCATAAGGTGATGGTATTAAGAGGTAAAACTTTGGGAGGCACTGAAGTCATGAAGGAGGAGCTTTCATGAATGAGATTAGTGACCTCAAAAAAGATATGAGATAGAATGAGCTTGCCGCTTCCACCATGTAAGGGCACAGGGAGAAGATACTGTCCATGAAGTGGGAAGAGGGTTCTCACTAGAACCCAACCATGTTAGCCTCTTATCTTGGATTTCCTAGTCTCCAGAAGTAAATTTTTTTGTATGTAAACTACCCAATCTGTGGTCCTTTTATATAGCAGCTCAAAGAAACTAAGACAGTAGCATAGAAAAAACAAAGAAAATGGATAGAAAGAAATTATCAAATAAAAAATCAAAGAATTTCCAAGACAGGAAGAACACAAATTATTAGCATGAAAGGGACTTACTAGACCAAGGAGAACAAATGGCGGGGAGAAGAAGCAAACACCTCTCTACTTAGTTATCCTTTAAATTTCAAAACATTACAGGTAATTTTGTGGAAGCAGGTAGAGAAGAGGGAGAGTAGGGATGCTAGGGTATACACTCATAAAAAAAGACATCGGGGAATGCAGGCAGCTGGGCCCACACCAACAGAACGACTCAGTATCAACTCAGGGTTGCCTGACCTGCTTGTCTTGGTATGGGTCTTGACCATATAAGTATGCCTAATAGCAATTCTTGTACCTGTAAGTGACTACCTTCAATCATCACCCTCTCTCACCTCATCACAGGCAAGGTATAGAAAGTCTGAGACCTTTGAAACCCATATTATGCAAAGGCTCCTTCTGGAAGACCAAATGATTTAGAACTAACTGGGCAAGCAGGTTGAGAATCAGTCATTTCATAAAAAAGCTTTTATTTGCTGTGTATAATATTATAAAATAACATTATAAAATTAATATAGTAATGGGTGCCTGGGTGGCTCAGTCAGTTAAGCATCTGACTTGATTTGGCCTCAGGTCATGATCTCACAGTTCATGAGATCAAGCCCCATGTCAGGCTCACACTGGCAGAGCCAAGCCTGCTTGGGATTCTCTCTCTCTCTTTCTTTCTGCCTCTCCCATGCTATCTCTCTGTCTCTCTTGCTCTTTATCTCTCAAAATAAATAAACATTTTAAAAAATCAATATAATAATATCCCAGCTAACCCAAGATAGCAAGAGAAAGTTGGGAAATATAGTTACTGCTTAGACAGAAATAACATTAGGACAATGGGTTCTGGTTTACTATTTATTTCAGATAGCAGAGATTAGGCTACATGATAATATTTTAGAAACAATGCATCAGCAGGTAAATCAACAAATATCTTAGGAGTCTAGAATTCTTCACATTATTGAATTCAAAGCATACAATACACTGATGGCTATGTAAAATGGTTTGCACTAGACTGAAAACCCCATGAAATAGATCTTTGGTCCATGACAGAAGAACTACTAGAACCAATGTTGGGATTCCCTAGGTTATTATATGAGTGAACACTGAAGAAAAAAAAAAAAGGAAAACAAATAGAAACAAGAAGGCAAAATATATCCAAGCTCAACTGAAAGAGGGCTCGGAACATCAGAATGGCTAAAATTAACTTCTCAGGCAATAACAGATGTTGGAGAGGCTGTGGGGAAAGAGGATCTTTTGCACTGCTGGTGAGAATGCAAACTGGTGCAGCCATTCCGGAAAACAGTATGGGGGTTCCTCAAAAAATTAAAAATAGAACTACCCTATGACTCAGTAATTGCACTACTAGGTATTTATCCAAAGGATAAAGGAATGTTGTTTTGAAGGGGCACAAGCACCCCAATGTTTATAGCAGCACTATTGACAATAGCCAAAGTATGGAAAGAGCCCAAATGTCCATCGACAGATGAATAAAGAAGTGGTATATGTTATACAATGGAAAGCTACTCAGCGATCAAAAAAGAATGAAATCTTGCCATTTGCTACAACATGGGTGGGACTAAAGTGTTTTATGCTAAACAAAATAAGTCAGTCAGATAAAGACAAATATGATTTTACTCATTTGAAATTTAAGAATCAAAACAGATGAAGCATAAAGGAAGGGAAGCAAAAATAATATAAAAACAGAGAGTGAGAGGGGTGCCTGTGTGGCTCAGTCAGTCAAGCATCCAACTGGCTCAGGTCATGGTCTCACAGTTCATGAGTTCGAGCCCCATGTTCAGCTCTGTGCTGACAGCTCAGAGCCTGGAGCCTGCTTTGGATACTGTCCTTTGAATTCTCTCTCTCTCTGTCCCTCTCCCACTTGCACTCTGTCTCTCTCTCTCTCAAAAATAAATAAACGTTAAAATTAAAAAAAAAAAAAAAAAAACAGAGGGAAATAAACCGTGAGAGACTCTTAAATACAGAGAACAAACTGAGGGTTGCTGGAGGGTGTTGGGTCAGGGGGATGGGCTAAATTGGCAAGGGGCTTTAAGGATGCCACTTGTTGGGATGAGCACTGGGTGTTATATGTAAGTAATGAATCACTAAATTCCATTCCTGAAATATACATATATATATATGTGTATATATATGTATATATATATATGTATATATATGGAAACCTAAATGTTTGCAATTTTAGAATTTCAATGTGAAACTTTTAAAAAATAAAAACTCATGTTGTTTAAAAAAAATAAATAAAGTCATGCACCTTGACGGTGGGGGAAAAAAGAGAGAGCTCTGAAGAAGAGAATTATTTTGGAGTTAAAAGAGAGTGATGTCCTTGCCTAGAAGATGCAGCAAATAAGCAGCATCAGAATCTGGATTGTATATAAAGCTTTCTCGTCTTTTGTTTCAGATTCTAATTGTCTTTGTGTTCTGCAATTAAAAGCCTTGGACCTATAATGGATATCACAAGTGGCTGGAAGCCCTGAGGATAAGAATCAGATCACGATCTTATTGTAACATCATAGTGATCTATGCTAAGGATTAAAGTTAGCCTTGAGGATTTTGCCATCCATTTGATTGAAATAATTTAGGCCTAAAATATTATTTCTAAAGCAAATGGTTGGAACTACTATCAAAGTAAAAACTTGAAAATTTCAGTTTCCTGGCTAAGCCCTCAAGGTTTCTCAGAGCCATATCTAACTTGCACTTTCTGTTCTACATGGAAATTGAAAATACTTTCACACAGGCAATGATTACAAGGCTTACTGAAACATTCACATCACAATGGTGGACATATAACATTAGCGATTCAAATTAGGCATCACAGGTTCTGACAACTTTAGTTGTCCTTAAGAACTTCAGTGTTGAAGGACAACATTAGAAAATATTTGCCTTCAGGTTTATATGTTTAAATTCCTAAAAATTCTAAATTTCTCACTAACTAGATAAAAACAAGCAGTTTTTCTTTAGGATGACATTTCACATTATTTCTTTAATATCACACATGAAAACAAGGATGTCACTCACCTGTGCTAAGAAATAGAACTAAGGTAAATGTAAAAGGTATAAATGAGTCATATTTGCAATAAAGAATAATTTTAAAGTTGTTCTTACTTTTATCAGCATTTCATTTATTTAAGGCTCTAAATTTATCTTATGTCAGATATAATTTTATTTGTCCATTTGGACTTGAAGAAAGGGGAAGAAATATTAGAAAGGAAAAATTCTGAATTTAGAATTTTGAGTTTGAAATCTGACTTGAAAACTATGTAAATATAAGCAATTTTCTTAAACTAACTGAAAAACATTTTATATGTAAAATGTAGATAGCAATATCTACTTATAAAATAATTTGTGCAAAACAGAGGACCAAGGGGGAGAAGAAGGGCGGAAATGGTGGGGGAAAGGGGGAGAGGCAAACCATGAGAGACTCTTGAATGCTGACAAAAACTGAGGACTGGTGGATGTGGGGGAGGAGGGGTGGGCATGGAGGAGGGCACTTGTGGGGATGAGCACTGGGTGTTATGTGGAAACTAATTTGACAATAAACTATTTGTAAAAATAAATAAATAAATAAATAAATAATTTGTGCAAAATATTCAGTATAATCTCTAACATACTAAATACTTAACTGTTAGATATTTCATTCTAGACACAAAGAAATGGAAAAACATTCCATGCTCGTGGATAGGAAGAATAAATATAGTTAAGATGTCATTACTACCCAAAGCACTCTACACATTCAATGCAATTCCAATCAAAATTGCACCAGCATACTTCTCAAAACTAGAACAAACTATCCAAAAATTTGTATGGAACCACAAAAGACCCCGAATAGCCAATGTAATACTGAAAAATAAAACCAAAACGGGAGGGATCACCATCCCAGACTTTAGCCTCTACTACAAAGCTGTCATCATCAAGACAGTATGGTATTGGCACAAAAGCAGACACATAGACCAATGGAACAGAATTGAGAACTCAGAAGTGGACCCAAAAGTATACAGCCAACTAATCTTTGACAAAGCAGGAACGAATATCCGATGGAAAAAAAGACAGCCTTTTTAACAGATGGTGTTGGGAGAATTGGACAGCAACATGCAGAAGAATGAAACTAGATCATTTCTCACACCATGCACAAAAATAAACTCAAAATGGATAAAGAACCTGAACGTGAGACAGGAAACTATCAACACCCTAGAGGAGAAAGCAGGAAACAACCTCCTTGACCTCCACCGCAGCAACTTCTTACTTGACACATCCCCAAAAGCAGGGAATCAAGAGCAAAAATAAACAATTGGGACCTCATCAAGATTAAAAGCTTCTGCACAGCCAAGGAAACAACCCAGAAAACTAATAGGCAACCAACAGAATGGGAAAAAATAATTGCAAATGACATATCAGATAAAGGGTTAATATCCAAAATCTATAAGGAACTCACCAAACTCCACGCCCGAAAAACAAACAACCCAGTGAAGAAATGGGCAGAAGATATGAACAGACACTTCTCCAAAGAGGACATCCAGATGGCCAACAGACACATGAAACGATGCTCAGCATCCCTCCTCATCAGGGAAATACAAATCAAAACCACACTGAGATACCACCTCACACCAGTCAGTGTGGCTAAAATGAGCCAATCAGAGAACTCTAGATGCTGGCGAGGATGTGGAGAAACAGGCACCCTCCTACACTGTTGGTAGAAATGTAAACTGGTACAGCCCCTCTGGAAAACAGTGTGGAGGTTCCTCAGGAAACTAACAGTAGAACTCCCCTATGACCCAGTAATAGCACTGCTAGGAATTTACCCAAGGGATACAGAAATGCTGAGGCATAGGAGCACATGTACCCCAATGTTCATAGCAGCACTCTCCACAATAGCTAAAACCTGGAAAGAGCCTAAGTGTCCATCAACAGATGAATGGATCAAGAAGATGTAGTTTATCTATACCATGGAATACTACATGGCAATGAGAAACAATGAAATCTGGCCATGTGTAGCAACATGGATTTACCTTGAGGGTGTTATGCTGAGTGAAATAAGTCAGGCAGAGAAGGACAAATATCATATGATTGAACGTATAGGAGGATTAGGAGGAACTTGACGGAGGAACAAGGGGGAGAAGAAGGGGTGAAATGGTGAGAGAAAGTGAGAGAAGCAAACCATGAGAGACTCTTGAATGATGACAAAAACTGAAGACTGATAGATGTGGGGGGGAGGGGGGATGGGCATGGAGGAGGACACTTGTGGGGATGAGCACTGAGTGTTATGTGGAAACTAATTTGACAATAAACTATTAGAAAAAAAGAAAAAAGAAAAAAAGATATTTCTTTCTAAAAGGAATAAAGATTTTAGAAACTTAAAAACATTGTAATGTTGAATTCTTGGAAATCTGATTTTATGCACAAAAATTAATAACATTTCTTTAGTATTGGATAACAAATTAGATGTTTGTCTGTTTCTCTCACATTTTATAGGCAAGCAATCTACTTGCAAATAGTGTCTCCTCATTCAGATATTCATAACTATTAATTGCTGTTGTTAAAATAAATTGACTAGAATGATCCAAAAACTTGAAATAATAGCAGTGACAGCAGCTATTCCAGTTTTGTTTCTATCTAACAGAAAAAAAAAAGCTAAATTTTTCAAATAAAGCAAAATACTGGGTATTAATGAGGTGGATTTTTAAAAATCATTTTGATAGGATTTGAGGTCCTATCTTTTATACGAAGAAACTGTAGTAATCTTCTACTAATTTTTTGTTTTCTGCCATTTGTTTTCAGAGCTATTAAAATCATGTGCTTTCCCTTAATCTTCTTAAATGTTTAGCTTTTTTTTCTATTTTATACTTTACAAATTTTTTTTTTAAATGCAGTACTGCATGTCATGTATTTTATTTTATTTTAAATAAAGACAGACTGCCACATACAGCACTCACTTGGCTGTGTCTGGAATCTTGGGAGTTTTACTATCCTACTTTCATCCACAAATGGACATTGAGAGCTTGTCTGGAGGTGCTAGCAGGAGAGCGCAGCTACTCCTATAGGCTTGACCAAAGACTGATCCTCCTCCATCTAGGTCATCCTCTTTCACCGAGCATGAAGCTTCAGGAGGGAGGCACATGTAGTGGTGAGGGAGGAAGGAGACACCCGCCTAGCCAGTCAGATCAACCAAATCAACCCTGGTGATCAGTGGGGTGACAGATGTCATAGTCAGATCGTCCTCATATCCACATGTCCTTATACTTTTAATGTCTGTGCATAGAATTCTGTAACATCCCAATGAGATTATGGATTCTTCTCCTAGATAGCTGAATGGCATTTACTGATATTTGATTTTGAATATTTTTCTTCTATAATAACTATGTGGAAATAATTCTACTTATCAGAATCCTCTGAAGAATAACACAGCCTTTGTTTGAAGAAATGTTGTAGAAATCACTTGGCTTAAAAAGTGAGCCCCTTATGCAAAATTCACATAGCTCTTTCACCTAATGTGTGGTTTCAGAATAGTAGAAGAAATAGGCTCTGCATGAGACAGAGAAGAAATTTTGCTCTTATGATCCTAAAAAATATAGAGAACAAATGAAATTAAAGAGAAGGAAAGAAAAGAAAAAATAATACAACAAAAGAGAGCTCAGGGAAGATTGAAAGACAAATGCTACCAGTAGTCTGGAGCTGCTGATGGACATTTTAAAAAGAGCTATGCCTTAGAAAACCTTTAAGACTCCTTTGTGTTGCCATGATTCCTCTCCATAACAAATCTTGAGAATGTCAGACTACTCACAGATATTTGTGGAATGGGTATTTTGAAGAATTTGAGAATGTGATATATTTCATTCCTGGATCAATATTTCAGGCAAACAAAATTTCTCACCATAACACCATAAACTAGTAAGCCAAAACAAAGGATGTTGGTAATTTACAAAAGTTAAGAGTGTTGATGCTAACTGATTATATTTAGTTAGATCTCTGAGAGCCAAGACTTTCTGGTGACACGGCCCTCATGGATGACCTAAAGCATAGGATCCCCTTGATTTTCTAATTACATCAACCTCTGGAATTTGAGTCAGAAGCACATTTTCACTATAGCAAATGTTCAGAGTTTGACAGATTATGCAGCCAGTTTTATGCATTCTAAAATTTATTTTATATTTTCCACTTATAATTGGATACATTTATTTTTTAATTATTGTAAAATATACATAACAAAAATACCATCTTAACTATTTCTTTTTATGTTTTATTTATTTCTAGGAGAGAGAGAGACAGCGTGAGCAGGGGAGTGTCAGAGAGAGGGAGCCACAGACTCTGAAACAGGCTCCAGGCTCTGAGCTGGCAGTCAGCACAGAGCCCAACGCGGGGCTCGAACCCACAAACCATGAGATCATGACCTAAGCAAAAGTCAGACACTTAACTGACTAAGCCACCCAGGTGCCCCAAATCTTAACTACTTTTAATGTGTAGTTCGGTAGTGTCATTTACATTGTTGTGTAACAAATCTTCAGAATTGTTCTTGCAAAACTGAAACTCCATACCCATTAAACAAGGATTCCCATTCCATGCTCCCCCAGCCACCATTTTTTCTGCTTCTATCAATTTGACTACTCTAGGTACCTGAAAGAAGAAGAATCATATAATATTTGTCTTTTTTGACTGGCCTAATTAACTTAAATACTGTCCTCAATGTTCATGCATGTTGCAGCATGTGTCAGAATCTCTTCAGTTTTCAAAATCGAGCAATTTCCCATTGTATGTATTTACCACATTTTACTTATCCATTCATCCATGAATGAACACTTGGATTGCTTCTGTCTTTTGGCTATTGTGAATAATGAGCTCTGACCATGGATCTACAAATAACTCTTTAAGACCCTACATTCAGTTCTTTGGTGTATATATCCAAAAGTGGAATTGCTGGATTAAATAGCAATTCTATGTTCAACTTTCTGTGGAACTGCTATACCATTCTCTGTAGTGGATGCACAATTTTATATTCCCACTGAGAGTGCACAAGGGTTACATCCTCTACATCCTCACCAACACTTTTTATTATCTGTATTTTTTATTGTGGTTATCCTTAAATGTCATTTAATGACTTTAAGTCTGTATGAGATTTCAAATGTGGTAATAAGTCATTATTTTTGACATATCAAAATGTTTATATGTAAATATGTCCATCTATGTATCTACCATACATGCATATACAATGCATATTTATATAATATATGTTTATAGATAGGTATAGATATGAGTACATAATGTGATATAACTGTGGTTTCATATATTGTATATATGTATATAATGCATATAAATGTACAACTCATGGATGGATGGATAAACAGGTATATAGATTTGGCCTATAAAACCCATTTTTATGATTTTTAGTTTTACTTGACCATTTGTATTTATAAATAATGCAATGAAATAAAATATTCAAACAACTATACCAAACTCTATTCCTAAGGATAGTGACAACGTCAAAACAAAACAAAAGCAAACGGACAGAAAAACTAAAGTCTTAACCTCTGATGCTTATCTGCTACTTTGTACCACCACAAAAAATTTCAAACACAAAAGGCTAAATTTAATTTTCCATTAAAGATGGCAGATTGAATCTAAAATATAATGGACTAAAAATATCCAGACATTCTTGAAGATTAGAAAATATAGATATGAAGATTGTGATACTAAAATTATTAAAAGAATGTGGTAAGTTTGAAAGCTTAGATAAAAATCAAATGAACAGAAAGGAAAGCCTAGAAATAAACCCATTTGTATAGGCATATTCATTACCAAAAATGATGGCATTGAACCAACGGAGAAAGGACAATGTTTTCAACAAATGCTATTTGAACAACTGGGTGTACACATGGAAAAGAAAAAAAAAAGTAAAGTATGCTTTATACCATAAATTAAAATTTAATCCAGTTTAATTACAGAATTGTAGACACAAGTATGAAAATATCTTCTTGGAAATTTGGCAATAAAAAGATTAAAAGACAGAAAATATACTTCTTTACAGACAAATACTGATAAAAAGATATTGTCTTCTTTTCTTTTAGTGTCTCCCAGTAATTGAAGATGTATGAAGACCATTAGTATCCCAAAGGGAAGGATCACATTCAGCACCTATATGGAGCCTGATTGGATGTCAGGTCCCCAGACAGCATCTGTAACAGTATGTAGTTAGGGTCTTTCCACGGAGAAATTGGGAGAAGAACTTTTTTGTTTGCTCTCCGTGTGTCGGACCCAGGTGTATAGCTGTGGCAAAGGGGCTGCTTCTGTTTGCTACAGTCCTATGGTATTCATGAATTCAAGCCCCCTTGGCTATCAATAAACAGGCAGTCTAGGGGCTCAAACCTTGAGTGACAGGCCTAAATGATGGGACACCAGACATATATAAGCTCCTTCCCAAGAATTACTGGAGATTTATGAGAGCTTTGGTGAGAAGGAGGAGGTAGTGTCTGCTGGGTTCCTAGGTCTCCAGGGTGGATCACAATCAGCCCCTTGATACATACTAAATTAGAAGACTGATGCTTAGGCAGCAGCTTTTAAAGTATACTCGTAGGTCTCTTGTAGGATAAGACCCGGGAGCTAGGTTTTGTTTTTTTTTTTCCCCTGCTCTCTCTGTTTGTTAGGCCTGGGGGAACAGTCCTCAGGAGCCCTTTGTAACTACTTCTGTGTTTGCGACAGTCTTGTGATTCTCACTGACATAAGCCCCACTGGTTTTCAGAGCTGGGTGTTTCGGTAGCCCATTCTCAGTCTTAAAAGTTAGAATACTAGATGTTAGCTCCAAACACTTCATTCCTCAGGGAAAAGCTGGGAGCTAGGAGTTCTGTCCAGATTGTATGGCTCAACTGCTGGGAGTAAGGTTTATGGCAGGAGTTGCTCAGACATTCCTAGCCATTTCAAAGTGGGTGATTGAGTATATTCTCATTTGCCTGAAATGTAGGAGTTGCTCAGCTAGTTTCTATATTTCTTTCAAACACAGTTGTCATGTGAATAGCTGTAGATTCAGTTTGTCTGTAGGTTAAGATGGGTTTTCAGAAGATTCCTATGTCACCAGCTTACATCATGACCTGTCTGTGGTATTTTGCTATGGCAGCCCAAATGGGCTAAAACAATGACCTCAATATACTTAATGTTGTGGACAAGTCCACGGCCCACCAGATTACTTAGTGGTTTGAGGGGATGGAAATAAAGGGGTTAGGTAATCTGTTTCATTTATTTTAGTGCCTTACTGTTTACCTTATTTTTTACTCTGTGCTAAAGCATTCACGATTTTCTCAGTATGTGTCTCCCTGCACAGTTTATTTTTCTCAAGTATATGGATATGAAAATTCTCCTGCTTCCTACCCTACGTATTAGTTCAGAATCAGTTCCTTCTTTTACAGTTTTGACTTCTTCACCAACTTGGTTTTCTCATTCTTTAGTTCTTAAACATTTTATATCTATTAGCATCTGTACCTATAATTCAGGTTCCTTATCTATATCCAGTTTTGCCTTTGGCTATTGTCAGATTTATTTTTAATGTTTGAAATATCTCATATGATTTCTTTGAAAACTTTTCCAATATGTCTTGAAGTTTTGTGAGTTGATTTTTTATAGTTTCTATTCAGATAATCACTTATACCACATCGTAATTATTTTAAGTTTCTATCGTATGTAGTATAAAAATTCTGAAGATTTCAGTTGCAAGCAGAAGTTAAGTATTTTCAAAAGATTTAGCTTGTACTTTGCAGAATGCTTTATGGAGATATATTTATTCTAACTTTTCAAGTTATTCCACACATATTTAACTGCTTAGTATATTCATATTCATATCTCTAATGCTATTTTTCTCTCTGCTTATTCTAAGGACATGAATATAATTGTTAGAATTATGAGTTGTTATGGGTTCTGTCAGTCTCTGAGCATTCCTATTAAAATATTTCAGCTCAGATGAAGAATAGAGATTTTATATCTTTAGTTATTTTAGTTTAATAAGTTATTGAGTGTGATAAAAACCACCTCCACAGAAATGAATAGATCTTCAGGGCAGGTGGGAAATAGACCTTATAGTCACAAGTTATCAAACTTTAAAGAGTCTACTTGAAAGGTATACTGATAACATGTATTCGAAGGGTCAACTATGCATTTCAGAAGAGGTTAGATTTATTTTTTTTTAATTTTTTTTAATGTTTTATTTATTTTTTAGGAGAGAGAGAGAGAGACAGCGTGAGCAGGGGAGGGTCAGAGAGAGAGGGAGTCACAGACTGAAACAGGATCCAGGCTCTGAGCTGGCAGTCAGCACAGAGCCCAACGCAGGGCTCGAACCCACGAACTGCGAGATCATGACCTAAGCGAAAGTCGGACGCTTAACCGACTAAGCCACCCAGGCGCCCCAAGATTTATATTTGAAAATAAAGAAAGTTACAGTGTTTGTTCTTAAGTACAAAGAAGGAATAACATTGAAGATCTGTAAAGGCTTGAATCTTATTCATGGAAATAAGACATCAAGAATATCTTTGTCATTTGATAACTTTTAGTTGCTCTCCTATTGAGGAAAATAGTGTCTTACCTTCCTTACTTAAAATTTAGGAGGACTCTACATCCCTGTCAATTGTCAGGAAAAATCTTGTAGATGATCTTGGGTATATTCTGATATAAATTAAACCTGCTATTATGTTAGGATAAAGAACAGTGTGCTGGACCTAAGCCCTTGGGTGACCACTTTCCTCCTTTCTTGAAATGCCATCCTTTTAATGAGCAACTTTATGTTTTGCAAACGTTTGTTCTCACTATAATTAACAAGTTACCTTGGCAGTACTAGGAGCTTTCTGTTGTATCTCCTTCAAATTTTCAACTTTGATAGTAACAGCATGATGGTCATGAACACAACACCCTCTTTCCCAATGGTACCACTATAGTCATGAGGATCCAAATGTGAAGCCAGGAAGCACTACTATGTGAGCCCTTTTGTTTGAATTTGGCCCTTTGCATGCATGCCATATACTTTCTTGTTTCCTGATTAAGCATCTGACCCTACAACCCTTCTGTTCTAATGGGTTTCCTTCCACCTAACCTCATTTGCTATACTTTTCTTTACATATCAAGCACAATAGGAGTGTTGGTTTTTACTTTAGCCCATCATGCCTGTAGAATACATTGTAGAAAAGCCTTGATGTTTATTAAATCAGTCATGTTTACCTAGTTTCAGCACGTAATTTTATATTTCAGTATATTTTCTTTGGCTTTTAGTGAGAATTTTTAAAGAGAAAATAAGTTCAGATTTCCATTTTTACTGAGAAGCATAACAATTGTAATCATTATTATTATCATCGTCATCATTAATTATCACCATCAACATCATTACTATTACTTGTTTGTTTCTAATGATTTGTATAATATTTTATGGTAATTACTTTTTCAGTAAATACAGAGCATCAGTTTTATTTCATACATCAAACATAAGTTATGATAGCATATTTTCAGGTACATTTTGTTTAATGTATATAATAAACATTCTCAATTTTATAGAATTCAGTGGTTTCCAAAACACACGATGAGAAAGAATATATGTATTTCTAATAACTTAAAAAATATACATGTCAACTAAAAACAACATCCCAAGGAAGCTTCAGTGTACAAGTTAATCTAGAAAAGAACTAGCAAATTTTTCTGTAAAAAACAAAACTTTTCAAAAGCATAGATTTGTGTGATGAAACAAAGGTTCTTTTAACTGAAGCCTAGAACTTTTATTTTATTCACTTTTTTTTTTTTTTTTGTGATGGGGCGGGTAGTTTCAAGTAATAGTTACAAAAGTAAAAGAATTCTGAAAATGTCATTGCCACACTTTGTTAGGGACATAGGTGATTATCACTTTCAATCACTATCCCTGAATCCATCTACAGCATCAGAAGGTAGGAAAAGTTTAGAATATTGCTCTCAATTACAATGTTCTTAACTTTTACAATATATAGCAAGTTCTTCTAACTTTTTAAATAACTCCAACAAAGGTAACAGCAAATATAAAATTCCACAGTGTAATTCCACAGAGAGATGTGAAATGTGGACTTGGGAGTGACACTGAAGAGATTCTAAGACTAGGGAGTAAAATATCCTTTGCATTTTCTACATTATACAGACAGATATAAAACTTTTTCAAGACTTCCTGTCTCCTGGGTAATGTGTGAGCAAAGCATATTCTTGTATTGTCTATTCATTTTATTCCTCCTCTTCCATTTCACATTATATTTTTTGAACATAAATTTTTTGACAATTGTTGACTCAGTTAAGATTCCTTGAAACAGAACTATTTTCATCCATAATTATATTAAAATGCCACTCTACCTTCTATTGGGTTTTCTAATCAGAAGACAAACTTGAGTAGCAAGTTAATGTATAAGGGATCTGGAAGTTAATTGAAAACATACCTTCGAGATCCCATATGGGTAGTTTGTTGCGGACGAAATGACACAAAGGACAAGACACACACAAAAGACAGACACAGACACAACTCCGGCCGGAGGAACAATTCCACGCAAGCCCGTCTTGCAGTTTATTTTATACCCCGGTAACTGGATACAAACTGAAATCTACAAGATGCATTCCTTTACCAATTAAGAGCAAGTAGCCAAACACATTTCAAGGACAGGGGGGAGCAAAGGGAGGAAGCGACCACAACATGTTTACTAAGAGGCCTGCTCACAATTCCAGCCTTCTCCTTATTTCTAAGGAGGGCATGTTCCCTCCTTTGCAAGCGGACCATTAAACTTGGATACTGTGTGCAGGCCTCCTGGCAGAGCATCCTGTTTGCAGGAATGCCTTGCCCAGGCAGGGAGCCCCGTGTGCAGGCACATCCCCGCGTCCCTAACCAGCTTTCTTGTGGTCACTATCGGGCTCCCACATAGTTTGCTGTCAAGATTACCATGCAAGTGTGCCCTTGTCTCTCAAAATTCTGATATAGAGTGCCAGATCCAACGTCAGGTATATTGGCTTGTAAAATAACATATGGGGGGCGGGGGGGGAATCATTCTCTACTATCTGCTTATGGAAGACATCAATTCAATTGATATAGATGTGTCTCTGGTAGAGTCAGACCTTGAAGTCTGGCAAATTTCCTTGTCAATATTTGGCCATTTATTCTGTGAAAGGCTGGCAATGAAGAAAAGAGTGCTTTTATTTTTTTTGTTTTTTATTAACAATATTTAATTAATTAAGCTAAAGTTTACTTCTGTTCTAAGGTTCTGATCAATTAATTTAATTAATTAAGCTAAAAGTTTACTTCTGTTCTAAGGTTCTGATTAATATCTATTAATAACAGTCTTGCTCTATCAAACAATATTGAACATTATTTACCATTTCTATTAGTGTAGCCAACTTTTTTGTTGTTGTTGTTAAGCAGAAGATTCTCTAGCTGCTCTTACCAGGTGCAGACATAAATTAATTCATTATCATGAAGAGGCACTCTTTAACCATATGCTCACAATAAAGTTAGCCAATATGTTTTCTGTAAGGCTGGGAGACATGAAGAAGGAAAAACAATGAAAAAGCCTTACTATTTGGTTTCTTAAGGAGAGCAGTTGCTGCTGATCTCCTTTGTGCAAACTTCTCATATATATATATATATGAGAAGTATATATATAAATATACTCCCATCCCTTCTGTGGACAGTTATACTGTCAAGAGAATCCACATCAAAAAAAGGGTACATCTGAGTTGTTACTTTGCTTTGCAATTGCAGCTGTTTTAGTTCAGTTAGTCTTCCTGTCTTTATCAAGATGCTTTTTAAATCACATTCCCTTAGGGATAACTGGAACTGCCACGCTTGGTTATCAACTTTTCATCCCATCTGTTACAGTTCCTAATATAGTTGCAGTAAAATACCACAAATGGGCTGACTAAAATGTATAGAACTGAAAATATTTGGCTTTGTGACCGAGCATTTAAACTTTACCTAATTTCAAGGCATAGAGAGGTATGATATGATTTCCAATACTTAATTTTCAAAGCCAGTCTCCTTTACAATTCTCTTGCCGCTGTTGTGATCTAGGCTGTTCAGTTGTTTGACATACAGTGAAATAAACTTGGCCTGGGAATGAGAAAATGCCTATTTTAATCTCACCTGCCCTTTTTAAAATACACATTGGGCAAGTCACTTATCACTCTTCAGCATGAATTACAAAATTAGAAGTATCAAGGTATAATAAAACCAGCACTAACCTTGGGATCACAGAACACGGTTTGAGGTGACATTCTCCACTTTACACTTTTGCACTATAATTCCTTGGGTACTTTGATTAAGTACCCAAACTATTCCATTTTCCTTTGTTACATGGGGATAATAAAAAATCTTCCTGAAAAGGTGAGGGGAGGGTAACATATGTTAACCTTTCTGTCATGCAGCATAGCACAGAGCTTTGTACTCATAGGATGTTCACTTAAAGTTAGTGAGATTTATAAGGAGAACTAGAAGATCAAGAGTCTTTAGCTCTAGAGCTTTATCTAATGGCTAAGATTTTCCTGTATGAACTTGGGAGAAGTGGTAAAGGTTATAAATTTTTCCTTACTCTTTCCCACTTAAAGATTCATTTTATTATATAATGTCCTATTTGCTTTGCATACAACACAAGAAATACTGATAAATTTTCATATACAGCTGGGAAAAAACATGCATATAAAACATACTAAAGATACTGAATGGAGAAAACAAATCCAAGCCTCTCCCCCCCGCCCATTTCAGCTATCTTCAGAATAATCCAAGCAAAATTTATGAAAACTTTGGGTACTGTAATTTTAGTTATGAATTTTAGTTATGGAGTGAAACCTAGCATTCCATTGGAAATAATTTTCCAATTCTTCTCTAATCTTTAAAAGAGATATGCTCTTAATCATGTCCCCTTCATCTATACCTTAAAATATTTGATACTAGCTTTTTAGTAAAGTGCTTTTAATTTGAAAACTGATTCAGATAACTTTTGTTTAAAAACATACATTCTTTCTGTTTTAATCATACGTACATTCAAAAGGGGTGTGCTATACAAAGGAGCTGAGGTATATGATTCTATATTATTGAATAATAAAGACATGCAATCAGTACTATTTTGTTAAATTTTCTGATTAAAATATTAATACCACCCAGAAAAATATTAATATGTAAACATTAAATATCATTTTAAACACTTTAATCAGACATTTTGATTTATCTATTTTGTTTTAGTTGAAAAATATAAATATAAAAATATAGCAAATCCTTATGTACTCACTACCAAAAATGACTAACTTGTAAAAATCACATTGATCTCAAGTTTTTTAAATCATAAGGCATATGAACTATGTAATCGTAATAATAACCCAATAAGTAGAAATTGCTAGTATTTCCTCTAACAGGATCGAAAACCTTAGTCTTAGAGTGCTAAAACAAGTGTGTTGGTCCAATGTATCCTTGGTCCTCCACATGCAAAGAACCAGAATTAAAAACCATAGCCTCTTCATATGGTTGCTATAGCTGGTAACAGAAAACAGGTAAATGTCTAAATCTGGAAAAAACATGGACAATTTTTTGTTCCATGAAGGTAAAAGTCGACAGTAACTCTTCAAAGAAAGGAAATAAAAATTAAGGATATAGGAGCAAAGACAGAAAGAAAAAGCAGAAAGAGTATATTACCCAGGGATAATAACTTTGATAATAAATTAATTAACACAACTAATGGCAAATATATACATAAATTAAGATTTACTGAAATAATGGTATATGTGTGAAAATGGCAAAAGTGGAACACAAAAAAATTCTTGCCTTACTTGTTTATAACACCATTTATATCTTTCTGTTAATGATGTTAGGGTCAAACCTCTTTCCCCCCCAAAAAAGAAAATTTCTTATTTATTCTCTAATAAAAGCACAAATGGGAATAGATTTCAAGTAACAATAAGTTCAGTTGTGAAAAACAAACGGATTGTTTCCGAGAACAGTTCAAAGATTGTATCCTCTAGAATACTTCCCACCAAGATGGAATGAGTTCTGTTATAAGAGAGTCAGTAGAAATTCAAGGGGAAGATCATAGTTCAGGTCTACCATTCACAACTGAAATTCTTCATTCTCTAGTCATACTAACTCAAATAGAAAGATAAGATTCTACAATACCTATTCACCATGGTAAGGCTCAGAAAGAGGCCAAGACATGAAATCTATTTAATCCATAGCAGAATAAATGAAAATTTGTGATATAATTAAACACACTAACCACAGTAAGCTTAAGAAAACACTCTGGGGCTATGTAAAATACAAAAGCCAAGTATTTCTATACCAAGGTATAAAAAGATAGAGAGCTACAAAGACAAACAGAGGAATAAATAAGAAACCTAAAATCCAATTTAGATAAAAATAATACAAGTAACCGTTTTAAATTAAGATATATAGCAGATGAAAATATAGGCTGTCAGGCAGAAAAGAAGCACATGATTTTTGTCTCTAGAAATAAAAATTCCAGCTAAAATATAAGGCAGATTTCTTGTTTCCACATTTTAAAGAATGAATAGAAACAATGAATTATCATCTATTTCTGAAAAGCCAAAATCATGGCAAATACAAATGTCTAAATACAGAAAGAGAAGAATTGGCCAAACATGGAAAAGATAAAACTTTCCTACTGGTAAATAAAGGAAGACTAAGGGTATTAGCACATCTCTTTATTATTATTATTTTTTTAATGTTTATATATTTTTGAGAGAGAGACAGAGTGTGAGTGGGGGAGGGGCAGCGAAAGATGGAGACACAATGTGAAGCAGGCTGTCAGCACAGAGCCCATTGTGGGACTTGAACTGCACATCTCTTAAACACAACCAAAATGATATCTGAAAGGAATAAAAAAATTAAGACAAGATATTTGTTATAAGTTAAAATATGATTTTCATTATTGAAATCAATAAACTGTTGAAAATCAAATTCATTTAAGTCTAAAACTAAGGAACAGAAGACTGAAAGATAAAAGTTCCAAATAAAAGAGAGAAAATGTAAAGAAACATTATACAAAGTCTAATAATAAACTATTAGGTGTTCTAGAAAAAGGCAACAGAGAAAATAAAGGGGAGAAAATTATTAAAGAAATAACTCAAACAAATGTGCCAGAGATGATGGGATACATATCATGGAAGGAAGGAAGGAAGGAAGGAAGGAAGGAAGGAAGGAAGGAAGGAAGGAAGGAAGGAAGGAAGGAAAGAGAAAGAAAGAAAGAAAGAAAGAAAGAAAGAAAGAAAGAAAGAAAGAAAGAAAGAAAGAAAGAAGAGGACAACTTTGTAAGGACAAAAATATTAAGGTTAAAGAGAAGATCATAAAAGCATATGCAGAAAAAAATAACATGAAGGGAAAATCTTATCAATATCCAACTTTTCATTAGTAATACTGGATCCATGCAAAAAGCAAGGACCAAAAAGGTCTAAGTGACAGGGATCCTTCTTTTAGTTCATTAATGGAAGAGGGTCTCTCCAAAGTAGACATGAAAATGGGAAAGATTTAAACAAAAATGAAGAAAGTGGATTTAAGAAAGATCAGCAGGCTATTGCTGACATTTTACAAATTTCTAAACTGTGTAAGATTTGATTTCAGAGAGAAAGAAATGTCCTAATTATCACAAAATTTGCCTAGTATAAGAAAATTTTAATGTCACAATTAACATCTTAGATAATATGTTCATTAGTGGGCCTTTGAAAAATTTTCAGATATTGCCTGAAAATATAAACTTTATCTTTCTTTTCTCTTTTTCTTCCTCAGATAACACCATTTCTAGGCTAGGAGCATTGTTTGACTACAGTATACAAAGTATTGGCTCTCCTGGCATAACTTTGCTTTGAGGATGATGTTATTTTATAAGTTTTAGTAGAATATCAATTGCTGTGATATATGAATATATATCATGTATCATATCACTATCATAAGATAGTCACATATTTGGTGCTTAGGATTTGCTTATGTTTTCTAAATTGAGAGTCTGTGGGACTAGCAATGTGTTGATATTTTAGGACTTTAGAAGCCATAGTATCTAGGATGCTTCAGTTTAGAGAAAGAAAGCTAAAGAAGTTTCATTCATTCCCATTGTTGCAAGGTCCAAGTAAGGACTTTACAGGAAACATAATGAGAGAGAGAAAGAAAAAGGAAGAACAAGGGAATTTTTTCAAAAAATACAGAACAATTTCTCTTTGAGAAAATGAATGACAGATTTACTTGAGGAAAGGTCTATTTTCTGTGGGATTCAAGGGACTTGCTTTATAAGGATGATAATAAATTTGGGGAATTTTTGTCACTGATATTGTAGGAAATGCACATACAGCATGTGATGTTAATGTGTATTGTAGGTATAGTCTGAAATTGAAAAAAAGAATAAGGTGACTGGCTTATTGACCTAGTGTATAGATGCCTTAAAAGTGAACTGAAGTAATATCCAATCTCGATGCATTTCAGAGGTTTCTGAGGAAAATCAAAGAGACTCCAAATTGGCCTTGAGAGACTCAATTTCCCATTGAATTGATACCAGGTGAATTTATTGGAATGTGTACCATGAAATCACTGCCAGAACCAAGAGATTACAGAAATCCATCTGGTAGAGTCTGGGCCTGACCACACACTGTATTAGAGAAGAAAAGAAAATCAATCCATGTTCTTTCTCTTGTCCTTGTTCCCTTCATAAAAATACTGAAATGTCTAACCTCTCTTCAGTGCTATTTCTCAGTGTTATCACATAGATCAATGGCCACAGAGGCATAGGATTTAGGGTTCTGTATTCCAAATGTCTTGCAAATTCTTTCCAGGACAAAGACATATATTATAAGGAATTTATTTACCCACTATGGAAACTACAAATTGGTAAGTCAACCCTCATTAAGAATTAGCAGTAATTCTCCCTGCTTCACAACAATGAATGTGTAAGTTGGTGATACATTATTCGGAGTCTAGGGGAATCAGCTCCCTTTAAATTGCTTCTTTGTGTGGCTCTTAGTACTTGTTCTCCTCTGCTTGATGTTGTTATTGGAGTTCTGCTAAAGTTCCATTCCGTTATTTCTCAAATGAGCATGACCGTTATAGAAGCGTACTCTAGTCTTCTCTCACCTGTTACATGTCTTGCTGAAATTATTCCAAGGTTTGAGAAAGTTAAGGTCATCCTTCTCTAGTCTATAGACAGGCTGTAATCTTTGACAACAGAATCTTCAATATTTTGTTGCACTTGTTATCCTTACTTGGATATAAAGCTAATATGTATTAAATTCACTCTCAAACATTAATTGATTGTTTTAAGGCACTGAAGTTAATTTCTAAAATTGAGCATAATATATTGGGGAAAATATCTGACCTGGAATATGAACATGAATTCCTTATTCTATCTACCATTAAGTAGAATGTGGGAAAATTTAGAGATCTTTCTGGGCCTCAATTTCCTCATCTATAAAATAAATGTGATCCGCCAAAAAATTTGTAATACTTACAACTGCAATATAATACAAATCTATACTGAAATTTCCCAAGATTGTTTAATGGAGTATGCCATAAAATCTGGCTATTATATGGGGCTCTTGGGTGGCTAGGTTTTGTGACTGATTTTAGCTCAGGTCATGACCTCATGGTTCGCCAGTACAAGCCCAGCATGGGGCTCTGGGCTGACAGCTCAGAGCCTAGAGCCTGCTTTGGATTCCTTGTCTCCTTCCCTCTCTCTCTCTGCCCCTCCCCAACTCAAGCTCTGTCTCTGTCTCTCTCAAAAAGAAAAATATTATTTTTTAAGTGGCTCATTATCAAATAGTCTATGATACACAGAAATTCCATCCTTTCCTCTTGGAGACTCAAGTTGCACCCTAGACTATGAAAACTTTTAAAAAGTATGAAAGGAAAGAATCTGTCTTTCCTTAATTTCTCATTTCCCAAGACTAATTTAAATATGTGTAATTCCCATTATCATCAACAAAACATACTCAAGAAACCATAAATCACACATGACAAATCCTCCCCAGGTATTTCCCATACCTTGATTCCGCCAAAAAGCTAACATGTATTTTTATTAAATACCCACACAAATTCCCTTGACAGTTGAAAAATTCCCTTCAATTGTCATAATAAAGCAGCACATGTGTGAGTGGAATGGAGAATATTGTCACTTTATTTCTCCAAACAGCAGGTGTTCATCAAGGATTTCAACATAAAGAAAAAATAATGAATAAAGGTATGACAAAGTCTGGCTTTGACAGACATAACTATTTGACTACTCATATTTGGTTAAACACAACCCTTCTCACTAACATTATTAAGTTTCTCCTATTCAAAATTTGGATAACAAATATAAGAATATAGAATCTAATTTGTAGTTAGTTGTTTTTAGAAGTAATATCACTTTGTAATTCATCTGACCTTCTACAAACAGTGTCTGAATCAGAGAGTATTCTAAAGAAAGAACTATGGTTCGCAACACATTCATATTAAACTAATACTTTTGCTTGTTAACTTAACTCCTCATCTGATTACACAGTCGGGTTTGACGTCTGTCCTAATAAAGATAGTTTATGGTTTTGACGTTGCAAAATTCTAAGATTAGACTGGGTTCAGAATTATTGGGCAATGATGGAAGAAATGTAAAACTAAGGTATAATTTCCAAAATCCATATATATCTTAGCATGAGTAATTACTGTTTTCTTTTTCAAAATAATTATAAGAAGCAGTGTGGTTTGCATATTCCTCTGTATTACTTTGAAAATCAGCCTATAGGGGTGCCTGGGTGGCTTAGTCGGTTAAGGGTCCGACTTTCGCTTAGGTCATGATCTCGTGGTTCCTGGGTTCGAGCCCCGTGTCGGGCTCTGTGCTGACTGCCAGCTCAGAGCCTGGAGCCTGTTTCAGTCTGTGACTCCCTCTCTCTCTGACTCTCCCCTGCTCACGCTGCCTCTCTCTCTCTCCTAGAAATAAATAAAACATTAAAAAAAATTTTTGGAAAAAAAAAAAGAAAATCAGCCTATAATCTTAAAATAGTCCTTTCAAAATATAATAAAGAAGTAAGGTTCTCAGACATATGCATCACAAAAAAAGTAGAGAAAGTTTTCCAAAAAATGAGAAATTTCTTACCTTTTGTTTCACAGAGTAATCTGTATACAGATCCAGCTACCTATGATCATGGTATCTTGGGACATTTACCAAAATCTGAGTTTGCACTGCATGTAAAAAAACATTAACAGGGGCGCCTGAGTGACTCAATCAGTTAAGCCTCTGACTTCAGTTTAGGTCACGATCTCAGGGTTTGTGGGTTCGAGCCCTGCATCAGGCTCTGTTGCTGACTGCCAGCTCAGAGCCTGGAGCCTCTTTCAGATTCTGTGTCTGTCTCTCTCTCTGACCCTCCCCTGCTCACTTTCTCTTCCCCCCTCCCTCTCTCTCTCTCAGAAATAAATATTACAATTTTTTTAATTAAAAAATTAACAGAATCTCCACTTGGGGGATAAAGAGTGGCTAGAACATAAATTTGTAATATTTGGGGGGGAAAGCAAAGAACATTGTATGTCTCCATAATCATCAATGGGAGTCTCCACCCCTACAACCACAGCTCTTCCTCATCCCTCACATCTATCTTCACTCTATGAATGACATACCTATTAGTAAGAGGCATAACTGTGACTATAGGAAGATTTCTTACCATCTAGGGTGATGGGGACTTGAAATAAAAATTAACTTCATTCTTAGAAAATAAAGAATGTGATGGGGCGCCTGGGTGGCTTAGTCGGTTAAGCGTCCGATTTTCGCTTAGGTCATAATCTCGCAGTTCGTGGGCTCGAGCCCCGCGTTGGGCTCTGTGCTGACTGCCAGCTCAGAGCCTGGAGCCTGTTCCAGTCTGTGGCTCCCTCTCTCTCTGACCCTCCCCTGCTCACGCTGTCTCTCTCTCTCTCCTAGAAATAAATTAAAAAAATAAAAATAAAAAAATAAAATAAAGAATGTGATAAATCTTGTAAACCCAAGTTTGTAAATTAAAATAAATACCCACCAAAGTTTTTCTTCCTTTTCTTACAAAGTATGTGTTTTATATCTAACATATAAATAGGTTTGTGTTTTGTTTTGTTTTGGTTTTACTTTGTTCACTGCACTGGTCATATCAGAGTTGATGATACTTATCTCTTAGCTGTTACTTGCCAAGAAAGATTGAGAACTGATATCATCCAAACAGCCTAGATTTGAAACAGAGTTGAGGAACTTGAAAATACTGAAGACAGTTTCTGTTAATGAAGATAGCTTCTTCTGATGAGAATACACAGTATAACAGCATGTAGGAGGTCGAGTTTTTGGTGTAAATATGTATACATAGAAAGAAAAGTATGTAGACAGATGCTCCCAGTTTGGAGGAAAATGTGGTATTGGTGTAGTATTTGTTAAGCAATGGGTCTGATGTGATTCATCCTCTTCCACTATCATAATCTTAAGGAGATAGTAATCATACAGAGATGCTGCTGTTCAACCACACAAAGAAGAGATTTGCCTCAAGCTGGCCAATCAGAATACTTGAGGCCATGCCTAATGACTGCTTTAAAGATGGTCAAAGCAAAGCAGGGGCAAGAAGAGTGCTCCTTGTGATCTTCCATGGATCACTGGAAGAACGTGAGTATCCCATTTTTTAAAACTATTTTTTATTATAAGAGATAAAGTGCTAGTGCTGATTATATCCCTTATATAGAAGAGTCTAGGAAAGAAGTTGATTTTCTCTGGAAGGACAAATCAAGAGCAGAGAGAAAGACCCTGGGGTAGATGAGTCCCCAAGGTCCAAATCCAGTCATATTTTAAATAAGTATTCCCATGTCCTTCCAAATGCCATAATCCAATAAATCTTACTACCTTTTAAAAAATGTATTTGAGGGCCTCCTGGGTGACGAAGCATGGGTGCCAAGGGTTACTAAGCAAACATTGAGCATGGAGCCTGCTTGAGAGTCAGTCTCTCTCTCTCCCTCTCCCTCTCTCCCTCTCCATCTCTTTATGTATGTATGTATGTATATATGTATGTGTGTCTCTCCCCCTTGGTCACTCACTCTCTCCCTATTTAAAAATTTAAAATTGTTTTGAAACATATTTGAAAACTGATTGAAATCAGATTTTTATCATTTAAAATTTGAAACAGGGGGAGCCTAAGTGGCTCAGTCAGTTAAGCGTCCAACTTTGGCTCAGGTCATGATCTCCGGGTTTGTGAGTTCGAGCCTTGCATCAGGCTCTGGGTCCAGCTCAGAGCCTGGAGCCCGCTTCGGTTTCTGTGCCTCCCTCTCTCTTTGACCCTTCCCGGCTCGCTCGCTCTCTCTCTCTCAGAAATAAATTTTTAAATCAACCATTCATTAAAGAACATTCAGTTGCTTTCAGTGTTTGGTGTCTCTCGCTCTCTCTCAAAAATAAACATACATTCAACAAAGTTTTTTTTTTTAATCTGAAACACACATTAAAAATGGGCTCAGAATGTGTTAGTATCCTCTACAAGTTAACCCAGTTAAAAAAAATGAAATTAGCTTCACATTCAAAACTGCGTATTCCTTTTCTATCTACCAGTACTTTGAGCCTAAAATGAAGTGGACTGTAGATTATGCATTTAAAAAGGACTCATGGTAAACAATTTGGTCTCAGAATTATTGAGCTTCATTTTCCCTGCATTTTTTTTTTGCAATTTTGTCATTCAATTGTTTATTACTTATCTTACTTATTATATCTGTTAATACTTGATTAGTTATCTGTTTACTCATCTTCCTACAAATAATGATGGTCACATTGCTACTAACAAGGTCCCTGGGATGATCAAATCAATTAATGTTCATAAAAATATTTTCAAAACTATAAAGTGTCATATACACAATAAATTTAGTATTAAACTATTTTTAAAATTATTGTTTGAAAGACTATTGATGAAGTTGATAGTTTTTCTTTTAACAGACTTTTTAAAAACTATTTTATGCTGGCACTTACTTTCAGTAAACATGCTGTCAAGACGTTTATTACAGTCTGAAAAACAAAGAATGCAAAGGTCTCTATCATCATACCATATAATAAAATGGTAGCTTAATTACCTGACAGTTTGGGCTGATATTTAAAATGAACGTTTAATACTCTCTGGGTATATTGATTTATATTTTGAATGATGATTTCAAATATTATCCAGTATGCAAATCCTTTTACTCTCATTTTCTTTGACTAAATGTGGGAAGAATTCTAATTGTAATGCAAACCATGCTTTTTTATGTGTGTATGTGTTTTTGCCTGGAAGGAATTATGATTTAATTTGCTTTTAATGAGAAAAGTAATTTGAGCACAAAGAATTAGAAAATAGGGGGAAATGGAAATAAAACATCTTGATCTTATAAGATGCCTGAAGGAAAAAGGCAGATATAGTTTACCTTTTTTTTATTTCAAAACATAAACAATGTTGTTCCACATGCTAACTTTTAGAATTTATAATGGCAGTCATATACAAATATTAAGTTTGATTATTTTTTATATACTAACATACAAAATATAAGAATATATTTGTTGCTCGTAATGGGGAATAAAAACATGTGTGTGCATGTATGTGTGTATTTAACTTCCCTATATTCTAAATCTTTTGTTTCATTTGACTTTAAATGAACTAGCCACACTTATGCTCCTATTCCTTCAATATTAATTGTTTAATTATTTTCTGAACTTTTACAGGCCTAATATTAAAAACTAAGTTTAATATTATGTGAGCTGAAGAAACATGTACCAAAAAATGTTCCATTGAATAGTAGTAATGAAAAATGTTAATAGTTGATCTTCCCAATTTTTATAAAACTTTGAGATATCCTGCCAAAATCTTCACCATACTATGTGTTTAAATATCTCTTAAGTTATTAATATTCCAAAAAATTCATCAATCACAATAAAATATATAATTCCCAAGTTTTGTTTTTAGCACAGACCATCTGTTTTTGTATCTAAAATAAGAAAACAGGATTTCCTTTGACTGCAATATGAATAGAATTGATTTGAAATGAATGGAATCTCTATTTTGCCTCTGAGATCTGTTCAATGAGTAGCTAATCCTTGTAGCATATAACTAGTTTATACAAAGTGACCAGGAAGAGGAGAATTAGAAGTGAAGGCTAAGGAGCTTTTTATACCAATATGAATTACCATTATAATTTCTATTACTACTATTATCACTAGGTAAGTCTTAAATGGGCAAACCAATTTAATCCTCAAAACCATAAGATGAGAAAAGTGTCAATTTATATGCTTTTTGTGTATGAATAAATGGAGACACAGATGGAGCTCATCTGCAGCAAAATGACCCCAGCATTCACATTTTTACCCATGTGCTCTCTTCATGACACTGTCTCCTCATGCAGTAGGGGAAGGAATCTCTTAGTGCACCAAGAGAAGTTTGAGCAAAAGAGAACATTCTGAATAAGGAAGAATGAAGAAACCAACTTCAACATAGAAAGATACAATGTACCAATATTCAAGAATCTGAAGGAAAAGAAAAAACAAAAAAAAAAACAAAAAAACCCTCAAGCAATAGCTAGAATAGCTTCTACAGTACCACAGAAATGTTCACATATGTTTTCAAATTCTAGTAATGTTAAAATGTAAAGGCCCAGAAACCTTGGAAGACCTTGCAAACAAATAACAAGAAGCAAAGAAGCAATGTAAGATATGAGTACTTCTCTTTTGTGACAGAAGATGTAACAGGGGTCAAAGTGGACTAGATAGAGACAAAACTATGAGTCTTTGCTCCAGGCTAAATAAAACTTCAGGCACATCCTGAATTCATAATGTTGAACACTAAATACTAAACTGAATAACAAGCATTTATTCTAATTTTTGTAATTCATTATGATGTCATACTTCTAAACTCACTCCAGAGGACAAAAGGTTGACCTATTTAAACCTAAACCTCATGGCAGTTTCATGAGTAAATCAACCATTATACCTTCTTTTGCAAATTGTTTATTCATTTCTTTTCTCCATTCATTATTGGAAAGTTCCATAAATCAGTTATGTACTTTATACTCTTTAAAGATAACTATTCTTTTTGTACTTTTTGAATTTTATACTACATGAATGTATTGCCAATTTAATAAACAGGTGAACAGAATTTAAATATGAATAAAATTTAAAATAAAACCAGGGTGCCTGGGTGGTTCAGTCAGTTAAGAAGAGTCCAACTTCAGCTCAGGTCACGATCTCACCGCTTATGGATTAGAGTCCCGCACTGGGCTCTGTGCTGACATCTCAGAGCCTGGAGCCTGCTTCAGATTCTATGTCTCCTTCTCTCTCTGTCCCTTCCCCCACTCACACTCTATTTCTCTCTCAAAAATGAAAAAAATGTTAAAATTTCTTTTAATTTAAAATATAACCAAAATAAAATAAATTCATGAGTATTAATCATTTTCCTTATATGGTGCAACAATTATCCTGATTTTCACTTATTTTTTTAGTTAAAATATAAACAATTATTTTAAATTCTTATGAAAAATATGTTTTTCTCATCATGTCTTTTGATGCAGTTAGAGTGTCACCACACAAAGTATTTAACTAGTTAGAATTTTATTTAAAATTTAAATGATTAAAATACACTCCAGTTACATAAAAAGATTGAAAGAATAATCTGACAAAGCACCATATGGCCATTCTACACAGATTAAGAAATAATACAACAATTGCATATTCTACTCACATATGCAGCCAAAGGCAAACACTTCTGAATTTGGTGTTTGATGTTTTGTTCTAATAAAAATTCATTAATAAAATTCATTTAATAAAACTTCATTTTATTAGGTTGGAAGAAATGATTAGTTTCTTATAACTCTCACTTTAGGACACTGGCTTTCATCTCATGGTATTTTTATTCATTGCCATATATCTTTGAAGCAGACATGCAAACCACCTCTCTCCATTCCCATGCCTTAGGGAAGGTTAGAAAAATCTAGTTAGGCAGAAAGTTAGAAAAATCTAGTTAATACCAAGGCTATAGAAAGAAGATCTGATGCAGATTCAGTGAATGACATAGCAAAGCATGAATAATCCACTGTCCCATATAGGATCTATGTGGAAAAAGACCTCCCAGTTTTAGGTAGGACAGAGGTGTGGAAGTTCCATTTACCTTCCATTTACCTTAGTATGCACTTATGGAATAGTTTCATTAGTAAATAGACTAACCTATTTGAGGATAGAAAACCCTCCTGTCTTACCTCCTTTAATGTTTGATTTGTCAATAGAAAAATTATATATACCAGTGACTTGTTTCCTCTAACTATATGGACAGTGGAAAGCCAGTATTAAATCTCTGGTTAGGAGAAAATAAGATATAATAGTGTGAGTTAAATTTCAGGGTATATAAAGTTACTAACATTGCAAAATTCATATCATTTGAGGCCATGTTTAAAAATCTGTATCAAACTAGATATACTTGAATTACTTTGGTGAGAAAAATTAAAAAATAAGAGGTAAAGGAGATCATCAACAAAATTTAGTTTTCTAAAAACCTTTTTTACATAACTTTTTTGATTATTACATAATTATCACATCACAGGAATTTTTAAAAATGTAGATATCAGGAGCGCCTTGGTGACTCAGTTGGTTAAGTATCCAACTTCAGCTCAGGACATGATACTGTAGTCCATGAGTTTGAGCCCCATGTCAGGCTCTGTGCTGACAGCTCAGAGCCTAAAGCCTGCTTCAGATTCTGTGTCTCCCTCTTTCTAGACCTCTCCCCCACTCACACTTTTTCTGTCTCTCACAAATGAATGAATGAGTGAATGAATGTTTAAAAAAAAACACTGTAGATATCTGTAATAATAAAATATTCACCATTCAGAAATAATGGCTCTTGATTTCATATTATAAAATATATTTTATTTTTAATGTTTCTTTATTTTTTTTAATTTTTTAAAAAATTTTTATTTATTTCTAGGAGAGAGAGAGATAGACAGCATGAACAGGGGAGGGTCAGAGAGAGAGGGAGACACAGACTCTGAAACAGGCTCCAGGCTCTGAAGCTGGCAGTCAGCACAGAGCCCGACGCGGGGCTCGAACCCATGAACCGCGAGATCATGACCTAAGCGAAAGTCGGACGCTTAACCAACTAAGCCGCCCAGGTGCCCCGTTTCTTTATTTTTTTGAGTGAGTATAGGGGAGGGATAGAGAGTAATGGAGAGAGAATCCCAAGCAGGCTCTATGCACTGTCAGCACAGGGCCCAAGGTGGGACTCAAAACCGTGAACCTCAAGATCATGAACTGAGCCAAAATCAAGAGTCAGACACCTAACCAACTGAGCCACCCACGCAACCCTATAAAATAGATCTTAAAAATATATATATATTCTGTTTACAAAAATTATTTATTGTTCTGATTTTTACATTTTGTCAGCATAATTTATATCAGGGGATAAGAAAACAAAATTTAGGAAATACATTTGTGATGATCATGAGTAGAAATAAGAAACACTTCTCTACATGTCACAATAAGAAGATCCAAAAGCAAAATAAATCCTGATTATTTACTCTACAAAGAAAAGGAAGAAGATTTGGCAGACTAAAACCTAAGGTAGCAGTGGGAAGAGAGGATGAATAAACTTGCAATAAATTGCCTGTGGCAAGGAATTACTGTGGTCAATAATTCTCAGTTCCAAGTTGTTTGTTATAGTGTACTTGCCCTCTGTTATCTCAAAACCTATCTCCACCCTTTCTTCCTTCAACACATATTTATTGATTGTCTATTATATACTCAGCCTGTGTTGGCTAAAAAAAAAGTGAACAAAAGCATATGAGAACCCTACCTTCATGAAAATTCATTCTAGTGAAAGAGACAGACATTTATGAAATAATTATGCAAACATACAGAGTAACTCTCAGCAATGTTGCCAAGGGGAAATGCAATAAGCTCTTAAGGCCACATGACAGATGGATTTGACTCATAGTAAGTGTGAGCTGAAGGAGAAGCAGCCCTATTTTGTATGACAGAAGTGAGAGGGAAATGACAGATCAAAAGGAACATCCCACAGGGGTGGGGGTGGGAGTAGATAACAGGCTGTATGCAGATTCTGGGGGGACCACTCGCCACAATCAGTGAGGTAGGTTGGAAATTCTGACAGCAGTAAAATTTACTTCTCCCCACTGAGCTCACTGTACCCTATCCTCTCTGGTTCCTGCTCTGATACAATGCAAGTGGATAGCATTCTAGAGAGCCTCTGAGAGAAGATGGGAAGATTTCACTTAGTATCCTAGTGGAATTCCCTTAGGTACCCACTGAAATATATTTGGTTTATGTTCCATTTTTCCCAATTCACCCTGTGTCTTTTTTTTTTTGGAAAATACTTCTTTAACTTTCGGACAGCTAGAAGGAACTTTTCGAATTTCCATATGTGATATACTCCTTTTTATATTGATTGAGTTATTTCAAAGTAAAATTTAGCAATCCAAGGGAGTCAAATGTCTTGTCCCAGAAATACCACTCTTTACACTTGAATTTTTAAAGCATTTAGAATGAAAATATTTATAAAGAATTCTTGACCATAGGGAATGGGAGCAATAATAAAAGGAGGGGAAAAGAGAAATAAATTGATGTTGAGAACAAATTCAAATGGGGAGACTGTCCTTTATCTAAATTTAGAGGACATTCTAAATAGGAAACTTGAGAGAGAGAAAGATATTTTCACAAATAATTCATTGACTATTTTCCTTGTCAGCAGAAAAAAAAAATAATACATTCAAAGGAATGAAACTATTAAAGTCCTAGAGGCGCCTGGGTGGCTTAGTCGGTTAAGCGTCCGACTTTCGCTTAGGTCATGATCTCGCGGTTCGTGGGTTCGAACCCCGCATCTGGCTCTGTGCTGACTGCCAGCTCAGAGCCTGGAGCCTGTTTCAGAGTCTGTGACTCCCTCTCTCTCTGACCCTCCCCTGCTCACGCTGTCTCTCTCTCCTAGAAATAAATAAAACATTTTTTTTTAAATAAAGTCCTAGAACTAATTTGAAAAGAGAGATAATAACCCATTAGTGTCATTGATGGTGATTTTGTTAAAAATTTAAAAAGGGAAACTTGGTATATAAAATATAATTGCCACCATGGAATACAAGACTGCCATTAGAAGTCATATAAAAATACAAATTCTCAAGGCACCAATGATAAGCTGAAAAGTGCTTACTAATACAGTTGACTTAAAAATCAACATTTTAATTGAATGTGTCATGTTTGTCTCTGATACCATATAAAATTGTCTGAAACAGAGCACTTTTTCTATATAGATAAGTTGAAATATATTTAAACTATGTAGAACACTTTTAGAACAATAAAATTTTTCCCCTTTATACTTGGAAACTTCCAAGTACCATATGATGAATATAGTATTTCTTTAAAAAATATATACCAGGGGCACCTGGGTGGCTCAGTTGGTTAAGCATCCAACTTCTGCTCAGGACATGATCTCACCATTCTTCAGTTTGAGCCCTGCAACAGGCTCTGTGCTGACAGCTCAGAGCATGGAGCCTGTTTCGGATTCTGTGTCTTCCTCTCTCTCTCTGCCCTTCGCCTGCTCATGCTCTGTCTCTCTGTCTCTCAAAAATGAGTAAACATTAAAAAACTAAAAGTATATATGTTGAATTGCCTTGAGTAAAATTATTTTTATTAAGAACATTTTGTCTTACAATGCCGTAACTCAAGAGAATTCACTTTACTTGGGGCTGCCTGGGTGGCTCTATTGGTTGGTTGAGCATTGAACTCTTGATTTCATCTCTGGTCATGATCCCAATCATGGGATCAAGCCCCACAATGGGCTCCACTCTCAGTGTGGAGATTCTCTCATTCCCTCTCATTCTCTCTCTCTTTCTCTATCTCTGCCCCTCTGCTCCACTCATGCACTTCTCCCTCTCTCTCAAATAAAAAATAAAATAAAATTTTAAAAAAGAATGCACTTTAGTCAGGTCAATCTGCCTCCCCATGTTCTTCTATGTTATTTGGTGTGTACATATAAAGCAAGGCTAAGCTTCCTTTATCCATGAGAAACTTCAATGAACCACTCTACCACCGAAGCTCCAGTACTCACTCAGCCCAGACACAGAGTTGACTGCATTTGCCTATGGTCACCCCTTGAAGTGCTACCCCTAAAGATCCATCATACCACTTCAGGGAAAAAGACCAATGTAACGAAAAAGGAAAAACTCAAAGTCTGAAAATCTGATTCACAATTCATCATAAATTCTGTAACTCCTATTAGAGTTTTGTTTCTGCATTTAGTCCTCTTTTCCACTTCTGACTCTAAGCTTAAATTCTAAACTTAATTGAAGTACTGTAATAAATTGGGAACATATTCACAGCAGTGAAGACAAATTAGCTATCCTTATACTCTAATAGCCTTTACTTTCTTCTCTTTTTGCGTGAGAAATTTTGATATGTTGTTTTTAATTTTCAATGACACTATCAGAGAGAACTAAACTAGATGAAGAAATAATTAATCCTAGTAGAGTATGACTTGTCACTTTATCTTGAGCCTGATTAAGCTGTACTTAAAACATCCAGTTTCCATTTTTTAATTTCTTTTTAAATTTTATACTAAGTCATCCCTCTCCAAATTTCTATCTAATCATTTGGTATACCAGGGAAATCACACCATTTATAAATATAAAATTTATGCCAGAAGTACCAAACATTATGACAATGTTAAGACATCTATATTTTGGTATTATCATAGTTCAATACATTATGCATCCATTTATTGCACCTCTATTATACCAAAAGAAGGTATCTTCATAACTTGAAAAACTGAGGCTTGCCCAAATTTTCATCCTTTTTTTTAACAAGTACTTCTTAAGCACAAATAGTATTCTTCAAACTGGAAGCTGGAAAGCAAAATTAATACACAAATATCCCCCAACCTCCAGAATGATTTGAGTTTTGCACACACAGGCTATATGTTTATCATCACTTGCATTACTTTCTATGAATGAATATAAATAGAAATGATTTTTAGAAAAATTTCTGTAGTAAGGCACCTGGGTGGCTCAGCTGGTTAAGCGTCCACCTTCAGCTCAGGTCATGATCTCATGTCCAAGGGGTCAAGTCCAGTATCTGGCTCTATGCTGAGAGCTGAGAGCCTGGAGCCTGCTTCAGATTCTGTGTCTCCCTCTCTCTCTCTGCCCCTCCCCCACTAGTGCTCTCTGTCTTTCAAAAATAAATAAATTTAAAATAATTTTTTTTAAGAAAAACTTCTGTAGAGAACTACAACCTTTCTAATAAACATCAAATGAATAAGAATCTGAGCAAATGTCGTAAGAGTAGCAGACAAATTATACCAAATTCAAGGCAACCCAAGTTAACAAGTCAGGAAGTTTTATAATAAATGTGAAGCCTTTGCTGCATAACTTGGTATTAAAATATTTTAGTGTGTTTAATTTTTCAAACAGTTTAAAATAATTATATATGATATAAAATTATTAATTAAATATTTATGAATCCTGATGCACTTCTGTAAAACTCTGCTATAGGTAAATATTTCTTAAATCTACTTCTAGGAAGTAGAGAAAGAGCTCATCTTGTCTGGTCCAGCTGGATCTCCAGCTTACTGGCCTCCAAAGAGGGCTGATAATGAAGAGTTTCAACATTCTCTCCACTACTGGCTGGCTGCACCAGTCTCTCCAGAAAGGGCACGTTTGCCCATCCTTCTGCACATATGCGATCACTTGCTCTTTAACAACAATCTATTTCTTTTTTTATTTTTATATTTTTTAATTTTTTTTTTTTTATGTTTTATTTCTAGGAGAGAGAGAGAGACAGCGTGAGCAGGGGAGGGTCAGAGAGAGTGGGAGTCACAGACTGAAACAGGCTCCAGGCTCTGAGCTGGCAGTCAGCACAGAGCCCGACGCGGGGCCCGAACCCACGAACCGCGAATCATGACCTAAGCGAAAGTCGGACGCTTAACCGACTAAGCCACCCAGGCGCCCCTATTTCTTTTTTTTAATTATTTTCTAGTTTTAGGTAGATCTTTCCAAATGATTCTATAATATATTATTATACTGAATTCCTTTGTTTTCTTCAATTTAGTGTAAAAGTCTTCCTTTTAAAAGTCTTTCAATAAGTATTTGCTTCTTTTGACTCCTAATGATATCTGTTTATATGCTGATTAATTCAATTCCCATTTGTTTCAGCAGAAATGTCCTTAAATTGATCCTATACTGTTGGCATCAATTAAGTGTATTGTTTTAACCATTAACATAAGAAACAATATGTAAGTATATGACAAAATATATAGTGAGACATTTTAATAGATTAATCTATGAAAGGAGATATGTAAAATTCAAAATATAACAATTTTATAAATGGATTAAAATACACTAGCCTTATAAGCTCAGATACTGAGTTATAAAAAAAATATTTCTTGATGAAAATATATTTAAAACAAAATAATTCAGAAAAACAAAAAAATTATACATGTGTAAAACATTTCCACTTGGAATGAAAGATTAACTGATTTATCCCTAAAACCTATCAAAGACTTACAGGCTGGTTAGCATATTGGATATTGACAATATTTCACAAAAAAAGTTAGAGTTTTTAAAGCCATCATGGGTACTTTTATTTCAAATCAATTGAAACATCATATGTTAAAAAAACAGATGTGATGTGCTTCCACTATTGACCCAAAAATTATCTCTCCATCATGAGGTAGATAAGGTTATTGAGTGATTCTTTTTTTTTTTAAATGTTTTATTTATTTCTGAGAGAGAGAGAGAGACAGTGTGAGCAGGGGAGGGTCAGAGAGAGAGGGAGACACAGAATGTGAAGCAGGCTCCAGGCTCTGAGCTAGCTGTCAGCACAGAGCCCGACGCGGGACTCGAACCCACGAACCGTGAGATCATGACCTGAGCCGAAGTCGGACGCTTAACCGACTGAGCCACTCAGGCGCCCCAAGTTATTGAGTGATTCTTAAGAAAATATTATTAAAATTCCACCAACCTGAAGATCTCATCAGACTGAAAGAGTAATTTTTTTTATTTAAATATTCACCATAACAAATGAATATCGCTTTCAAAAAAGTCAAATAGTATTTAAAATATTTTTCATATATAAGTGTTAAGCCACACAGTTAAAAATAAAAGCTAACATACATTTTATCCTAAAGTTCTATTCTCTTTGATAAAATATAAAATGGTAAGAAAGCTATCTCTCAAGGAAAGAAACAGCTTGTAGAGGTACAGAAACAGTAACAAAAGTCTAAAACTTATTATTAATGAGATCTTAATAACTTGTTTGCCTACACTGATCTATTAATGCCTGTTGTTCTAATATTTCATGTAGTGTGTTAACTTTTTACATGTTAAGCGAGTTTTATCACTGCCAGGTACATTAAGCTAAGCCATTGTTGACGGGTAAACCTCCACTGGAGGCATCCCATTTTGTCTTGTTTGCATTTGAAACACATAAGCAGTGAACAAGGCTCATACTTCAATGCACAGTTAAATTAAAAAGAAATAACTTTTTATTTATTTTAAAATGTTTCTGTGTGTCACTAAGACCTCTTTTTCAAGGCCAGTCTATAGGGTACTTAGGAAAACAGAGTGAGAACACAGTTCTTAAGGTGATAGAATTTCTTCAAGTTATCACCTATGGTGGAAATAATGATAAATGCTATTTCATTTCAGCCTCTTAATGCATATTTTGGGGAAACATTAAAATAAAATACTGAAAATATTTTGTAAGAAGTGTTTTACTGGTCTACAAATATAAGAAAATATTTTCGGGGCACCTGGGTGACTCATTCGGTAAAACGACCGATTTCAGCTCAGGTCACAATCTCATGGTTCATGGGTTCGAGCCCCATGTCGGGCTCTATGCTGACAGCTCAGAGCCTGGAGCCTCTTCATTTCTGTGTCTCCCTCTCTCTGTGGCCTTCCACCACTCATGCTCTGTCTCTGTCTTTCTTAAGAATAAACAAAAAATATTTTTTAAAAAAAGAAAATAGTTTCAGTCAATAAACCAAATGTATATGTATATACGTATTTAGACATACACACTATATTCATACATACATGCATATAAAAATTTTAAAACATATATATCTAAAATTTTAATTATTTATATTGTCCTCTTTATACTTAAAAAAACTGGATTTGAAAATTAATTTGCTAATCTTATTTATAATTGAAATGAAATTGCATTCTGTGAGATGTGCATTTCACTACTGTTTTTATGTATCTAAATAAAGAACTAAAGATATGCTCAACAAGTCCATAAATAATAATTAGGTATCTTAGATAGTTTATTATGGAGGAAAAAAGGTATTTATTCTTCAGTCAGATTTCAGAATTTTTAAAAAATTTTTTAATATTTATTTATTATCGAAAGACAGAGAGAGACAGAGCATGAGCATGTAGGGGCAGAGAGAAAGGGAGACACAGAATCCCAAGCAGGCTCCAGGCTCTGAGCTTGTCAGCACAGAGCCTGAAGCAGGGCTCGAACTCACAAACTGCAAGATCATGGCCTGAGCTGAAGTTGAATGCCTAACCAACTAAGCCACCCAAATGCCCCTGATTTTAGAATTTTTAAGCATAAAGTAATTCACAATTACTTATATTTCCATATTTTTTAATTGAAATGGAATTTCCCCCTTATTCTCTATCATGCTCATTAGTAGCAATATCAGTTTACTGAATTACAATGAGAATCTGTTAATTATTAGAATAGAGACTTCTGGTTCTAAAATAAAGCAAGCAAAGTAACTGGAAACTCTCCTTATTACAAATTACACAATTTGCAAGGGGTAGGGGGGAATATTTAAAAGAATATACTTGTTCTTAAACCAAGCAAAGGTAAATTTAGAGATGAAACAATGAGAGGGAAAATTAAAGTCAGGGAAGTAGATATGCAGAGCCAATTCAGTGATTCAGAGATGAGAGTAAGAAAAAATGGTGACTAGATCTGACATAAACCTAACCAAACCAAATCAAACCAAAACAAACCAAAATAAAAACCAGGGCAGGCGCCTGGGTGGCTCAGTTACTTAAGCCATCTGACTCTTCATTCTGGCTTATGATCTCACATTTGTGAGGTGGAGCCTCACATTGGGTTCTGTGCTAACAGCACGGAGTTTGCTTGAGATTTCTTCTCTCCCTCTCTCTTTACCCCTCCCCTGCTCACACTTTCTCCTTCTCTCTCAAAATAAACAAACAAACAAAAAAAAACCTACACACACATTCTCATCACATACAGGTGGTGAGTACAAATTTATACTACACTGTAGGAATATCCAAGTAAAGAAATATTTTTCCCCTAGACTTTGAATCTGATGGTGCACTCAGCATATGTACATTGAAAGCTACTTTCAAGTGGAGGGGGAAAAAAAACAGAAAACAAAAAAAACTCCATACTCACAAATGGGCAAACTTCTGATATGATCAATATAAATATATCCTTTCTATTCAGCCTAGCTACCACAAGGGAGAAGAAAAAGAAGTCTGATTATAAACTGAATTTTGAAGGAATTGAGAGAAAGCATTTAAGAGTAAAAAAAAAAAAAAGAAAATATTGTATTGGATAAATGAGTTATAATAGATTCCCCCAAACAATGAGCATAGCCATTACCCAGATGTTAGTTTCTAATACTAGTTTCCACTAAAGAGAAGTAGGATACCTTGTGGAAACAACTGCTTCTAAGGTTGGTAAAGAAAATATACAAGATCAGTCTGGAGCATCTTATATTGCCAGGGAAAAAAAGGAAGTGCAAAACAAACAATTGACTTGTGTACAGAGGGCTGTAACATTTCAGTCATACAAAAACAAAGGGTGATTGATTTAAAGGTGAACAATCACAAGACATCAATGAAATCAGAGATATATAGCAAGGGTCTCTGTATCCTGTTGTTTTGCTAAACCTTGTATGCAATGTATAGAAAATGGAATTCCCCCAAGGACTGCAGAAACACCTGGGAGGGCCGATGTCAGGCAGGCATGCCACGGGGAGGGTGGATAAGCAGCCCGCCAGCATTCCGAGAGACCCCCGCCCCGCCCAAGCTTAAGTGCAGCCCACCGAAAGTCTCCATGTTACATTTTAGCTAGCCAAGCACTGTGTATAATCTCCTCATTCACTGACGGCCCCAACATGTCCAGATTATCAAAACAAGGTAAGTCTAAGAAAAATAAAAAGGACTAAAGACTAAAAACTAAATATAATGAGTTTCACTTGATGGGATCTTGGAGCAACAGCAACAAAAAGACAGAAGAGGGGCACCTCGGTCGCTCCGTGGATTCAGTGTCTCGATTCTTGACTTCAGCTCAGGCCAAGATCTCAGGGTTCATGAGTTTGAGTCCCTGCATCAGGCTTTGCACTCACTGCTTGGCGTTCTCTGGTGCATGTTCTCTCTGACCCTCCCTCCATCAGCAGTCCTTCCTCTCTCTCTGTCTCTCTCTCAAAATAAATAAACTTAACAAAAAAAAAAAAAGAGGAAAGGAAGGAAGAAACGGAGGGGGCATTAGGTAAACCCTTAGAAAATATGAATTAAAAATAGAGTTGGGTTAATAACCATGTATGAATATTGGTTTTATTTGCATTATTACAAAAATACTATACTGATATAAGATATTGACAGTAGAGACCACTGGGTGTGAGATACATGAAAATTCTATCTTCCCAATAGTCTGAATCTGTTCTAAAATTTTAAATTATGAAAAAATTTTTGAATGTTATATAGACACATATTTTTGTACTGTTTCATATATTCACTTATCTATCTCCCTTTGTAACAGTATAAACATGTATATATTTTATAAGCCCTCTTTAAGTGTGCACATGTTATATATGTATTTACATGCATATGTAAAATCAAAAATGGAATAATATGATATACATAACTGAGATTTTTTTTTTTTTTTAAATAGGCACCATTCTGGGGCACCTGAGTGGCTCCATTGGTTAAACACCTGATTTCAGCTCAGGTCATGATCTCAAGGTTCATGAGTACAAGTCCCACATCAGGCTCTATGCTGACAGCTCAGAGCCTGGAGACTGCTTTGGATTCTGCATCTCATTCTCTCTATTCTGCCCTCATTTGTGCTCTCTCTCTCTCTGTCTCTCTCTCTCTCTCAGAAATAAACATTTAATAAAAAGCAATAGAAACCATTCTTTCTTATATCTCAAATCATCCTTCAGAGATATTTTTTCTTTTACTTAGAATACGGTACTTTATTTAGCCCAGATACACCTATTTAATATTTAAGTCATAATTAATTTTCAATTGTTTATATGTCATAGTTTAATAGGCAGCTTTTCTCCCTCATAATAAATATAAAATACTAGTGTATATTACAATACTAAAATTAATTAGATCTTAAGCTGAATGAAACATTGTTTCTTTATTAAGAATCTGATGCTAAAATAAAGAATTGATACTAAACTCTAAGGTTTGCTTTGTTTTATTTTATCTGATAATACTTTTCTCTTATTTTTTTAAGTTTATTTATTTATTTTGAGAGACAGAGAGACAGAGTGAGTGGGGGAGGGGGAGGAGAGAGAGGGAGAGAAAATCCCAAGCAGGCTCTGGACCATCAGTGCAGAGCTCAATGTGAGGTTCAAACCCACAAACCATGAGATCATTACCTGAGCTGAAACCAAGAGTTGGAACTTGACTGAGCCACCCAGATGCCCCTTAATTTTCTTAATTCTTAATGGATTCCTTGAGTAATTGCATAATTTTAGTTTTGGGAGTAATTTTTCCCATTCCCTTGAAGATACCATGTTCTCACAGTTGCAGTGAGTATATAGTTGTCAGAATAGTTGCTATTCCTTTAGAAGCAAATTGTAGTTCCTGGCTTCCCTTGTCTTTCGTGTTTGTTTCATGATACTGTGTCTAGCTATGAACTTATCCTAATTATGTCTAATAATGCTACCTGAATCTGAAGATCCACATCTCCCACCAATTTTGAAAGTTTTCCAGACACTGTTTGAGTACCCCCCATCTTGTCTTGCCTAGAATTTCTATTAAATTGATTTAAAATTTTTTTAATGTTTTATTTATTTCTAAGAGAGAGAGTGTGTGTGTGTGAGCAGGGGAGGATCAGAGAGAGGGAGATACAGAATCTGAAACAGGCTCCAGGCTCTGAGCTAGCTGTTAGCACAGAGCCTGACACAGGGCTCGAATTCACAAACCGTGAATTCATGACCTGAGCCGAAGTCGGAAGCTTAACTGACTGAGCCACCCAGGCGCTCCTCTATTAAATTAATTTCAAACATCTTCCTTCTACCTTTTATATCATTTGGCTTCTCTTTCATATTTTCTTTCTGTTTGCTTGCATCCAATACAAAAATTCTTCAGGGGCGCCTGGGTGGCTTAGTCGGTTGAGCGTCCGACTTTCGCTTAGGCCATGATCTCACGGTTCGTGGGTTCGAGCCCCGCGTCAGGCTCTGTGCTGACTGCCAGCTCAGAGCCTGGAGCCTGTTTCAGTCTGTGACTCCCTCTCTCTCTGACCCTCCCCTGCTCACGCTGTCTCTCTCTCTCTCTCTCTCTCTCCTAAAAATAAATTTAAAAAAAAAAATTTTTTTTTTAAAAGTTCAAAAATTCTTCAGTTTTCTTATCCTTTCACTAATCCTCTCCTGAGAAGCTTTAGAAACTACTGAATATTTAAATTACCACAGTTTTCATTTCTACATTCTTGTACAAAGTTGCCTGAACTTTTGTCATAGCATCTTTTTTTTTTTTGTTATCAACTTTTTAATTCATTCTTCCATTTCTTCAAACATTTGAAATACAGAGCACTCATATTATCTAAATCTAATCTGTTCTCGAAAAGGTGTTGGATGCTGAATTTTCAGAGAATGGAGGACTTTACTTCCTTATTTAAATTTTTTTTTATATATTTCAAACATACTCATTAACTGATATAGATTTCATTACATATTGATTTTTTGATGTTATCATTTAACACATTCCTCTCTTTCCTGTTATTTATACTTTTCCCTGACCAACAGAGAGAAGTCTTCCTGAAGTGATTGCTCAGGTGAGATTTGAATTTCTAGAAGCATATTTTTTTAGATATTTATGGATCCTCAAGTAATTAGAATCATATGACACTTTTTATTTTTTTTTGTAAATTATGAGTAATTGTGCTTTATTAGTCATCAACAGTTAGAAACAATAAAAATTTCCTTTCAATTTTACCAATGTTCTCGGAGCCCCACACCATCTCCTCCATTTTTTTTCCTCGCCTTTGGGAAACGATTATTTGTTGGTGATTTCTGGGCTCTACTTCCCATATCCCATATCAGTTCTTCCTTCCCCCCATTTTTAACTTTCCCACTCAGCCATCCAGTGGTGATTCACAACTGTTCAGTCATGGCTGACTAGGCAACAACCACACATATTTTGAGGATTGCATACATATCTTGCTAATTATAATGTTGGAGATGTGATCCATGTGTTCTTTTGTTATCTTTCCTCATTAGCTTCTACATTGTTTAGAAGATCTATTGAAACTCAGAATCTATTGAAACTACCTCCCAATGCTGTTAAATCTGAGTTCATTCCATTATTCAAATGTGTAGTTTCACATACATACAAAATGGGTTAGTATTGTCAAAGAACTCACAAACACCTTGCATCCAGATTCATTTATTGTAACTCTATGCCACAACTGTTCTGTCATTCTATTATCTATCTATCATCTATCTATCATAATCTATCTATTCCTGAACCAGTATGTCACATACATACCCTCAATTTTTTCCAATGAAACGCTGCATCATGAACTTTCATAATAGTGTAGAGGATGCTATTTCCACAGATGATTCTAAGTTGCAAAGTGACTCAGCAGATCAGACTATGAATGGGAAATCATTTTAATGATATCTTGCATTTACTGTGTTTATGCTTTCTACTTATATATGCACACAAAAAGATATATAAATCAAGGTTCATCAAAACACCTCTTTCATTAAGTATAAAACAAAATTCCATGTGAAATTGTTAGCATTTAATTAGCAAATGTTTTGGTCTTACTAGTTTACAAAAATTGCTATACTAGGTTTGATAAAATACAGATAATTTGTGGTATTATCTGAGACAGGCAGCTGTCTTTGAGAGTTTCCCTGATGCTGATGGTTACATGTAAGGTTGACTGGCCTGCTCCTATCCTCTCCAGTTCCCTACAGCTACAGAAAATTACTTTAAGTTGTTTTTGCTTGTGGTTGTTTCTTCTTAGTCTCCCGCTTGGCTTGTGCCTATCTCATCTGATCACATAAATGCTACTTGGATAATACAGTGTTCATCAGGGATTTTATCATGCAGTGCCCCAAAGCCAATAAGCAGGCTACTGCCTTGGCAGTCATCACTCTATATTTTCACTTCATTTTTACTTCACATCCAAACACTTAGAAAAATAACCAGTAAAGTTTTTAGTATTCTAAACTAAAGTAACTAACTTTAGACACTCTGCCCAGGGGAAATTTCATTCATTCTCCCTACTTCTGCTACAGCCTCAATGATAGCATGCATTAAAATCTGTATCTCAGATTTTCCACATTTTTAATTTTCAGGAATTCTCTTTTGAATGTGCCTAAAGTTTATATTGTTAGGGAATATCCAAATGATGAAAAAAGATAGTAGAGTTAAATTCAAACACAGTATTTATATTTATCTGCCAATATTGTACCTGACATTATTTTATTTAACTGAATTTAAATTTTCTTACAAAAAAAGGGAAATATTGACACTTTTGGCTTAGTCTGCTGCACCCATTAGAATTTAAGAGATTGGGGCACCCGGGTGGCTCAGTCAGTCAAGCAGTTAATCGTCAGACCTAGGCTCAGGTCATGATCTCACAGTTCGTGGGTTTGAGCCCTATGTCAGGCTCTGTGCTGACAGCTATCTCAGAGCCTGAAGCCTGTTTCAGGTTCTGTATTTCCCTCTTTCTCTGACCCTTCTCTGCTCACCCTCTCTCCCTCTCAGAAATAAATAAAATATTTTTTAAAATTAAAAAAAAGAGTTTAAGTGAGATAGTATTTGTGAAAGTGCATTTGACCTGCAAAGTTATAACACCTGCCATTAATGGTGTTAACACCTCCTGTCACCAAGGTTGAAAGCTGATTTAGTCTCCATTTACTTCTCCTCTGTCTTTCTATGGAATAAACAGTATCCCTAAAACATTTCTTTTTTTTTTTAATTTTTTAAATGTTTTATTTATTTCTGAGAGAAAGAGACAGCATGAGCAGGTGAGGGTCAGAGACAGAGGGAGATACAGAATCTGAAACAGCTCCAGGCTGTAAGCTAACTGTCAGCACAAAGCCCGTCGTGGGGCTCCCACAAACTGAGATCATGACCTAAGCCAAAGTTGGATGCTTAACCGACTGAGCCACCCAGGTGCCCCTTTAAAACATTTCTTTAAGCTGATCCATCCATTTCTCCTGACATTGTCCTAGGATAAGCATATCTGTTGCCAAGACTGAATTAATATTTTTCTAATTGGGTTTTTCTTAAATATCACAATCCTTCTAATTTATTTTTGATGTACACACCAATGACACTGGCAACTGCTGGAAATGGAATTACACTTCATACGCAGCTGAACATTAAACATCCACTACTTAACAGAGAACTTAAAGGCACAATTAATCCTAGAACTAATGGACTAATGAGAGGTGGGCAACCACATCAGTTCCTATGAGAAACATACTGAATTTTCAAACCCAACTTTGGCTTAAGTGGATCCAGGATATTTCTCCTTAAATAATAATCATTTAAAAGATATAATTTCCTATGCTTTCTAATACAAATATGCATTGGACTTCCCTGCATAATAAAGTTAAGTTATTCAAGCACTACTTTTTTCCATCTTTAGAAAAATCAATGAAAAAATAATACCATAAGAGATATTTCTGGTCTTCCGTGGTCTGTTGGGTCCGCATAATGCTTCACAGGTTAGAAATGTTTAAATATGCTAGAAAGAACACAAAGGCAGTTTGTAGAATTGTTTTTTAACATAATGAAGAGACCATATAAGAGGAAAATCAGCATAGTTTTAGATAAGAGGATTTCAAAATTTAGTATGCATAAAAATCACATGGAGAGCTTGTTAAAACACAGTTTTATGGACCCAATCCCAAAGCTTCTGATACAGAAATCTAGGAGTGAGGCCTGAAATTCTCATTTGTAACAATCTCCCAGACGATGATATCGCTGCTGGCCCATGAGAAATACTCTAAGTAGCTGTAAGAACACTGTTCTTCCACTTATGTGCTTTGTAACTCTCAGAATGTTGCTGAACCCCCTGGAGTCTTTTTTTTAATTTAAATTCAAGATAGTTAACATATACTGTACTATTGATTTCAAGAAGAGAATTCAGTGATTCATCACTTATAGATAAAACCCAGTGCTAATCTCAACAAGTGCCCTGACTAATGCCCAATGTTTACAGCAGCGCTATCAACAATAGCCAAATTAAGGAATGCCCTGAGTCTAAAAGATTCCCTTGTGTATGAAAAAAAATAAAAGATAACAGCATGAGCTTTGACATGGTAACTAAAATGAGGTAGGCATTTAACGATGATTTTCTATCTCCTCTGCCACCTCTCTTCCTGCCTGCCTACCTACCTACCTATATAATATCTGTTTTTTATTCTTTTATTGTATAAAGTTCTGATTATTTTGTTAGAAAACTTATCAGAATGTTTGTATGCTCATTATTATCAAGAATTGAATGGTGTCAGGACTAACCCTGATGTGAAAATCCACAGTGCTTGACTTCCACACTTGCACCTCTGTAACTAGACATGCTCAAAAATTAATCATAATAATTTGTGTGTTTTTCTTAATGGCCACTCATTTGCATGATATTAAAAATATGATGCTACTACTTAATAAAAAGCCAGGTACATGATAAGACACTCAGTAAACGTTGGAAAAAAGAAGAGAAGAGGAAGGATATTACATAATGTTTTAAATGCTCTCTCAAAATAGGAAGGGTAATGACTACTTACACAGTTTCCAACACAAAGTAAATGTCTTAACATATTTGTAGAAACAGACATTTTTAGCAAAATTGTACATGTAAGCCAGTAGGTACAATATAAGAAACTGATCTCTGTAACGATGGGGTTAGAGGGAAAGTGAATCCTCTGTTTAATCTATGGAGCTACAGTTTGAAAAGCTTTGGCTCTTTTTTGGTATTCATTGAGGTTTCTTCCAAATTTAGCATTCTATGAAGGTGATTAGAGTCCATTTCCCGAGTATGCTAGGGATGTCCTCATCCTCAAAAATAATACGAAAAGTGAAGGGCGCCTGGGTGGCTCAGTCAGTTAAGCACCTGACTTCGGCTCAGGTCATGATCTCGTGGTTTGTGGGTTTGAACCCTGTGTCAGGCTCTGTGCTGACAGCTCAGAGCCTGGAGCCTGCTTCAGATTTTGTTTCTCCCTCTCTCTCTGAGCTTCCCTGATCACGCTGTCTCTCCCTCTCAGAAATAAAAAACAAAAAAAATTAAATAAATTTTAAAAATATGAGAGATGAAATAAATGGGCAAGAAAAATGGGTTCCAATCTGCTCTAGGTGCTGGGCCAAATGCAAATGCTAAATGTAGAGGGCAAAAGTATCTAAGAAGCAGCTGGTCTCAGTAGCTTAGGGAAGTCTGTGAAGCTTTACCTTGGCCAGTACCTTGAAACAGTGCTGGATCACTTCAGGCATGCAATATCAAAATACAAATATATTTTCCCCCTGAGTTAGTGATCACAGCAGGAAAATAAGGCACAACTTAGCAGTTAAATGAACAGACTTTATAGTCAGAAAGAATTGAGTGTATATCTTGTCAATTAATATTTGCTTAGCCTTGAGAGAAAAGCATAAATTTGTTTTTAATCTCATAAGCAGTAGACTGTTAATTCATCCTCTCACCTTGTATCTAAATTTTATCATGGTTCAGTTTTGTTTTGTTTATTTATGATCAATATCCCCAGTTTCTACTTCAATTTCCCTGTGCAAACATTCTAATGTGTTTAATATAATTAATTTTAAATTGGATTCTGTAAAATGTGCATTAGAGCTTTGTATGCCTGTATTTTTATTTTACATGAATGATATTTGCCAAACATCCTATTTGGTTTCAAAAAAAAAAAAAAATACTGTTTTAGTCTGTTTACATTGCCATGTACCCAACTGCTGTTTAATGATCTACAGAGTATATCCTCCATGTTTTACTTAAGCAAGCCCTAATAATATTCTACCAAGTGCCTCTAAATGCTCACTTCCACAAACAAAACTGCAATAAACATCTTTATACTTGTTTCCTTTTGAATCCTTGTGCGGGGGTAGGATTATTGGGTCAAAAAGAGTATCCATATGGTTAATTTGACTCTGCACTGCCATATTCACTGGATATGCCCACCTCCCACCCTGAATAAGAACTTCTCTGTGCTCACTCCCCCATCAAATGGGGCTATGCAACTTTGCACTCAATGCCAATTGGACAGGTACAGTGTGATACTTCATTATTACTTTAATTTGTCTTTAATTACTGAGTTCAAACATTTCTTCATATGCTTGAAAGCACTTTTGGTTTTCTTTTAATTACCCATTCAGTCACAGGTCACAATGCAGAAGAACATGTGGGACAGAAGATATTATTTAGGCCATTTTTGGAAAATGATCTACTGAATTACTGACCTTTCTCCACTGATGTCCTCTGTTTCTCCCTTCCTTTCTCTCTCCCTCGCTCTGTCTCTGTCTTTCCTTTCTGATCCATTATAAGCCAAAGTGTAATACGCTTCTAGGTTTTGTTGCTATTACAAAACAAAATCTTTATTTTTAATTTTATTTTTTGTTGTTATAGTAATTAATTCATGTAAAAGTATTTTAACTGAAACTTTACTAAACATTTTTATAAGTGCTAATGATTTCCTCGTTCTATTACTTTTTCTAGGAGATAAACATATAAACACAACTTTTTTTTTCTTTTTCAATTCTGACATTTCTTACTTCCTTTTCTTACAGAATTAGACAGAAATGAACATATGTTAAGTCATGTGGTGATAGTAGGCACTATTTTCTTCTATTCCTAAAGTTTGCTCTCATACGCAATATTACTTAAGTAAACAGCAGTTGCCAAACTAAGAAAATTTCCCTAAAAGTAACATCAGCAGCACAGCTGAGTAAGATGTCCCTCATCACACCTCCTCAACAATAATTTGGCATCCATCCACAGACAAAAGTGTCTTTGTGGGAGCTGTAGGATCCAGGAACATACACCGAGGAGTCTTGCCCACCTGGGCACCAGGTAATAAACATACAGAACTTGGTCCCTACTGTGACCCCTAGTGTTGCATTACCAGCTCCAGGTCCTCCCAGCTGCAGTCTGTGAGCCTCTGGAAAACACTGTCTTAGACAATCACCCATGGACAAGAGAACTTTTGTGGAAGTACAGGTTTCCAGCAGAGAAATTCCAGCACACCATAAGAGGCAAAAAGAAAAAGAAATATATATATATATATATATGTAAATAGAGAAAGAGAGAGAGAGATAAATATTTATATATATATGAGTTTGGATACATTGGAGAGGGTAAAAGGAAGTATAACTTTATCCACATCATCCTTTACCCAAGGCAGCACAGTACAGTGTCATGTGAGACCTTAGCGTGAGATTTCTCACACAGAGGAAAGTGAGAGAATGACCTCCCCAATTGTGTGGCATGTTCCACAGAAAACTATTTTTCTTTACCGTGCTGCGAGTACTGAGTCATGAGCATCATGACTGGGAAGTGGAAGAATCTGGGAGAGCTGCATATGGACTCTTAGAAGCATTAAAGGGATGTGGATCCTAGTAACTATGCTGTGGACTTCATCAGGAACCCACTCAGGAGCCACTATGGATGCCTTACCTATGGACCACACAACTAGCATATGGAAACCCCTAGTGCCGTGCCGCATGTGTCTCACCCACATACACAACCTCTCTGTGGCCAGCCCTCTGTGTATTCTACTGACAGTAGAATACTGTCACATGGGTCACAACACAAGTCTCAGTGAATGAAAGAAAGTTGAAATCATACCAAATATCTTTTCTGAACACAGTGATATGAAATTAGAATTCAAACAGGAGAAAAATTGGGAAAATTCAGATAGTGAAAATTAAACAACACATTCTTGAAAAATCAATGGATCAAAGAAAACATCAAAAGGGAAATCAAAAAAGATACTGAAATAAATAAAAATGGTAAATAAATAAGGAATCTAATGTTACAACACAAAGTACTAGAAAAAGAAGAATAAACTAACCCCAAAGGTAGCAGAAGGAAAATAACAAAGACCAGAAAATAAGTGAAATAAAAGAACAATAATTTTAAAAAGTCAACAAAAAATGTGCTGTTTTTTAAAAGATAAAATTAACAAACCATTAGCTATACTAACAAAAAAAAGAGAAATCAAATAATATCAGCAATGAAAGAGGAGACATTACAACCAATATGATAGAAACACAAATGAGTTCGAGACTACTCTGAAAAAGTATAAGCCAATAAATTGAATAACACAGAAGATACGGGTAAATTCTAGAAACATGCAACCTAGCAAGACTGAATCATGAAAAAACAGAAAAGCTGAACAGAAATTGAATTCATAATTAAAAACTTCCCAAAAGGAAAAGTCCAGGACCACATGATTTCCCTGGCTAATTCTATCAAACATTTAAACAAATAACACAAATTCTTGTCAAACTCTTCCAAAATACTTAAGAGGAGGGCACACTTCCAAACTCAATTTATGAGGTCAGCATTAGTCTGATACCAAAACCAGACAAGGACAATACCAAAATCTTATAGGCCAATAGCCTAATGAATACAGATGCCAAAGTTCTCAACAAAATATTAGCAAACCAATTCAACTCCACACTGAAAGATACATACACCATGATCAAGTAAGAATCATGGTTCAACATGTGATACACATATCCACAGAATCAAAGACAAAATTCTTGTGATTATCTCAATAGATGCAGAAAAATAATTTGGAAAAAAATTAAACATCTTTTCAGGATAAAAACTCTCAACAAATATGATATAAGAGCACTGCATTCCAACATAATAAAGGCCATATATGACATGCCCACAACTAACATGATATCCACTGGCTACAAGTGTGAAGCTTTTACTCTAGGATCAAAAACAAAATAAGAATGCCCACCTTTACCATTCCTATCTAACATAAGTCTTGGAAGCCCTAGGCAAAATCAGACAAGAAAAAGAAAGAAAAAAGCATCTAAAGCAGGAAAGAGAAAGTAAAATTCTCTGCAGATGGCAAACAGACACTTCTAAAGACACTTCTAAAAAAATAAAAGAAAAAAAATCTTAGATTTACAGTATCAATTATAGAAGTCAGTTGCATTTCTACATAGTAAAAATTAACAATCTGAAAAAGAAATAAAACAATCCCATTCACAATATCATCAAACACAAGAAAATAGTTAGAAATAAATTTAACTAAGTAGGTGAAAGATCTGTATACTTAAAACTGTATGACTCTGATGAAACTGAAGAAAACGCACATAAGGGGAAAGATATTCAGTGTGCAAAGACCAAAAAAATTAAGACCATGAAAATGTACTACACAAAGCCATCTACAGATTCAATGCAATTCCTATGAAAATTCCAATGACAGATTTCTCTGACATAGAAAGGATGAGCTCTTCAATAAATAACACTGGGGAAAATGTACAATCACATGCAAAAGAATGAAACTGGATCCCTATCTTACACCACTCATCAAAAATATAACTCAAAATGGACTAAAGATAAACATATGAACTAAAATTATAAGATTCCTAGAATATATAAGAAAAATACTCTTTGACATTGGTCTTGGCAATAATTTATTTGGTATGGCGCCAAAACATAAGCAACAAAAGCAAAAATTAATAAGTGAGAGTACCTCAAACTTAAATGCTTCTGCACATCAAAAGAAACCATCACCACAACGAAAATACAACCTATAGTATATGAAAAGATATTTGCAAACCATATTTTTGATAAGAGACTAACATCCAAAAGATATAAAGAACTCAAACAATTCAATAGCAAAACAACAAAACAGTGCAATTTAAAAATGTGCAGAGGAACTGACTGTTTTCCAAAAAATACAAACAAATGGGCAACACGTGCCTGAAAAGATGTTCAACATCAGTTACCTTCAAGTAAATGCACATCAAAGAACTTCACACCTGTTAGACTGGTTATTGAAAAGACAAGAAATAACAAGTGTCAGCAAGGATGTAGAGAAAGGTAACTCCTATGCACTATTTACCAGTAATGTTAATTGGTACAGCCACTATGGAAAACAGTATGGGAGTTTCTCAAAAAATTAAAAATAGAACTACCATATGATCCAGCAATCCAACTTATGAATGTATATCCAAAGGAAATGAAAACAGCATCCTGAAGAGCTATCTGTACTCCCATGTTTCATTGTAGTATTATACAAATAGCCAAGATATAGTTAACAACCTAAGCGTCTGTCTATGAATGAATGGGTAAAAAACATGTAGTATATCTATGCAATGGAGTATTATAAAGCCATGAGAAATAAGAAAATCTTGCTATTTGTGACATCTTGGATGGACCTTGTAGGCACTCTGCTAAGTGAAACAAGTCATACAGAGGAAGACAGAGAGTATGAACTCACTGATATTTCAAATCTAAAAAAGCCAAAATCATAGAAAGCAATGGTAGAACGGTAGTTTCCAGGAGAGGTGGAATGGGGAAAATATGGAGATATTGTTCAAAGGGTAAAATGTGCAATAATAGGATAAATATGTTCTCAGGATCTATCTAACACACAGTTTGGTGGTTACACTTGACAGTACTGTATTATATACTTGAAAGTAGCTAGTAGAATAAATCTGAAATGTTCTCACCACAAAAAATGAAATGATGATTATATGAGGTAATGGAGGTGTTAACTCACCCTACTGTAGTAATTATTTTGCAATATATCTGCATCAAATCATTACATGGTACATCCTAAACTTACATAGTGTTATATGTCAACTATATCTCAGTAAAGCTGAGAGAAAAAAAAAGTTTCCCTCTTTTTCTACCCTTCCAGGATTTACTTTTGACCCTATATAATCACCAGATATTATCAAACATTTCCTACAACTGGGATGCCTGGGTGGCTCAACCAGTTAAGCGTCTGACTTCAGCTCAAGTTGTGATGTTGCTGTTGGTGAGTTCGAGACCCATGTTGGGCTCTTTGCTGACAGCTCATAGCATAGAGCCTATTTCACATTCTTTGTCTCCCTCTCTCTCTCTCTGCCCCTCCCCTGCTCACACCCTGCCTCTCTTTATGTCTCTCAAAAATAAACAAACATTAAAGAAAAATTAAAAATTTCCTACAATCATGAAAGATATTATTTACTATATTGTGGCTATTAAATTAACAATGCTGAAAAATGGGGTTCAATTCATATTACCTTTTTTGCATTATGCATAAAAACGTTTAGGATTAATTTGCCACAGCTGCAGTATTTCAAGATCTCAATAACATGAATTTATGTATTAAAGATTAGTTGATTTTACTGTTCCTTTTAAATTTTGGTATAGCAATTCCATATTTGAGACCTTTCTTGTTTCTTTTCTAATGGATATCCCTAGAGATTAGAACTAGTTTTTTTATATACCTGCATCTATATACAGTTACAAAGACTACTATTTCTATGGAAGCACCAACCTACATTAATACTTTATTTTTCAATTTTGTTCAGACTTTTCTAATTAAAGAAATAAAATAGGACAAAGTTTAAATTCACCTTTTTCTGACTGAGCCACAACTCTGACCTTGAGTTGCTCTAGAAACAATACCATGAACATGGTATAAATCATTTCAGTCCACAGGGCTTTATAATTATTTTGAAAGATTTTCATTTGCTTTTCCACACTCTTTTGTTGGATGGTTTGAAATTTATAATCAGTGTTCTATAATTTTGTTGGTCACTCTAAATACAAAATTGCAATATTCTTACATAAATTTAGAGAGAATTATTCTCTTTCTCCTACCCAAGACAGCTTCATGGGTGTGCATAGTTGTGCAGTTGCATAGAGCCCCAAACTCAGAAGGGCTTTGTGCTTGACTTCATATTGTGCTTTCACCTTTTAAAGTTCAATAATTTTGGGGGCTCCTGGGTGGCTCAGTCGGTTAAGCATCTGCCTTCAGCCCAGGTCATGATCTTGGTTTGTGAGTTCGAGCCCTATATGGGCTCTGTGCTGACAATTCAGAGCCTAGAGCCTGCTTCAGATTCCATGTCTCCCTCTCTCTCTGCCCCTACCCCACTTTGTGCTCTGTCCCTCTCTCAAAAATAAATAAACATTTTTAAAAAGTTCAATAATTTTACCTTACAACTTGTATTTATAAGTGAACTCCTATGGGACAATGTAGCATATTTGTGAGCAGAGAAAGATTGTAAAGTGGGCCCAATATAATCACAAGAGCCCTTTAAAAGCAGAGAATTTTTCTTTTCCAATGGAGAGAGATTCAAAGCATGAGAAGGGTTCTGTGGGCCATTGCCTCCTTTGAAAATGGAGGAAGCACATGAGAAGGAATGTGAGCAGTACTAAAAACAAAGAGTAGTCCCAGGTGACAGCCATCAAGAAAACTTGAAACCCAATCCAACAGTGTTAAAGACCTGAATTCTTATAATACACAAATGACCCTGGAATCCGATTATTCTCTAAAGGCTCTAGATCCCAGCCCAGCTTAGCCAAAATCCTGACTTTAGACTTTGTGATATTATGAGCAGGGAACCCAGAAAGGCCTGCCTGGATTTTTGACCTACAGAACTGTGAAACAATAAATGAGTGTTAGGGTAAATTTGTGGTAATGAAAAACTGGGTTATAAACATCAATTAAAACAATAAGATCATAGCTAACACTCTGTTGTATGGAAAATTATTTATTTTAAATGACCATGCTGGTTTCTCTACCTTTAAGAACTCCATCTTTTTTATTTCCATTAAACATATTTCATTGTTTGCCCTAATTTTAGAAGATTACAGTTTGCATTGGGAACTGAAAGAGATGAAAACTTTGAGTTAATTTTCAGACATTTTAGTTAGAAATGCATTCATACATATATATTCTATTTTTAATTATTATTACATTATGTATTTTGTTAATTTTGAAGGGTATAAAGGAATCTACTCAGATGCAAGGTTTCTTTTTTACCTTGTTTAAGCCTGAAGCTAGCTGGGGTAATACCAAACATCTAGAACAAATTTGGATGTACTCTACCTTAGCTAGCCTCCTGAACATGCTGTAGGGAATGCCTGAATGAATGTCAAAGTTTGTCATTTCACTGATTGACAACGTAAATTCACTCATGGATTTTCAGCTTGACCCTCACCTCCACCAGCACTGATTATGGCACAGCTGGTTCTCTCCTCCATTTCATGCACTAATGATGTTGAGAATATTATTCTCAGCCTAGAGGTCTACTTCTCTGTAAGAAATGTGACATCTGCAGGTAAGGTAGGCTGCTCTTCTCATACTTGAATGGCATCCTTTTTAGAATTGGTGATGTTAGGGGCACCTGGGTGGCTTAGTCGGTTAAGCGTCCGACTTTCGCTTAGGTCATGATCTCGTGGTTCATGGGTTCGAGCCCCATGTCGGGCTCTGTGCTAACTGCCAGCTCAGAGCCTGGAGCCTGTTTCAGAGTCTGTCACTTCCTCTCTCTCTGACCCTCTCCTCCTCATGCTGTCTCTCTCTCTCTCTCTCCTAGAAATAAATAAAAATATTAAAAAAAAAAGAATTGGTGATGTTAATGTCTCTTCTTTCCTACACATGTGACCTTAGCCTGTTGAGGGCATGGACTGTGCATTGCAGACTTTTGTTCTGAAATAGTTCTGTCAATAGTTCAATGTTCTGACATAGGTGAGCTCCAGTAAATGCTTCAAGGTCAAAGGGTGTAGAGTATCTTCCAAAGGACAGTGTGACTTACCAAGGTATATATCTATATCTGTATACATCTATCTGTATCCACCTATGTCTTTATAGTGATGGCTTAAGGAAATAAAAATAAATAATCATGACTTAGTGTGTTAAAAAATATTTTTTTCTGAATTAAAGGATAGATTAAAAGGAAATTTGCTTGAAGCCTGCATCTTATTGATATTTCAAAATGTCATTTAATATTGGTAGAGCATATATAAAATAGATTGGGTAACAAAGATTTCATTCATCAACAAGTTACTATAAATAAAACTGACTTTATAAACATCACCCAAATAATATAGTCAGATTATTCTAGGGGAAGGGGGAGAGTGGGAAGGATATATGTAAATATTTTGAACATTTATCCTGAGTTTTCTTAGATAGTCTATATTTTTATTGTATTGTCCCCATAAATGCCTGAGTTACCAAAATTCCAACATGGTTACTTCCAAAAATTTATCTCCAAAATGTTTTATTGTCTTCTGGTTTAAATCAAAATGTTTGCAATGTTTTACATCCTAATTTCAGAATCAAACAATATTGTTGCCTTGTTTAGAATTTATGCAAGATTATAAGCCATGGCGATTTCTTGGGGGGGGCAATACATTTTTCCTGAGTAGAAGGTAAGAGAAAAATATTTAAGTACTGGGTAAATATCAAGATCAGAGAAATTTCAGATACCTGTGACAACTTGGGAATTAGTCAACAAAAATTTTAAATGATCACATAAATCAACACCATAAAAAGTGGTTTTAAATAATCTATGAATTTAATTTCTTCTGTGGTTTAAATATTAAACAGAAAACTCGACCACCTATTGATGATAAACTAGAAAGTAAAAATATCAAAATAAATAAAAATTTTTGAAAATAATTAATTATGGCTTATGCATTTATATCACCATTTTTTCATCATCATGTACACTGTACCTCCAAAAGATCACCTTTTTGTACAGGAGGACAAAAAATAAATAAGAACTAATATTCTCTTCAAGAGGTTTAAATTTACTTGTTGACACATGGATATGAAAATGGAATGACTAAGTATATGAGAATGCTCCAGAGAAGTATCAAAAGAATGATTATGTGAAACTTCTTAGAGAAAATACAAAACAGAGATAATCTCTCTAGAGGAGACTATAGTTCCTGAGGACTAGAGGCAAGCTATGTAAGATGCTTCTTGTAAGACAAAAAGAATTAAGAATTAAGATAAATGTGGATAACTGTGTTCCTGCAAAAAGTTTGCATATATGAACACACCAAATGAGATTATGCTGGCTATGACCAAGAAAAAGCAAATTGAATTTAAAAAAGAGATTATTATGAAGGATTGATAAAGGGAGAAGTGGAAGTTTATCTGGACAGACAACTTGGGACTTAAGTGCAGAGAGGACTAGAGATGGAAGGTAATTTTGAATTCCATCACACAGATAATGAAGGAACAATGGCAATCTTTATGGAGCTCAGAGAAATGATGAAAGTATTTTATGGAGAGAGGGCGCAAGATGGCGGAGAAGTAAGGAGCTCCGCACCTGCACTCACGCCCATACATCACAAGGAAAAGATCTGAAGCCACTGGAAACCTTACAAAACCTGAGAGATTGGGAGAAAAAGGATGCAGAATCCACTGAGAAAGCCTTCTAACAGCTACCTCAAGAAACAAGCCAGAGTACACAAGCTGGAGAGACCCAAATATCACTACAAATAGGAAAATAAAATAACCAAGGTCCCAACAAGAGAGACCAAGAGATACCATTCAAAAAACACTCTCTGAAAGGATAGGCCCTGCCAGTCAAAGAATCTTCTTGGATATAGCAGCACTCATAGATACAGACAGCATAACAGGTCTTTAAAACCAACAAGAGCCGGAAAGCTAACTAAAATGATGAAACGAAAGAGCTCTCCTCCAAAGAAACTCCAAGAAGAAATGACAGCTAATGAACTGCTCAAAACTGATATAAGCAGCATAAGTGAACAAGATTTTAGAATAATAATGGTAAAATTAATAGCTGGGCTTGACAAAAACATAGGGGACATCAAAGAAACTATGGCTACAGACAAAATGGAAAATAAAAATAGGCATGAAGAATTAAAAAATGCCATAAATGAGACACATAATAAATTAGAGGCCTCCAATGCACGGATTGAAGAAGCAGAAAGGAGAATAAGTGATTTAGAAGACACCATTATAGAAAAACAAGAAGCTGACAAAAAAAGAGGCAAACTGATCCAGGAACAGGAAAGAAGAGTTCGAGAGCTCAGCGATACGGTCAAACGCAACAATATCCGTATCATAGGAATCCCAGAAGAGGAAGAGAGAGGGAAAGGTGCTGAAGGAGTCCTGGAACAAATTATAGCAGAGAACTTCCCTGACCTGGGGAAGGAAGTAAATGTGGAAATACAAGAGGCTCAGAGGATCCCCCTCAGACGTAACTTGAATCGATCTTCTGCACAACATATCATAGTCAAAATGGCAAAATACAAGGACAAAGAGAGAATTTTGAAAGCAGCTAGGGAGAAAAGGGCCCTCACATACAAAGGGAACCCTATCAGAGTGGTGACAGACCTATCTACTGAAACGTGGCAGGCCAGAAAGGAATGGCAAGAGATCTTCAATGTGATGAACAGTAAAAATATGCAACCAAGAATCCTCTATCCAGTAAGCCTGTCATTCAAAATAGAAGGAGAGATAAAAACCTTTCCAAACAAACAGAAATGGAAAGAATTTGTCACCACGAAGCCAGCCCTACAAGAAATCCTGAGGGGGATGCTCTGAAGGAAAGGTTGCAAGGAACAAAGATACCAGAGACACCACCACAAACATGAACCCTACAAAAGATACAAAGACTCTAAACCCACATATTTCAATAATAACACTGAATGTAAATGGGCTGAATGCTCCAATCAAAAGACATAGGGTAGCAGAATGGATAAAAAAAACAAAATCCATCTATATGCTGTCTACAAAAACTCATTTTAGACTGGAAGATACCTTCAGATTAAAAGTAAGGAGATGGAGAAATATATACCATGCTATAGGAAATCAAAAGAAAGCCAGAATAGCTATACTTATATCAGACAAATTGGACTTTAAATTAAAGACAATCACAAGAGATGAAGAAGGGCACTACATAATAATTACAGGGTCCATCCATCAGGAAGAACTAACAATCATAAATATCTACGCACTGAATATGGGAGCACCTAAATATCTAAAACAATCACAAACAGAAACAAGCTTATAGATAAGAATGTGCTTATAGCAGGGGACTTTAATACTCCGCTTACAGCAATGGATAGGTCAACCAAACAAAAAATCACTAAAGAAATAATGGACTTGAAAGACACATTGGACCAGATGGATCTGACGGATATATTTAGAACTTTACATCCTGAGGCCAGGGAATTTACTTTCTTCTCAAGTGTGCATGGCACATTCTCCAAGATAGACCATATACTGGGACATTAAGCAGCCCTCAATAAATATGAAAGAATTGAGATCATACCATGCACACTGTCAGATCATAATGCTTTGAAACTTGAAATCAATTAAAGGAAGAAGTCTGGAAAACCTCCAAAAACTTTCAGGTTAAAGAACACCCTACTAGGGGCACCCGGGTAGCTTAGTCGGTTAAGCGTCCGACTTTCTCTCAGGTCATGATCTCGCAGCTCGTGGGTTCGGGCCCCGCGTCGGGCTCTGTGCTGACTGCCAGCTCAGAGCCTGGAGCCTGTTTCAGTCTGTGACTCCCTCTCTCTCTGACCCTCCCCGGCTCACGCTGTCTCTCTCTCTCTCCTAGAAATAAATAAAATTTAAAAAAAATTAAAAAAAAAAAAAAGAACACCCTACTAAAGAATGAATGGGCCAATCAGGCAATTAGAGATGAAATTTTAAAAAATATAGAAACAAATGAAAACGAAAACACAACAATTCAAAATCTATGGGATGTGGCAAAGACAGTCCTAAGAGGAAAGTACATTGCTCTCCAGGCCTATTTCAAGAGATTAGAAAAAGTGCAAGTCCAAAATCTAACAGCTCACCTAAAGAAACTTGAGGCATAGCGACAAGAACGCCCTAAACCCAGCAGAAGGAGAGAAATAGTGAAAATTAGAGCAGATATAAACAACATAGCAACCAAAGAAACAATTTAACACATCCATGAAACCAAGAGTTGGTTTTTTGAAAAAATAAACAACACTGACAAGCCTCTAGCCAGGCTTCTCAAAAAGAAAAGAGAGGGGTGACTGGGTGTCTTACTCGGTTAAGCATCCGACTTTCGCTTAGGTCATGATCTCGCGGTTCGTGGGTTCGAGCCCCGCGTCGGGCTCTGTGCTGACTGCCAGCTCAGAGCCTGGAGCCTGTTTCAGTCTGTGACTCCCTCTCTCTCTGACCCTCCCCTGCTCATGCTGTTTCTCTCTCTCTCCTAGAAATAAATAAAACATTAAAAAAAAAAAAAGAAAAGAAAAGAGAGAGCACCCAAATAGACAAAATTATAAATGAAAATAGACTTATTACAACCAACCCCTCAGAAATACAAGCATTAACATGGAATACTATGAAAAATTATATGCCAACAAATTGGACAACTTAGAAGAAATGGACAAATTCCTAAACACATACTCACTAACAAAATTCACACGGGAAGAAAGAGAAAACCTGAATAGACCCATAACGAGTGAAGAAATCGAATCAGTGATCAAAAATATCCCAACAAATAAGAGCCCTGGACCTGATGGCTTCCCTGGGAAATTCTACCAGACATTTAAAACAGAATTAATCCCAATTCTTCTCAAGTTATTCCAAAAAATAGAAATCGAAGGAAAACTCCCGGACTCATTTTATAAAGCCAGCATCACTCTGTTTCCCAAGTCAGATAGACATCCAGCAAAAAAAGAGAACTACAGGCCAATATCCTTGATGAACATGGATGCAAAAATCCTCAACAAGATCCTTGCAAATCGAATCCAGCAGCACATAAAAAGAATCATCCACCAAGATCAAGTGGGATTCATTCCTGGGTTACAGGCTGGTTCAAAATTCTCAAATCAATCAGTGTGATCCATCACATCGATAAAAGAAAAGATAAAAACCATATGATCCTGTCAATAGATGCAGAAAGAGCATTTGACAAAATACAGCATTCCTTCTTAATAAAGACTCTAGAGAAAGTCGGGATAGAAGGAACCTACTTAAACATCATAAAAGTCATCGATGAGAAGCCTTCAGCTAACATCATCCTCAATGGGGAAAAACTGAGAGCTTTCCCCCTGAGATCAGGAACATGACAGGAATGTCCACTCTCACCACTGTTGTTTAACATAGTGCTGCAAGTCCTAGCGTCAGCCATCAGACAACAAAAGGAAATCAAAGGCATATGAATTGGCAAAGATGAAGTCAAACTTTCACTCTTCACAGATGACATGATACTCTACATCGAAAACCTGACAGACTCCACCAGAAGCCTACTAGAACTGAATCAAGAATTCAGCCAAGTTACAGGGTACAAAATCAATGTACAGAAATCGGTTGCATTTTTATACACCAACCATGAATCAACAGAAAGAGAAATCAAGAAACTGATCCCATTCACAATTGCACAGAAAACCATAAAATACCTAGGAATAAACCTAACCAAGGATACAAGAGATCTGTATGATGAAAACTATAGAAAACTTATGAAGGAAATTGAAGAAGACACAAAGAAATGGGAAAACATTCCATGCTCGTGGATAGGAAGAATAAATATAGTTAAGATGTCATTACTACCCAAAGCTATCTACACATTCAATGCAATTCCAATCAAAATTGCACCAGCATACTTCTCAAAACTAGAACAAACTATCCAAAAATTTGTATGGAACCACAAAAGACCCCGAATAGCCAATGTAATCCTGAAAAATAAAACCAAAACGGGAGGGATCACCATCCCAGACTTTAGCCTCTACTACAAAGCTGTCATCATCAAGACAGTATGGTATTGGCATAAAAACAGACACATAGACCAATGGAACAGAATTGAGAACTCAGAAGTGGACCCCAAAGTATAAAACCAACTAATCTTTGACAAAGCAAGAAAGAATATCCAGTGGAAAAAAGACAGCCATTTTAACAGATGGTGTTGGGAGAACTAGACAGCAACATGCAGAAGAATTAAACTAGACCATTTTTTCATACCATGCACAAAAATAAACTCAAAATGGATAAAGGACCTGAACGTGAGACAAGAAACTATCAACACCCTAGAGGAGAAAGCAGGAAACAACCTCCTTGACCTCTATCGCAGCAACTTCTTACTTGACACATCCCCAAAAGCCAGGGAAGCAAGAGCAAAAATAAATGATTGGGACCACATCAAGATTAAAAGCTTCTGCACGACAAAGGAAATAACCCAGAACACTAACAGGCAACCAATGGAATGGGAAAAGATAGTTGCAGATGACATACCACATAAAGGGTTAATACCTGAATCTATAAGGAACTCACCAAACTCCACACCTGAAAAACAAAGAACCCAGTGAAGAAATGGGCAGAAGACATGAACAGACACCTCTCCAAAGACGACATCCAGATGGCCCACAGACACATGAAATGATGCTCAGCATCCCTCCTCATCAGGGAAATACAAATCAAAACCATGCTGAGATACCACCTCACGCCAGTCAGAGTGGCTAAAATGAGCAAATCAGAGAACTCTAGATGCTGGCGAGTATGTGGAGAAACAGGCACCCTCCTACACTGTTGGTAGAAATGTAAACGGGTACAACCCCTCTGGAAAACAGTGTGGAGGTTCCTCAGGAAACTAACAGTAGAACTCCCCTAGGACCCAGCAATAGCACTGCTAGGAATTTACCCAAGGGATACAGAAATGCTGATGCATAGGAGCACATGTACCCCAATGTTCATAGCAGCACTCTCCACAATAGCTAAAACATGGAAAGAGCCTAAGTGTCCATCAATGGACGAACGGATCAAGAAGATGCAGGTTATCTATACCATGGAATACTACATGGCAATGAGAAACAATGAAATCTGGCCATGTGTAGCAACATGGATGGACCTTGAGGGTGTTATGCTGAGCGAAATAAGTCAGGCAGAGAAGGACAAATGTCATATGTTTGCACGTATAGGAGGATTAGGAGGAACTTGACAGAGGAACAAGGGGGAGAAGAAGGGCGGAAATGGTGGGGGAAAGGGAGAGAGGCAAACCATGAGAGACTCTTGAATGCTGACAAAAACTGAGGACTGATGGATGTGGGGGGAGGGGGGGTGGGCATGGAGGAGGACACTTGTGGGGATGAGCACTGAGTGCTATGTGGAAACTAATTTGACAATAAACTATTTGTAAAAAAAAAAAGAAAGAAAGAAACTTTTATGACAGCATGTGATACATATATTATATATCACATAATTATATATATACTATACTATATAGTATATGTAGAATATATAGTATATAGAATATATTCTATATAGTATATATAGAAAATATATAATAGAATACATAGTATATATATAGAATTATATATATATATATATATAGAATTACCTAGAATATACTACATGGAAGGAAGTTTTTTGTCTCTTGGTATTTTACATCTCCTAAAAGAGTACCTGGCATACAGTCATTGTTAATGAACCCTTGGTGAGGGTTTGGATAAGGTTTTGGTTCATGGGCATGTGATTCAACAGTCCTGATCCAGTAATACAAATGATTTGCCACTAAATGTAAACTCATTATTACTCTAAGTGTTAGAATGTGAAACAAACTTCCTGGATGGAACCATGAAGAGCTCAATGGACTCAATGACAGCAAAATAAGTAAAGCTGTTAAGAGCTATAAAAAACATAATCATTTAGAGTCTTTGGAGATCCTTATTAGGGCATGTAGCAAAAAAACATGTACTCAAGAAAATCTAGCAGAACTCAGTAATAATACCCAGGAACTGTGACATTTGAGTGACAACTCACTTATTCTCTCCAATCCCTCCAGTTCAGGTTGGCAGACTCATATCTGAGTGGGTGAGTTGATAAATATAGGGGTCCCTCTCCCCTCAGCTTCCAAACAAGGGTTGTCATGTCACCATGAGGGACATATCAACATGAGGTAATGAAAGTATTACACAAAAGGTAGAGAAATAAACAAACAAAAATCAAAGAACTAATGGCTAAAAACTTCCCTTATTTGAGGAACAAAACACAATGTTAATCTGCAAATCCAAGCTCAATGAACTCCAACTAAGATAAAAGGAAAAGGGTCCATATCTACACGCGTCATGATAAAAAGGTTCAAAGGCAAAGAGTATCTTAAACAGTGATTAAGAACTGCTACATGCAAGGAAACCGATATAGATCAACAGTTGACTTCTGATCAGAAACAAGGAAACAACAGAGACCATAGATAAAACTGTTTCAAATATAAAGGCAAAAGAAAAAATTCCTAGATAGAGACAAACTGGAAGAATCTGATATTACCAGAGCCACCTTTTAAGAAAAACTAAAGGACAATCCTGAGGCCAAAAGCAAGTAAACTTACATGAAAACACAAAGAGCACCCACGAACTGTGAGATCATGACCTAAGCGAAAGTCGAACGCTTAACCGACTAAGCCACCTAGGAGCCCCTAAAATTTTAAAAATCATAAAAAACCAGGATAAAATAAACATAATTAAGAATATCATTTAGATGAAATAAAGCATAGGTAAAATAACATTAGAATAAATACTATATGCAGTATATTTGAAGAGTCTAAACAAAAGAAGTTAAGAGGAACATGATAAAATCAGCTAAGCTCTTTATACATAATAATATGAGTAAAAGGCAACAGGAATAAAAAGTGAAAAACTTTGATCTTTAAAAAATAGATATGCTAAATATGGCAGCTATACAAATTCTAGGATATAACAGATAGTCATAGACACAGACAATCTAAGACAATAATAAAGATACAGAGCAGATGGTTTCCCTAAACATCAAGTCCCTGGGCACAGAGTCTCAAGACTGATAGAGAAATCACCAATTTCTTGACTTGTTTCCCTTTGTTTAGTGGCTATGTTTTATCCCTACAGAATAAAAGAGGAAGGCCAAAATTAAACACATGTCATACTTATTCCCACACTGACAACCCTCTAAATCCCTTTCTATCAGAAACTAGCAAGCATGTATTCCCAGTCACATTCTGACAAATGAAACAACTAAAAATTGATCTCAGACATCAGGGCACCACTGCTCTGATTCTGACTGTCTTACTGTGCCTTGTGACCCTGTATATGACCATTAACTTTGAAGGATTCCTCACCTTTAGAGATGGTTTCCTCATCTCTAACACATAGGATTACACTAGGTCACTGGATTTATACCTTTTTTCTAGACACAGTCCTCTATTAAAATGAAATTTTATGTGAAAACTCTTTATTAATATAGACAAAAGAACTATCGGTGGAAACATTATTTAAGCATTATGATAATTTATATCCATCAATTGGGTAATGGTATGTGTGAGGAGAAAGGTTTCTGCATGACTAATAATGGCAATATACATATTGGTACAAACATTCTAGAGGCTGAGCTATCAATATGTATCAAAGACTTTAAATAGCCCATTCTGTTTAACCCATAAAATAAACTTACAGGGACTTTCATTAAAAAATATTTAAATTAGTTCACAAACATATCCATGTCAAAAATATTCATCAAAACATTGCTTTTAAAACAAATTAATGGAGAAATGACTTATGTAAAAAATGATTAATTACAGATTACCAGGAAACTATTAACATGATTATGTGGATATTGCTCTGAAGTGATCAATATAAATGAACAGTCACCTTATTTTCTAAAACTAAAACGTACCATGGAGAACACTTTGTGTATTGTGAGCTTATATAATTTTGAAATAGAATGACAAGAAAATTAACTAAGAAATAAAACTAGAAAATTTATATTATGCAAAGGGCAAAATATATTGCAAAGAACCATGGACATAGTATAATTTAAGAAACAGTAAAGAGACGTATAAATGAAACCGAAAAGAAAAAGATAAAACCTCACAACACACGATCACTTTTAAAATTTTTTAGTAAACTGTGATGTGCACTGGGTTTTATATGTAAGTGAAACTAATATTAACCATATGTCAAGTAACTGGAATTTAAAAATGAAACAAATAAAAATGCTATATTTTATTTATGTTTTTATGTTTGTTTATTTTTATGAGAGAAAGAGAGAGAGACAGAGCACAAGCAGGGGAGGGGCAGAAAGAAGGAGACACAGAATCCAAAGTAGGCTCCAGACCCTATGCTGTCACCACAGAGCCTGACATGGGGCTCAAACTCACGAGCTGTGAGATCATGACATGATCCAAAGTCTGAAGCCCAACAGACTGGGCCACCCAAGCATGCCCCAAAATACTGTATGTAAATAAATAAATAAATAAATAAATAAATAAATAAATAAATAAATATTATTAGTAAAGACATGATAAATATTTTGTTTTCATCAAAAACAAAACTCAAGTCTTTACCATTTTTTGGAAATTCACCTAAAATTAAAGAAAAAAATAAAGAAATTAGGGATGAGACAAAAAATTATGAAATGAGACAATAAGTACAACAGTGACTACAACAGACAAAAAAATCAAAATAATAACAATAAATAAAAATAAAATTAAATAGGGCCACCTGGGTGGCTCAGTCGGTTAAGGATCTGACATTGGCTCAGGTCATAATCTTGTGGTTTGGGAGTTCGAGCTCCATGTCAGGCTCTGTTCTGACAGCTCAGAGCCTGGAGCCTGCTTTGAATTCTGTGTCTCCCTCTCTCTCTGCCCCTCCACTGCTCTCTCTCTCTTTCTCTCTCTGTTTCTCTCATAAAAGTAAATAAATGTTAAAAATTTAAATAAGGATAAAATAAATAACAATAGGAATGTTTTATTAGATAATAAAAATCCACATACAGACTGAGTAATTAGTCGTCATGTCCCAATTATATTATTAGTATATAATATATATTTACCCAAACTCTTAAACAGTAAAAATTTGGGAAAAATAAAATTGTTACTGATTTTCTATAGCAAAATTACCAAAACACCCAACAAACTGGTTTCAAAGATGGGAACTATTTATTTCATCTAAGTGCAGGTTAATGGCTTCAGACATTGCTTGATCCAAGAACCCACCCCAGGTTGAATCTGTCCTCTTTGATGCATACTGTTGCAACAGGACCAACCTGTGTTCTGCCAAGTTCAGGTCCCCAGATGACAGAAGGGGGATGTGACACCTCTCTTCCAACAATTCTAGGTGGGACCCTTACTTCCAGTTAACCACATGAAAAAAATGCATATTCTTTGGTCTAGCACAAGCCAAAGAGCTGGAGTAGAGTCAGCTCTATTGAAAGTGCAGTAAGCATAAGGAGATTTCCTCAACAAAATAAAAATAGAAACACCATATGATCCAACAATCCCAGGGGTGCCTGAGTGACTCAGTCAGTTGTGTCCAACTTTGGCGCAGGTAACGATCTTGCTTTTTCTGAGTTCGAGCCCCATGTTGGAGTTTGTGCTGACATATCAGAGTTTGGGTCTGGTTCAGATTCTGAGTCTCCCACTCTCTGCCCTTCCCCCACTCATGCTCTGTCTCTCTCTTCCTCAAAAATGAATAAATGTTAATTTTTTAAATGATCCAACAATTTCAATTTTAGTATATATCAAAGGAATTCAAATCAGGAGCTCAAAGAGATATATTCTGTCCCATGTCCATTGCACATTGTTCACAATAGCCAACATAAGGAAATAATCTAAGAGTCCACTGATAAATGGATAAATGGATAAAGAAAATTTGGTATGTCCATGCAAAGGAATATCATTCAGCCTTAACAAAAAAGGGGGTGGAGGAGAATCCTGCCATATGCAACAGTGCGGATGAAACTTGAGGATATTTTGCAAAGTAAAATTACCCAGCCAACCACAAATACTGCATCTATGTGGAACCTAAAAGAGACAAACTCAGTGAAACAGAGAGTAGAATAGTGGTTGCCAGAGGTTGGGAAAGAATGAGGTAGGAAGTTGCTACTCAGTGGATATAAAGCTTCAGTTACGCCAGCTGATTAAGTTCTAAAGATCCTCTACACAGAATTGTGCCCATGGTTAACTTTACTATTGTGCACAGTTAAACATTTAAGATGATAGGGGTGCCTGGGTGAGTTTAAGCCCCGAGTCAGGCTCTGGGCTGACAGCATGGAGCCTGATTGGGATTCTTGCTCTCCCTCTCTACCCCTCCAACCCCTCAGAAATAAATTAACTTAAAAAAATTAAGAGGATAGATTCTTGTTGTATTCTTACTACAATAAAAAAGTTAATAATAATAAAGGAACAGGGGATGGATACAAGACAGATAAATGACCAAAACCAAAAGTGAAAGTGCATTTTAATCGATATATTTGTCAGGTTTGCAAAGGTTAGAAACAAGTCTGCGGGCTTCCATCAATGTTATACAATGTAACTAAGCATCAGTTGCAACTGCTCTGATCCATTTTTCCTCTTTCCAAAATTCAGTCTGAGGAGTCTCCATTGGAGACGTCGTTTTTTATGTAAAGCAAAAGAACTTGCAGAAATTGACAATGCCTTCTAAAGTGCCAGCTCACACATAGTGTAGGTGAATGCTTTTTCACATTTCATTGTTTAAAGTCAGTCAAAGGACCTAACCCAAAGTCAGAGTGGTGGAATGTGTATTTCTCTGCAATGAAGTCACATGGCAGTAGGTAGGAATGTATATTCAATCCTCTGACAAAGAAGGACACTCATTAATTGTGAACAATAATAAATCTACCATTTTCATATTTCTCAATATAGTGAATAATTTGCCAATAAACTACAAACATTAAATATAATGAAAAGTTAGATTATTTTTGGCTTATATCTACTTATATCAGTCTCTGTTTTATGTCAGGAACTTAATTGCATAATCTCTACCATCTTCTCTTTGCGTCTCACAGTGTTCTGAATGCCCTGCAGTATTTTTTATCATTACTAAGCTGACCTATTGCTCAAATAATTGAAATGCTATTTATGAATTCAGAAATACCAGTATGTATGTGTATACACACACACAATTAACTGAGAGGGTGCCTGTGCATGGCACACTAACAGGGGAAGAGCAGAGGGAGAGAAAAGAGAATATCAAGCATGCTTCACACCCAGCACAGAGCCTAACACCAGGCTGGATTTCATGACCCTGAGATCATGACTTGAGCCAAAATCAAGAGTCAGATGCTTAACCACCTGAGACACCCAGGCACCACAGAAATATCAGTATATTACAAGTGGATCAGCAAGAGTAGAACTAATTTACCATACACACAGAATGAGAATGTGTTAGACACAGAGCAAAACATCGGAATTGGCAAGGTGACTGTGAATATATTTCTTCCATGAATGGGTAAGATACTTGCTAATTAGGAGAAGATAACTTACTCTTTTTCAGCCTTTGAAAATTTAAAATACATACACACATGCACATATCTCCCTTCCCTACCCCTCAGCATTTTTCACATACATATACAGGATACAAGTTGCTATGGTGATATGTTCATCTCCATGGCAATTGATCATTACTCTATGCATGTGTCCATTGTCTCTTAATAGACAAATTATAGGCTCTAAACCTAAAGATTTGAATTGTCAAAGAAAATACATAACAAATTCACAAAAAATGAATTTGTACGTAACAAAACATTTAAGTATTCCTAAAAATACAATAAAGAGATTGGCAAAGGTCTGGAAAATTAATAGCTAAAATGAAACTATAAAAAGTACATGCTGTTGGAAAATGAAGACTTGCAAACAGCTGCAAATGTTCAAAAATGACTGCTCTTTCATAATATACATGCTACAATTTGGCTTGTGGTAGTCTCTGTGTAGTTGAAATGATCCTCAGCAGAAAATGAGGTTCAAGATTCTTATCCCCAGAAAATCATCATGGTAAATATGTCTATCCTCTGGGAAAAAAATCATTTCTACTAATATACATAAAGTCATAAACATGGACTAGAAACATGAATAAATTGAAAACTCCTGACACACAGAAAAAAACATAAAACAGGGAATTCAATCTCTGGTATGATTATAAAAATCAACATTTGAATTCATATATAAAATGTGTCTTTATCTGTAAACTGCAACAAAAAAATTACTCTTAAACATGTCACTGATTCTGGTTAGTTTTGTGTTACAAAGAAAAGCAATGTTTTGAGAGGGGCCGAGGGCTGCTTTTTTCACGATTTAACATTTTAGGTTTAAGAAGAGTATTTGTTTTAATATGCAGCCCATTGAAAATGTTTTTATATTCTACTTAGAAGAATATTAACAAATCAATTTCTAAAATTATTTTTGTATTCTATATTCCAAACGAAGGTAATCTTCATTTGTGACCTTAAGTTATATAAATAAAAGTAAGGTAATGAGAACCTCAAATTTTTATAAACACAAAACAATACATTGAATATAAATGTTATAATATTTCTATTTAATTCAGATAAGGTATGAAAAGCATAAGTATATAATTGGAAAATTTTGACATGACATTAATAAAGTTAATTTCAAATATTTTGTTTTTTAACAAATTAAAGTGACTTTATAACACATATGTCAGTAAACAAAAAGTATTAGTGAAAAATGAATATTCTCCAATCCAGCTATTAGAACATGACCTATCATCTTTATGAGCATTTAAGAGCAAGAAAGTGACAAATCAAGAGATCCACATCCCTGACTTACTAACTCCATAAGATTACATTTTTAGATACTCGCTTAGCCACGCCCCACACTCATTTAACCATGCTCTGTTGATGGATGACTTTATAATTCAGTTAAAAACTGAAATACAAGGGCACCTGGGTGGCTCAGTCTGTTAAGCATCCGACTTCGGCTCAGGTCATGATCTCCCACTTTGTGGGTTCCAACCTCTCTTAGGGCTCTGTGCTGACAGCTCAGAGCCTGGAGCCTGCTTCAGATTCTGTATCTCCCTCTCTCTCTGCCCCTCCCCCGCTCATGCTCGGTCTCTCAAAAATAAACAAACATTAACAAAAAAACTGAAATATATACATTGAGACAGTATCTGGAAAATGTATCCCTGAGCATACATGCTTTGAATAGTTTACTATTTAGACATTAGACTTTCTCTTATTCACCTTTAGGGAAATTTTGCATTGGAAATTAGCTAGTATTTATTTTCCTATCAAATAAAACAGTTTGTCCTTGTTTCAACATTTAGAGTATCTTTATAATATATAGGCAATTAGATCTTTCTAATCTCAACAACATAAAAATCCAGATAGAAATATGCAGGTAAAAATTCATGTATTTATTTAAACGGAAAAAACTCTTCAGCAAAATGTAAAATAAATAATTGCCCAAATATTATATAAGTATCTCAGATATTTGTTCTTATTCCTTATGAACCCTAACAGTATTCTGTTATTAAGGAATGCTCAGAAGCAAAATCACATTATATTATGGAGATTTGCACAGGAAGAGCATACGTTGGCCTATGTGGAAGCAAACTCTCAAATTTGTGCTTACCTCTCATTCACCTGCCTTTTGTTACTGGCACAAAGCACAGTTAGAATTATGTATCAAGATATCATTTCCATGTATGCATCTCTACTTACAAAACAACATGTAACACACTTGGAAATCAATATTCATCAAAGAACACTTTGAGAATGAGACAAAGAATGCAACTTAACCAATTTCATCTCACTGTGGTGGAAAGGAGTCCAGGATATCATGAAATAACAGAATCTTCAATTAGTTACAGATATGTGGGAGATTATATTGATTGCTTGGCATTGTTCATACACTCTCAGTCAATGACCCGGTTAATCCCTAATACCAAGAGAGTCATTTGCTCAGAGATGCTATGGCTTCTATATTAAAAACATGTTTCAAATCATCCTCACAAGAAATGAGACAAAGTGAGAGGCTTGCCATTCTCCCTTTTCTGTGACCTTGTCTTATTCCTTTATAGCCCAATAAACCATGCACACATCTTAATGCTCACTAGCATATATCAAAAATCTTTAGCTACCTAAATTTTACATCTTAGATAGGAAAAAAAAATCATTCTTCACCTTCATTCATCCATAACCACACACACACAGGGGTTCGTACTCAGCTTCATACAAACATACTTCAAAATCTTTATACAGATATCCAAAAAGTAATTCTGGGAAGAAAAGATGATGGAATCCTCATTATTCATCAATGTAGCTATTATTTAACTAGCTGAATTCATACGAGAAAAGATTCAAATTTTCTTTCCCAGATGAGCTTATTAAATGTTTTTACATATTAGGGCTCCTTATGACTTATAATAAGATCCCGTAACTTTAAATCTCTATATCCTTACTAATTAATGAATCTCCAAATTAGCTTTATTTTTTTTTTATCATAAAAGCTCGCATTTTCTGCCCTTTAGCCAGTTCTAGCTATCCCACTGGACTATGCTGGGCTTTGACAATTCTGCAGTTCATGGGACATAAGTGAACTAAAAGCTATACATAACCCACCCTTCTACCATCTGTAAGAGAAGAAGGAAAGGAGGGGAGGAAAAGATAGAACTTCCCCAGGGCAACAGTAGAAAAATAGAAAGTGTAAACGTTGGAGCATCTCAAACCAAAGCCCCATAGATACAGAATTATACATAATGCAGCCCCATAATACAGAATAATTAAAAGGAGTAAAAACAGATAACAGCTTTGGAAATACTGTCAAAAATTCTGTCCTAGTTTTTTTTCACTAAAGTGAGACTTGGTATGATAATTTTTGAGACTGACCATGATGGGCTTATTTGTGTGAGCATTTAAGACTGTTAATTACTCTCAGGACCATTTTAATCATAGATTAATTTTGATATGTTGTGCTTTCCCTGATATTATAGTGTAGATGATTTACAATGTCCCTTTTTATTTTTCCTTTTATTCAGGAGTCATTTATATGAGATATTCTATTTTTAGGGTTTTTTTCCTTCTCTTTCTCTCTGTTGGTATGAATATCTAGCATTATTCAAAGAAAGTTATTATTAAATCAATAATTTTTAAGTTATAATTAAATGTTAATTGAATTAAATAAAATTATTCACATTAATTGAGCAATCATTTGTGAAGATAGAAGAATTATAACTTGTATGTGTGTTATTCTCAAAAAGAAAGCAATGACTTTCATATGTGTCCATTTGTTCAAATGTATAAATGACATGATCACATTCTCTATTTTATTTTTATGTGGGATATTTGATTAGGAAGAGCTAGAAGACGTGAGCTTAACTTCTCTATATCCATTGTGTTTTATGACAATTCTCTTTGCTCACCCTGTATTTGTACTTGGTGTAGTTTTATATTTCTATGCTTCCTCCTGCCCTTCCTCCCTCCCTCTCTAATTTTCTCATTCCTCTTCCTCCTCTTCTTCCCTCACTCTCTTGCTTTCTTCCTTCTTGTGTGCTATGTGATATATAAATACATATATAATGTCTATAACCTCACTGTATATCTACCCTCTATAATTTAAGGCTGATCTTTTTCCGTTCTTGAATCCTTTTAACTTGATTTCAAACTACTTGATATTAATAAAAACAGATTCTGGGGTGCCTGGGTGGCTCAGTCAGTTAAACATCCGACTTTAGCTCAGGTCATTATCTCACAGTTCATGGGTTCGAGCCCCGTGTCCGGCTCTGTGCAAACAGCCAGCTCAGAGCTTAGAGTCTGTTTCAGATTCTGTGTCTTCCTCTCTCTCTGACCCTCCCATGCTCATATGGTCTCTCTTGCTCTCTCTCAGAAATAAAACATTTAAAAAATAATAATAATAACAGATTCTTTTATCCTTTTGTTAGCAGCTGTCTGGTACACATTTTTTAATATATAGTATAAGAACCTAAGTGACATTTCTGTGTCATTTTCATTTCAGATATATCTTTTCTAATAAACTCAGTGTTGGATTATTTGTTAAAACTTGGTGATTACATTTCTTTTAATATTGCAATGTATCTTGTTTACATCAATAAATGAGAAACAGTTTTGGTCTAATTCTATCAACTAACATTTTCTTTCCAAATACTGTCTGTGTGCTTTGTGTTTTAAAACATGAGATTTCATTCTCTTACAAATGCGTGGGGATTTTCATGTGTGTGTCTATATATTTTACTATAGTAACTTGCATAAGTTTATGGTGAGTTTCAGTTACATGAACAATTTCACTTACATTTTTGTATACTACATTTTCCCTTTTTCTTTTCCTTTACTAACTTTAGCAACTGCCACCTCCCTGGTCCAGTCATCTCCCACCCATTATTGCAACAGCTTCTTCACTGGTCACTGATACTCCTGTCATTTGCCTCTTTTCCCCAGCCTCAACATAGCACCTGAAGGGATCCTTTAAAAAATGTTGTTCCTTGTTCAAGTCACACAGTGGTGTCTGACTGATCTCAGAGTAAAAGTCTTATTTAATCTTTCAGGCTTTATTTCTATTCACAAGTGATCCCTTTCAAATTCCATCCCAGCAATACAGCATTCTTCACTGCAGACTTTATTTGTCAGCTTTCAGGAAACATCAGTTACCAGGCTGTCCTTACCTTGCATTGAGAAAGATTTCTAAAACGTCCTTCTTAACTATACTGGGAAATGGCTTTGCCAGAAAATAAGGATGGAAAATATTTATTTATATTCAAAGACATGATTTCTGTGTGTTCTTACTCAAAAGACATTTATCAAAGTACCAGAACCCCTTCTCTTCTATTTCCAACTGATACAACATTAAATGGGGATGCTAAAATACAATTCCAATGCTAACTACCCACCTAGAATTAGTGTCTGACTAACTAGCTACAGATTTCAACATTCTAATTATCCCTTAGCTTTAATAATTCACTAAGACAACTCACAGAACTCACTGAAAGTGCTATACTTAAGATTACAGTTTTATCATAAATAATATACATAAGGCAAGGTCTTAGAACATTTCAAGCACAGAGATGTAGCATTTCCTATGGACTTAGGACATGTCACCTTCTTGGCACATCAGACTTTACCAACCAGGTGACTATGTCCACCAACTAGCATGGTCCAATCAGCTTCAATGTCCAGAAGCTTCATTATGTAGGCAAGGCTGATTAAATCATAGGTTGCATGAATAAACTAAATCTCTAGTCACCCCCCCCCACCCCCACCCCCACCCTCAGAGGTCTGGAAGTTGAAAGTTTTAACTCTAATCGCATGCTTGATCTTTCTGATAATTCCAGAAACTATTCAGGAACCTAGCATGAGTCACCACATTGGCATAAGAATAACTCTTTTCACTCAGGACATTGCTAGTATTTTTGCAGCTCTGCACCTAGAACCAGAGACAAAACCCAAATGTGTTCTTTATTAAACTATACTTTCCCATCATTCATGCTCTGTTTCCCTATCTCACCAAGGCTAAGATATTTGCGTGAAGAGTAGATGTGAGTGTTAGAGAATACAGAATTACAAGTTTCTTGACACCTTATAAATCTACCTTGAATTTCTTGAACCCTGTCTACCAAGAACAACTTCATTAGCTGAAGCCATTTATTTTCCAATAAAATAATTTTCAAACTCACTGGGACCAGATACCACATACACATTTTTAAGCCACAGGCACCTCTAATGTTAGTAATATCCAAAGATTTCTTTTTCATTAGTCAAATTTTATTCAAATTAGATTTTTGTCTAGTCCTGCCATATTACAGCAAATTATAAACAACAACTTGATCCACTGCCTACTCCCAGCCATGCTACGCATGAGCCTTAGGGTCTTGACTAAGATAAAATACAATATAACTCAGCCTCAGAATTTAGAAGGATTCTATTGATCAGACAGTAACTATTACATGGAAGCCACACATTGTCTGACTTACTTCTCTTTGAGAAGACAGATGAGAAATATGGTCCATTCCTCTATGTTTAGAGCCCTGCCGCAAAATTACCATGGCAACCTGTAAAAGGACACCAGGGAAGGTCTTTCATGTTATCACCTAGGAACCTTTTCTCATCTTTTGAAATTCCAAACAAGCCATGTATTGTTTCAAATATCTTAAAATAACTAGATTGTACATAATAAATAAGAAAGGCAACATTCTTTTTGTGTGGTAATCTATAACCTTGTGTACCTAATGGCTATTGCTGACCAAAAACATTCTCCCAGAACTGAATGGCAATATCCTCAAGTTATTAGTTTAGTATTGAAAATTATATAAACTCCATTTAACAAACATATGGCCTTTGAAGAAATAGTCCACTTAAAGAAATAATGTTAAATAACTAGTAGAGAAAAGATATTTCAATTTTCTCTGGCTGATGAAGTTTACTCTAAATCACTAAATATTAAGCCTTCTTTTCAGTAATGGAGTCAAGTCCAGAATCAGGTCTCTGAATTCTATGTTGTTAATATGTTTAAATCCATTGACTCCTAAAAATTCTCAGCCACGTAAACTTAACACTTTAATTAGCAGGATGGGCAAGAGTAATGTCCTAGTGGAGTCTAATGACTCCCAAAAGGAAGAAAAAAATCCCTTTAGTTGTTTATATTTTGCCTTACTCTGATGGTCTATTTTTTATTCAATTTATGATAATGTTGTTTGTTTGATCGAATTTTAAAAAGGTATTTCAAATTACTTACCATAGTAAGTAAATTGATGCTTTGGGACAATATGCCTTGTTTTCCCTATACTTCCACTTACCTCGGGTACACATGTTATATACACCTAAGGAGTACCATCACTTCTGTATTAGAAGCAAAGTAGAGGCCAGTGTCCTTTAGCAAAATCATTATCATGATAAACTCTTATTTCCTGCATGAGGAAAATCTCATCTCTTAATAGGCAACTCTTTCCTGATGACTGCTATTTCAGTTTTGTATTAAAGGTACCCTCACAATGGTGAGTATGTCATTTGATAGGAATAATTCATTTGGATTACCTAGATCTTTTTGAGGACAATCTTATTCTCATTTTTCATAGTTTATGACTTTAGTAAACAATGATTTCAGAAAGTAAGCCAACTGGAATTGTCTAAAATGCAAAAGAAAAGATTCAGTGGTAACCTATGGTGCTTGACTTCAGGTTGCTCACGTGCTCCCCAGTTTTTGCCTTCTCTAAAGGGAATAGTTTCAAATGCAAAAGCAAAAAAAAAATTAGAAGAAATCTGTCACTTAGAATTCTTTGTGTGGGGGAATCACAGTGTTAATGGAAACCATTGAAAAAGCAGGTGGATGGATCATGTGATAACTTAAGCCAAAAAATTTTTTTAGCTTTAAACATGGCAGAAAGCATACTAGGAACACAAAAGGAAGTAAAGAAATGGAAGCATGTATTAGAAGAAAGGTTTAACTCTTATAGGTGAAGTTGAAACTGAGAGAAGGAGAAAGAAAGAAAAAATCCAAAAGAGTACAGATGGATAACCGCTTCTATTGGTTGAGTTTAGGAGAGTGCTGGACAGGAGGGAAAGTACACAGGGGGAATATGCAGTGAGACTATGCAGAGAATATACAGGAAAGATAAGCACAGGGGAAAATGCAGGGAGGGTATAAAAGGAGAGTCAGTTCCTGAGAGGAGTCTGCAAAGGAAATATGCACAGAGATTCACTGGATCCAGAGAGATTTTACAAAGAAGACAAAAGGGAAGGTATGAGAGACAAGTTTGTGCAAAGCCTTGCTAAGGAAGCCCATACCGAAAACAATGTTCAAAAACATACTATTAACAGAGAAATTGATTTTTAAGAAATGATTGGGAATTTCCCCTTGATGACAGGGGAATTACCACAACAATCATAGCAGCCAACATGCACTGAATGATGACTATATGATGAGCAGTGTGCTAAGGACTTGGCCTGCTCTTTATCACTTAATCTTCCCAGAAAATCTATATGTTCTGAAATATTTACTTATTTCCTAAAAGAAAGAGGTCATTGATCAGTTTTGGGTCATAAAGCTGACTTGCATGACCTCTTTAGCAAGACCATATTTGTGAAAGCAGAGAGCAGTCCAGAGAAAAATGATTTTCTGAAATCCATTATTATATCTTTAAGCATAAAACGTGATATCTCTGGATTACATGAGCATAGAGTATTACATAAGTGGGAAATATTACATAAGGGGGGTCCTCCCCAGACTGAGGATTTGGGGAAAGCCTAAGACTTTCGGTTCCATTAGACAGTTCAAGAAGTAAGATTTAGGTAGATCGGGGGTTAGATGCACATGAATTGTGTTCTAAACTTGTCCAGAAGAATGAACATGGGGGCAGAGGTAGAAATAATTAGTTATCTGGGGGAACTTGAGAACATTGAGGGCTACTGGCATCCTTTCAAGCCTGTAGTGGAGGTGCCACAGACTCTTACTTTCCACAAAAGTCCAGGGTAAAAGTGCAGCAGCATCAGTAAAAAGCAGCTAGATGGGTAAGCTAGAAGCCAGTCTGGATTCCTATGTGCTGGGAATCATGAGAAAGGAACCCAGAATTGTCCAAGTAACCAGAAAGATGGCAGAAACATGTTAAGAAAACCCATGAAGCAGAAGAGTCATGAGATTAAAAAGAAGGTTATGTGTCAGGTGTGAAGACTTTGAGTGCACAGGTAAATGGCCAGGATTAGAGACACCACAAGGGGCTGCCAGAGTACATCATGCTCCCGCTAAGCAAGATATTATTATGTCTTCCTCCAGGAGCAACCAGTCCAGGAGGAGTCTAGACCAGGCATTCCAGAGCAGAATCAAGCAAGTCTGCTGAGAACACCTGGTTAATACAAACACCTCTGTCTTTCTCTGTTGATTCAAGATCACAAGACTTCTCTAAGGTCCCTCCTCAAAACCTTGGAGAGGAAAGTTGGAGAAGAAGGGGAGAAGAGCAGAAACTGAAAACACACTATTTTATCCAAACATGACAGTCTTTATAGGAAGATACTGATTACATTCCCTGACTGATGGAGGCTTATCACAGATGTCCTAGCCACCACCATCCAAAATCAATACCTATTGAGATACCTATATACAAAGTGCCAATAAATTTTGGGTACTGTAACGTTAGATTCTGTAGTTGTGTTTGGTTGTAGGATTTTATATCTATAATAATGTTTTCTCTTTCAAATGGAAACATAATTTTGATATTACTATTACTTGAATGTTTGAATAATCCTACCTGTAGAACTGTTTTGGTTATTTCTTTTTATTTAAAATTGTTTGATAATTTGATAATTTAAAAATTTCCAGGTATTTTCATAAACTTTATTCAATTTTGGTAGTTTACTCAATTTGGTATTGCACTGTTGTTATTAAAGCTACCTAAGTTTGGTCTTAACTCTAACTTTTTCCTTCCCATTAGTTTCCCTTGGCTGGCTTAGAATGTTTTTTAATTTTAAATTTTTGAGTTGAATAGTTAATTTATTTTCCTCACCCCTTTTCAATACACATTTTATGTTATTAAAATAGGATTTCTTATAAAATATGATTGATGATTTTTTGTCAACCAAGGTAAAGAAAGTATACTCTAGATTTTCAGCAAATCAAATTAAGAACTCCAATATAATTTTTTGGTGGACATTTGTTGATTGCCTCTGGCATTAATCATGTTCCTGTTCCATTCTTTTCATGACAGTATTCACAATTTTGCAACCATGCTATTTTAAATTAAAAATGATACAGGTCAGAGGTGTCTGGGTGGCCTAGTCAGTTAAGCTCAGGTCAAGATCTCATGGTTCATGACTTCGAGCCCCAAATTGATCTGTCTGCTGTCAGCAAGGAGCCTGGTTGGGATCCTTAGTCCCTCTCTCTCAGACCTTCCCTGCTCTAACTCTCTATCTCTCTAAAAAATAAAATAAGCATTAAAGACATTATATAGACCATGTTTCCCAAAGACCTAGAAGCCTTCTGGGAAATGCCAACTCTTCCATGGGAGTACAAGTTATGAGAAAGACCAGGATGGTATGGACAAAGGCTTTCCATAAGAGTCTTTTAAAAGACTCATAATCAGATACTATGTGTTTATCTTTCTAAGGGAATTGAAACAATGACACCAAAGCTTAACATTTTTCAATGAACATCCAAAATGAACTTTTCATGTATATTTTCATTATCCACTTGGTTACCATGTCAAAGCTAAGGCAAGAATTCAGAGCCCTGGGAATGTGTCCAGTTAGATTTCTCCTCAATATCCGATTTATTTTGGAGGTGAAGACTTTAAACAAAGTGTAACAACTGCTTATGGGTAGGTATCTCAGTTTTACTAGCTATGATTTTGCCACTGGTGAAATATATTACATTGAAAACCTGTGCTTTGGAAATAAATACTCATGCATTCTGAGAATATGCTTTAACTGGACATTTTCAATTATTCTTCTACTAGGCTGTTGGGATATATTTATTAATATTTTATTTACATATCATTTGTTTGTTTTATTTTTCTGTGTTGGGATAACCTGAATTTATCTGGGACTTGATTCATTTCTGTAGCATGCACCATGCCCACACTATAACTGTGTTACGGTATGGACACTTTATTAGGAAACTGTCTAAGGCACCTGGGTGGTTCAATCAGTTGAGTGTCATTTAGCTCAGGTCATGATCTCATGGTTGGTGGGTTCCAGCCCCATACCAGGCTCCATGCCAATAACGTGGAGCCTGTTTAGGATTCTCTCTGTGTCCTTCCCTAGCTCACACAAGTGTGTGTGTGTGTGTGTGTGTGTGTGTGTGTGTGTGTGTGTGTGTGTGTGTATTCTCTCTCTCTCAAAATAAATAAATAAACTTAAAAAAAAAGAAAAGAAAGAAATCTGTCTCAAGCAAGGGCAATTGTATTTCCACAGACTTTCATTTTTTTTTTTAATTTTTAATGTTTTATTTATTTCTGAGAGAGAGAGAGAGAGATAGCGCGAATACGGGAGTGTCAGAGAGAGGGAGACACAATTGGAAACAGGCTCCAGGCTCTGAGCTGGCTGTCAGCACAGCGCCCAACGCGGGGCTTGAATCCACGAACTGTGAGATCATGACCTGAGCCAAAGTCAGACACTTAACCGACTGAGCCACCCAGGCGCCCCCAGACTTTCATTTTCTTAAAAGTACTCTCAGCATTGAGATTTTCACCAGCCCAAGTAGCCTATACGATATCACCTCTGCAGTCTTAGATTCACTCATAATAAAAACTGGGGGAAAAAATAATAAGATTATATTAAAAATAATAAAATTTTGGAAATCCTATCTGCATATGCCTTGTAATGTTTATTTTTTTTATAAGTTAAGAATCAAATCAACCTTTCCCTCTATCCCTCAATTTTTTCTGCGCTATTATGCCCTGAAGAATTATTTCCCCCTGTGGATACTGATTTTACTGTCCTCTAGTGATGATATAAATGTTTCCTAAAGATTTATATTTCCTTGATATTTAAATAAAATTTTGACCAGAATGGGAATTAAATAAATGAGTGCAAATCATGATGTTGAGAGCATACACAACCATCTTTTTTCCCAGGAGTGCCACCATTTAAATGAAGTGAGACAAGTCAGCACTGCCCTAGGTTATTTTATGTCCATATATGTCTACACAACCTGAGAAGTGGAGCTAAGATAAACATTTCTCAAGTAAAACTACCATCTGCTTTTATTGCTCTTCGATTTTCAGTAAAGCCTGTAAGATTTAACTATAAGAACAGACACACTGATGACTTCTCTCTCCATATAAGAAGAGGATCATAAACAGAATGAAAATACTCCCATTTTATATCCTTTTCCCCATGATATCTTAAACAATAAAGTAATAGCAAAATAGCTAAAAGCTTATAAATTCCCTTGTTTATAACAGCTGCAAATCAGTTCTTAACATATATTTGACTCCGGAAAAGCAGTAGGAACTATCTTATGATGTTAATATTGCATACCAAAGCAATTTCTCTTCCTGAAATAACTTTACAAATACTGCAGTGGCTAATTGAATCCTAATATTTTTAGGAAATACAGTCAATATTGGGACTTTCTTACTATAGACAGGACAATTTCTTTCTTTTTACTTCCTTCTCCAATTAAAATCAGTAGGTTTGGGTATTATTTGTATTAAAATAATTTTATCTGGACATGTAGATAAAATTTGGCTCGGCATGGTTTTTATATAATCCCTTGTATTACTTTTCAATTGCTGCCTAAGAAAGTTCCACAGACTTACTGGTTTAAAGCAATATTTATCATTAGTTCGCAGTTTCTGTGTTTCAAATATCTGAGTACAGATTAGCTGGATCCACTGCCCTGGATCTAAACAGGCTGAAATTAAGGTGTCTCATCTAGGTCTCAGAGTTTATTTTAAGCTCACTAGTTTTGGGAAGAATTTAGTTCCTTGTGTCTGTAGGACTGAGGCATCAGCATCTACAGGATGTCTGGCACTGCCTTCCTTGCCTTCCTTTTTGCTTCGTTTTAAGACATCAGGAGAGTGTCTCTAATCTCTTTGACTTCTCAAAAGTCATTTTAAAGATTTTATCTGGTTAATTGGTTATCATACCCAACCAAGATAGTCTCCTTTTTGCTTAAATCAAAGTCAACTGATTAGAGAGTTTAATTACTTCTGCAGAATCTCTTTTGCCACCCCTACAGGATAATAACATCATCATAGAAGTAAAACCCTACCATATTCACAAATCCCAGTCACATACAAGGAAAGAGGATTATTCAAGTCATAGTCACCTAGCCTTGAATAATTATATATGATTTTACAATACTTATTATTTATATAAATAATATTAAATATTTTTATAATATTCAAGGCATGTTAATTCCAGAGGCAAGAATCTTGGGGCTCATATTAGAATTCTTCCTACTGTAAAACTTTAGCTAATCAATGACCACATAGGCTTCCACTGATGACATGAAAATCACACACAACTGAAACTTAGAGAAATATGACTAAGGAGAAATACCTACCTTTTTTTCATCCCTTCTGTGTTTTACTTTTTACTTTTTATTTATTTGAGAGAGACAGAGACAGAGCAAGTGGGGGAGGGTCAGAGAGGGAAAGAGAATCCCAAGCAGGCTCCAGTCTGCCAGCATAGATTCTGACATAGGGCTCGAACTCAAGAAACCTTGAGATCATGACTTGAGCTGAAACCAAGTGGTGGGCACTTAACCAATTGAGCCACCCAAGCGACCCAACCATTTTTTAAAATTGTATACTGTATACTGTATAAAATTGTATACTGTATACAGAAACTGCTTGGTAACTAACCGAATTTGGGACTAATTGAATTTTCATAATAACCCTAGATTGTTTAGGTATTATTATTATTATCATTACTATTACTATTAATTATCCTTAAAGATGTTAACTGTCTGTTTTGAGGTTAGATAGCCTTGAGTGGTAAAGTCCAGACAGAAGCCCAAACTCTTCAATGCTGGTGACTGACTCCTTCTGGATAAGCCAGTTTTTCAACCACCTACAAGCCCTCACTCTTTGAAGATGCAAAGACAGAAGGGTAATTATTGGAACCACAGCTGTTTAGAAGCCTTCAGACTCAATTAAAAGTACTATGAGAGGATGAGTCTAGGGCAGAATTAACAGTGGTCTCAATGTTCCTTTAGTGAATACTGAATGTGTTCATTAGGATGGTGGCAGGGAGAATATAGTGTCAGATGACATTATATTTGTCATTTCATGAGACTGGGATGCTTCTAATGAGCTGAACACTTACACCAAGGACCATGTTGGAGCACTCAGAATCTGAGTACCAGCAAGACCCACCACCATATTTCTCTTGAGTCTCATTACCAGCTAGAAGAACAGGCCTTGCTTGAAACTTTGGAGGATTCAGTAAGTGCTGGTAATTTCAGTAGCATGGCCAACACCAAAACAAGTCCAAACAAAGGTGCCACTCTCTATATACTAATAACCAAGACAGACTCAACCTACAAATATATAGTTGTGTGAGACAAACTCAACATTTTGGGAAAAGTGAGACTCCAGACAAAAAGACCATTCTAAACCCACAGAAATCTCTGGACACAAATTATTATAGACACACAGTCTCCTTCATACATGTTCACTTCTCACAAATCAGCAACTCAACTGTGCAATAATTTGATGCAAAGTGATGGCTTAAGACCTACCAAACTCTTTGGGCATCTTAACTCTTCTCATCAAAATCACCAGAGCATACAGTGGAAATCACGTACCCACTTCAAATTAGGTAGGTATAAGAGAACCAGACTGAAATTTCTTTGAGCCCATATAAGACCAATTTATAAATTCTTGTAGGTTTTGGTCCGTGAAACACTTCACTATGTTTCCTCAAGGCCAGTTATCTTCATGTAGGTACTCAGGCAATGACAAGTAAATAATTCACAGTTATAAGAAAACTATCTTTTATTAATCCGTAATTGTGATATTGATACATAACAAATAGTTACAGCTTGTAAGAACTGTATGTAATGTTGAGCTTAATGTATTGTTTGCTTAATTCTGTCTTTTAAAGTTATCAAAGAATTTCTGTGAAACCTTAATTTCAGTCACCAATTTTTAATTTAATAAAGTTCAAAAAGGTTTGAAGGGAAAGCTTTTCTAAAAATCTTTTTACTTCTCAAGTCTGCATTTTGTGGTAGACATATATAAGTTACTTTCTCAAGAATTCAACCTTTGGAATTTGTCATTTTTTTCTGGGAATAGTGAGTTTTCTATTTTCTATTTACAATGGAATGAATAACCGAACTGCATTAAGAATGTATTCAGTTAGGGGTGCCAGGATGTCTCAGTTGGTTAAGTAACCAACTCTTGATTTGGGCTCAGGTCACGATTTCTCATGGCCCTAAACTTGGACTTTCCTATTACAGGAGACACTAAACTACCTTTTTTTTTCCTATTGAGATGGTTTCCCCACTTGCAACAGGAAGTATCCTAAATGACACATCACTGCTGCAAAGGAAATGCTGCAGCTGCCAAGACTGAATGTGACCAAGGACCTTAACCTGGCCTGAAGGGTCAAGAAAGGGAAGTTACCTATGAGTAGTAGTATCTAAGCCAAGATGTGAAAGGGTTTAAGAATGATCCACATTAAAAGGAAGAAGCAGGAGTGGAGACTATATTTCCAAATTATGAGAACCTTGTTTGAAGGGTCTTTTTTAACATTTAGAGAACTAACAGAGGGACAAGAATAGAAGGGGAGAAATTTGATCAGATTGTGGAGGAATAAAAGACTCAATAGGGTATGTGTTGACCTAAGTTATTGGCCATTGAATAAGTTTTTGGTTGTTTTTTATTTCTTGTTTTTTGTTTTTAACTAAAATGTTACTACACGGTCAGAATTCAGACAGTGCAGTAGATGGTACTGATGAACTTTTCCAAATCTCTCCCCAGAAAAGACTTCAACACCTTTGTTTCTTTTCTTTTCTTTGAGAAAGGGTGGCTACTGTTCAAACAAAAATGTTCATGCAAATGCTTACAGTATTTTTTTCAATAAATACTAAAAACTAGAAACAACTCCAATGTCCTTCATCTGGTAAATGGGAAAACCAACTTCGGTCCCTCCACAGAGTAGAATGCTACTCAGTAAACAGGAAGAATGAGGGAGTGAAAGGGATTTGTATATGAGGGAGGAACACCAAAATTAAAATATTCTAATTTATTATTTATTCATATACATGTATATTGGTTTTCATCATAAGTTTGGGATTTACGTAAGATACTCGAGAGAATTCAAGTAGGAAATTATAAATTTTGAGGTCAGTGATTAAAATTTGACAGTCATTGCGTGAATACCACATATAAATGCAGTTGAATGTGGATATGCAAGCAAGATCAAAAATGTAAAAGGACATCTGGCCACTTCACAGCTTACATGCCTTTTTTCATGAGAAGATGTTAAAATATTTCATATTCATAGGCTAAACTTAAAAAAAGATGGAGTCCCATAAAAATATTTCTCCAATCAAGATTACCTACTTTATTGATTAATACCTTGTCAATGAAAAAGCTGGCACTGCTTTTTATTTCTAAACTATTAATATCTGAACTTAAGAGAAAGGAAGACCTTTACATACACATTTCTAATCCTTAACTCTTGCAACTGTTTGCAGGTTGTTCATTTCCAGAGAGAGTTCATATATTATCTTATTTCACCTTACAAAAACCCCTAAGGAAAAGTATTGTTATCAATCTCACTCTAGAAATGAGGAAAATGAAGTGCAGAGAAATGAAGAAGTATCTTGTTAAGTGCATCACCGGCCAGCAGAGACTAGAATGAATTCTATTGATTCACTGTAAAACTTATTGAGTATCTACCTAAACCAGATAAACTAAGAATATCTGATGTTTACAAATAGGATTAAAGAGCATCCAATTATCCTGTTCCAGGTATTGCAGCTTCCTGTATGTTAGGATTGGGAAAGATATGTTCATCTGCACCCTACAGTAGCTTCAGTGATGAGTATTTGGGCACTGGGGCACCAATGCCCAGCACTCTCTGCCCATCCACTGTTTCTACTACATTTGGAGACTGAACGTTAGTATTTAGAAACCACAGCATAATGGGGCACCTGGGTGGCTCAGTTGGTTAAGCATCTGAGTTCAGCTCAGGTCATGATCTCATGGTTCATGAGTTTGAGCTCTGTGTCAGGCTCTGTGCTGACAGCTGAGAGCCTGGAGCCTGCTTCAGATTCTGCATCTCCCTCTCTTGCTCTGCCTCTCCCTCACTCATGCTGTCTCTATTTCTCATAAATAAATTAACTTAAATTTTAAAAAAAGAAACCATGGCATATTATAGAGCCAATATTTTTAGCAGCTACACAGTAGCAGAAGCATTGATACAGGTATTTCACAAAAACCATGCTTTGAGAAATGTATCTTGGAAGCCTTTTTCTTTCCCTCATTTATTTTCTTTACAGAAGTTAAACACTTGTATTTGAAAATAATTTGGCTGCTAGAATACAAAACTAAGCTAAGAGTCTCATGGCGGCCTGTCATAAATAAATAGATGATTTTTTTTCTTATTTATTTATTTTCATTTCAGAGAAAGAGTAAGGGGGGATGGGGGGAAGGAATGAGGAAGAGAGGGAGAAAAGGAGAGAGGGAGAAGGGGAGAGAGAGAGAGAGAGAGAGACAGAGAGAGAGAGAGAGAGAGAGAGAGAGAGAGAATCTTAAGCTGTCTTCATGCTTGGCACAGAGCCCAATGTGGGGCTTGATCTCAACCCTGAGATCATGACATGAGCTGAGATGAAATCACGAGTCAGATGATCAACCAACTGAGACCTCAGTACCCCTAAATACATGATGTTTTTAAATAAAGTGTGTAAGCATATTAAATGGAATTTTCCATTTTCTCAGTCATTCAGCCTGAAATCATTTGACCCAATCCCATAATGTTGGTCCACTCATCTGGTGGCAGTTATCAAGACAACTCTTTCTGAGGTATGGCCTGAAATCTCATCCATTGAAAAAAAAGAAATAGAATTAAATAAGACATCACAACCTGGGCAACTAAAATATCAATTTTCAAATAAGATTACTTTCCTATCAACAAAATATCAGCATTTTCTGGATTTACCTTTTTGATTTTGAGTGAACACACTTCATTAAAACTTTTAAAGAAATTAACAAATGGTATCACAAACCTGTACCTTTGATGACACCAGTCTGCCTGTACATTTCATAAGAGTGTTAGTTTTCTAAGATTATTGCATTTATATTTTAAAGACATAATTTAACTTCAGCCATTAAATTGTATAGAGTTTACATCTATTTATGATGGTATGAAAGAACAGTGATTTACCAAGAAGCTTTCAGTGTAAATTGTATGAGCCAGGACAGAAATCTAAGCACTATTAAACCTTTTTGTGTATATGCCAGTGGCACAAATTTTGATGACACATTGAAAAGCTAATACTTAAATGTGAATTTGGAAGTTAAAAATCTGTATCTGGGGAAAAAAAAACAATAAAATACAACACAATAAATTTTAAGAAAAACAGGTAAAACTGAAAATAGTCCCATTCAATTATACTGTTTCTATTCCTTTCAAGGCTTAAATGCTTTTGATTGAGTGTCACATATTTACAGAACATGACAAATATTTATATTACTTCGTCACTCTGTCTTTGACAGGGCTACTTAAGCATTTCTCTATATATCCCCATTCACTTTTATTTGTTTAGTTTTACTTTATAAAGCCATTCAGTTGTCATAAGCCACTAAAAATGTCAAAAGACAGCAGAAATAAAAATTATAACCTGTGTTTTTTCTCCCAAGCAGCTTTCCCATTTCCACTGCATATTTCAGTATTTGAAACCCTTCAATTCTCAGTTAAATTGAATGCAATAATCATTAATATCTAAGTAAAACCTTAATCTAAATAGAATTTAAGCTAATCATCTAACTCCTCCCCAACCCCCATGCTTACAACTTAAAATAGGAAAGACAAAGAGAAGATACAAAGGAGAAATTGCATGTTGATGGGCAGTGGGATGTCACCTAACTCTCCCATCATCACCATTATCAGTTCTCAGTTTTCATTAATCACTGTGTTGTTAGCAACATGGTAGTTAAAAGGAGCCAGGACCACATCCCCGTTTGTCAGTATAAGGAGTAGAGATATGTTCAACAATTTGCAGCATCCTAGAATTCACATTCTGAAGGGATAAACTCCAATAATTGCATCGTTAACTTACATCAGAAAACAAGCTCCACCAAATCAGCTAATGAAACCATTCTACAAAGACCCAGGGAAAGCTTACATTTATGAAAGGTAGTGTATTCTTACTAAATAGGTGTTGTTGAATTAATGACCTGAGGTGTATCTCAGACACTGATTTGGAAATGCTCTTAGTATTTATTCTGTTAATGGCAACTTACCATGATGGGCTCCCCAGGAAGCAGACTGAGAGAGAAATTAGCCCGCAGGAGGTTTATTAGAGAATGTTCTTGGGATCAACACCTGTGGAAGGGAAGAGTATGGAAGGAAAGAAGCAAAATTAGGCCATGGGGGAAATTAAGCTGCAATACTCCCTCAGTGAAACTTTCCTTAGCCAATTGTGCCCAATGAGGAGATATGAAGCAGGAAAATCCCTTCAACATTTTCTTGAGTTGGATAAATGGGGCCAGGTCTTTATACTCCCTCCTCTCTGGATGCTGGCCACCCAGGAAGTAGGCTTGACCTTGGATAAGGCAATTCTCTTCAACTCAATTCTTGTGGGTAACTGAGAAATGAGGGCTATCTACTGCTAAAGTGTCCAGAAGCTAGAAAAATAGTCTTTCCTTTCTGAAGGGTGGTTTGGGTGGAGCATCACAGCATCCACAACACAACCAATTTCAATTTAAATACTTCATTTTGCAATTTCAAATTGTATATTTGCATTTACACCCATTGAACATACAAAAACAGGTTACTGTAAAAGAGGCTACACTATCATACTATATACAGAAATATAAATATGGGCATCTTACACTATATTTTTTAAATGTTTATTTATTTTTGAGAGAGAGATAGAGAGTGAGCAGGGGAGGGGCAGGGAAGGGAAGAGGGAAGGATCTGAAGCAGGATCTGTGCTGATAGCAGAACCCCAATGTGAGGCTCAAACTCGTGAACCATGAGATCATGACCTGAGCCAAAACGAGACATTTAATGAACTGAGAAAGGATAAATATCCATCCCAGATGGAGAAAAGGAACAATTACATAGTCAAAATATGGCAAATATCGTGAATACTATGTGAAAAATTACCAAAAATGTGTATGTCCAAGTAGAGAACTGACACTTAAAATCGGTATTTTGGAGTACATGGTAATAAGGAAGATTCATATTCTTTACTAGTAGAATATGAAAAAAGGCAATTTTTTTTCCCTCAGTGCACATCTTTCTTTTATTCCTCTCAGAGAAAAAAAAAGCAAAAACCTTAAAGTTCCCTGATATTGTGCTAAAGTTATCTTTCAAAGAGATCAGAAAATGCTTTTAAATTCTATTTTCTCTTCATTTTTCCTATGAAATTTCATAAGGAAAATGTCAAATAAGTATTGAAATACGTTAAAAGCATTTAGGAGGCACCAAATAAATGAAATTTGAAAGAATTACATCAACTTAACATAGTCATATTTTTTATGAAATGATGAAATACACATTATCCATCTTACCTACATTTAATCATTAACAAAGATCATCAGATGGATTCCTGAAAATCAACCAATTTCCATAGTGATGACTAAAAGAGCCCTAGCTTTTGGAGTATGTCCTTCCAAGCTAACTTGTTAATTCTATTTTACAAACTGGAAATGCAGAGGAATTATGTAGATAAATAGCAAGAATAGCACAGAAAACAGAACACACTAGAAAAAAGAAAAGATGATTTATAGCTACTTAAACATTAAGACAAATATGTACAAATAACAGGGACAGAGGATATGTAACTGTCTTCTTGGTTAAAGCCAAGCTCTGATAAATATATAAATACTATTGTTATATCCAGGTCAAGACTAAGATCTTGTTCTTTATCTCAAACTGCCTGTGTGTTTAGCTAATATTCAGCCAGCAATTTTTAATTTTCTTTATATCATTTCACAAGAACAGGGCACATACATCTAAACTGATTCTTTTTATTTATTTTGAGACAGAAAGAGTACATGTGGGAGAGGAGCAGAGAGAGAAGAAAAGAGAGATCCTAAGTAGGCCCTGCACTGATAACACAGAGCCTGACACAGGGCTCAATCTGAGAAACCCTGAGATCATGACCTGAGCCAAAATCAAAAGTCAGATGCTTAACTGACTGAGCAACCCAAGCACCCCTAAACTGAATTTAAGCCTAAGGTAGAGAAACTAGCAGAGAAAAATTATAAAGAGAAGTGTATGAAACTCTCCTCAATAACACAACTTCTTGAAACTGCTTTTGAATTGGGTCTTATGATCATATAATGGTTAGCACTCTTCATTGACAAGATGAGAATGGTATCAGCTTTTTTTTTTTTTTTGACATGACTTTAAAGTCATTTTCATATCTCCTAGGACTGTGCTTCTTGTTTCTAATCATGTAATAAAAAGTTCTGTCTCCTTTTAAATGAATTATAGTCAAATTGCTCAACCCCACCATTTGTAGCCGCAGGGAAGAGAAGCAGATTTTTTTTCTTTTTAAATGAACAATAGATCTGTGACTGGTTTCACTAATCACACATAATTTTATTTCTCTGTCATGTCTGAGGTCAATGCTGCTGGTGTAATTTTAATGACTAAGTCATATTTATTTCTACTCAATAATACACTCAGTTCCAAATGACTTGGAGAACTACAAAATCTGAAATTAACATGCTTTAATCACTTGAGTAAGATATAAAACCCATAAAAACAATTCATAGCCATTACTACCATATTTTTTCACTAGTTCTATCCTCATTTCTACAAATCATGATTTCATAAAGTAGAAAATAGGTAGGTGAACCCTAATTCTCATATACTTAGTAATCTATTAATTCACTTTTTGTTTTAATTTCACCTCCCTTTTAAACTTTATAAATAATTACTCAAAGGATTAAGAACAAAATGTGTCTACCTCTAGGAAATGACTGACAATAATGTATTAGTTAATCACATCATCAGAGTGATGGCCATGTGTGATTTACTAGTATATCAATGGAAAACCAGAGTAATAATGGTCAGTTGTAAACATTAATACACTGGATTGCTTTGGAATGAAATGGTTTATAAATTCAAGAAAACAGATGATGAGATTGAACATTTCACTAAAGAATTAGAATTAATTTTGAAGAAGATAAGCTAATTGAAATTCAAGAAAGTAAAAAATGCAAAATAAATAAATCATGAAAAAAATTAAATAAAGTGGCCCTTGTGTGGCTCAGTGGATGGACAGGTTCAGGTCATGATTTTGAGCCCTGCCTTGGGCTCTGAGCTGTCAGCCTGCTAGACAGGCTGATGCTGTATCTTCTTCTTTCTCTGCCCATCCCCCACTCATACTCTCTCTCTCTCTCTCTCTCTCTCTCTCTCTCTCAAAGATAAATATAACATTAAATATTTTTAATAAATAAAATAATAAAAATAAAATACTGACTTTAAGAATTCAACATGTGTATTCATCAGCCAACTGGAGAGTGTTGAGAAAAGTTTTAGCAAATTGAAAAATAATGCTATAGGATATATCGGAATTAAAGCCTGAGAAAACTATACACAAAAGCAAAATAAAACGAGAGAACAAGTGGTATGTATATAGGTCATACATATGTCAGTTTTATATATGAAATTGTATATATGTTGCTTTTACATATAAAATTATACATATATCACTTTTATATATAATTGTGTATGTATGTATATACAATTGAAGACTCAGGATGAGAAAAAGAATTGAACAGAGTAATATTTGAAAAGAAAAAGGCTAAGATTTTCTTGAAGATGATGAAAGACATCAAGTCTAATCTCCAAGTAGTACAAATAAGTTGTAGTATAAATAAGTTTTAAAACCTCACAAAGCACATGATAGAAACACTAAAAACATAGACAAAGAAAATCTTAATGAAACTATAGATTAAAAAAATAGTATCTTCAATTGTGCAATAATAAGGATGACACCTGACCTTTCAAAAGAATAAAAACCAATGAAACACTGCAATAGAAATCAAATATATAACATATCAAAAATATAGTAAATGTTTTTCTAAGGAAATACTAATAGTTTAAGCCCTAGAAAGTCTAGTTTAAAATAAAGAATAAGTAACTTATTGATGTTAAGAATGACAGAAAAAAGACGACCATGGATTTTAAGAACATTATAGTTAAACTTACCCCAATTGATTCAAAATGAAATGGACAATATCACTAGTCTTATATTTAACTTAAAAAACTTAAATCTATAACTAAGCATTCTTCCACAAGAAAAACCTTTAGCTCAAATGTGCTTAACAGGTGAATCTTCCTGAACATTTAAGGGAGAAATAATAACAAGCTTAAACACATTTTCTACAGTGTGGAAAAAAAGAGGAAACATTTCCCAACTCACTCTATGATGTAAGTAAAATTATGCTATCAAAAGCACTAAAGAACACCAAAAGAAAAAGAAAAAACATAAGTAATCTCACTTGTCAACATAGATGCAAAATGTGTAACAAAATAGTTAGCAACTAAAAAAATATAATAAACCATTACAAAAATGATTACAAAATTAAATTTAATCTCCAAATATAAAAGTGATTTAAATTTAAAAATTATCAGTGTTGGGGTGTCTAGGTGGCTCCGTCAGCTAAGCATCTGATTTGGGCTCAAATGGTTAGTAAGTTCAAGCCCTGCATTGGGCTCGTTATTCTCATTGTGGACTCCACTTCGGATCCTCTGTTTCCCCATCTCCCTCCCCCTTCCCCACTTGTGCTCATTAGCTCTCTCTCTCAAAAATAAATAGAGTATTTTTTTAAAAAATCAAAGCATTTTTCCAAATTCTCAAAAAAGTGAAAAAAGGATACAGTTCAATGGATGAAGACTAATCAGATTTTATAATTTAATGCTCATTTATGAAAAAGCTTTTAGCAAACAAGGAAAAGACATATCACTTAAGCTGTAAAAGTTATATAATTACAAAAACCAAATCTTTGCAGCAAACAACATATTTGCCAGTGAATAAAAACTTTCCTCTCAAATTTGGAATGAGGAAAATTTCCTATCACTAGTTCTAGTAACATATTATTAGAATTTCTAACATAAAAATACTGAAAAAATAAAATGTACAATAATCATATAAAGGAAATAAGACCAGAAAATGTAGAAGAATCTATAGGAGACTATTAAAATTTAATTAGGAAGATTTCTAGATTTAAGGTCATTACAGATTAAAAATTTGTTATTGTATACCAGCAAAAAATAATTAGAATGCAAAATCATAACAGCGATACCATTTTCAATAGCATCAAAAATCATTTCAGAGCAAACAATATAATGAAAGATATAAAAAACCACAACACCAATATATAAATAGAAAAGAACAGAGACCAGAAACAAGCCTGCACATACATTTACAATGAATATATGACAAAGTTGTCACTGCCATACAAGGGGGAAATGCTTCTAAATAAACAGTTTCAGGTCACTGAATTTCCATATGGGAAAAAAATGATTCTGACTCATACCTCACACCATACATAAAAGGTAAATATTTGACTGGTAGTCTAACTATGAAAGACCAGACAACCGAGTTTACTGAGGATAACAAAGGGCAATATATTCATGAGCTTAAGCAGGACATGCAATTTTTTAAACAGAGCCTCAAAATGAAGTAATCACAAATAAATGACAAATATAGAAGAAATCGGGGAAACAGAAAATCCGCTTAGATGACTACAATAACAAGATTTACAGGCAAGATCCAGTAAAAGATACTAAAATGAGTGAAAGCACAGCATGTTTGTATCATCCTAAAATATCTCTTCCAAAATCGTTATTAAATACAAATGGAAAAGTACTAACTATATAATAAAGAGAGCCTAAACTGTTTTTCACTTTTTCTTTTTCTTTCATGATTTGGACATTTTGGAAGAGTATTGATAAATTATTTTGCATAATGCCCCTCAATTTGAGTTCATTTGACATTTTCTCCCAGTAAACTTGTATTATACATTTTTCTTAAGAATACCAAAGAAGTTTGTTTCCCACTCAGTGAGTCACATTAGGGGTACCTGATGTTAATCCCCCTCTTTACTGACATTAATTTGTATCATTTGGTGTCTGCTGGCTCTCTACAGTTCTTTTAAAATATAGGTTTTTTTAAATGGTGATTTGGATTTCATAAAAATGAAAATAACATTGAAAGAATGAAAGGGTAAGAGGGATTGAAAGAAGATATGGACAATACATGTATCTGACAAAGGGTTCATAGGCATGTTATATTGAAAACTCCAATAAATTAATTAAAAAATAAGAAAATCCAGTACAACAATGTGCAAAAGACTGGAACAGTCATTTTACAAAACCACATACTCAAATATATTAAATAATATGTTATATATTAAATATTAAAAACTGTTCAACATCAAATCACAAGGAACTTTCAATTAAAACCACCATGATATAACACTATGCATGCAATAAATACAATGGCTATTATTTAAATAAAACACAGGGGTGCCTGGGTGCTCCGTTAGGCATCCAACTCTTGGTTTAGGCTCAGGTCATGATCTTGCCGTTCAGTGAGTTGGGCCCCACGACTGACTCCTTGCTGATAGGGCAAAGCCTGCTTGGGATTCTCTCTCCTCTCTCTCTTTCTCTCTCTCTCTCTCTCCCACTCCCCTGCTCGTACTGTTGTAGAGCCAAAAATTAAGTCCTCCATTAAAAGAAACCTCGGGCTGCACATAGCCCCAGGCCTAAATAAACTTAACCAGCTTTTCCACTTCTGAGCAAATGCCTGCGCTGCGGGAAGCTAACACCTAACCAGCTCTCTCTGCTTCTGTAACAAAGCTTAAGGCTTGCTTCCCCGCCGCCGGATTGCCCAAGGGACTAGCCCCCTGGGGGCAGCCACTCCCAAAAGGCCAGCAGCCACCCCCCACCTTGCTGAGAGAAGGGCCTGGAGAGAGAGATGTTAACCTGTTAGTCGCCAAACAAGACTTAAAACTCGCTCTATGATAGACTGAATTCAAAGGTATCCCAAATGTTGTAATTAGATCCAGCCAAACCTGATGGCGGGAACCAATCAGATACGGTATATGTTCACATTTGAATGTTAACCAATGGCAAACTTGTAACCATGGAAATCTGTCCCTCCCCATGACTTGTTTACTTCTGTCTATAAAAAGGCTGCAGAGGCTTTGTTCAGGGCCTCTCAGCGTCACCGGCAACGAGTGACTGCGCGGAGGACCGGGTTCGAACCTGCAAATAAACAACCCTTGCCGCTTGGCTTTGACTCTGGTCTCTGGTGGTCTGTTTTTGGGGTTCTCTCGAATTCTGGGCGTTTCACTGTCTCTCTCAAAATAAACTTTAAAAAAAAAAAAAAAAGATAACATGAAGTGCTGGTGGCAAGGAAATGACCCAAATGAAATATACACTGTGGGTAACCATATAAATTAATTTAACCACTCCGCAAAATCCTTTGGCAATTTATATTAATGCCTAGTGTGCTCTGGTCTTTCAGCCAAGCAATTCTATTTCTAAACAACCAAAATGTACGTTAACAAGATGGGGAAATGCATTATATATGGGATTTTTCAGTCTCAGGAGCTTCCCGGGTAAAATTCAAAACTGGCTGGGCACACAGAGTGAAGGCCAAGCTTTAGAAGGAAAGCAGGCCCCTCCAGACTGCGAGGTGGCAGGTTTAATCAGCCAAGGAACTTACAGAGGGGCTTGTCTTGAGGGCCGCAAGTAGGAGAGGGCTCCGCTTTCGCGCGCCGGCATCTTAAGTTTATCTAAAGGCCTTAAGGACTCAGTCGGCCCAGTAGCGCAGATTCTCTCAAAGTCACATTGCTCCCTGACACCACGTTCTTAAAAACGGCTCCGGCGGTGGGAACGGAGGGAGGAACGTACCTCACAGCACAAGGAAGAGAAAGAGGAGCCTCTAGTTGCCAGGGTCCAGCTTCCGGTCAGCAGGTGGTCCAGGTGGCGGGGCTCATCAACACGTTGCTTATTTAAGGCTTGGTGCGTGAAACTGCTCCAGGGTGGGAACGGTAGCCTGAAGGGTATGTTCCAAGCACAGGGCAGAAGGTCAGGAGCCTCCCTTTGCCCGGAGCCTGATGCACAGGGTCAGCCGGCGGTCAGGACCTCTCGACGACTTACTTTACTCAGTAAGTGAGCTCCTATGTCATAGAGGTAACACTTCACAGGCAGCAGAAACAAAATTATTGCTGTAGGCGAGGACAGTATGGCTGAATCTCAAACATAGTGTTGAGGCCAAGGCTCTAGACACAAAGTAATTTCATTTAAATAAATACGAAAATAGGCAAAATTATTCTGTGGTGGCAGAAATATGAACCGCTTACTATTGACAAAGAAGGATGTAGGAACGAGAAAGGGACCCTAGTGGTTACTTGTGATACCGGTAGCATGTGTTTCTTCATTTGGGTGATGGTGACACAGGTGTATACAATTGGGGAAAATTCTGAAACACTTATATAAGGAGTAGTCACAGAAATTTTCTGAAAGTGTCAGTTTTAAATAACGTGAATGCCCAACAAGGATTTTTTATTTTTGTAGGGCAAACCTTTTATTCTGTGATTGTTAAAACTTAAATTTGCAAAAATATATACAAATTAAATACAGACATTTAAATATTAGGGAAATCACCATCATACATAATCCAGTGGTATACTCCAAATGGAAAAAAGTGACAAAAAAAACCACCTAGCAAATTCAAATGTATAATCTGCAACTTATAGGTATTACTTTTAAATTGCCAAAATACTTAATGGAGTATAACCAATTGAGTTTAATTAATTCCTTATTTGACCAGCTACACTGAATATGTTGTTGAAAGTAAAAAAAGAAAAGTTATTATTAACTGTGTGTTTCTAAACTGCCTCGTGTCACAGGGTGATTTTCTGTTGTTGCTTTTATTCTTTTTGTTTGGTGTGGGTTTTTTTGTTTTAGTAAAAATTAAATACATTTCTTTTTCTTTTATTGGCTTGTTTTCCTAAATAAAATAGTAAAAGAACGTATACCGAGGTTCTGTTTCTCAAAGGCAATCTGCTTTGTTGAATTGAAGGCTTCAGGACTTATATTAATGCATTTATTCAGTTATGTTTTTGTTTGTCCACTGTGGATTTATTAGGAAATGGCTCTATGATTGAGTTTACATAATATGCAAAGGTTTCTGTTTTCCAGAAAATGAATCAGACAGTTGGTAACCAGTAATTTCCTTACCTATGTGAATCCTCACACTTACCAACTAAAATGAAATTCAAGAGTTCTTAGGCACGGCTATTGAAGACTTAAAACAATTACGCGCGTGTGTTAAGTTTTAATGGTTTGTTTGCAGAAAACTACTACATCTTTTTTCTAATTTCAAATTAAATAAATTTTGTTTCAGTAGGATACAAATTATAATTACTTTATCTATAGAAATAGCATATTTGATTCATTTGCCCACAAAGATATTAGTAATTTACAGATGGTTTTTAGGTTCATCTAGACATTCTAATCCAAGTCTTTGGGTGTCTTTTCCCACTATGGTGGTTATCAAGTTGTTATTGAATTCTATAATTTGTTGATACACACTATGAAAGCGTTCCCTTAACAGAATAATCCTGACCCATTCTCAGAACCTTCCTTGGCTTACATGGAGAATTTGCCGTTTCTTCACTGCTACTCCCCCTGTAGGAAAAATATGCAAATATCAAGATAGCAGTTTTAAGGGGAGATTCACATACACAGTAGTTGCCAACACTTTTTTTGAGAAAGAACATATTTTTCAATTTAAATCTCTAAAGTAGTGATTCTCAATTAATTTTAGAAGGATTGGATTTAATCCATTATAAAAGTACTATAGAAGAAAGATGACTTCTAGCTTACAGAGTGGTATAAAAAAGTCCTGAAATTTAAGAAATGGATTTATGCTTAAATGTTATCAAAGCAATTCAGATTTTTGAATCACCAAATGTTTATTTTTCTGTGGAAATAGTATGCAAAAAAAGAAAAAAGCAATACTCAGATTAATGACTTTATACGAAATCCATAAAAAATAAACTTTATAATCAATTAAAGACACGTAAGAAATATTGACCAATGAGTAGTTAAAGAAACGATGCTGCTAAAAAGAAAAGAAAAAAAAAAGCCTATAGGAAACAAACATGATGAGTGATGACAACAAACAGAAAGTACCTGAAAGCTTATTTTGTGCCTCGAGTAAGATGTAGCTGTCTTAGAATTTAGGTCACTTAACCACTGCCCTTTACTACATTGTTATAAAATATAGTGGTCTACCTACATTGAGAACCACGTCATACAGCTTTATGATTATTGTTCTTAACTGCCAAGCATAATTTTAAAAACTTGAAAGAAGTCTTGTATTTACCCATACCTTTACCCTTTTTACTGCTCCTCCTCACTCTTCATGTTCTAAGTTTCAACATCTGTGCTGTCTCAATGTTGGTGTGTGTTAATTATCTTTTCTCATTCAACTTGAGATTTTCCTGGCTTCGCGTTTGACAAATAATTTTATCTTACATGGTTTGGCAATTATATTTTCTTTTTTTAAAACTTTTTTTTTTTCCTAGGATAGAGAGAGACAGAGTGAACAGGGGAGGGTCAGAGAGAGAGGGAGACACAGACTCTGAAACAGGTTCCAGGCTCTGAGCTGGCAGTCAGCACAGAGCCCGACGCGGGGCTCGAACCCACAAACCGCGAGATCATGACCTAAGCGAAAGCCGGACGCTTAACCAACTAAGCCACCCAGGCGCCCCTTGGCAATTATATTTTCAAAGTTTGTTCTTATTTACATATTCTGCTTTAGAAGGTAGCTAACCTATTTAGGATCAAACTGCATTTCCTGGCCAATTTTTGTAGGCCATGGTTCCATTGTCAGTTTACACAACACTTTTGTAATGCTAATCTAGTCCACCCTACTTGTCTGCTACCCAGAGGTCAGGGCTCTACCCATACAGAGAGCCTCTGAAAAAGTAGGTGACAGGGGAGGAGATCTCTGCTTTTGTTTCCTCGGGGTAAGGATGGTTGTTAGGGATTTACCATGCAGTCTCCATGGCCACTGTGATTTGAGGAGTGGGAGGGACACTACCTCATTATTATAGTCAGAGTTAAGGCAAGGCTCCACCCACAGACTCTGCCAAAGAGAGATACCTCCCACTTATTGCAGAAAGCAGATGAACGACAGGATTCTGTTCACATTCTTTATACCAAAATGTTTGGTAGGGAAGAGGAGGAATGAGGTCATCATCTTTAAGTTAGTAACAGCAGTCATTATGACCCAATCAAGTGGTGCATTGAGGAATAAGTAGAAAGAGTCCTTCAGTGATTGTGTCTGTCAGAGAGCTAGGCCATTAGTGGCAAAGAATTCAACATACACTCAGTCTGAGTTGAGTAGATGAGAAGACCGCTTAAGAAACATGTCATGATAGTTAGAGCTTATGAGCTAAGACCACAAAGAGACCCCAAGTCTAAAATATAGATTATTTTCTTTTAGAAAAATGATAGTAAACACAGAATTGTTTAATGTTTTATTTTCCAAAAAGTGATGTGATCATTGTTTTTCCACAGTTAATCATGTTCCTTTGGCTTACTCCAGATACCTGTATGGGTTTTTATCCTATTAGAAGTAGATTTATTCATTGTACATGGAGTGTTTTAAAGAATGTAGATCCCTAACAAGTATGACCCTCCTCCATTTTATAGGCAGCTCTACTAGTAGGCTATGGGACATCACTAAGTGGGGGAAACAGACTTTGGACTGACAGTCTTTGTGATAAATCCTAAGATGAAGAATCATATTTGTTAGTTACTTGTATAAGTACTTTAGTTCATGATCATAAAATAGTGAGCTTAATACTTTGAATTACTCCCTCAAAGATAAATGATATTAAAATAATATGTCTTTGACTTGCTTTTAATATGTCACAGAAAAGTGATAGTCCCTATAGAAGCTGTGGAGAGAAAAAGGATTTTTTTATATATAGATATATATTAGAATATCTATTTAAGATTAAAACTCCAGAAACAGAGAGCAATGATTTAATCACTACTCAGATAATATTTTTAAAACTTCAAACTGTATATGCAATACTCAAAGATTTGAAAATCTGAATACCACCTGTTTTTCCTTCAGGTTATTTAAATTGGATCACACTGTTTTCACAATGTTTAAGGAAACAAAATTAATTCATTTGTAATAGTCTGCATGTTTTCTTCTTAAAAGACATGTTTCGCATCCTTTTGGCAAAGGAAACAAATTTGCAAATTTTAAAGATAGAGCATTAGAATAATAGAAAAGAAGTATCTGGCATACTTCCTGCTGGTATCAAACTACCTTAATTATATTTGCCTTATTCTAAGCATTTTTAACCAAGAATTTCATTCAGGCTCTCTAAAGTATATTTCTAGAAAGAAAAGATTTCTTATACTTGCACAATAGTGCTTAATATATCAAAGGACATTTGAAAATGTCAAAAAGAAACAAGTTTGAGTGTGTGTATGTACCTATACATATATATGTACAGATATCAAAGCCTTGAATCTTTGAACTCCTCAAAAGACTCAATCTCTTTAATAATTATTACTAGTAAATTCCAATAACTTGAAAGAAGTTTAAATATCTGGCACAGAAGATGCACTAATAATTTAAAAGCCTGGCTCATTTAGTGATGGGAAAGGTGACTTTAAAAAGGAAAAAAAAAAAAAAAAGATACTGTATTTCATCTTTCATTTCAAGAAATTAAAAAGACAGGGATCAAAATAGAGACCAGAAAGTCTGATTTCTAGTCTCTACTTATTTTTAGTTTAACTAAATATGCACTATAATCAATTTATTCATTATTCACATTTTTTAAAAACAGTTACAGTATCCCTAGCACTATGTAGGACACAAAGGTGATACAAGGGAATAGAGCATACTTTACCTAAGAAACAGAACCATTGTAACTATTCACTAAGGTATCGTAGAACAGTTAATCCTTTGAGAACAGCATCTCCTCTTCCCATCAACTAGTCTGGATATGGTGATTATTGGCCCTTCCTTAAATGGCTTCCTCTATGTTTTTTCATACCTGTAACATTATAAATAACACTGTAATTATTATAATTAATTTCTGGGTGATACTGACACTCACTGTAATAAATGCTATAAATCGACTATACTAAAATGTTTATAAATGTTAAAATATTATTGTAATTATTTCAATTTTGTTAATTTAAAACTAAATGATATGGGCTAAAACACTCAAGCCTCTTCTTAATCTGAAAAAAAAAAAGAAAAAAAGGAAAATAGCCATCCATCTCTTAAAGATATTGACTAGCATGAGCTATTGGCAAAACAGAAATCGGGGAAAGATTACAGCTCTTTATATCTGTTGGTTTTCATATTTGTGCCTTTCCATGCGAGATAGTTTGTTAGATTTCTGCTTAAATTTTACCTCAGGAGTCAGTAAAATGCAGTTGTTAGGGACATAGACTATGAGCCAAACCCCTCATGGGTTTGTGTGTGTCATAACCCATCTTCTCCGCTTTTAGCTGTCTGACTCTAGGCAAGTTACATCATCTCTCTGGGATCCAGTCTCATCATCTATAAGACTAGAATGAAAAAATTTCATCTACCTCACTGAGGATTAAATGACTTAATTCATATAAATGGCCTGTACTTGTTACCCAGCAGCTACTTCTATCTACCCTCTTGCACGTCTGCTTGCTTTGCTTTGCTTTGATACATCTACTAATTTAACCCTATTTTCTAGTGCTCAGTAATTATTCAATTTTTAACCTTCTTTGTAAGATGGCGTATTTTCCCATTTTCTAGCAATAATAAGGTTTCTTTCATCATACTTGGACATATGTTCTCAGTATGCCATTTTGAACTAAATGTCTGGTCTAGAGAGTCATATAATTTTTTTTAATTTTCCATCTTATGTGTTCATATCACTTTGTGTATTTCTTTTCTCTCTAAATTTGCCACTATACCATGGCAGGAATTGTGCTTATCCTCCTCTCTAATCCCAAGGTCTAACAAAGAGTTGGGTAGATAATAGACAATCAGTTTAGAAAATGAGTTAAATATATAGATGAATCTGAAGAATATTAGAGAATAAATGTGTGCAAAGGTAAATATGCATACTTCATCCTCAATCTGCAAAACAGTCTGAGGGGATGTCAGTCCACCACAACCTTGTGTATTGGTGGATGTTAGACACCTCTGAGTAGAGATAGGAAAAGAATAAGCATTTAGGAGCCCCAACATAGTCGATTTATATTTATCACCTTATTTATTTCACTCAACTGACTTACAAGATAGGCTTCTTTATCTTCCTTTATTCAGATTAGGCATTTAAGGCACAATGAAATTGTGCTACATCACTGTACCACACTGTGATGCATAGGTAGTGGATGATGAAGCCTATATGCCAATCAGTCCTTATATAAACTGCTCATGCCTGCTGCCCACAGTGGTGATCCCAGCAAAGAGATCTTTCCAGGTTTTCAAGGCACTTCCAAATAGCCTCATCCCTGCCCTATCAGAGAAGGACTATTTTCATCTTCGCTTTTTCTTCTCACAGAATATGACATAATATAGTCTTACCTGTGGAAAAAAATGAAGACTACCCAAATAGGAACAATCCAAGGCAGATTAGTCACAGCTTGCAATACCACAGAAACAGCCTCCACCACACTTGCACTTGGCAGAGACTCAAAGACAGTCAGAAGGGTGGAAGAGCTTTATAGTTGAAAAGGAAAAGTTTTAGATATGCCCAGATTGGAGGCTGTTACAATGTGGATACTATAGTGGGCTAAATAGAAATGAGGCATCCTATGCAATAGGTTACAAGTGCACTATTTGCCTTTTTCCACTTGGTTCTAAGTTAGAAGTAGTGAAACATTATAGAGAGGCTGTCAGTAATTAATCAAATCCTAGGAGTTTGAGGCCAGTTTCTACAAAGGTTATTTGGCTTTCTGGACTGGTTGAAACAGATAGTAGGTTGGGTTCCTGATTGCTGATTGCTATAGGTTATGAGGCAGACTTCTGTTTTCATGAATTGTCTGGTCATTGTTCATTTATATATGTAATCTCTCATTATACCTATCAGAAAAAAGCCAAGAGATTGTTTTAAGAGGTTAAAAAAAAGTGACTCACAGTTATGAAAGTTACAGAACTTAAAAAGGTAGACTACCATGAGGAAAGCAAGTCCAGTTACATTATTAAGCAAGAACAAGAACAAAACTGTGTCCCTGATAGATTAATACCATATAGTAGGGTTTGGAATAGTAAGGTATGAGGAATCGATTAGCCTAACAGGTAGGTTCAAGAGGACTCAAAAGTGGCTATTACACAGCGATGATACATGAAATTGAGGTGAGACAATTAGGGGCAACAAAGAGGATCAGTGGTTAGCAGTAAAGAACAGAAATCCAGGAGAATCTGGGGAGTTCAGTCGGTTAAGTGTCCGACTTCAGCTCAGGTCATGTTCTCATAGTTTATGTGTTTAAGCCTGCTTTGGATCCTCTGTCTCCCTCTCTTTCTGTGCCCCCCCTGCTCGCTCACTCTCTCAAACATAAGTAAACATTAAAAAAAAAAAAAAAAGAATATCAATCCAGGAAGTCCATGCAGTGAATGATGGAAAATTTTTGATCAGTGACAGGGATGGTGATTTGTATTAAATCCCAGTAAACTCTGCTGAAATACTGCTGTCATACTTGGAGAGCTTAGCCTATGTGTTGAAAAATCAGAGATCGCTAGCTCAGCTTTAGAAAGCTCTGGCAGCTCTAGCAAGGGTAAGGTAGGACAACAAAACTGTGGTTGAAAATCCAATATAGTAACTTCAAGAGCAGCAGCTTCCAATAATGATAAGGGATAGAGGTATTAGCCCCATGTTTAACATATCAAAATGGCAGCAGTTTCCCTGCCTTAAGTGGCAGCATCTCTTTGGGTCCATGCTTGCTCACAGTTCTCAGAGGCTTTCAGAATTTCCACAATTTCTGTCAACCCCTATAGCAGTCTAAACTTCCATGTTATCAGTGTAATTTTCTCACAATTGACCAATTGAAGGGAGTTTGGTTGCCAGAAGACTGTATTGAGTGTATTCCTAGACTTGCTGTGTAGAGTCATCCTTGGTCATATGGCCAAGATTTTGGACTCCAATGTAGGCTAATAATAATGAGTCTAGAAGGAAAATGTGTAAGATTATGTCCAATTAGCATTATCAGTATCATCCAAATATACTCAGAGTCCTATCTCTCAGAAACATCAGTAGCCTTCGGTATTGGGTACTTAAAAGTACATGAATTCAATTCGATGCTTCAGATATTTGACAAACAGCTATGTGGGAAGCATTGTGCTAGCCAAAGAGTACATGATGTTGAGAAAAGAAATGTAGCTTATTTCCTCCTGGAACTAAAATTCCATAGGAAGTGCCATTATATTTCTTAATGCAAGAACAATTCAAACTAAATATAGAAAAATGAAAAATGAAATGTTAAGTTTAAAAAGTGTGCAGATATAACCCAGTTATACAGATTGTACAAACTACAATTTAATTCTATAAGCTACTTCTCATTGAACATATATTGAGAACATATGTGTCCGTATTAACATGTATTCATCTGACACAGCATATGAGTGTGCATTTACCTAATCTTTGCACAATTTTTTAAAATTACGCAAAATAGAATTCATAGTTTTAAATGTTTTCATTGTTACAAAGAATGCAAACTCAATAAGTACTAAAATAAACAGACTAGAAAATTACAAACAAAATGAGTTAAGATGAGGAAGAAAAAAATTAGTAAAGAGAAAAGCAGAAATTATTTTTAAAACAGAAAAATGAAGCCTACAGAAAGCAAAGAGCTGGCATCACAACACAAATCTAATCAAATAGATTTTATTTAAATATAACCTAGTGTAGCTGATTATGAGAGGAAGGGAAATTATGATTAACCAAAGAAATTAAATGGATTTATGCTAACATTTAAAAGTTTGATAAAATGTATATATAAAATTAACTCAAAATTTATTTTAAAAGCTCTAATAACAAATATTCCTAGCAACTAGTAGTAAAGCAAACATAAGAGTGGTGGGTCTGTTCAGAGGATTTTTAAGTATTAAGATAACATCAGGAAACATACTATCTATAGTTCTTAATGTGTTTTACTGCATAGAGCGAAGAAACCTCTCATTTATTTTACAAGCTACATTAACCTTGATATCAAAACCTAGCAAATAACAGCATTTTTAGGAGATTACATACAACCTGAGAAAGTCGACTTGTGTCCCTCCCATGGCCATTTCTATACTCCATTTATTAGAGCTACAACCAATCTCATCACATGTTAATTCTTCAGTTTCTTATGTTGTTCCACAAGATCTGACAAATACTTAAAATGTTTAAGAATATTTTAATGTACTTTTACCAAATATGACAACTCTCCTATTTATTACCAATATGGAAAATGTAGCGTTTTATGGTGAACATAACTTTGAATTATAAAATACAAAAAAAACAAAAACAAAAACAAAAAACCTTGCCTTTGAGAAAGTTACTGTTTTTCTGCCTCTTGGTAAAATAAGAAACTGTACCACACTATCTCCAGGATTCCATGATTTCACAGAACAACCACAGTTACTCCTAGGTCTCTGTTTATATGAGTGAAAAATGTGGGCATTATCCAGGGCAACAGACAAAAAGAAATCACAGATATTATTTTAAAAGTCAGAAATTCAAAGGATGACAAACCCCTAGGATCCTATGTGACTAAAGAACTTATCAGTGTGAGAAGAAAGGCTCACCACAATGTTATACTCAAACATAATATTGGTGAAAGAAGTCTGTGTGGCCACATCTCATTACTCTTTTCTCCTTTTATTCTATCTGGGAATCAATGCTTGAAAACCATGGTAAATACAAATGGAGACTTGCTATGTGCTACATTGAGGGGAGCAGCAGACAGAATGATTTCGAAGCCATTATTGTCAGGGCAGAATTTTAAGGCAACAGTCCCATAAATTCTATAACTCTAAGCAGGAGTTTTGTGCATAATGTGGAACTTGAGGAAAATAAGAAAGACATTTTTTCCTTAAGCGTAGGAATGTATTTTCTATAATGCTTGATTTCCAAAGGGACCTTGAGAACAGAATTGTCCATTTTATGATCTCTTCTTTTTTCATGGAACCACACTAAATAAACATATATCAATCTGAATAAGAGCAGTAAATAGCAATTGTTTCCATATCTTTCCCCTGAGACTAACACAGAAAATAGAATAAATTGTCTAGCAATCAACAAATCATAACTAGGTCTTAAGTTTTTATATTGCTTTTGGGAAATGATAAACTTTGCCTTTGAGTTGTTAATGACATGGAATTATTCTGTAATGATGAATTCATAAATCAAATCTTTGGAAGATTTTTTAATCCATTGTTAGTAGCTGTTTAGTAGTAAAACTGTGGCATAGCACAAGGTTGAAATCCAAATTAATTTGGCCCAGGAATTGAACAACCAATTAATAAAACATAGCATTATTTCCTATTGTTTAAATTCACTAGAAAGGGAGGCGCCTGGGTGGCTTAGTCGGTTAAGCGTCCGGCTTTCGCTTAGGTCATGATCTCGCGGTTTGTGGGTTCGAGCCCCGCGTCGGGCTCTGTGCTGACTACCAGCTCAGAGCCTGGAGCCTGTTTCAGAGTCTGTGTCTCCCTCTCTCTTTGACCGTCCCCTGTTCACGCTGTCTCTCTCTATCCTAGAAAAAAAAAAAAAAAATTTAAAAATAAATAAATAAATAAATTCACTAGAAAGGTTATGATTTTTTGAGGTCATTCACTGTAATTAGTAGTGTCAGTAACATATACCTCTCTAAACTTGTATTCATACACGTACATACATCTTATGTACATACATCTATACATATACACAAAACGTACCTAGGCATATAACACATTTGCATATAGAATGAAGAATAGTAGCTGTTATTAAATGTTAGGTAATTTGATCAAAGTCAAAGACTTAACAGTCGTTTTATTTTTGCTTTTTTCAATAAAATATTAAGTGAAATTATATTATACAGGAAGCCCTAGAATTATACTAGAATTACTTTTATTAGAAAGGGTCATTGTTCTGCATTCTGAGGCCTGACCATTGTTAACCATAGTTCTCCCAACTGATCCTCCTTAGAGGATATTATGTGGGACCAAAGATTAGTATGAATATTTATTGTACTGTTTATAAAAAAAATAACTTCACTGCCACTGTGGAGAAGGGAACCAAAATGACAGTTTCCAATGACTTTCTACAAAAGTAGACAGTTTCTACTTCAGTGCAATCACTGGGGAAGGAGGACCCACAGAGAATGGGAGGATTACTGTAAGTGAGCTTTGCAAAATTCTACCTTGGGTAGCTCTGTTAGAGTTGGGGAGGCACAGGGAAAGAGACAGTATCCAGGAACAAGGCAATGATGTCGCGGGCCTTTCCTGATCACAAGTGGAACTCCATTTAGAACAAGGTACTTTCTCTGCAGTTCTGGGAAGATCCAAGATGGAAAGAAAGCCCAGAGTGACTGACACTGGACTACTTTCCCCATCTAGGCATTTATGTATAGTTTGAGACACTGAAGTGGATTTAGGCAAATCAAATTCAATTTGACCAACTCAGTTGTAGAGGATTTCATGCCTGTTACTCTAGGAAGATGGAATTTAGGCAGAAAGTTTTCCTCTATTTATCAAGCCTTTATATAAAGTGTAAAGTGTATAAAGTGTAAAGTCTTTATATAAAGTATACAACTTTGGTAATATAATTGCTCTAATTTACTGAATGCCTGCTCTATGTCAGATGATATACATGTATCTGCACCTCTCATCCTCCTTGCCATACAACAACTGTCTTTGTTTTACTGAGGTGCAGAGAATGCTACATAACAAATCTCCTCAAAATTTAGTGGCTTAAAAAAAAACAATAGTTACTTTATTTTCTCTATTGAATTCTGTGATTTAGAAATTCAGAGACCACTCAGTTGAGCAGTTATAGCTGGGTTCTCTCATGCAGTTGCACCTAAAGCATGGCTAGATCTAAACTGTGGTATACTAGCCCAGCAGGACAGCCCAGGTGCCTCTTTCTTATTAAGATGTCTTAGGCTCTTTACCTATAATTCTCCAGTGTTGTCTCTTAAGGTGCAGATTTTGGCTTCCCCACAATGTATCAGCATAACAGTGCGGTCAACCTTCATACAAAGCAGCTAAACCCTTCAAGAGTGAGTATTCAAGCAAAACAACAGGGAAACTGCATTGCTTTTCTCTGTTGCTCAAAACCATCACAAAGCCTTGCCCATTTTGGAGGGAGTATATATAAATCCCTCTCCTTTATTTTTAAAGTTTATTTATTTTGAGAGAAAGAGAGAGAGCACTCACAGGAGGGGCAGGGAGAGGGAGAGAGAGAGAATCTCAAGCAGGCTTCATGCTGTCAAGCACAGAGCCAGATGCAAAGGTTTGAACTCACAAACTATGAAATCATGACCTGAGCTAAAATCCAGAGTTAGACACTTAAATGACTGAACCAAACAGGAACCCCTAAATGCCTTTGCTTGATAGGAGGAATGAAAAAGAATCTGTGGATATGTTTTTAAAGTGCCACATAACACATAGAGAGCAAGTAGTAAATCGAGGTCTCCAAGAATCCAGGGCTCTTCTAAACCAAGCATTTCTCCATTTCAATGTGACCAACTCCAATCACAAGGTAAAGTGAAAATTCTAGATAAGAACATAACTTCTTAGTAATAAGTACAATTGGAACATTTTCCTTATTAAGTTAGAAAAAAAAGATATTGCCCACAGTAATGCTGGCTGTAGAAGTAACACAGCATTACTTAATCAAGTTTTCTCTTTGTTACCCAAAATAACATATTACAGATTCAATACGTATGCTCTGAATTACAGGGTTGAATTATTAAAACATTTAACATAAAAGGTCTCAAAATGCGTGGTTCTGTTTCTGCCATTGTCTAGTCCCTATTCTTTCCAGTTGTGCATTTGATTTCTTGCTCCTTTTCAATCCCTAAAAGACACAGCATTGAAATCACTCCTTTGTATTTTCTGCCTTTGTGATTAATGGCAGTTTAGGTTGGTACACAGCCACAATAAGTAATAGAATTTAATTTCACTATAAATGTTTAAATTGCAAAGGTGAAACAACAGAAGGCCCCCTTTGTGGGAGAGCAATGTCAAGCAAATGAATGATTTCCCCACAGTTAAAAAGTAACTCAGCAATGAGTATTTGTCCTTTCTTGTCAGAGGCAAGCATGTGAGGCATTCAGGAGTAATTTACAAACTTGTTGATACCTGCCCATTGTGCACGGAGTACTCCCTCAGTCTCTTGCTGCCCAATAGAATAGAACAATAACTTTGCCTGGTCTCTGTTATTCCCTTTCTTAACTACCATGAATATAATTTTCTGCATTGGAGTAATCTCTTTAGACTGTTAGTTTTTCTCATAGAGCATATGACAGTATTTTTTTTTTGTTTTTCTGCTTGTAAACTTTATTGTTCCCCCTTTGCAACCTGTAAGCCTCATTGTATTTTAAGCCTTGACTCTTTATTCTTGAGAATTGTGTTGCTAGATTGAGACGTGTCATTTACTTCATGGACTAGCAAGAAATATGATATAAAACCATATGAGAAAATAATACAAAAATTATGGTAATTATACAGAAATATGTATAAATATGGTAAATTGTAAACATGATTTGCACATTTATAAAGTTTTCAACAACGCATCTATTAAAATGATGGACACCAGTAGCACTATTCACATTTCACAGATAAGGACATAATTTCGCAGACCCATAGATAGGTTTTTCCATAAGGTCACAGCACAATATTAGGAATAAAGACAACTTACAATAAATACTTAATCTTAGTAGTGGTTGATTGACTCATGGGGGACATGACCCCATTTTAAAGATGGAAAACTGAAAATCAGAAATCTAATTTATGACTACTGTCGACATTTTTCTTATGGTATTAGGTAAGGTCATGGAGGATGGCATATGTGCACATATCAGTTAACTTTTCCACCCTGTGTGATTCTTACTAAGAGTGGAGAAAAGAAGAGGGAATAACTGCACAAGTCAATATAAAAAGAAAAGATGGAGGCATTATGGCCGCAAGAGACAAGCTAGAAAGGTACTTGAAAACATAGATTTATGAGCAACTACACCTCACTTTTAAACAAACAAAAAGCCCTTGAAACAGAGCACTACTGGGAATTAAGAGTAATGGTGCCCTTCTCTACTCACCAAGAATAATTTGAGGGAGCAAGAGAGAGAGAAACCACAGCATTACTGTGTGAAGGTTTTCCAGAAACATTGTGACTCTCCCAAAGACATATAACTCATCAAGGGTAGATTTAGAGAATAGCTGAGGTATATGAACTCTAGTATCTTACTCATTTTGCTTTATCATTATTGTTTTTATATTGAAGCCATTCTGGCATTCTATCCACAGGAAATAGGAAATGGTAAATGAGTAGATGATTCCTGAGCACAACTGATTCTCTACACATACACATAGACACACACATGCATGCATGCATGCATGCACATGCACAGAGAGAGAAAGAGAAACAGGTAGAGAGATTCAGTTTTTGATTGAATCTTACCATTTTTTTTTCTATTTAAGGAGCTACTGCACATTCCACACTAGGTGTATTTTACATTTTCCAAATAGAAGTATTGTGCAGGTTTACATATCTCTTAAGTACATAATCTTTTCTCCAAGGGATCAATTATGTTAGTTTTTGTATCTTTGGATTACCTGTATCTAGAATATATACTGGGATATAGTAGATGTTCAAGAGACAGTAGCTAAAGTAACAAATGACACATTGCCTAGTATTTACATTTAAGCATTTAATTCCACTATGTGTAGAATGATTTACAAAAATAAATTGACACTGCATCTAGAACCTTATGACATGTGGCTAGGCAAGTTTTAGGGTTAGGTGGCACTTGCCATCACTCTGCATCTCTCCTTGTGGTTTTGTCAAAATCATCATAATGGCTTAGCCACACTGGGTGACATAGACTTAGACATTGTCCAACCAGATTACATAAGGAAGCATGGGCATACCTATTACCTGTTGCTGCAAGACAAATTACCTGCAAGACAAATTACCTTAGAACTATTGACCTCAGTTTAAAACAACAAATGTTCTGTTCACCTGGGTGGCTCAGTTGGTTAAGCGTCTGACTTTGGCTCAGGTCATGATCTTGCAGTTTGTGCGTTCAAGCCTTGCGTTAGGCTCAGTGGCTGGAGCCTGCTTTTGATTCTGTGTCACCCTCTCTCTCTGCCCCTCCCCTGCTCGTGCTCTATCTCTCTCAGCAAATAAATAAACATTAATTTTAAAAAATATTTATTTTCTCAAACATTTTCTGAGAGTCAGGAATCAAAAAGGGATGAGTGAAAGGGAGAGGGAGGTTCAGGCTTCCAGTTATGGAGTGAACAAGTCACAGGGATAAAAAGTACAGCATAGAGAATATAGTCAATGGTGTTGGAACAGTGTTGTATGGTGACAGATGGTAGCTGCACTGTGGTGAAGATAGCATAAAGTATAGAATTGTCAAATCACTAAGCTGTACACCTAAAACTAACGTAATATATGGGTCAACTATATGCTTCAATAAAAATTGTTTTTAAAATTTAAGAAGGGCCTACCTAAGTGACTCAGACTCAAGATCTTTCTTAGTTGTCAAGAGTCACTATCATCTGAAGGGTGCTAGAGAATATGCTTCCAAGATGGTAACCCACAGGGCTGTTAGCTTGAGGCCCCAGTTCCTTGCTCAGTACCTTACCGTAGGGTTATTGCTTGGAGTGCTTTTCCATAGGGCTGCTTGAGTATCCTCATGACATGGCAGCTGGCAGGTAATGCCAGAGAGTGAGGAGAAAAACGTAATGTTGTTTTTTATGTCTTAATCTTGGACATCACACATTCTCTTTCCTGTCACTTTCTATTTGTTAAGAGTGAGTCACTAAATGTGGCCTACATTTAGGGAGAGGGGGATTATGCTTCACTTTTTGAATATAAGGGTATCAAAAAAATCTGTGGATGTGTTTTTAAATAATCACAATAGGATACTAAATATTTCCAAGTTGTGAAAAAGATCATGTGTATATATATGTGTGTTATGTAGAGAACTTTTTAAGGAATATCATTTGCATTTTTTAATGTTTTTTATTTATTTCTGAGAAAGAGAGAGAGACAGCACAAGCAGGGGAGGGTCAGAGAGAGAGGGAGACACAGAATCTGAAGCAGGCTCCAGACTCTGAGCTGTCAGCACAGAGTCCAACGCGGGGCTCAAACCCACAAACTGTGAGATCATGACCTGAGCTGAAGTCAGATGCTTAACCAACGGAGCCAACCAGGCACCCCAGATCATTTGCACTTTAGTGAGAGGTACTTGGAAATCTAAATGTCCTGATACCCCACACCAGAAAGGATGCCTAATATACTAAACTAAAAAAGAAAGTATTGGCACAGAGGAGAAGAATGAGGAGAAGTTTGGCACTAAGAGAAAGGGAGGAGTCTCTATTAATGAGCATAATGATAAATGCACACGCAACTGCACACGTCAGCATATCTTCCCCCACTCTTCTACCTTGTCCTGACAAGTGGATTTAGATGACAGTGGCCACTTGCATATTCATCATCACCTTCCAATTCACCCACACGCCAGAAGGGAATGACAAAATACAAGACAAAATCTTTTTTTCTATGACTACCAGCTGCTGACTGCATGTCCTCATGATATGCTTTGTCCTTGAACCAGTATCTCAGAGAATAATTGTGAATGTCAGCATAGCACCTACCACCTGCCGTTGTGAGCTGCAAGTCTGCCAACAACTATTATCAACACAGGAGGCCATCTACCTGTAAAATATTTAAAATACTTTTGGCTGGATGAATCTTAAGTTTAACATTGCCCTGTGAAAACCGAAACAAACACAAAAATAACTTTCAGAGTTACCTGAACATATTGCTGCTTTTAAATGCTTTGTTTTTATAAAGTGTCTCCAGGAGACCAGACAACTAGTGTCACCAAGTTTAAAATGTGATTTTGTGAGTCGTAGAAAATACAGATTAATACCTACTTTAGCAAATATGCACATTTTTTTTTTGTTAGCTGTAAATATCTCCCTAGGACTCCCTGACAGAATTTGAGGAATGAAATATTTTCATTATTTCAATTATACTGCTAAAACTTTGGGTTTTTTTTTTTTTTGTATTTCATTTTTATTTGAGTATAGTTGACACACAAAGTTACATTAGCTTCGGGTATACAACATAGGGGTTCTCTATAAAACTCTGTTTTTTCTGCTATAGGGGTCCAAACTGCTGAGTTTTATCTCATACTTAGAGATGTGTGAAGCAGAACAAAAAATAGTCTCACTCACACCATATTGAATATTTCCTGTAATGGGAAGTTCATTAAATTAACAGTCTCACCCTTTATCAGCTAATAAAAGGAGAAATCCTGTTCAGCACATTTTGGAGCGATGAGAATACATAGTCAAATTTCAAGACTACCACAAAACATTTCCTAATCTGCCTCTGTCAACCTGAGGGAAAGTATTTAAATCTAAATGAGATTAATCTTATTTTGGTTTCTTCTTGCCCCATGATTGTTCATGAATAATATGTGCACAAATGACCCTTGCATCTTCTGCAGTTTTGTGTATTTGCTTGGGTTCTGGAGTCAATTACAGCTTATTACCCATAATCAGTATGTAGAGGACCATGATATAATGACCTACAGCTTGGAATTTGTGTCCATAATAATTTGTTACAGGATAATTGGGAACTGTGAATCCAACACAATACCCAGAGTATGTTCTTAGAGCTGGAGAATAGACAAGGTTATAATCTAATTAATTCCTATTTGGGGGATGCAAATGATTTGGCTGGTTTTATTCTGTAATGGTATAGTTGTATGACTTTGAAAAGATAATTAACTTTGCTATACCTCAAGTCTTCATCTATAAATTACTTCCCTCATAAGGTTGATGTGAAAGTTAAATGCAATAAGGTCTCTAAATTGCTTATCTTGGTCCCTGGTGCATAGTAAGCATTCAGTAAGTAGAGTGAGATATAATTATTGTTTATTATTTTATTTTATTCAAAGATATTAGGGATTAAGTTTACAAAGAGGAATAGTCAAACAATGACATTTAATAATATGGTAAATATAGCTTTGAGGGATCTTCGGTATATTTATTACTTTTACCCTTTAAAACACGTCTAAGATTGATGGAACTTTAATACATGTGCATATATTCTAAATGCAGTGCAACTGAAATGTTGGCTCCTGGACTGGGATTGTCCACAAAACAAACAAAGAAATAACTAATGTTTTAATTTTTTTTAAGTTTGTTACTGATTCACAATGAATAACTAGAAATTTAGAACAAATTTTAGAACTGTATATAGCAACCTGAATTTGCCATGTCATTCAAGCATGTGATCAGTAGATTTGTCTTGCTGTCCAGGGTATTTTATAAAAGTATCAATCTGAGACATACTGGAAAGTAAATAAAAACTGATCTCTTACCACATAAATTTAAGAAGTACTGCTCCAGAGCAAATCCACAGTGTTTCCAAGGCCTTCCTCAGTATGAACCAGAAACCTGTTCAAGGCTCTGGAAAGGGTTCAGAATGTACATATGGATGCTGAAGAACCAAAATATCATCTCTAATTTTATTTAATTTCATTTTTCAAAATTGCAAAGACTGTACCCCAAGGAGCTACTATTATAAGAATCTAATATCTCAAAGGCTATTACAGAAATCATCAAATCAGTAAGGAAGCGAGAAATAAATGACTGATTACTGTGTTCAAATTCGCATCAAAGGACAGGCAAGAATACAGCTAAACCTCACAAGTACTGGGATATGAATGGAGCTGGATGCCAATACAAAAGCCTTCTAAGTTAGAGACTACTTGTTCCCTTTCATTTCTAAGATCTAATATTAAAGAGTAAAGCATCCTTAATCCACAAATGAGAGAGAAGTAGAAACACCTGGTTAAAATGGGGAAGTGAATTGCCAAGGATCTAGGAAATTCCTGAAAATTTGCTGTCTAGGTTTGATGGATGCTGAAGTGCTAGGAGTCTGAGTAAACCATTTGCTACTACTCTGCTGCTAAGGCTATGGGTATTTTCAGCAAAAATGTGCACTTCACGTTAGCAAGTAAAAAATCAATTTTCTCTAGTATCTCCAAAGCATGCAATTTCTCAGTTCTTATAGCTCTTTTTAGATAGACTTCAATGGTCAATGCACCTTGTTCTTTCCAAGCACTAAATTAAAACTCATTCTTTCTGTGTTCAAAGGTATGATTTGAATGTTTTAGTAAGGATACTAGATACGAAAAATTATGAATTAGGCAATATAAATGGATTGAAAACATGAGTCATAGAGTTCTTATTTAGAGGATCCAGATAGAGGTCATTCAATGTCTTTTCTGAAATGAAGTCCTCAGGGAACTAATCTTCAGCCCTACCTTAAGAAATCTAATCACATATTTTTCATTTTTTGAAAGACATGTCTCTGTGGACTTCTCACCAACACCTCAAAGTCATCAACATATTTAAAACTAACCTCACTTTCACACAAATGTTTTCACCCTCTGAATATCTATCTCATTTGTAGAGTTGACATCCCTTTCTTCCAGCCTTTAGGGTTGGCAGTCTCTGAGCATCTGTTTGCTTCTTTCACCTTCACTACCCATGTCTTGGCAGTCACTAAATATGTCCATTCTTCTTCAGAATATGTAACCTGCCCATCTTTTTCTTCCCACTCCTTCTACAGCAGCATTAGTTAATGCTCTAACTTCACTGGACTCTGGCATACTTCCTGGAGTACTGTTTCCTTGTCTTCTGCTACCTCTGTATAATGAAAAGGTACATTGGTGTGAGTGAATTTTGGGAATGTTGAATAATATTAAGATGATGGTTAGTCTGAGAGGACCTGTAAGATGAAGTTATGAATAGCTAATATTAGAGACTGCAGTTTCCTGCTGTTGTGAAATTAACTCTCAGTACTCAGGTATCAGAGATGGAACTGGAAACTGAGAAGGTAGGCAGTATCCAGTAGAGTGGGGTACTTCCTGAAACTCTGGAGCCTTCACTGTGTCTTGGAGCTCTTGGTGCTTTGAGGGAGGCAGATGCCTGATGGGCACCATTTGGTGGAGGTGGGAAAACTGGGAACCCGGAAGGAAGAGGTCCTATAATAAAGTGCAACCTGAAGTAAGTCAGAGCACATCTTGTAAGACAAAACGTATAGGTTTTTAAACAGTCTTTGTATTTATGTCTCTTGCATTATACTCTTGTCCTCAGTAAAATAAGACATCAAGTTGGCAGAGAGTTCATGTATGTCATTGCTGTGACTGTAAAGAGAGCTGTTGGGTAAGTGGTGCTCCTGGTGATTGGCCCATTAGCAGGTACAATTAGCCATGCGAAAGGAAGCTTTGAAGTCCACTGGGAATTTCTCCTTTCTTCACTGGTCTTAAAAATCTCTGTTTTTATTTCATTAATTATAGTAATTTTTATTCACACACAAAAAATTAAAGCTTCTGATTACCCACAGTGGTGATTTTCAAACTGTATTCTATGGAGCCTAGAGTTACATCAGTGTGAGGTAGGGCCCCTTGAGGAGTGGCTCAGAAGGCAGGACTCTATCCCCTTTAACCAGCATCTCTCTCTCTTTTTTCTCTCTCTCCTCCTCCCTCCATCCGTCTGTTCCTTCCTCCCTCTCTTCTCTCATAGTTTGTAATTGTACACAAACTTTCTTTCAAAAGAATCTTTAGGATGTGAGGGCAATCTGGCTGTGACATCTGTCACCCCATTGATCACCAGGGTTGATTTGGCTGATCAACCACCTGGCTAGGCAGGTGTCTCCTTCCTCCCTCACCTCTCCATGTGCATCCCTCCCAAGGCTACATGCTAGCTTGGTGGAAGAGGACAACCTTCCCCAATAGAGGAGGACCATTCTTCGGTCAAGGGTACATGAGTAGCTGTGCTTCCCTGCTAGAACCTCCAAACAAGCTCTCAAAAGAAGCTTTGAAACTATAAAAATGAGCAAGAATAACAGTATAAAAGTTTGAAAATCATTAACCAGGAGAGTAGCAACGAAATTCTTTAGTCAGGCATTCATGGCTATAAATAATCTGAGGTAAATATTTCTGGCTTATATTTTACAAGTTATCTCTTTTAACAGAAGAATTCTATTATTTATACACACTATAAAACCCTACGTAAACTGTGCTATGCATTCTGTCATAGACAGTTTTGATTTCCTGACTCAGGTTTTGTTCACATTACTCTTTTACTTAATATGTCCTTCCTTTTAAACTTACTTAAATCTTACTTGGCTTTCCTTGACCACGTCTATCCAACGCAATCTCTTTTCTGTTCCTATATGCTTTTTCTCGCCACTTTTATGTACTTCCTTGCTCTTTGCATTAAAGAAGATGTTCTATAAAAGTATCTTATGAACTATAAATCATTATTACAATTACATTTTTCTCTAACTTTACTCAAATCTGGACTTGCAATAGTTACATATGTCTGCCCCTCCTTTTATTTCATTTTTTTATCTCAGTAGCAAATAAATCTTCCAATATACATTCTATGGTAATCAAGCTTTGACCTTCAACCTATAGGAAATAATGTTTAACATAGCTGAAGTCTGCCATCTTTATCAGAGAATATAAGCACATCAAATTGTATTCATGAAGTCTAAAATAAAGACAAGGGGTATTTGTGACCTTCTGTAATGTTTGGAATAAATGCATTATTAAAAATACTATACAAGTTGATACCACTGGATGACTTATCAGTACTACATGGGAGAGATCTTACTCTTATTAAAGGAAACAATTAGTTTTCAGCCATGACTTTAAGCAGGAGATAGTGTTTCTCATGCAAAGGGGTATATCGTATCCTTCCCATCACACAGGAAGTAGGTAACATGGATCCCAATGAAAAAACATTGTTTTCACCACAGAGACCCATGAAATAAAATATTGTTTTCTGAGATCATTACAGAATAGCTCATGGTGTTACTCATGGAATTAAACAAGCAGAACCTAAATGTGTTTGGAAATGAGTGCTCTGAAGCAAGAAGCCAGGGTTATAGTGACACATGGGAGAAGATGATGAAGGATGTATGAGAGGAGTCCCCATCTTTGGAAGAAAAACACCTTTTATAAACAGAATACTCTCTAACTAGAGTTCCTTCTATAATTAATAAGTGTTATCTCTAATTCTTGGTGAAGGATAACAGACACCAAATTTTCTGTGAATCTTTTATTAGTAGTTATAAATAATTTTAAATAGTAAATGCTATAATTATAGGTATATTTATAGTCATAATTACAGTCGCAGTTCTAATTGCCATATATTTATAATTATGATTAAATTTATGAAGATAGTTACATTTATAGTTCCTGTTAAAGTTGCAACTCCATGCCAGAAGGATCTGCGACTTTAACTACCGAAACCCCAGCACAGAGTTGAACTCCTAGAACATAGTAAGTTACGTACAAGTACCTGTTGAATAAAATTAAGTTTACCCAATATAAGCTTAATTATGCTCGCTATAAAGTTTTGTCATTCTATAAAATAAAAAGCCAATCTTGAAGCATTTAGGAAATATTGATGCACAAACAAACAAAAAAAAAATCCTGTCTGACTGCTTTTGTCCTGAGGTTCTGGTGATCCAAATGAACACAACCAGATAAACATGACCTAGATAAAAAATGTGGTTTTATCAAAGTCTATAGCTCTGTGGAGCTTACACTTTTGTCCTAAAAATTTGATTTTTTATACCACTTCAATCTGTCAGGAATTGTTAAAAATAGTTTAACAAATCACAGCACTAACAATATAAACATCAATAGTCACGATCTATTAATTTTTATGTGTTATGGTTTCTCGATGTATAGCAATTCACAGGCACAATTGTATGTGCACATTTGTGTTTTTTTAATCTTTAGATGTGTACATTTATACGTTTATACATATCAGTCCTTGCACAGAGTGGAAATTCTGTCCAGCAGTATTCCAAAGTCCTAGGTTAGGTAAGAAAACTATGTGCCTCCCAAAGACAGTTGTACAACAGGATGCCTGGGTACAGTTCCTCGGGTGTCATCCTGACATATGTCTAAATTATTTACAAAGTCATTTGGTCTGACACAGGATACTATGTTGGAAGGAAATGCTGTGTATCCAAGAATCCAGGAGGGAACAAAATCACAGAACATCTACAAACAAAGTTTTAGAAAGGAAAAAGAAAATATGGTGTCAGAGAAGGAGAATGCCCTGAGTCAAAGTTTCCTAGGCACCTGCCATCTTCATCAGCACCATTGTAAGAATTTAACTTACTCCCCCCCACCCCCACCCCACATTCCAAAGTTCCTAGCACTCCCTATCTCAAGTATATGTCCTCCTGGTATCCAGTAGCCCTTCACTTGATAAATGAACAGTCTTATTTAATTCATTTTTCAGGGATGACTCTCATTTCCACAAACTTGGTGGTGACACATAAATGTTGCATCACTTTATTTTACTCAAATCAAATAAATCTGACACCAGCACTTCATCTCATTAGAGCAATGCATTGTCTACACTCAGTAACTTTAAAGTGGTACTTCATCCTTCAGGAAGCACATACATATATGCCCCTAACTTACCACAGTTGCTACAGATATCTTCCTTTTCTAAGATGGCATCATCAAAGAGATCTTTCTTGTTTACAGAGTAGTGTCACTTCCATGATAAATTGAAGACAAAATTATGATCCTGTCCCCAGGGTGTATCAACAGATTTCCTTGCATTTTCAAGGTTGTGCCTCCTTACCAGAGTCCTGGGCTTGGCATATAGACCTCTTTGCTCACAGAATTTGAAGACCTCAATTTCCACCTGGTCTCTGAAATATCCAGATGTTACGTTTCTATTTCTCTCTATGTCTTTCCTTCCATAATCTTGATGCCTGAGCCTTTTTAGACCCACCCAATTCCACAGGAAGGATGACAAAAGTATCCATCTATCTTCTTGATAGGAGGGGAAGAGAACTATAAGGAAAAAATGTATATATACACATTAATATTTCAGTAAATTATCTTCCCCCATTGTAATTTTTCATGTAGATAGGAAGAATTTTTATTCCTCACCTTTCCTGGCAAAGAAGCAGAAAGGACTCCCAAAGAAAAGGCAGCATCCTTTTGCCTGAACTTCTTCAAGAAAAGAAAAATGCACTTTGCTGGGCCTTTAGCTCCACCACAAAAGCTTTTAACCAATAGAAAAAGAGGATAATTCAATAAACCAAGGATTTGGCATTTCGTACATTTTAGTTCTTCACTGAATCTAGTTAGGAACACTAGTGAGGATAGTAGTTTGGAATGATAGAAAGGAGAGAGAACAGATGCAAAAGCCCTTTATTCTTCAGTCATGTCCCTTTATTTCTATATTTATAATAGTTCTTCACATAATAACATGTGAAGTAATAAAATCAATATTACTTTAAAACTTGTGCGTATACTACTCTTCCCTATTTTGTTGTTGTTCTTGTTGATAATAGTGTCAGAGTAAAAAAAAAAAAAGTACTTTCTTACCTTTAGAGAGTGTTTCATATATATGATGATATCAGTTCAATTTTACTGGAACAACTAATAATAACATTTGTTAATTTATGATTGGAATGCAATCAACCTGGCATTTTAACTTGGGGTATAGCTATAATAAGTATCTCTATGCATTTGTGAATATTGAATATTTTCAGTTAACCAAATTATATTTAATTTCATTCTGGGATAGAGCTGTGGTTTGGCAACTTCTCCAGTGACAGTGACAAACTGGAGGAACACAGCCAGCTACGAAATTGCCACTTACTAAACCCCTTGTCAATTCACTTCTGTGTTCTTTGAAAAGAGTGATTTCATAGCCTTTTCTCTACAGTCCTAATGCCCTTTGTAAGATAAATACCCTCCTAAATGGTCACATCTGCTTTCTTTTGGCCTCAAAAATGCTTAGTCAATGAAATAAGCCGCATTGCTACTTTCCTCACTTGACATTAAATCAAATTTTGTGGCGAAGGAACATTGAAGACCAAATTGTGTGTGCTATTCATATAACTTAGATTACTTCAAAAGTCGTTTTATTTTCCCAAGGTCTTTAAGAGCAGTTACTTTCTCATTTATTTATTCATTCATTTATTTTTTATTTATCCAACAAATATTTATTAGATGCTTCCTATATGCCAGGCACTGTTAAAGTGTTGTAAATACAAAAATTAATATGTCACAGTTCCTGCTCTCAAAGAGTTCACAGTCTGTTATGAGAGACAACTATAAGCAAAGAATGATAAGTACAGTGGAATTAGAGGGGTGAGGGTAGAAAGTGTAGCAGGAAGTGGAAAAAAACTGTGATTAACTCTACTAGGGTCTGAAGATATCAGGGAATGTTTTCCAGATGAGGACCTTCTAAAGCATGGTGGCACAAATGAGTTTTTAAGAAAAGTAGAAGTGGATGGAAATTTTGGGATTAACAGATGCATATTACAGTTAGAGAGTTGTATACAGTTCTGGTGGAACTGGAAGGAAAAAATATAACTTGGAAGTGCTGAGGAATAAGATTGAGAAGAAAAACAAATGAGGGATGCTCATATATGTAAAGCTAAGGAGTTCAGATACTGTCCTAGAGGAGATGGAAAACAATTGGAGAGGACAGTGCAATGTAATATAATTTGTGTTTTTAATTTTTGTATTGCTTTAAAGTTTATTAATTTTGAGAGAGTGTGCATGAGCAGGAGAGAGGCAGAAACAGAGGGAGAGAGAGAATCCAAAGTGCTGACAGGGCAGAGCCGAATGTGAGGCTCAAACTCATGAACCCATGAGATCATGACCTGAGCTGAGGTCAAGAGTTGGACACTTAACAGACACACACAGGTGCCCCAAATTTCTATCTTTAAAAGATTATTTTCATGAAAGTTATGACCGATTCTGGATTCAGAGCAAAGTCCAAAGTCTCAGATCCAATGAGGGTCTTTCTAGTACTTACTTGTTATTACATTTCTATGAAATTCAAAATTATTAATACATGACTTCTGTAGATTCTGTAAACCATTCTTTTTTAGCTCTCACACCATATCTGATCATCTCACTATTTCTCACTTTCATTCAATGGTTCTTCCAATAATAAAGATAAAAAACAAGAAGACCTTAATGAAAGTAATAAAAAGAGGAATATTGAATAACATGATATATAACAGGGGGTTATTGGTTCTCTTTATGAGAATCTAGTAAGTGATAGAAGTTAATTGCATTATGTGTAAGACTAATTGCAAGTTTTAAAATAAAATTTGCAAGAATATTGACCTTTGCCTTTTTAAAATATTTCAACTTTCATGATTGGATTTTAGATTTTAAAACATTAAACATGAGCCATTTAGTTTTAGGTGGTCAAAATTGTATTTTTATACTGACATTCATTTCTTTTGCATTGCAAACAAGGTTATGATCCAGAGAAGAAATTATAACTTCTGTAATTCATTGATATTTTATCTATGACATGTGACCTTCAAGAACACAATTTATGTATAACCAAAGATATTTAGATTCTGTAATTATAGCAAAAATATTGATTACCTAAAATAATATCTAAATATCAATGCCTATAGATGATCTTACTTAGCATTGCAGATTTCATCTGAATCTATAGTAGTTTATAATATATAATAGTTTATCCAAAACTGTATTATGAATTTGATAATAACAGAAATGAACAAGAATATTTGTAAATAAACATTAATTAGTCTGCAACTTTGATTTTAATAATTGCATGCAAGAAGATAAAAGATGTTTATAATGTTTGCTTAACATCCTTCCACATTCTAGTTTAAAGTGAAGGTATCAAGAAAAAGAAGATTACTTGTATAATAAAATATGCCCATTGTATGGATTTTTACACAATTTTATTTTCTTACCTGAGATATTAAATTGCACTCTCTATCCTGATTATTCACCAATTACCTCACTAAAATTTTATAAACATTAGAGCTTACAAAAAAGAGATTTAACCATGTAAAATTGTGAAAATTTAACAATAACAAAATATTGTTTTGTAACAGCATATGGATTCAAATTACCACTGATAAAAATATCTACAATCAAAGGTTAAATCTGTCAAATCTATTTAGAAAACACTAGGGGCATCTGGGTGGCTCAGTCAATTGGTTAAGTGTCTGACTTCAGCTCAGGTCATGACCTCATGGCTTGTGAATTTGAGCCTCACCTTAGGCTTTGTGCTGACAGCTCAGAGCCTGGAGCGTGCCTCGGATTCTCTGTCTCCCTCTCTCTCTACCTCTCCCCTTCTCATGCTCTGTCTATCTCTGTCTCTCAAAAATAAATAAACATTTAAAAAACACCCAAATAAAAATGTGCAGTCATAAAACAATTTGAAAATACATTTTTTTGCATGGCCAACAAGGATTTGACCAAAAATGTTTGATGGTATTAATAACCAACAATACCAAACTAACATTATTGTCTATTAGATTTGTAAAGATGTAAAAGAATGATATGATGTATTCTTAGTGCCTCTTGATATAACATTACTGGAGAGAAATTTAACAGTAAATATTAAAAGACTGAAGAATTCCCAAATCTCTTACTCATCAATTTTATGTTTGAGGAGTCATCCTAAATGCAGTTTGTTTAATTTGTTTTAATGTTTATTTGTTTTTGAGAGACAGAGGGACAGAGCACAAGTGAAGGAGGGGCAGAGAGAGAGGGAGACACAGAATCTGAAACAGGCTCCAGGCTCTGAGCTCTGAGCACAGAGCCAGAACCCATGAGCCATGAGATCATGACCTGAGCCACATTCAGATGCTTAACCGACTGAGTCTCCCAGTAACCCTAAGGGAGGTGTTTTAAAGTGCACAAAATATGTTAAAATTAATGTTTCTCACAGTGTAACTTATAAACAAGAAAAAATGCCACCTAAATTTTTAACAGATTAAATCATTGTGTTCTATAATCAGTAAATAATACTGTAGGTGGACATTTACCAGTTTTTACAGCTGTTTGCTATGTCTGATTACTAAATAAAACTGGTACCAACTTATAGGAATGGCAAAATCTTATTTGTAGTTTATTAAAATGTACATTAAATTGTATCTACAGATAAGTATTCAAACTATGATTATTTCCATAAATAATCAACACATAAAAACTACCATCATGGTGCCTGGGTGGTTCAGTCGGTTAGGCATCCAACTTTGGCTCAGGTTGTGATCTCACAGTTCATGAGTTCAAGCCCCGCATTGAGCTCTCCTGTCATCACAGAGCTGCTTATGATTCTCTGTTCCCTCGCCTGCTTGTGTGCTCACTCACTCTCAAAAATAATTAAACATTTAAAGTTAAAATACCATCAAGGTTACATTAATTGCTATACTGACTCTTAAAGATGTGGTGTATTTTACATTTAGAGAGCACTTCAATTTAAACACTATGTTTTTATTGAAATACTTGATCCACATGTACTTTGTTTTTTGAGGCAAGAGCACTTAATATAACATCTATCCTCTTTATGAAGTGTTAAGTACAGTGTTGTTAACTATAGGCATAATGTACAGCAGTTCTCTGAACTTGCTCGTCTTACATAACTGAAACTTTCTACCCATTGTACAGCAACTTCCCATTTCTTCCTTCAGCCGCTGGCAATCACTATCACTCTCTTTTTCTATGAGTTTGACTGTTTTTAGATCAGAAGAAAAAAATTAGTGACCTTAACGTCATTTGACGTTTTCCAGTAATGGGAACATAAAGAAAAAGAATGAAAAGGAGTAAAGATAGCTTCCTAAAATGAATCTACATTTACATTTCGTAAACTTACAGCTGGAGTAGATTGACATCACTAAGTTGCTCCCAGCTTAAAGTTTCCCAATTACTTAATTGAATATTAATTTTTAAATTTATTTTTAAAATAATTGAAAGGAAAAGGTGTCTAGATGGCTCCGTTGGTTGAGCCTCCAACTCTTGATTTTGGCTCTCGTCATGATCTCATGGTCTTAAGATTGAACCCCACTTTGGGCATGATGGTGAATGCAGAGCCTGCTTGGGATTATCTTTCTCCCCCTCTCTCTCTGCCCCTTTCCCACCTGTACACTTTCACTCTCTCTGAAAATAAATAAACATTTTTTTAAATAATAAAGTGAAATAATTGAAAGTAAATAAACTTTAATTTTAATTTTAAATTAAACTTAAAATTTAATTTAAAATTAAAATTCAGGCCTTCCATTTGCATGTGTCCGAATTCATCAATTATTGTACACAATAAGTATGTATAATTCTTTGTATATCAGTTAAACTTCAATAGAACTGTTTCTAAAAATGTTAAGACTTTCAGTTGCAGTAGCCACATTTCACATGCCCAGTTACCACATGTGGCTGAGTATCTACTTTCTTAGTCAAAAATGGGCTGAAGAACCCAGTATCTTCAGCGCACTGCTGAGTGAAGCCATAGGGAATTTCCCTTGTTTGGGTTTTGTTGAAAACAATTGGAAAGGATAATTTTGGAGTGGAACTGCAATGGGAATGACAGCCAGGAGACATTATTATAGGAAACACTGAACTCCTTCCCACCGCCCTAATATGTCATTTTAGCTTTTTCCCTTTTATCTTAGAATTATGTATATGCCTTACTTTTGTGGAGATAATAGCCTGACCATATTTTCTATATTGGATCCATGAAATCTCTGGCTTTGCCCTATCTTTTACCTAAGAGCAAATATAAAAATATGTATTATTTATCTTGTACTGTGTGACTTTTATTTCATTTTATATACATAACAAATCCATGGAGTGGGATATAAGGAAATGGCAGCACAACAAGGTTATGCAGTTAGAAAGCACCAGAACTAGAACTAGGTGTCTCCAACCCTCAACAATGCTTAACTAGGCTTTGATCAATACTATGTCATGATACTGGATGGTGTAGATCACTGATCAATAATTGTCCACAAGAGAAGATACTGAGTAGATGAGGCCCTGGAGGATAACCAGTAAAATTCACTCCACTCATAACTCTCTGAGTAAAGTGTTCACTGTGCACATAAAGGAATTCAGTTGGTGTAGTTAAGCAGTGGAAGTTAGGGTTAAAAAATTTTTATAAATTGAATGTCTGGGCTTACACCATAGTATTAAAGAATTAACTGAGCGTCTGTAACAAAGGAAGCTCTGTCTCCTCTGTATTTCCTTGAGAAGAATCCACAAGACAACAATAATAACAAGCTGACCTCTTTATTAGGGAAAGAAAAAAAAAACATACATGTATTATGTATGCTACATAACCACCCTCTGATCTTTCCTTCAACAAGTTGGATTTGTCTCCAAAAATTTGCGTTACAATTATCAGAATATAAAAACTAAAGAGAGCATTTCCTTCTCCTCTGTTCTCATACTGTAGCTGTAGTGGGGGATTTTCCTGTGGAATGTAATCTTGGTTACATATTTGTATTCCATACAAGCAATTCCTATTGTTGATGTTTGCTGGAATTGGCCTGAGAAGGGGCACCACGGGGAAGAATTCACCAAATACATAAGCAGGGCCTGGTAAGGTTTGGCTTATATGAATGGAAAGCAATGACAAGACCTGATTTGCACTATGTAGATTAAAGTCTGCTCCATGCTCACTTGACTGTTTGGAGGAGAAGTGAATACTACTAAGAAAATGTTTGATAATTCCAGTAATGTGACTATTTAGCAAATTCATAGGGCAGTAACTGAAACAAAATACTTTCAAATTAGCTTTTAAAATGTACCTGAGTGTATCTTGAATTTGATCATTTCTTGCCTATTCTACTTTAACAGCTTTACTCCAAGTCATCCTTAGCTGGTCAGCATCCTTCTTAAAGAGTGTAACATCATTGTTGCCCTGCACTGTTCCTTTTCCCCACAACCAGGAAGATTCAAATCAGATTAGATGATAGTTCAGCTAAAACTTTCAGTCATTGTTGGTTATACTAAGAAAAATTTTGAAACCCATTGACTGCAAGGTACCCATCTACTCTTCAGACTTCATGTCTTTTCTCATCTACTTATCACCTACTATACTAGAGTCATTATGTCTTTCTTTCTGTCATTTGAACACATTTAACTGGTTACAATCTCTGACCCTTTGCATTTGTCATTACTTCTGATTAAACTACTCTGTTCCCGTATTTTCATTTGTCTCCTTCTTCTCATCAATCATTCTCAGTTTAAATGATACCTTTTGGCTTCTGCCTTCCTTCTCCATTGCTAGATCCCCTAGTAGGTGTTCAAAAAATATTCAATGACTACCTGACCAAATGATACCTAGAGATATTTTAATGAAAATATATTGTGAAATAATCAAATTAATACACTCATTAACATGTATATTCCAAGCAAACTTATATAATTGTACTGAGCTTATCAAAATTTTATTGGATTAGCTGACAGGACTAGTTTAAGAAAATAGGTTTAAGAAGTTCTTCTTGGGGTACCAGAGTAACTTAGTCATTAACATTAAATCTCTGACTCTTGATTTCAGTTCAAGTCATGATCTTATGGTAGTGAGATTAAACCTCATGTTGGATCTTAGTCTGCTTTAGGTTCTCTCTTCCTCCTGCTCTGTCCCTCAAAAATAATAATAATAAAAATAAAACAAAAAGAAGTCCTTCTCCCCAGTTGTGTGTTGGATCTGGCTAGTATTGACTTACAAAAGCAAGTTATTAGATGTTTAAGAATTTTGTGAGATAGACACAGCCATTATTAAAATATATAAACTTAGAAGTAAGCAAAACTATTGAAACCAAATAAACTCACCAATACTTAATTACTTTACTATATTCTATATCTTCTAGGCCAGTGGTGGCAAATGTTTTCATTAGAGGGCCTGATAGGAAATATGTTGAGCTTTGTGGGCTATACAAAGTTGCATCACAACTACTCAATTCTGTCTTTGTAGCATGAAAGCTTTCATATAGGTAATACATGAAGGAATGGCTGTGGCCATGTTCAATAAAAATATATTTACAAAAATAAATGACAAGCCAGATTTGGCCCACAGCCTATCACTTACTGATACATCATCTAAATTTTTGAGGTTTCTTGAATCTATCACTTATATATGTTAGAAATGTTTAGAAATGTTCTAAAATGGTATGCTGTAGTACTTCTCTTCCCAAATCCATATCCTGGGATTTCACATTGGTAGCTTGAATTGGCTATAGTGGTAGTATGTGTATATGCTTTTGAAATTAACTTTTTTAAATCATATATTTTATTCTCAGAGACCCAGTTGTTAAATATTTACCATCATATCATGCTTCCCTCCTATCACAGACTTTGGCAATCTTAATTGGAACAAAATATGACACTTCTAAAAACTTGATTTCTCTCAGTAGCATGGCCGACTGGAACAGAAAAGACATCACTTACCCCTTAGGCTGTAACACAGCTGCACATTTAGACAATTTTAAAAATATATAAAAATAGCATGTTATGCCACTAATTAAAACATGCTTAGCATTTCAAATTCACTTAAGACTTTGATATATGTAATGTTAATATTCAAAAAATATTTATGAAGTACCACTTAGATACCAGGTTAAATATGTATCTGCATAGAAGCTACATTAGTAGAAAAGTAGTGCTATGGTGAAGAAAAACGCAGATAAGGCAGGATAAGGCATGCTGGTGGGTAGTTTAGGGTAGATTACAATTTTAAATCAAATACCTAGAAAATCTCTTGCTTAAAAGTTACATTTTCTCAGAAACTCTGTTTGTAGAGGGTGAAGGAGGTGGGAGAGGAGAGAGAGTTTTAAGCAGAGTGAGCTACAAATGCAGATTTCTAAGGTGGGAGAACACTCCAGTATTCTAGCCACCACCAGGGGGCCAGGGGCCACTGGGGAAGGAAGAGAGTAGTGAAATGATGATGGTGATGGAAGGTTTTGAAAGGAATGTGACCCCAGGTAAGCCCAGAGCATCTTTCCCTTTCTCTGAGTTTGGAAGCCTTTGGAAAGTTGTTAGAAGACAAGTAACTTGATCTGACTTTAGGTTTCAGAGAATTGCTAGAGGACTGGAAAATGAGGAAGGAAGGATAGTGTAGATGAAACAAGATTGTCAAAATGTGGATAATTTTTGAGGCCTGATGATGGATACATGGTGATTATTTTTATATTCTTCTGTTTTATGCACATTCAAAAATTAAAAATGAAATGAAAAAGAATTGTATGTTGAAAATAGTCTAGAGAATGGTGCTTGCCAGGAGACCAGTGGGAGATTACTACAATGCTGCTAGTAAGAAATGACCATGTCCTGGATCAGATCAATGGAGGAAATGAGAATTAAAACAGATCCATATTCTGGGCACATTTTAGAGGTAGAACCATAGCACTAACTGAAATAAATAAATGTGCTTGAAATCTGCTTTGATTTTTTTCTCAGCTTCAGTGTGTTCTTTATTATTTATTTCTGTATTTTTTTACCCCAGAGTTTTCATACTGTTGAGACAAAAGATGGTGATAATTAAGTTTTTTTATAAATAAAATATTTATTTTTCTCTTTTTTATTCTTACTTACACGGGCCTTATTTAACCTTTAAGAATGTGACTGTAATTAAAGGTGTTTTATGCATTTGGCAGTATATGAGTCTCTCTCCTGTCCAGGTCTATGAATTCCAATCATCAGGGTCTCATTTAAGCCAAGAATCTCAGGCTGTCCCTACTCTTGAGAGAGAATCAGTGTCTCACTCAGCATTTCTCTGTGTTGAAATAATGCCATCTGTTGTTAGCCAAGCTATAACTAGAGTCTCACCTACACAGAAGGTTGTTTGTTGGGCTTTGACATAAATTATGCCCACTCCCTCTAAAGGAGAGGAGGCTGTTTTAGATGTTAGTAACACTGAGCTGAATTAGTTCTGTAGGAAAAAAATAATAAAGCATTTGATTAATATATTTTCCTATATTAAAAGAATAGTGAATTTCCTGCATCTTTCTATCTCTCTATAATATTATTTACTTGTAAAATCTGAAGTGGCATGGTTAAAAATACTCCATGCTAGATCCAGACATTGATATTATGTCCTGTATATTCTCAAGATGAAAACTAGCATCATGAGGAACTAAGGTCATACAAAAAAATGCTGGAGAAATACATAATAAATATGTTTAAAAGTATAGCTAAGGTCAAAATAAAGAAAAATTACAGGCAAAACAAAAGACAGCAACAATAATTGAACAGATTAAAAGTCACACGTATGTATAAGTATAGAAACAGTCTGTAGCTGCCTTGCAAACTAGAGTCAAGGGATGAAGGGAATCTCATGTCTTAGTAACTTGAGCACTTTGGTCTTAGTGATGAGTATGGGGTAGCATACAGTGTCTACTGTGATGCCTGAACAAAGCTGATTATTCCCAGAGGGAGATGGGGAAATACAAAAAAACAAAAACAAAACCCTCCTCCATCACAGGCTGATGACAAGGAAGCTTGTCTGCCTGTCTGGTCTCATTGAAAAAGAAAATCTCTCCTAAAATATGTAATCCCACAGCTTGTGCAACCATCAGTTCTAGGAATAATTTTGATACCCATGTTGATTCAGAATCTTAAACATAAGAAATTAACACAATGATTAGTTATAGGTAGATAACATTTCCAGAGTGCTATTTGGGAAGCAAACATTAATCCCTTAGTAGATCTGCTTCATGAACTCAGTCTTGAGGGGTGCTTGTCTCCTACCACCCACCAAAACATGAGTTCACAGCATGAAATCATGAAAGATATGGGGAAATAGTCTGCTATGATTAAGAGAAAGACATAAAGGACTGCAGGATCAGAGTTCTGAGATCTTCAAATAATAAAGCAGCAATCATAAAGAGCAAAAGATATTAATATGAAAATGTATAAAAGAACTTCAAAAGGTAATTGATACCCTTTATTTTTTTTAACATATTTATTTTTGAGAAACAGAATATGAGACGGGGGGGAGCAGAGAGAGAGGGAGACACAGAATATGAAGCAGTCTCCAAGCTCCAAGCTGTCAGCACAGAGCCCAAGGCAGGGCTAGAACCCACAAACCATGAGATCATGACCTGAACTGAACTGTGTGACTGAGCCACACAGGCTCTCCTAATTGGTAACCTTTAAAAAGAAGTATGTACTGAGGGAAAAAATAATGGGAAATTTTGAAGAAAAAAAAGATACTTTTAGAAAACAAAAATATAGTCACTGAAAAAGTAAAATAAATGAAAAGATAATACAGAAAATGAAATACGTGAAAGAGTGGGATAGGCAGCCTTTAAAGACACAATTGCTGAGAATTTCCTAGAATTGATTACAGACATAAACTCTCAAATTCTAATATCTACTCTGAGATATTATAGAATGAATGTCTAGAATCCTAATAAGATTAAAAAACTTAGCTATGATAAGAAAGCTAAGAAATGGTATCCCCAACAAATATTAGTCTGCTCACAGGCTTCCAAAAAAGTAGAGACCAGAATATCGTAGAATAGGATCAATAAACTTCTGTGGAAAAACAATCAACTTTAAATTCTGAATTATATATGTAAATTATTATAAATTATATGTATACATTTTATATATACATATGTATATTTATAAGAATAAAGGGAAATCCAAGATGAAATAGTGGAGTATAAGTAGCAATGTGGGCTTTTGTTATATTATTTTATGTGTTTGAAATCTTTAATATAAAATTCAATTTTAATTGTAAAAAAGCAAAAATTTCTTCTGATTAACTTAAATGAAGAAAGAAAAGGGAGGACAATTGATGAGAAGGATAATTGAATTTCTTACGGAACAGTTCAATAAAACACAACATTAGAAGAAAAGGAAATAGGACGTTTCCAGATATTGCATCAACAGGAGTCATGATTTTTTTGTACATAGCTCTACCGTCTATGTGACTCAGCTCTACAATTCTTGTTTACTTTTTCCATCTATTAAGTCTTTTCAGATGACTCTATCAGTTGTTAATGATTGAGAGATCATAGGAATTAATCCCATTTCCATAAAAGAGAAAAACATAGTGAAACAATCCTTCTTTCTGTTAATTTTCTATTAAGTTTTACCTTTTAATTCTTGGCAAGTACATTTCTTTTTCTACATTTAAACATGTCCTCACTTAATAAGATGCATTCTCATATACTGCTGCAAAAACTCTTTCTACCCATGTAACTGGCAAACAATCCCAAATTATATTTGTATGCCAAATCCATATTTGATACCAGAGGACCACCTGTGTCCACATACAGGCTCTGTTTTGATCAGATTCTCATGTGATACTGTTAATTTTACATTGATACAACATTGAATTATATTACACCATTTTTTTCATACCAGGCAATGCAGTCAAATTTAGAATTGATTAATGACCAAAATCCTACATTTTTTTGTGGAAAGGCAAAGAAATAAACTTTTTGAAAGATAAATGATAATATGTAGAGTATGTTAGAGTTTGGTAATACTTGGCTAAAATAGATAGGGTAAAGGATATTACAAATGTATGGAAAAGGAGAGGGAGTGTTAAGTGTACTTTTGGTGGTCATGGTAGCTTCATTGCCAGAGTGACGGGTAAGCAAAAATGCAAAGGAACCAGAGCATTCAACATTTGTAATTTGAGTGAAGACTGTGTAAAGCACAGGGAACAACCAGTACAGTAGTCCTAAGGGGGAGAGGGTGGCTAGAGCAAAGTGATGAAGTTGGAGAGTAAAGTTAAAGGGGTAGTGGGGATTCCAGTCCTGATGGGTCACATTAAAGCCACTGTAAGCCTTTGGACTCCTACTTTGTGAGAGGAGAAGAATTGGCAGGTGTTACAGTTTGAATTGTGTCCCTACAAGGTCATCTGTTGAAGTCCTATCCCTCCCAGCCCCTGGGAAAGTGACCTCCTTATTTGGAAATAAGATTATTACAAATGCAATAAGTTAAGATGAGATCATTAGGGTAGGCATGAATCCAATATGACTGTCAGAAAGAAAGAAAGGGAAGGAAGGAAGGAAGGAAGGAAGGAAGGAAGGAAGGAAGGAAGGAAGGAAGGAAGGAAGTGTTAGCCAGCCCTGCTAACACTTTAATCTTGGAGTTCTAGCCTCAAGAACTATAAGAACATAACTATATGTTGGTTAAGCCAGCAAGTTTATAATACATTGTTACAGCAGCCATAGCAAACTAACGCAGTAACCACTGAACAGAGGAGTAAAATAACAGAACTTAAGTATTAAAAGGATCACCGTGGCTGCTGTGGCTGGGTGAGAAAGGCAAAGAAGGAAGCTAGATGGCCAGTTAGCAAGCTGTTGCATTACTAGGAAGAAATCTTAGTGTCTCACGGGTCTCTGAGTGCCTTAGTGGGTTAAGCCTCCAACTCTCAATTTCTGCTCAGGTCACAATCTCCTGGTTTGTGGAATCAAATCAAGCCTCCCATTGGGCTCCCATACTGAGCATGGAGCTTGCTTGGGATCCCCTCTCCCTCTCTCTCTGCCCCTCCCCCACTTGCATGCATATGCCCCCCCCACCCAATAAATAAGTAGACCTAAAAAAATCTTAGTGACTCAGACCATGATTGAAATATTCAAAATATCCTGGATCTATTTTGAAGGTAGAACCGAAAGTGTTTCCTAGTGGATTGAATGTGAGTTGTAGAGAAAGAACATGAGGATAACTGAGTTTTCTGGCATGTACCACTAGGAAGACAGAGGTACCATGAATTGAGATGTGGTGGCAGAGCTAGGACTGAAATCAATTTCTCAGTTTCTCCTGACTCCCAGAATAATATACTTGCCCTTAGAACTAATAATGGGAAGGAGCACCTGGATGACTCTGTCGGTTAAGTATCCAACTTTGGCTTCATGCTGATATTGTGGAGCCTGCTTGGGATTCTCTCCCTCCCCTTCTCTTTCTGTCCCTCCCCCACTTGCACCTTCTTACTCTCAAAGAATAAATAAATAAAATCTAATAGTGGGAAGATGCGCCAATATTCATTATCATAACAGTCACAGTATTATATATAAGAATATATAATTAATATAATTGCTATTATCTTTCATTTGTCAGCACCCTTGAGAAATTGTACACTCCTGAATGTTCTTCACATTTTCTTGATTATAATTAATCTGTGTTGGATAATTTTTTTAGTAGTGTTCTATTCTGAAAAATGATGAGGACTGCAATCTCTAAAAGAAAGTAGATAAGTGTGAAATAGCTGAAAGTCCATGACTTGTGTGGAATGGAGCCCAAGGAAGAATCTGCAATTTCCAGGGCATATTGTGGTAGATTCACCATTTGCCATTGCAAATATCAACACTAAACAGAGAAGTCCCCTTTACTTTAATGTCCTGGAAAAATTGACCATTATTGCACCCATTTTTCCCAGAAAAAAAAAAAGCCCTCAAAAATCTCTGTTTTCTAGAATTGTCTTACATCCACAGAGATCTGGTCCCAATCTATAAAATAAGGGGAAAAATCAAAGAACTTACAGATAAAGTTTACATTAATTTTTCTTAAGACCAGAATCTCTGAGTTTACATGGCATAAAACATACAGCTGTACCTTCAGTGGTATTTGTACATTCTTTCACGTGATAGATACTTGAAAATAAAATAAAAACTTGATTTCTATTAAAAGACCTCTAGAAGGGCATGTTTACCTGGAAAAATAGAAGACTATTTGTGAAAAAGAACATGATTGGGAATCATGTAAGGAATTGAGACCAAGATTAACTTCTCTGGAGGGGTTCCAATATGATGCTAAAACCATAAATATCCAGTGCCTGGAGCAGAGGGATCTTCCACAAGAGACTATAAGGTGGCTGTCACAACAAAATTCTGAACAGAAAATTTACAAATAATGCTGACTTTAGGTAGTGATATTGATAGCATACTTGAGTTCACTGAGGGTACTGGGAAGCCCTTGAGGAAGTTCTGACACTAAGACACCATGCTGAAAGTACATGCTGAACAAGGAGAATTGGTACTCAGAGTCCATTTTAACTTGTTTCTAGAGTATTGCCCTGTGTTTCAGAGTCTTGAAAGCTAAACTAAATATTTCCCAGACTCCATTAGAGCTGCAGCGCTGAATGGGAGTTTATTTCTACAAAGTAAATGCGCTCAACATGAAGTCACAGTGCAAGAGAGACCATGTTGCTGTTGCTTTGGCTGCTGCTCTGGAAAAACTGAACTGTAGAGGCACCAGGTGTTTCTGCAGCAGCTTTTTAGCCACTTTGTGGGAGAGGAAGGACAATTTTTATTATTATTGGTAGCGGCAGTGAGAACAGCATCAATGGCTATGACAGTGTGTTCTTGAAGACCTTAGACCTGTTTCTCTGCTGTAGATCATTTAATAAGCCCATTGTTGGATACTGCTCCAAGATCGATTCCTAGAAGCCCAGTCTAGATCCTCATGTCCAGGATTTTATACAAATATATTTCCATGTAAATCACTCCTACTTTGAAAATATTAAGAAACCTGAGTGATAAGTTTTTGAAAAATTCAGGGACCATACATTTTCCTTCTAATCTGAACAACCAGGAGGCCTTGAACTGATGGCTGGTCTCCAGAGATTCAGTGGACTGAGTCTGAAGTAATGGAATTAACCAATATCTTGCATCCTGACTACACATACTTTAGGCTTTTGTGTCAGGGGAAATGCTTGCAAATTTAAATAATGTATTGTTTACTCAAAATCCAAGAATGATTTCTGACCTCAAAAACTAAATAAATAAAATAAAAAATGCTCTCCCACAGTACTAAAAGTGGGCAAAAAGGGAATTACTTAAACAAAAGACCTCACTCTATATTCCTGCTTCTCACCTTGAATAGAGCTATAAATTTGCTTTATTATTCAGACCTTATTTTTACCTAATAAGTTGTCACTTTCATGTCTATAAAAAAGATGAAGAATGAAAAAAAGAGCCCATCTGTGTGCCTGTTTTTCTGAAGCAATCAGTGTATCGAATGAACAAATGTGAATAAAAACCTATAGGCTCCCGGGTGGCATTCCAGGGTGTCACTCCCAGATAAGTCACATTGATTAAAAATGGCAGTCCCTCAAAAACCATTGCAAAGTTAAATTTCCTTCTAATTTTTCCCTATAATAAAAGTTGGGATACTGTAAAGAATGTAATTCTGCTTAATAACTTTATTTTACGTTTTAATTAATATTTATCAACACATGTCCCTGAGGCAGTTTAAAGAAGGGTGCAGTTGAAAATGCTTAATTTTTATCATCAAATTCAAATGAAAATAGAAAAAAATGTATATGTTTATGCTATACTGTTTTGAACTACAAGCAATTTATACACTTCTCATAAATAATCACTTCTTGCTTGGCGTAATCAATAATAAATATATATATATTCTTTCAAATACTATTTTTGAGATTAAATATTGCTATTTCAGGCTACAACAAGATTAAGTAATTTAGAAAGAGCTATAATCAAAAATTTTATCCAAGAAGAAAGTGAGGGAAATGAGATGTTTCCAATAATAGGAGAAATTTTATTTTACTGAAATCTTTTTTGTTTTCAGAATAAAAATGTGTAAGTGTGTCAGTCAGTATGTCTGATTGATTACTCCATAAGATATTAATATAGGTAACTTATCAAACCAATGATGGAATTAGCATTAATATTAAAAGATTAATCTCTTATGATGGCTAGTACTTAAAGTTTATATATACAGAAAAGAAAAAAGAGAAAGCAGTATAAAGAGCCAGAAAAGCATGTTTTGGGAATCAGTAGACTGACATTTATGCAGGTTCCCATATACATTTTTTTCAGTTGATTCACACTACAGTCTCTTATGGTAAATGTATTTTCCTTCTTATTTTCAATTCCAAAAGCTGAACTACAGAGAGGACTACAAGATCGTTCAAGCTACAGATCAAAAAGTGGTGATGCGGGAATGTGAACATAAGTTTCATATTTCCAAAACCAATGTTCTTTCCTGTGCATTATATCGGATTTTATTCCCAGCTTTGTCACTAACTAGATGTGTAATTTTGGACAAGAGCTTAAATTCTCTGTGACCAAGGCACTTCATTCATAAGATTAGTGAGTGGTTAAACTCCATGAAGAAAAAATTCATATGTCTTTATGATTTGGGGTCTCAAATAGAATTGGAAGAGCCAGAAAATATCCCTGTTCAAAATATAGCCTAAGCAACATCTATTTCAATGTTCCTTATTTGTTTAGACTGTAAGAGAATCAGAAAAAGAAAGGCAAACAGGATGGCACTCAGCAAAGCTTTACCAGATGAATGCTTGCTACAGTCAACCAGGATTGGACTAGATGCAGAGACGGAACACATTATTTTAACATGGAGCCATTAATCTGATCGGAAACTGGACCATAAAAGTTGTCCACATCTTTTATATATACGATGGAATACTACTTGGCAATGAGAAAGAATGAAATCTGGCCATTTGTAGCAACGTGGATGGATCTGGAGAAATAAGTCAGGCAGAGAAAGACAGATACCATATGTTTTCACTCATATGTGGACCTAGGGAAACTTAACAGAAGACTATGGGAGAGGGAAAGGCGGAAAATGTTAGAGGGAAGGAGACAAACCATAAGAGACTCTTACTGAGAACAAACTGAGGGTGAATGGGGGTTGGGAGAGAGGGGAAAATGGGTGATGGGCATTGAAGAGGGCACTTGTTGGGATGAGCACTGGATGTTATATGGAAATCAAATTGACAATAAATTATATTTTTTTAAAAGTAGTCCACATCTAGCCTTTTCATGATCAGAGGTAAGCTTATGGAAAAATAAAGGCAAAGAATTAATTTATTATTTTGGGTATCTAGTATATTTATCACAAAACAATACATTGCAAAATCCATAAAAATATTAGGAAAAAGTCTTTCATACTATAAAAAATATAGAAATAATTTGGTTTCTATGAAAGAGAAATAGAGGGATTCACTCAAAAATTATATGTAATATTAAATAATTGTGATAAGGTGGAAAACTGCAAAATATATATGCCAATTTAATAGCTTTCTTAATGAGAAATGTTTAAAAAGCAAGGGGAAAAAAGATCCCTGATACAGTATTAATACAATTTTAAACATAAAAATTAATGTTGCAATACATTCCTTTTATTTTTGACAATAAAAGACTAAAATACACACACACACACACACACATACACACACTTGGATTCCAGATAAGATGCAATTCTTGTATTCCAGTAACATTTGGAATTTTAATCAGATATTGAGAGATGAACACCCTACTGTGAAATAGCAGGTTAGCTTTGCATTTAGAGTTTAAGGGGAATATATCACCAAAGGCTTAACAAAAACAAAACAACATTAAGAAAATTCTTGATGCTGGGGACCACGTCAAGAAGTAGGAAGCAAGAAGAAATTGCCATCTAAAAATAGTGACATTACTGATACTTTACCATGCCCTAGGCAATAAGATAAGTACTTTACATACTTTAGTTCATTTAACTTCAGAACTTGAGGTTAGTACTTCTAATTTCTTTGATATACAGATTAAGAAACTGATAAGGAACCTGTGAAGAGAGACCCACTTATTCTGACAGGTGGAATATTAGGTCCGAAAGTGAAAACAAATCAATCAGTTAGGGTTCCAGCTATGGGATAATTGAGGAGAGATTGGTGGGGAAAAAATTACAAAAGTATAAGCAGATAAAAGGCACCTAGCTCAGGAAAATGAAGTACCTTGGAGGCTAGCACCTATAAAAGACTTTACCACTCATTGGCCTTACAAGACAAAAGGAGGAAGAATTTGCAGAATTCTGAGAAAGCAGCTTTGGGAAAGGGTGCCCTACAAGAGTGAAGGTCATTGGTAAAGGTACACAATCACCTCTTGGACACCTGGAAGTGAGACAGCCAAAGAAGTAATTACTCCATACTCCTCTCCTCTCAGCCTCGGAGCTATTGCTAACAGCTTCTTTTATCCAAATTCAAGCAGAAAAGAGAGTAAATAAACATTTTGATCCAGACCAGAGACATCATCTTCTTGGAGCATAAGAAAGACTGAAAAGGGTATGATAAGTGAGCAAGGAGAGCAAGACGAAAGCTATCCATCACAAATTTTTGTCTAATATACAACTAGATACAAAACAAAATAAAAATCTCCAGATAGATGAGAAGATTCAATAAATCAAAATAAAGATTAAGAGCAAATGTCCTTATAGTATAAGCAACAGAAACCATATGGGAAAATAGTAGGAAAGAATGTGGAATTTGAATGTGTGTGAATGAGGACTTTGACTTATTAATCCATGTATTTCTATTTTGTTTGAACATTATAGCCTGAGAGTGTATTTATATTTTGCTTTTGTACAATGCAACTAAAAACTACTAAACTTTGCAAGACATGGTACTATCTCAATTATAGAGCACAGTGCAGGTACTCAGACCTGAGCTCTCACTCATGACAGTGTAAAACTCAGAAGCAGCAAGATGATCATACCAGATACAGTGAAGAAAACCGGAGTCAAGCCAGAGTGAGAATCAAACTGACCACCAAGCATTGTAGGAACTAAATGTAGTAGGAACCAAATATGTAGAAGTACTAGTCAAGATCAAGATATGGCAAATTGTTAATGGGCTAACAATAAAAAATGAGACAAATTCCTAGTAAAATAGAGAAAAGATGTCCCTCAGAAATAGACTCATAGAGCACTGACGATAAGCTACTTCCCGTTGGCAAGCAGTTCTATTATTGACATGCCCACAGTTATATGGACAGCTTCCATGATAGTTAAACAGAGGCCACCATATTGCTTTCTTTATATCTTGGCTATCTCTTTTCAGAAGATTCAAATGGGTAATTCTTTTTTTTTTTTTTAATTTTTTTTAATGTTTTTTTTTTATTTATTTCTAGGAGACAGAGAGAGACAGCGTGAGCAGGGAGGGTCAGAGAGAGAGGGAGTCACAGACCGAAACAGGCTCCAGGCTCTGAGCTGGCAGTCAGCACAGAGCCCGACGCAGGGCTTGAACCCACAAACTGTAAGATCATGACCTAAGCGAAAGTCGGACACTTAACCGACTAAGCCACCCAGGCGCCCCACAAGTGGGTAATTCTAACAAAATATTTTATAAGAAGTGTATAAACCACAATGGAATACTACATGGCAATGAGAAAGAATGAAATCTGGTCATGTGTAGAAACATGGATGGAACTTGAGAGTGTTTTGCTGAGCAAAATAAGTCAGGCAGAGAAGGACAGTTACCATATGTTTGTACCTATAGGAGGATTAGGAGGAACTTAACGGAGGACTGTGGGGGAGAAGAGAGTAAACGGGGTGGGGGAGAGGGAGAGAGGCAAGCCATGAGAGACTCTTAAATGCTGAGAACAAACTGAGGACTGATGGGCATGGAGGAGGGCATTTGTGGGGATGAGCACTGGGTGTTATATGGAAACCAACTTGACAATAAACTATTAAAAAAGGGAAAAAATAAAGAAGTGTATAAACCAAACCAACCTCTGACCACATTTTTCTGGAGTCCTAATTTGTTTCCCATTTTCCCCAGAACAATTCCTGATACACAGTATACATTTAATAAACATTTCTGAACATTTTTAAATAATTTTATATATTATAATATATTATATATTATATATAATTTATTACATATAATATATAATTTATTATATATAATATATATAAAACCCTGGGGCCATATATATATATATATGTATGTATATATATATGTATATATATATATGTATATACCCATATATATATATGGGTTAAAAGAAGATGCTAGAATACTAAAGTGATTCAAATTAGGTTTAGTACAATCTCAGAAACTTGGTAATTCCTAAAATGAGTCCTGGTCCTAGATCTGAGGGTGAGACAACATATTTGAAACTCACAATTTGACATTTTGATCATCCAATTAATCTGAAGGCTGATAAGTCAGATTTGCTTGTAAGAAAGTTCCTCAGGAAAATAATTATATTTTATTTCTTTTGCTTGCTATCCTCTTAAAAAAACTATAAATGTTCAAGAATAAAGAATAGTCCGTAGGTAATAGTAAAATCTTTTCCTCCTGACTCAAATTTAGATACCAGTGAATGCCAAATCCCTTTTGTGGCCAGAGGCCCTTAAGTTTCATGCTCTGTTGAGTTCCCTGAGACCGTGCATTATTAAACTTCATCTTTGCCAGTCACCTGCGACAATAACTTATAGGTAATCCAAAGATGGGTTGCGAGAGCTTGTCTCTCTACCCAGGTAGTAATGCTTATTGCCATTCCCTATGAAAATAAAAGAGATGTCTCTGTTGTGGTATCTTAACAGATCCTGTAGTTCCCAGACATTTTGGTAACTGTTTGATATAATTATTGTGCCTCATAAAAAATAAATTTTATACAGTAATACTCTAGCCTGCTGTGCTGCTTCACTTCAAAATAACTTATGGCTACTAGATTCCCCTGCACAATATCAGTCCACAGCAGTAATAAAGTTGTCATCAAGAGGTGATGATAGACCACTTTGCATTGTTATAACTGCTTTTTTGTATTATAACTGTTTGCAACTTTATGAGGTCTTCATAAATGTGATCAATTGCAATAATAAAGTTGTGAGGCATTTGTGGCAGCTTATTTTTCTCTGCCTCAAAACAGGAGCTGCCTTGCTTGTTGGTCTAATGTTTGTGATTGTATCACTGACTCCATAGAGCTCTGGGCTGTGAAAGGAACACGCAGATTAGCTTCCAGAGTTGTTTTCTGGCTTCCAGGCACTTCTGGTAGTTTATTCATCTACAGTAGTTTATTCTGTAAACCTATCAAGTTCAAGCAACACAGGGATAACTTTTGTGTCCTACATAAACTGGGAAAGGCAAGTCAACACTCCAGATAAGATCATTTTTCTTTTTCCCCCCAATAGTAGGAAGCTATAGATCATATTTTGTTATTCTAGTGATTAAAGTTTTTATTTGCTCTTCATTATACAAATATCATATGATAAGATATTTACTTAAAATAATAGAAAAACACATGTTGGCAAAATAATAAAGTCATCAAAAAGATATCTCCAAAAAACACCTCTACAACAGTCACAGAGAAATGCACTCCAGTTATTTTTTAAATAAATAATTTTCATCACATTGAAGTGTTGCATATGATAAATAAAGTAGATATATCCCTACCATATTTCCACAGTGGTCTGAAATTCCTAGTCCCCAAGCATATTGTAATATTAACCCCAAACAACAAATACCACTTTTTGTACTATATGAGTTGTTTTAAAAAAGAAAATAAAAAGCATTTTTTATCTATCCTAGAAATAATAAGATTTCTTTCTTCTCTTCTGAAATTCCATACCACAAACCTAGTTCAAACATAAGTGAAGTAGAAAAGTGACTTACATGTGGGCTAGATTATTTACACTGATTCATTCAGAAATAAGTTAATTGATAAATATTTTAAAAAACTAACCAAGCACATTCATTTGAATAGTATCTGAAATTAAAAATTTTAATCAGTAATTAAAATATAAAAATTAACACACTTTGGGGCTCCTGGGTGGCTCAGTCAGTTAAACGCCCAACTTTGGCTCAGGTGATGATATCACTGTTTGTGAGTTTGAGCCCTGGGTCCAGCTCTGTGCTGACAGCTCAGAGATGGAACTTGCTTTGGAATCTGTGTCCCCTTCTCTCTGCCCCTCCCCTGCTTGTTCACGCGCTTGCTCTCTCTGTCTCTGTCTCTGTCTCTGTCTCTCTTTCTCTCTGTCTCTTCTCTCCAAAATAAACATTGAAAAAAATTTAAAGTTAGCATACTTTATAAAATCATGTGCTTCTGGTTTTTATATAAAATGATAAATATAGTGGAATTAATTTATCTTGTTAATTATTGATATTAAACTTCATTTTGAGGGATGTCTGGGTGGCTCAGTTGGTTGAGCGTCCAACTTGGGCTCATGTCATGATCTCACAGATTGTGAGTTGGGGCCCCGTGTTGGGCTCTGTGCTGACAGCTCAGAGCCTGGAGCTGCTTCAGATTCTGTGTGTATCTCTCTGCTCCGTCCCCACTCATGCTCTGCCTCTCTCTCCCAAAAATAAATGATAAAACATTAATTTTTTTAAAAAAGAAGAAAGTAAGCTGTATTTTGATTAAACAGTTATGTTGTAAATTGGGAAAGGGTCAATTTTCATATATTTTTTATGTGTTTTCATTGGTGAAGAAAAATATTGGTAGTCTAAAAAATGTGTACATTGATAAAACACTTTGTTTCGTATGCTTTTATTCCGATAGCATATAATGTAGAAACAAATTTAAGCAAATTAAATATCATGCTTTGAACTATGCATCTATTTTATGCCTTCTGGCTTACCAAATGATTTTGACAGGAAGTCATAAAATTAATAAATCATACCCTCAAACACCAACACCATTTTGATTTATTTTGTTTTCATTAACCATACAGTTGATTATGATAAGAATGATGGGGGTATAAAAAGATACTCTTTTTAATTAAATGTATTCAATATGTCAGTAATTTGTCTCCAGATTCCATTCTTTGATTTTCCAACTAGTTTTCTGATTTCTTGTGGGCACACTGATACTACATAATTGTGAGACTCGGCCAGAAATCCTGGAATTTCTCAATATTTATATAACTTGAGCATGTAAGACGTCTGCCTAAGATGATGTGAACTATTTAATTTTTGGCACATTTATTATGGAATGTAGAAGAAATGTCTAAGGAACTGTGTATTTTCATACAATAGAGTAATCTTTGGTGGTAAAGAACACTGGGTACTAAAGTAAAGCCCTAGATTCAAATCCTAACTCGGCTCCTTACTGGGTGCTACTTACAAGAAGAAAATTAAGGAACATCTAAAACCACATGGAACACTTTGAGAGGCAAAAAGTTCCTGCACTGAAGGTGCCTAGTCTGAGTAATCATACCTAAAAGATGTTGAGCAAGTATCAAAGATTCAATGTGTAAAAAAAAAAAAAAAAAAAAAAAGATTCAGTGTGTGACTGCAGTGGAGTGAATTCCCTCTGTCACATGAAAGTTCTCCTATTGTTCAAGACAGTTTGCCCTGCTCATGTCTTCATTTTTCTATCCTCACCATGTTAATCTCATGAACGCTGTATCCTGATCTCCTGCTATTCCAAATGATCCAATTATTTTAAATATATAATAACTCTAAAGGTAGAGGGCAAGTGCGGGATAGTGAAAAATTACTGCATTTTACATCATTTTTATGAAATACGGACTTTCACAATCACTGTCAAAAGAGAACTTAGCAACACTTAATTCTTGCTTTAATTATCTCTATAGATTACATTTTTTTACAAGCTCTACAAATTTAAGGATGCAGATAATTTGGAGACCATCCAGGAAGAAGCAGTGAAAATGATTAAGATGCTGGGAAATTGGCTCTGTTGTTAAAAGGGAAAGAATCAGATAGACTGAGTGATGGTAATGGGTGTTTTCAAGTAAAATTAAGTATATGTTTAAGATACATAATTCATTTTTTCTTGATATCCCATAACGACAGACAAAAAAGTAGCATTGGATTAATTCAAAGTTGTAAGTGTACACTAATTTTAAAGATGTGACAAAACTTGGACATCAGGAAAAAGTTAGGATACTAGTTTCCTTCATTTAAAAAAAATAATTTCTTTTAAGAGGAAATATATCTATCATTCATTGTTTGATGGAGATACTGGAGGCAGTGAAAATTAACCTTTTAGGAGCTGCATTCAAGTGAAGAACAATTAAAGCAAAAAATTAAAAATCTCCTCTGAAATTATAATTTAAGTCTGTGAATATATTACTCAATAACTTAAAACAACTGTATAGAGTGATGTGCTATGTGTTTTGAGCTTGTGCTCACTAGAATGGACATTTGGTATGTACGTGGGTTTGTGAGTAAACACTGATAAATGGGAACAGAAGTTGAAACTGGTAGCTGTGGCCACATTCCAGCATCAGGGCGTTTTCTTCCCAACAAATTGTTAACTGCACCCAACTTTACATTTAAGTTAAATGTTAAAGGTTGCAGTTTAGAAATTTGAAATATTTTACATAAAAGCATAGGTTTCTGCCTTCTATGGAAAAAAATGTAGGATAAGATGACTTTGAGTCTGCATCCTTAAGTGAAAGTGAGTTGGTGGAGTTGTACAATAGCATCTATTCCTAAGAGATAAGACTTGTGTTTTTGTTCACCATGATTTTCTCCGTCCCCTACTGTTGAATAGATTCCTATTGTATGTCAAAGCCTTATATGAGTTATCATTCATCTTCTTCAGCAGTTATATTTTACTAATTTGTGATTCACATAGTCTGTAAGACGATTCAGCAACAAATCCATAAAATGGAAAGTTCTTATCATTATATATTTACTTATGGATGAAAAAATATATATTTCCAAAAAGTCAGTGGAAATACTGGCATTTGAAGCATGGAGAAATTATTACCATATTGCTGGTAATATATGACAAACCACAATGGATTAATTATCAAACTGGCTTTTTGTCACCGGTCATTCTAAGTTCATATAACAACTAGGATAAATCATGTTGCATGCCTTCCCTCTCATATTTTCATTACTGCTTTCTCTTTATTTTAATTTACTTAATAAACAGCATTAGAAAAACCAGAACAAACAAAAATATAAAAAGAAATAAAACTGTCAAACAACTCTTGTTTTATTTCCTTTATTTTGTATCAGCATGCATATTTTAATAGTGATAATTGTAATGTCATAATTTTGCATTTACATTATCCTTATTTTTAAAATTTACCAGGCTTTCAGTACTTAATTAACAAATTTCTTTTTTTTTTTATTTTAATGTTTTATTTATTTCTAGGAGAGAGAGAGACAGCGTGAGCAGGGGAGGGTCAGAGAGAGAGGGAGTCACAGACTGAAACAGGCTCCAGGCTCTGAGCTGGCAGTCAGCACAGAGCCCGACACGGGGCCCGAACCCACGAACCGCGAGATCATGACCTAAGCGAAAGTCGGACGCTTAACCGACTAAGCCACCCAGGCGCCCCTTAATTAACAAATTTCTAATGGGCAAATTACTATGTCACAATGTCTTCTAGGAACTGAGCATAAAAGTACGAATTAAGCACTCTTGTCTTCCTTTAACTGGCATTCCAGTAGGGAAGACACACTGTAAGCAATACAGATAAGTCAGTTACCTATACATTACTTTTTATTGTTGTTGTTGACTATATTCCCTGTATTTTACTTTTCACTTCCATGGCTTATTTATTTTATAACTGGAAGTTTGTACCTCTTAATCCCTTTCACCTGTTTTGCCCATCCCTCCTGCCTCCCTGTCAACCGCCAGTTCATTCTCTGTATTTATGAGTCTATTTCTGGCTTTTTACTTACTCATTTGTTTTTTAGATTCTATGTGTAAGTGAAGTCATATTGTGTTTGTCTTTCTTTGTCTGACTTACTTCACCAAAGCATAACAAACGCCCTTTATATCTATCCATGCTGTTGTAAATGCCACGTTCTCATTCTTTTTATGGATGAGTAGTGTGTGTGTGTGTGTGTGTGTGTGTGTGTGTGTTTATTTTTTTGAGGAACTTTTATACTGTTTCCACAGTACATGTAAAAGTTTACATTCCCGCCAGCAATGCACAAGGTCCCTTTTCTCTACATTTTCACCAATGCTTATTATGTCTTATCTTTTTGATACTAGCCATTTTATCTGGTGAGGTAGTATTTCATTGTGTTTTTGATATGTATTTCCTTGATGATGAGTGATGTTCCTCAACATCACTGTTGGCCATTCATAGGTCTTCTCTTTAAAAAACTGTCCATTCAGGTGGAGTCTGGGTGTTGCAGTTGGTTAAGCATCATACTCTTCGTTTCCACTCAGGTCATGATCTCACAGTTTGTGAGTCTGAGCCCTGCATTAGGCTCTGTGCTGACTGCATGGAGCCTGCTTGGGATTCTCTGTCTCCATCTCTCTGCCCCTCCTCAACTCATGCCCTCATTCTCTCTCAAAAATAAACTTAGTTTTCTTTTCTTTTTGTTTTTTTAGATTTCTATTCAGGTCCTCTGTCCATTGATAGGTGGCTTATTTGGAGAGTTTGGGGGGCTTAGTTAGATAAAATCTTTATGTATTTTGGATATTAACTCTTTATTGAATATGCCATTTACAGATATCTTCTCCCACTCAGTAGATTGTCTTTTCATTGTGTTGATGGTTTCCTTTTCTGTGCAAAAGCTTTTTATATAGGTGTAGTCCCAATCATTATTTTGTTTTTCTTGCCTAGAGAGACATATCTATAACTGTGTTACTAAAGCCAATGTCCAAGAGACTACTGCCTAAGTTTCCTTTTAAGAGTTTTGTGGTTTCAGGTATCATATTTAGGTCCTAAATTCATTTTGAGTGTATTTCTATGTATGGTGTAATAAAGTGGTCCAGTTTCATTCTTTTGCATGTAGCTGCCCAGTTTTCCCAGGACCATTTATTTATTGTATAGATAGTCTTTTCCCTATTGTATATCCTTCCCTTCCTTTATCATAGATTAACTGACTATATAATCATGAGTTTATTCCTAGGCTCTCTTATTGTGTTCCATTAATCTGTGTATCTGTTTTTGTGCCAGTACCACACTGTTTTGATTACTACAGGCTTGTAGTATACCTTAAAATCTGGGATTGTGATACATCCAGCTTTGTTCTTCTTTCTCGAGATTGCTGTTGCTATTTAGAGTCTTTAGTGGTCTCATAAAAATCTTAAGATTATTTATTCGACTTCTGTGACAAATGCTATTGTTATTACATTGAATCTGTAGATTGCTTTGGGTAGTATGGACATTTTAACAATATTAATTGCTGCAATCCATGAACATGGCATATCTTTCCATTTGTTTGTGTCACCTCAATTTCTTTCATCAGTGTCTTATAGTTTTTAGAGTACAAGTCTTTCACCTCCTTGTTTAAATTTATTCCTAGGCATTTTGTTCTTTTGGGTGAAACTGTAAATGGAATATTTTTCTTAATTTCTTTTACTGCTGCTTCATTAATATACAACTCCTATATATTAAGGTTGTTTCCTATAATGTTAGTAAATTCATTTATTACTTCTAATAGTTTTTGGTGGAGTCTTTATTTGTATATGTAGTATTGTGTCATCTGCAAATAAGTGACAGTTTTACCTCTTCCTTACTAACTTGGATGCCTTTAGTATCTTTTTCTTATCCAATTGCTTGCAGCTAGGACTAGTGAGGAAGACACACAATGAGCAAGACAGATAAGTGAATTACATAATACATTAAATAGTTCTAAGTTCAAAGAGAAAAAAATGAGGAAAGAGTGATATAAAAAATAAGACCAAGAGTTAAAATTTTACCAAGCCTGATCAGAAGCTAACTTTTAATATGAAACTAACTTTTGAATCAAGATCTGATGGAATTGAAGGGCTTAGTTCTCAAAATAATACATAATTAAATACTTGTTTAGTATTGTTACATATTATGTATTTTTACCACTTTGCATTAATTTACCAAATTGAGCATCGTAATTCATTTTACAATACTAATATTACTGGAGTTTGATAAAGTGTTGCAATTTTTAAAGAATACACAAAGCCAACACAACAAAAATGTATCTTAACCTGCTGCTGATAAGGTGGTTAAATACATATATAACAAGCTTTTGAGCTGAACATCTAATACCTGCACGCTTTAATTTTATATCTTATACCCATAAAATAACTTGCACTACTGCTGCTACATCTCTATTAAAACCCGTGCTGTTACCATTCTCTCTGACTACCACCCAGTCATCCAAATTTTCACTTTGAGCACTTGTTATGTCTCAGGCATGTGTGAGAAACTTTACATTCATTATTTTATTTAATATTGATTAAAAATCTTTGAAACTGGCAGTGTTATCTGTTATAGAATAGGATATTTAAGATCCAGATATGTTAAACAACTTGCCCAAAATAAAAAATATATATATAGGCTATTACTGATATAGTATATAAGAAATAATACAAAATGACCTTAAGTATAGTGAGTGAGACAATATTAAAAGTTTTATTAGGGGCACCTGGGTGGCTCAGTCAGTTAAATGTCCAACTCTTGGTTTTGGTTCAGGTCACAATCTCATGGTTTGTCAGATTGAACCCTGAGTCAGGCTCTGTGCTGACAGCATGGTGCCTGCTTGGGACTCTCTTTCCCTCTCTCTCCCCTTTCCCCACTCACATTCTCTCTCACTCACTCTCTCAAAATAAATAAAAATTAGTTTAAAAAGTTACCTTAATAAATGTTTTTTAATTAGTTGTCATATTTCTTCTATGACTAGGACATATTTCCATGTGTTTTCTTGTTTGTTTTGTTTTGTTTTCCCTTCCAGGGGTAGTGGGAAATAAATACCTAAGGGAAGTGATTCTCAAGCTTTTTGATATGGCACTTATTCTTAAATGTATTGAGGATTCCAAAGACCTTTTGTTTATATGAGTTGTAAGTATTGATATTTACCACATTAGGTTTTTTTTTTTTTAATGTTTTTTTTTTTATTTATTTCTAGGAGAGAGAGAGCGCAAGCAGGGAAGGGTCAGAGAGAGAGAGGGAGACACAGAATCTGAAGCAGGCTCCAGGCTCTGAGCTGGCAGTCAGCACAGAACCCGACGCGGGGCTCGAACCCACGAACCCCGAGATCATGACCTAAGCGAAAGTCGGACGCTTAACCGACTAAGCCACCCAGGCACCCCTATTTACCACATTAGGAATTAAAATGGAGGCACTTTAAAAATATTTACATGGAAATTCATTTAAAAATAGCCCTATGACTTATTATATACTAACAAAACCAAATTATTTTAGTGCAGAATGTCTGCATTTTCCAAAATAATAACCTTGAAAATGGTGACATTATTTTACATTTTTGGAAATTTCTTTCATGTCAGTTTTCTGGATTCTCTAGATTCTCATATCTGCTTCTGCATTCTCTGTGTTTCAATTTCCTACACCATGCAGCCTCTGGATAATTACCTGTACACTCATGAAAGAATGAATGGAAAAGATATCTTAGTATTATTAGGAAAGTAGTTTTGACCTCACAGGCCCCCTGAAGTGAGTACCGCACTGTAAGAATTGCTGTCCTAAGAAAACCACGTGAGATGATGAGGAAAAAAAGAAGGAAGAGACTATACTGAATATAAACATGGAATCAAAGGGAAATTTTTTGCTGTTTAGGGGGAAAGGGCTAGTAGTGTCAAGAAAATCTAGTGAGTCAGTCATTAGAGGGAATCTATTACTAGTCCCTTATACCACCTAAGATATGTCACATAAATACTCCAGAGATGTTTAATTTAAAATAATAGATTTAACCTGTAGCCTCAAGTTCCCTCTGTAATGTGAAGATTCCATCATTTTGCAAAATCATGATATTCTTGGGATTTCTTCCCACTGCTATCCTGAAGGCTTTGCACAGCAATTGAAGGATATGATACATAGGAACAGGAATGTTTGGGAGCCTGCTTGCTCTCATGTGCAATATTGGTCTTATCTGAGAAGGCCTTTAACATGGCCATTGCCCCTTGAGGAGCAGATATCTTTAAGATGGGAGAAGATGGATAAAGGAATTTGGGATTGGCCATTGGTTCCCAGAATGGTAGCATTTAAAGCCTTTGACAACGAGGAATGATTGTTAAGCCTTTTAACCTGAATAAATGCTTACCAAGTTTTTCTACTATATTGTTAACAATTTTCCTTTTGATAAATATTACTTTATTTACCTTGAAACTATAGATACCCTTTTTCTCGTCCCATTTTTGTTTACTGGTTTTGGTCCATTAGTTGATCTTGTTTGCAACAATTATCACTGTGCTGTACTCATAATGACAATTTTGGACATCCTGCATTCCTTTTTTTATTATTAATTGGAATTCTTAAATAAGGAAGTGCAGTTTCTTCTCTCATTTATTTTTTTTCAATTATGTACCTATATCCATATGGACTCAGAAATGTTTATTCATTGTATGGGCTGTAATCCAATGCTCTCATTATTTATTTTGTCACCCAAATTGTCCCAGCTTTAAAAACATTCCACTCCTTCAGCGCCTTCAGGTTGGCTTCTGTGTCCTTTTGACATACTCTCATTTTTCTGCCAGTGCTTCTTTAACTCCTGGAAGTTATATTTGCAAAGAAAAACACCTAAACTACTATGTTAACTCAAGTGACACTTTGACCACAAATAAGAAAGTAACTTTTTAAGAGGAAATCCATCCAATGCAGAGTTTGCAAATGCTTAACAGTCTTTCCATTTTAACAGATTGTGTTAAGCAACAGTGTCATCTACAAAAAGTCACATATGCACATTTAACAGATAAAAGATTCTAATCTATTCAGAATTATCCAGTGAAGGTCCTTCCAATGAAGTTTAACCTGGTTTTTAAACCTCTTAAAAACATAAAAATGATGTATGTTTTATTTGCTTTGTAAGAGAAGCTTCTTGACATTATTATAGAAGTTTTCCAAACAGATTTTTACATAAAAATTTGCACAGTGGGTAAAAAGAAAAATAATTAACCTAAATTATTAAGTAGTATGGCTGAAATATTATTTTCATTTAGATCCATGTCTCCTTATGGACTATCATTTTCAGTTATGACAGATAGTAAACCACATAAAGAAATTAAGTTAACAGAACCAGACATTGGAGCCATTGTATCACAGAGCATCCAATCAGTATTTTCAAATTGCAACATAAATTTAATCAAATTTCTCTCACTACAATTATTGAATAGTTTTATACCATTAGACAATATAACAAATTTTTAAATTTCATTTATATCTTAAACTCACATTTTTCACATTTCATAATGTTAATAATATAATGAAGTCATACTTGTAAGATTTCTAAATAAATATGCATACAGTAAAGTATAGTCACTTTTTAATGATGGGATAATCAACAATTTGAGAAGAGTGATCCAAAGTTATTTACTCTAACCGGAAAACTACAGTTTTGTACATAAAATGATATAGACTTTTGTTCTGTCTTGTCTGTAATAAAGCCTGCTATTTGTAGGAACCACAACCCAAAAGGAAAACTTTTAATTCAGCCCTTACTTGATCCCTGTGCACTGCCAGGTTGTTTTCTGAGAATTGAGTGTCTATGAACAGATGGAGCAGGAGGAAGAGGGGGCACCAATCCTCCACCTGGTTCACGAATGAATAGCTGCTCCATTTTCTAGAGCTGCAGAACACAGGCATCTGAGTCTGCAAATGGAAATTGCAATTTACAGTATTATTTCAGGATGGTGAGAGTTTCAAGAGATTTCTGGGCAGCTTTTGAGATAAAGCACAGATTTGTTTTGTTTTCTCTTTTTAAAACCAGGTACCTTTATTAGAGCATCATTCCAATTTCTCAAACTATGTTTATTATCAGTTTTATAGTTTAATGTTGTGAGCTTCTGTATTTTTGTTGTGGTTATTGTTATGTCTTTTATAGAATTTTAATAATAAAATGAGAGAATGAGCTATTGTAGGAAGATAATAGAATATAACACTGGGAATGTATATTAGTGTTTTATTGCTTTCTGTAAAAATTTCAGTACATTTCTGCAAAAATAATTGTTCAAAGACACTTTCTTAAGAAAGCTTTCCAATCTGAGATAATCCTAACTGCATTAAACTAACTGAAAAGGTATCCCAAACTGATTCATCTCAGTTAAAATTCAGAGTATAAATGACAAATTTTCTGGCATAGATTTTTTTTTTTAATTTTAGAAGACACCAGCTGTAGGGAAAATATTCACAGCAGAAATACTAACATTTTGCATAACATAATTCACCTTTAAAAAACACTCTTCTACCTGCTTTAAGAATTAATAAAGATGAAATATTTATATTTCAATGAACATTTCTCCCTTCATCCCCTTTCATCTTTAATTTGGTCCTGCAGGGTGAAAAATGCTTTGAGCTATGTTATAGATCTCTGAACTTCATAGAAGACTGATATCACATCATTCTAATGGGAAATCCACCCCAAATATCAAAAAAAAAAAAAAAAAAACACATAGTAATATATGCTAAGAGAAAACTCCAAATATCCAAATTACTTCAAGTTGGACTAAAGAGTAATTCAATTAAAAATTTTGTAGACAACTGTTAACAGAATGCCCTGGACTATTTAATCATCATTTGCAGGTCCATCCTTTAGCAAAATAAGAAGTTAGAAGTTTTGTCTTAGGTAGCTTCCAGTTTCCTCCTTTAGTGTCTTTGTTTGTTTGTTTGTTTTATTCTAGATGTCCGATCCTCTTCAGACCCCCTTCCAATATAACTTTTTCCCAAGGAGGAAACAATTAGAATAATAATTAGAATTAGAATAAATACTTAGAACATGATTAGAACTACTTTATCTTAAGGTATTTAAATAGAACTGATTAGAATTTCACTGCATACCTACAAAAACCCTGCTTTGGACATTTTACTATCAACTTTTAATAAGAGATGGAGTTAAAACTTGAAAAGATTAAACAACTTCTTTAAAGTTGCAGTGCAAAAAATTCCTAGATCCAGATATACAACCTTAAAACATCTTTCCCATATTCTAGAATAAGTTGTCACATCATTTGCCCTCAAAAATGTCTTAGGAGAATATTTCAGAGTCACAGGCTCTGTTTGATTTGCCCTCAAATCATGCACGTAGCAACTGACCAAATGCAAACACTCTAGAATCTAACTACTCAGGTTTAAACCCCAGACCTGACATTTGCTAACTATGTGCATTCAGCAAATTGTACTCAGATTCTCTGCATCTCAGTATATTGAGCAAGGAAGTATCCACAAAGCATAATATCCATTCAAGGATTTACTAAGAGAATTACAAAGTAATTTATGTAAAATGTTTAGCACAATACCTGTCACATAAAAATCACCTAAAAATATTTAGGTTAAATACTTTATGAGACTGTAAGCTCCAGTAGAGCTAAAGAAAAGTTTTTTAATTTCTGTATCTCCATGACTTCACCCAGCTCAGTCACTGGCACAAAGTAAGAAACTTAGCCATCTATTTATAGAATAAATGAATTAATGAATTAATGAATCTATGAGTGAATGAGTGCAGTGTCTTATTCAAATGAACTTCTTGTTGAAAACAGTAATAAAATTACTTGAGATTTTGATTGATCCATTGTCATGAATCTGTTCCTGATGCTTGAAACATATGGTTATTCAGTAAATAGAACATATAATGCTGAAGCCTATGTTTTTCATGAAGAGTCAGCAGGTTTTCAGTATGGACATTTCATTGCTAAACACTGTTACTTTCTCTTTCACCAGTTAAAGACATATGTCAAGAAAAAATGTAAGATGTTAAAAACTACTGAATTTTACCCATAACAACTGGATGTAATAAAACTGGATATGTCTATAGTCTATGAACCATTTTTACGATGCTGGTTAATGGTGCTTTTATAAGACCGGTACTTTAATTTCACCTGAGTGTCAGTATCTACAGGCATAGTGTCCTGACAAATCAAATAATAATGTTAAGTGGTATGAAAAATTATGTATTTCAGAAACTGCCTGTGTTTAATTTTTGCCTTGATTAGTCAAAATTTATTTCAAATAAACTGGATGCATACCAGCCTATCATTAAGAATAAACATATTTTCTCCAAGCTTATGATATGACATGCAAGAATGACATCATGGGGCAATTGGCTAATAAGGATTTCCAAATAGTGACTCAATAATAATATCCACATTTGACAACATTACCTTCAAAGTTATTGACTTAAATATTTGATTGCAGTTCTATAAAACAGTTTATGTCATAAACTTACTTAGATGAACACTTTCTAAGAAATACATATGCTCACCTTTAGCAGGAAATTGCATGGTTTGGGAATCCTGAGCAGTGGAAAATATCTGCTATGAAAAACTCTAGACTGCGGATAGTTTGGGCAAATCCTATGACATAGACTATTGGGATTTCAATCATCCATAATTATTTCTGAAGGCTATTTCGTTCGCAAATGCTCTTTGCATCCGTTTCTATTATAAATCAAATAGTCGGTCATTTACAACTGGTTAGACTCCTGAGTTTGTATGGTAATATGCCGGCCTTTCTTCCCTTTCTATTTGCCACTAAATTTTATAAAGCTACTCCTTGTCAGAAAACTTGCAACCTGTACTCCCGATTCTTGCCAAAGCACATAATCTGAAATATCAGCTAACCACCTTTTGTGAAAGTCTCAGGAGAGACAGAAAATGTCAAAAAGAATTGCTTAAAATATGGGAGGTGCATTAATTTATCTATATATTTTAAATTTTACCTTTAGGGAATGTCAAACTGAGGATGGTGAAAACCTGCATTAAAATATTTGGCATGTTGTTATAAAACTGCTTTTTTAACTTATGTTCAACAGTGAGTAGTATTGTAAGGAAAAGGAGTAATTTTGTCATGGTTCATCATACTGTAACATATCATGTCTCTGAACCAAAAAATTAATTAAAATAAATAATTAGGTTTATTATATTTCCTATGTATGTATAATATAAACATGCCTGTATATAAAATAATTTTCATATGTCTATTTATTGATACATATTTCCCCTGAACCAGTGTTATGTTTTTGCCTAATGAACTATTATATCTTTTACTGTATCACATATTTTTTTTAATGTTTTTTTTTTAATATTTTTATTTTATTTCTAGGAGAGAGAGAGAGAGACAGAGTGAGTAGGGGAGGGTCAGAGAGAGAGGGAGTCACAGACTGAAACAGGCTCCAGGCTCTTAGCTGGCAGTCAGCACAGAGCCCGACGCGGGGCTCGAACCCACGAACTGCGAGATCATGACCTAAGCGAAAGTGGGACGCTTAACCGACTAAGCCACCCAGGCGCCCCCGTATCACATATTTTTTGTCTGTTTCTTTGTTTTTGGTTTCTGGAAGCTCAGAACCAAATTTGTAGCCCATGTCATCAAAAGCAAAAAACTTTTGCAAATTTTTGTTTAGTAGGTTTACCCCACCTACATCTTGTTTTTCTACATCTGTTTTGACTTTCCTTACTTTCTCAAGTATTTAAATAAATTTTCATCTATTTATTATATATTTATATTTTGATAAAAATTATATATATATATGTAAAGCATACACAAGCACATATCAGGTTGCAGGAGGCTTTGCCATAACTGTGTTGCCCATGGTCTCACCATGGTCACAACAAAGTCCTCTTAGATTATCTAATACATATATTCTCAGTTTTAAGGTTACTTGATCTTGTAATAATATTTAGTTCATACCTTATCACTAGCGTTTGTAAAAGGCACTTCCTTGGGCTTTCATGGACCACGCTGTTCAGGATTTTTACATTTTCCACTCTTTTCCTCATATCTTTTAGACTTTCACACAATTTTGTGTGTAAGCTCTTCATTTTCTTGCTTTTTTGTAATTTATTTATTTTTTATAGTTTATTCTCAAGTTGGTTTCCATATAACAACAAGTGCTCATCCCAACAAGTGCCCTGCTCCATGCCCATCACTCACTTTACCCTTTCCCCCACCCCCATCAGCCCTCAGTTTGTTCTTGCTACTTAAGAATCTCCTATGGTTTGTCTCGAGACCTTCCGTCTCCTCAACTATTTGTTCCTCTTCCCCACCCCCATGGGCCTCTGTTAAATTTCTCCTGTTCTACATATGAGTGAAAACATATGGTATCTGCCCTTCTCTGCTAGACTTATTTCACTTAGCATAACACCCTTGAATTCGATTCACATTGCTACAAATGGCCAGATTTCATTCTTTCTCATGGCCATGTAGTATTCCATTGTATAGGTAAACCACATCTTCTTGATCCATTCATCAGTTGATGGACATTTAGGCTGTTTCCATGATTTGGCTATTGTTGACAGTGCTCCTGTGAACATTGGGGTACATGTGCCCCTGTGCATCAGCACTCCTGTGCTGATGAATACCCACTTATCCTTTGGGTAAATTCCTAGCAGTGCTCTTGCTGGGTCATAGAGGAGTTCTATAGTTAATTTTTTGAGGAACCTCCACACTGTTTTCCAGAGGGGCTGCACCAGTTTATATTCCCACCAACAGTGCAGGAGGGTGCCTGTTTCTCCACATCCTCGCCAGCATCTGTAGTCTCCTGATTTGTTCGTTTTAGCCACTCTGGCGTGAGGTGGTATCTCAGTGTGGTTTTGATTTGTATTTCCCTGATGATGAGTGATGTTGAGCATTGTTTCATGTGTCTGATGGCCATTTGAATGTCCTCTTTGGAGAGTGTCTGTTCATGTCTTCTGCTCATTTCTTCACTGGATTGGTTTTTTTGTTTTGTTTTTGTTTTTGCTTTTTTCAGGTGTGGGGTTAGTTCCTTATAGATTTTGGATACTAGTGCTTTATCTGATACGTCATTTGCAACTATCTTTCCCCATTCCATCGGTTGCCTATTAGTTTTATTGATTGTTTCCTTTGCCATGCAGAAGCTTTTTGTCTTGATGCTGGAGTCCAGCTCCAGCCGGTCCAGGGGTCCTGGAAGGATGGATGGTGTCAGTGAGAGAGAGTGAGAGCCCCAAGATTCTTTCTGACCACCAGACAGGCATCTCTGTCCTGTCGGTGTCTTTATTTATAGGTCAAACAATAACATGGCATCAGAAAATGGAATTTTTACAATGAATAGTTCTCTGTGGTAAGATGCCTTGGAAAGTGTACAGAAACAGAGTTTTACAGAGTTTACAAGTATTCTTGAATAACAACCCCAATTATAGTGAGGCTGAGTAACTAAGAAAATAACAGGGTGTTCTTAGTGAAAAACAGGATAACATACACATTTTAATAACGCTAAGACTAAGTCATAGGTTAAGTTGTAGATACTCTTATCCATCCTCCAGTGTAAGGGAAGGTGTTTGTGGAATGTAGGCCTTAGGGAAGGGACTGCTATATATCACCAGTTAGCAAAGTATCTGTAGTGACTTATGTTCTACCCTTATCTGTTCCTTCTCTCTAAGGCTTTTTGTCTCCAGGCAAGACTTAATTGTCCAGTTATATTCCTTATGACACTAGAGAGCCAAACATACCTTTAAAAAGTTTAACTCATTTCCAATACATAGGAAAGCCCCTTCGAGTATATTTACCTTTGTGTCTAGTTTTTTCTCTATGATTTCTTGAATAGCTAGGGCATGAGAAACATTTTTGGTTAGTTGATTTACATGTTGAGCTGTATGAACCTCTTGGACTAACACAACGGTAAAAACAGAATTGTACACGTAAAGGTCAATATGTTGTGAGTAAGGGCCATTAGCCTGTTTATAGCTCAAGGGTAAGTGTCAAGGAAAACAGGACCTGCCAGAGACACAATGTCTGTTTCATAATCATAAAAGAAGTTCCCACAGTAAGTTCCTTCACAAGGTGCAGTCATCATACCAGGGCCAGAATAAGGGGGCAAGTCACTCCCAATACTAATCAACAAGGCACCTTGAGGGTTGGTGCTCAAGCAGAAGTAAGAAAGCGGTCTACTTTCATTCTTCTGCACATTGCTGTCTAGTTTTCCCAGCACCATCTGTTAAAGAGGCTGTCTTTTTTTTCCATTGGATACTCTTTGCTGCTTTGTCAAAGATTAATTAGACATACATTTGTGGGTCCAACTCTGGGTCCTCTATTTTCTCCCATTGGTCTATGTATCTGCTTTTGTGCCAATATCATACTGTCTTGACGATGACAGTTTTGTAGTAGAGGCTAAAGTCTCTTTTTGGACGTACTGATTTTATGATGGTGTGCCTCCCGTTTTGGTTTTCTTCTTCAATATTACTTTGGCTATTCGGGGTCTTTTGTGGTTCCATACAAATTTGAGGATTGATTGTTCTAGTTTTGAGAAGAATGCTGGTGCAATTTGGATTGGAATTGCATTGAATGTGTAGATTGCCTTGGGTAGTATTGACATTTTAACAATATTTATTCTTCCAATCCATGAGCATGGAATGTTTTTCCATTTCTTCATGTCTTCTTCAATTTTCTTCATATGTTTTCTATAGTTTTCATCATACAGATCTTTTACGTCTTTGGTTAGGTTTATTCCTAGATATTTTATGTTTTTTTGTGCAATTGTGAATGGGCTCAGTTTCTTGATTTCTCTTTCTGTTGCTTCATTAGTGGCGTATAAAAATGTAACCAATTTCTGTATGTTGGTTTTGTACCCTGCGACTTTGCTGAATTATTGGATCAGTTCTAGTAGGCTTCTGGTGGAGTCTGTTAGGTTTTCCATGTAGAGTTTCATGTCATCTGCAAAAAGTGAAAGCTTGGCTTCATCTTTGCCAATTCTGATTCCTTTTATTTCCTTTTGTTGTCTGATTGCTGATATTAGGACTTCCGGAACTATGATAAACAGCAGTGATGTGAGTGGACATCCCTGTTGTGTTCCTGATATCAGGGGGAAAGCTCTCAGTTTTTACCCATTTAGAATGATATTAAGGTCTTCATTTTCTTATCTCTCAACTGTTGATGTCCCTTTCTTTCTTCTTTTGCCATTTGAAATATCCAAATGGAACAATTGTATCTATTTGTATAGTTTTGATTATCACCTGCTGATTATTAAAAAATCAAAATATCTAGACTTGGCATCTCCTATCTATTTCATACACAGTTGATTGTTGCCACAAAAATCTTAAAATCAGTATGGCCAAAATCCATCGTGGTCTTTTCTCTCCAAATCTGTTTCCCCAATAAAAGCCCCTAAGCCTAGAACTATAAAATCACTCTTGAATCAACACTCACTTCACAACCCATATTCAACCAAGTTCTGACACCTCCAAAACCTAAATATTTCCCAAATTTACCTTCCTCCTTTCCTTTCAAATGCTGCAGTTCAGGCCAATACCATCTCATTCTAGCATTATAATAACATCCCCTAACCAGTCTCCTGGTCTTCACTGAAGCCTCTTCTCAATCCATTCTGCAGTCTGCAGATGGAAGTGATTCCCCTGTGCAGTATGTTTTTTGTGACAGATGGGAACATGAAAGGGCCAAGAAGTGGATAGAAGCCACTGAGAGAGTGCACTGAGAGGTGTAGAGTAAAAGTAGGCCATACTGAAGAGTTTGGACCCAATCAAAACATGCAGGGTTTTATAGCCATGTGAGGCCCTTAAGCCTTTTATTCTAAGAGAAGTAGGATAGTGCTGAAAGATTTCGAAGTAAACAATGTGATTATTTTTAAAATAAAGTACTGTACTAACAGCAGAATCCACTTTATAGCAGTGGTCTACAAAGTAAGGTATGCAAGCTGATATATTCTGATATATTAGAAGAAAAGAAAAATATTAGAGCTACTATTTAGGTGGTCTCATTATTTTAAATGTCTATTTTTATACATTTTAAATAATAATAAAAAGGTATATATTGAGACATTGCTCAGAACAAAATTTCCTGTAAGGATTAATGATCCTAATGTGTAAATATTTTTGTAGTGGGAGGGAAACTATTTAGGCAGCTATTTTTTTGGAATAAAAGAAGAGTATCTCATATGATATAGGTAATGGCTAAGATACAATCAAATGGATTCATAAAAGAGATACTTCCTCATTATCATCTAAATTAAAATGAATTGCAATAACACAAAAACATTTTCTAGTAATAATAAACATTAGGTTGGCAGCCAAAGTTTAGGAGTGTTAAGCTTTAATAATTTTGTGCCTTTTAGATCATGCTTATTATACTGCTTTAGGAGTCTTTTCTGACTAAAAGGAGTCAGAAAAGACTAAGGAAATAGAAAATAAAAAGTGAAAAGCTTATAAAGTTATTAGCAACCTCTTAAATAAATGAGTAAAGTCACCCGATTCCTAAAGCTTGCAACAATAAAGAACAAATATGGCAAAGTGCCAGTTTGCTCAAGCTGTAGGTAATGACTTAAAATTTGACAGCAGTAAACAGCCTTATTCCCTCCACAGTCCAGTTTTGAATTCATTTTTGTCTATGATTGTCTTGAATGTCTACTAGTCATATGTGATTACAAATGTTCTAATATGCCAAATTGCATAAGAACTTGAAAATATTCAGGACGTTACCCCGTTCTTTAGAATTCCTATAAAATTATCTTTCATTTGATACAACAAAGGTATGTTTCTAAAAATTACAAGAGATAAAGTGCTTTGTTTTGGTTTGTGAAATATAATAACAATTTTGACTTCAGCCCAAACTCCTTTAAATCATCATGTTGATTTATGATGTGTTATGTTTTTAATAGGTACATAGTATACTATTAGAACCCAGAATGGAAGAGATTAGAGCTTTATACAAAAAACATAACTTAGTGTTTTGTAACATTATGCTGTGTCATGGGCAAAAATAATTCTATAAATATGTATAAATTCTTTATTCCTTAGAGTGTGCATTGGAAAAAGATAACCCACAGGGTACAAAAATTACATGTTGTCATGAAAAAATTTTATATCCATAACCTTAAGTTGGCCAGTATCTTAATTTTACTTTAAAACTTTATATATTAGCTTCTTTAATTCACTAATCTGCTAAGTAAAAGAAGCAAGACAAAGTATTACATTTTACGTAATTATTTCTTGAAGTATATCTAAAATATCATCTGTAGATCTTTCCCCTTGTTTATTATTTTGATGAACTGAAAACTTCCTTTTACGTAATTTAAAGATTGAAATTGTATTTCATATCATTTTGTAGCCATTCTTTTCACTGTAATGCAACACACAGAAAAATCAAGTTTAAGATATAATTCTTCTGGATTATTTTCAAAACCATACTTAAAGTTCATAATAATATGTTTTCAGAATGTGTCAATTAATATTTGAAGAGTTCCTAAGAATAACATCTTTATAATTCTTATAGAAGTACAAAATCCAAGTATTAGGAAATTTTCAAACTTCAGCTCTCTTTATGAAAATCAATATGAACACAGAGATAAGTCACATTTCAGTAACAGGCTAGAGGCTTGTCAGTGAACCTTTTCAAAGTATTCACATTATTTTCTCATGGCAAAGGGATCTCAAAATAAGCATGATATGGTCTATGAATACCATCAAACCACCTTGCTGTCTTACATTCAGCAATAGATGGTAGATTTGATTTTTATGACAAGATGAATATATTCTAAATACAGCTGTTACAAAAGTAGCTGACATTATGAATATGAAATGGGAAGAAGGGCATTTCTGTTGGAGCTGATTTTAGGGAACTAGACAGGCATCAGTTATTATTCATAATAGTCAGGGATTATCTGAAAATCTAATATAGATTGTGTTACCACTACCAGGGACCTTTTATTAGCCGTGGCTTCCTAGGAATGCTAGATTAAGTCAAGGAAGATGAAAAATAATTTGCTTACAGAATGTTGGAAGCTTTCTTGAGATCATGATGCCTGCCAACAGTATTTGAGTAGGTAATACAATGCCTCAAGCTCCACTAAGCGTGTAAAATTTGAAAATAATAAACATATAACATCCATTTGTTCACAACATATCATTCTCCAGATCCCCTTCGTTTATCACTCATCATCCTTGAACATAAGCCTATAGCAATCAAAGAGCATACTTTTAGAAGAGTGTTAAGAAAGAGCTTGTTAAAAAAAAAAAAAGAAAGAGCTTGTTATTGCCACAAATTCCAGATCAAAGATACTTGCCCACAAATGGTTTTGGTCATAAAGACATTCACCCAGTATACTCAACTGATTAAGAAACTTAAATGCATTTGCAATTTCCTTTTGCTGTATAGCATAACATAATCTTGGGAGTAAACTACATTTTATTAACAAGTCTCTTTCACATTTGATGGGTGAGGATTACATAAGATTTGTACACCAGGGAGCAAAAATCTGTGGGTCATATGTAGGATTCTTCCATAGAGAATTTTGCAATTCTATAATCGCATTTCTTTCTTCCCATCACTTTTGCTATTTTCTCATATGTTGGACTTTTTTTTCAACTGAAATAAACTTCCTACACAGAGTATTTTTGTTTATATATGCCCAAATGCAGAGCATTTCTATGTGATAATAAACTCTCAAAATAATCATATTTCCTAAACTCAGTAACGATGATATTGGGTAGCTCATTCCCTGGGATTATCTATGGATTACTCAGAACCCCAAATACCTCATTTTGAGAATGACGATGGACAACTATCTTGTATTAGTTGTTTCCTGGCACTACTATAAGTACCAGAAGCTAGAAGCTTTAAATAACAGAAATCTATTGCCTATAGTTCTGGAAGGCTAAGAGTCCAAAATCAAAATGTCAACAAGGTTATTTCCTTCTCAGGGCTGTGAGAGAGTAAAACTATTCCATGCCTCTCTCTCGTTTACCTTCTGGTAGCCTCAGGTATTTTCTCGCTTATAGATAGTATTCTCCCTATGCATTGATGTCATCTCCCCTCTCTATGTGCCTCTGTGTTCAAAATTGCCCTTTTTATAAGGAAACAAGTCATAATGGATTAAGGCCCAGTCTAATGATCTCATTTAACTTAATTAATTCTGTACAGACCCTATCTTTAAATAAGGCCACACTCTGAGGTACAAGGGGTTAGGACTCCAACGTATCTCTTTTGAGGAGAAACACTAAGCCCGTAACATACCCCTTCCTGGTATTGTGAGAGAGTTTCCTACTTATGTGAAAAGAAATCAAATAGGGAAATCCATAAAGTACAAAAATCAATATATAAAACTTGTATTAATATACTACCCATAGTTCTTTTCTTTGATGCTGTAGTGTACAGAATCATTATCATCTATAGGTAAAACAGAAAAATAAAATACAACCACGTGAACATTTAAAATGCCCTAAGTGGTTTAATAGCTTCATATTAACTTTGAATAATTACAGTATACTAAGGAAAATTATCATTATCATGTTAAATGTTTCCATTATAATAACTACTATCAGACCAGTTTTAACACATACACAAGCAAGTATATTTGACTCGCAAATACTAACACTTAAAAATTTAAACCATTTTCCCAAGTAAACTGTTTATTTATACAAGAAAGACACTAGTTTCTCAAACAAATGGACTATGTAAGTACTGATTCACAAATATTAGGGGATGCCTAGCATCATTCCTGCTTCCCAGGAAATAATAATCTTTACCTAATAAGCTCTGACCCCTACTTACAAAGGGAAAAAAAATTTAGTCACTTGGTTGAAGTTGAAAACTTTTAAAGAATTCAATCTAATTTATTTCCACCTTTGAGTCCTATCCCTGGAGTGTTTTCAGCTCCCAGGCTTCATACTGCTAAAACGTCCTGTTGTTACTTCTACCCTGGAGAGAAGATTCTTTTCAAACGATTTCGAACTAGCCTTCTTAGCTAATATAGTAAAAAAGAAAATGACAATTATTAAAATGATTTCATCATTTTACCCTCAGAAATGTAACATGTATTCATCTCATTCCATTCTGACTAGATGGCATCACTCAGAGACAACTTAGAGTTGAAGCTGAGTTTTTTAGCCTAGCTGATTTCCACACTCCCATATATTTCAATGAAGGAAGATGTTCTATATTCACAGGATATGAACTATAGTTGATAAGGAGAAGGAAGGGAGGGAGGGAGGAGATGAGCGAAATATGAATCCCAGCTTTACCAGCAAAGAGGATCAGGGTGTGGTACTTCTTTCTTAGCTCTTCTTCCCTAAGCTTGCCTCCTAAGTCCCATTTTCTCAATAGAATCTCTATTATCAACTAAAAGTTATTTAAACAAAAATCTGCTCTTTTTCCATTATCCAAGAAGTTGCAGATACATGCATTCTTGTCAGGTGAATTTGTCATTTAGACAATTGATACCCCTTAGATTCTGGGAGATTTGATTGTCTAACTCAAATGAAAACAGAATATGCATCAGGTGTGTCTATCCTACTTAATGCCCTATATTTATTATGGACATTTTCTTCCAACTCATCCCAGAAATATTAAAGGGCTCTCAATCCAGGGCCAGACAAAATCTTTAATAAAGGAGGCAGTTGCATCCTTGTGCAGCTCACAAATAGCAAGTCGAATTGTTCCATGCATCATTAATAGATGTCACATGATGTTGCCAGAGCCCTCATTACTTTATTTTTCCTTACTGACAAAATTAAGACAATTTTTAACAGCTTTGCTAATACATGAGTTCTACAAGAACCATGTTAGTCTTCTTAAAGTTTCAGAGTAATACAAAAGAGATAAGGAACACTTTGCTGCCCAAAACCTACATATTTCATAGTGCCAGCTAGTACCATAGAAACAGTATAATTCCTCAGACCTTCCTTAAGAATGAATGTGGACATTTTTTTAAAGATTAAGTAAGCTATTGTTAAATTATATGTTTCAGTTTTAGATATAAGCCAAATTTGCTTGGACTCGCCCAACTCTTGGCACCTTGGCCTCTTGCTCAACAGAGAGACTTGACTCTCATGATTATAGACCTCTTGCTGGATATCCTCTGTTCTTGTAACCCTCTTCAGGAGAAAATTGGGCTCTGACAGCATCCATTGTTCCCACTGTTACAGGAGACACCTTAGTACAAGCATTCAGATGCTAGCCATCTGGAATGGGTTGGTCTAGCTTCTTTCTTCACTGACAGTCTCATATGAAAGATTACACTGAGTCATAAGATCTAGTTTCTTTAGGGGCACCTGGATGGCTCCATCAGTTGGGCGACCTACTTCAGCTCAGGTCATGATCTCATGGTTTGAGTTCGAGCCCCACATCGGGCTCTGTGCTGACAGCTCAGAGCCTGCTAAAGACTCTGTGTCTCCTCTTTCTGACCTTCCCCTGCTCATGCTCTGTCTCTCTGTGTCTCAAAAATAAATAAACATTAAAAAATTTCTAAAAAGAACTTGGGGCGCCTGGGTGACTCCGTCAGTTGAGCATCCGCCTTCAGGTCAGGTCACAATCTCACGGTTCGTGGGTTCGAGCCCCTTATTGGGCTCTGTGCTGACAGCTAGCTCAGAACCTGGAGCCTGCTTCGGATTTCCCTATCTCTCTGACCCTCCCCTGTTCACGCTGTCTCTGTCTCTCTCAGAAATAAATTTTTTTAAAAAGTTTAATGATTTTTTAATTTCTGAGAGAGAGAGAGCGTGAATAGGGGAGGGTCAGAGAGAGGAAGATACAGAATTTGAAACAAGCTCGAGGCTGTTTCACAGAGCCTGATGCAGAGCTTGAACCCAAGAACCGTGAGATAATGACCTGAGCCAAAGTTGGATGCTTAATCAACTGAGCCACCTAGGCACCCAAAAAAATGTTTTAAAAGATCTAGTTTCTTGAGCAGATGCATGAGGGAACTTAATAATTCAATGTGCACACTAGTGGAATTGATGTGCCATAAGGCAAAATTTGACCAATGTAGTGGAATTAACGTGCCATAAGGCAAAATTTAACCAATGAGAGACAAGAGATGAAGTTGGTTTCCATATAACACCCAGTGCTCATCCCAACAAGTGCCCTCCTCTGTGCCCATCACCCTCCTTCCCCTCCCCCCATACCCATCAGTCCTCAGTTTTTTCTCAACCTTCAAGAGTCTCTCATGGTTTGCCTCCCTCGCTCTTCCCCCATTTTCCCCATTTCTTCTCCCCACAGTCCTCCGTTAAGTTCCTTCTAATCCTCCTATACGTGCAAACATATAATATCTGTCCTTCTCTGCCTGACTTATTTTGCTCAGCATAAACCCCTCAAGGTCCATCCATGTTGCTACACATGGCCAGATTTCATTCTTTCTCATTGCCATGTAGTATTCCATGGTATAGGTAAACCACATCTTCTTGATCCATTTGTCCATTGATGGACACTGAGGTTCTTTCCATGTTTTGGATATTGTTGAGAGTGCTGCTATGAACATTGGGATCCATGTGCCCCAGTGCATCAGCATTTCTGTATCCCTTGGGTAAATTCCTAGCAGTGCTATTGCTGGGTCATAGGGGAATTCTGTTGTTAATTTTTTGAGGAAACTTCACACTGTTTTCCAGGGGAGCTGCACCAGTTTACATTCCCACCAACAGTGTAGGAGGGTGCCCGTTTTTCCATATTCTCACCAGCATCTAGAGTCCTCAGATTTGCTCATTTTAGCCACTCTGACCAGTGTGAGGTGGTATCTCAGTGTGGTTTTGATTTGTATTTACCTGATGAGAGATGCTGAGCATTGTATCATGTGTCTGTTGGCCATCTGGATGCCCTCTTTGGAGAAGTATCTGTTCGTATCTTCTGCCCATTTCTTCACTGGATTGTTTGTTTTTGGGGTGTGGAGTTTGATGAGTTCCTTATAGATTTTGGATACTAACCCTTTATCTGATATGTCATTTGCTACTATCTTTTCCCATTCCGTCGGTTGCCTATTAGTTTTATGGATTGTTTCCTTGGCTGTGCAGAAGCTTTTAATCTTGATGAGGTCCCAACAGTTCATTTTTGCTCTTGATTTCCTTGCTTTTGAGGATGTATCAAGTAAGAAATTGCTGTGGTGGAGGTCAAGGAGGTGTTTCCTGCTTTCTCCTCTAGGGTTTTGATGGTTTCCTGTCTCACGTTCAGGTCCTTTATCTGTTTTGAGTTTATTTTTGTGAATGGTGTGAGAAAATAATCTAGTTTCATTCTTCTGCATGTTGCTGTCCAGTTCTCCCAGCACCATCTGTTAAAGAGGCTGTCTTTTTTCCATTGGATATTCTTTCTGCTTTGTCAAAGATTAGTTGGCTGTATACTTTTGGGTCCAATTCTGAGTTCTCAATTCTATTCCATTGGTCTATGTGTCTGTTTTTGTGTCAATACCATACTGTCTTGATGACATTTTTGTAGTAGAGGCTAAAGTCTGGGATGGTGATGCCTCCCGTTTTGGTTTTCTTCTTCAATATTACTTTGGCTATTCGGGGTCTTTTGTGGTTCCATACAAATTTGAGGATAGTTTGTTCTAGTATTGAGAAGTATGCTGGTGCAATTTGGATTGGAATTGCATTGAATGTGTAGATTGCTTTGGGTAGTAATGACATCTTAACTATATTTATTTTTCCAATCCATGAGCACGGAATATTTTTACATTTTTTTGTGTGTCTTCTTCAAATTCCTTCATAAGTTTTCTATAGTTTTCATCATACAGATCTCTTGTATCCTTGGTTAGGTTTATTCCTAGGTATTTTATGGGTTTTTGTGCAATTGTGAATGGGATCAGTTTTTTTATCTCTCTTTCTGTTGATTCATGGTTGGTGTATAAAAATGCAACCAATTTCTGTACACTGATTTTGTACCCTGCAACTTTGCTGAATTCTTGGATCAGTTCTAGTAGGCTTCTGGTGGAGTCTGTCGGGTTTTCTATGTAGGGTATCATGTCATTTTCTGCAATTATTTTTGAAAGTATATGCTAAATAAACGGTAGAAATACATGAAATCTTTGCCTAATACAATACTCTTTAGGGTTTTATGCTCCCAACTCTTCATAGATCACCTAATCATAATTTTTATTAAAATCCAGGAAAGTGGCACCAGGATGGCCCAATTTATTAAACATCCAACTCTTGATTTTGGCCAGGTCATGGTCTCATTGTTTAATTTGGGCCCCAGATCAGGCCATAGAGTCTGTTTAAGATTCTCTCTCTCCCTTTCTCTCTCTGTTCCCATCCCTCATTTATACTATCTCTCAAGATAAAGAAATAATAAACAAACAAATAAGTAAGTAAGTAAATAAATAAATAAATAGAAAACAGGAAATATTCTAGAACGGATAGGGTTTGAGGATGGTGGTGGTTCAGAGCTGATGGCCAAGAAAGAATTCTTGAAGACGTCTTTGGTACAAAACGGTGATTTTATTAAAGCACAGGTTCAGGGCCCATGCACAGAAAGAGCTACATTGGGGTTGTGAAAAGTGTTTGGTTATATAGTATGGATTTGGGGGAGGTGAAGGCAAAAGGGAGGACTCCAGAAGGACTTTGATATGCTAAAGATGACTCCGAAGATACCGAAGATACCGAAGATACCGGAGGCCTCAAGCCAAGGTTGTTTTTCCTTTAGTAAGGCATTAACATTAGGACAGTAGGGGCTTCCTGTAGAAATGTTATACTATGAATTTTCCCCAAGTATTTGCTAATCAGCTGCACTTTGTAAGGAAATATCATTTGACCTGCCATTTCCTTCTTGCCTTTATTCCTCATATCACTATGGAGGGGAGGGTGAAGTTGGGGCTCCAGGAAACTGAGTCTACAGGTTTCTGGAGATTAGGCGATTGATAAGATTGCCTTTTACTTGTAACTAACTAAGATATTTATAAACTGACAGAGACTAATGTCCTGCATGACTGTGACCACTTACCAATTAATCATTTGTTTTCTTTCTTTTCCTTTGTTCTTGGGCATCCAGGAATGTCCAAGGAATATTACACATATCCCACCTAGGAGTCGGGGGTGGAGTTTGCTAGCTTGTATTTTCCCCTCAGCTTGCCTTATGCTCCTTCATCAGAACTATATTAAAATGATGATGATGACGATGACAGGAGGATGGCAATTTTAGTTTGTAGTTTAAAAAAAAAATACCTTAGACATTATTTAAAGTGAGGTCACCTCTGTGGGCTTTACTTATAGATTTTGTTGTTGTTTTGTTAGTTGATTTTTAAATGGTTGTGATAGTTTAGAAGTTAGTAATTTGTCCAAACGTTTCCAATGTGCTTGTAACAATAAAAAAGTGTCCTCTTGGATTCAGTTCAAATATTTTCCAAGAACATGCTTTGGCCTTGACTGAAAATATTACCTGTTATACTTGTTGTATGTGTCTACTTGACTGGACCATAGGATGTCCAGATATTTTTTCAAACATTATTCTCTTGGTGTTTCTGTGAATGTGCCTTTGTATGAAATTAACATTTGCGGGGCGCCTGGGTGGCTTAGTCAGTTAAGCGTCCGACTTTCGCTTAGGTCATGATCTCGCGGTTCGTGGGTTCGAGCCCTGCGTCGGGCTCTGTGCTGACTGCCAGCTCAGAGCCTGGAGCCTATTTCAGAGTCTGTGTCTCCCTCTCTCTCTGACCCTCCCCTGATCACGCTGTCTCTCTCTCTCCTAGAAATAAATAAAAATTTAAAAAAAAATTTAAAAAAAAAAACAACATTTGGGACGCTGGGGTGGCTCAGTCAGTTAGGTGGCCGACTTTGGCTCAGGTCATGATCTCATGGTTTACAAGTTCGAGCCCCACATGGGGCTCTATGCTGACAGCTCAGAGCCTGGAGCGTTCTTTAGACTCCATGTCTCTGTCTCCATCTGCCCCTCTCCTGCTCAGGCTCACTCTCTCTCTCAAAAATAAATTTTAAAAAATATTTTTAAAATATTAAAGTTTTTAAAAAAGAAATTGACATTTAAATCAGTGAACTGAGTAAGGCAGATTACCTTCCCTAACATATGTGCTCCTCATTGCGTCAGTTGAAGTCTTGAATAGAACAAAAAGACTGACCCTCCCCTGAGTGAACGAGAATACCTGCCACACTGCCTTCAAACTGGGGCATTGGTTTTCTTCCTACCTTCTGACTCTAAGACGCTGGCTTTTCTTGGGCCCTGAACCTGTGGCTTTCAGACTGAAAAAATACAACCAGCTTTCCTGAGATACCAGTTTACTGACTTAGCTGCAGATGTAGGGACTTGTCAGCCTCCGTTATCACATGAGGCAATTCTTCATAATAAAATGATCACTTTAAAGAGTTAAAAAACAAAACTAAACCCCGCAAATTTGAAGATCTGATAATTGACTTGATGAAACCATTCATGAACCAGGCAACATCCCATCTAACAAATAGAGGGACTCTCTAAGGAGTTGTACAAACTGGAAAGTTACTATCGAAGGAAAGGTGTGGCAAGAAAGTTATTCACAAAAACAAAGAATTTTTTCAGGCAAGATCATCTTTCCTTAGGGGGAAGTCTAGGAGGTCTTATCATGTAAATTACCACATATTCCTTTGAAGAATGAAGTCCGGAGCCACAGATTACCTCCTTAGTACTTACCAGAATATTCCTGACTGATTGTTTGAGACTGACATTTCTAGAGGCTGTTGAAACAGCAGTTAGGTTAGGTATTAAGCTCAGTTTTGCTGACTTGGTCTTGTCCTAATGATGCCATTTTGAGCTTGTGTTTGTTTGTTCGTTTGTTTGGTTTCCAGTAATATATATGCTCTATTGCATATTCTGACTAATTCTGACTAATAAATTACTCTTTGGCTCAACTTTGAGAAACATTATGGTAAGTGTCTTTCTAAAACACATTCTGACTAGATTCATCAAATACAAAGATAATATTTTTCACAGTAGTTAATTAAAGCATATGAGTGTATGTCAACTGACAATATAAAATTGTTTCATAATCAGTACTAGAAAACAATTTCCAAAGTCCTTGCATTAATAAGACAGAAAGTTATACCATGTTGCTTTACTTAGTGGTATGACCAAAGAGGCCTTCCAAATATGCTCAAATTCAAAAAAAGGTAAATTTTGTTTTAAAGTTCTTTATAAAATATCAGATCTTTTTAAAAAGTCATTTATTTGTCTATTTCTATGTTATACCAGTATATTTGATTTAAAAACTCCTTTTTTCTCAGAAGTAAAATATTTATTTTTCAGTACCTATAAATTAGCAAAATATTTTCATATCCCTCAAATAAGAATGCATAGCCATGTGCCATAGGATCACAGTACAACTTTCATCAGCAATCACATCCCTCAGTCTCTAAATGTCAGATTATAATTGGCATTTAAGAAAATTGCTTCAGGATATATATCACATATCTTTTTAAATACCGGTTGGTATTTTTAGCCATTATTTCATTACTACTAAATTGAGTACTAGTGTTCAATTAGACATTAATTACCAGTCTAAATATGGCTAATGTTCTAACCAGGATGTCACTAGGCATTTTAATTTTACTAAATTAAATGCAATGAAATTTAACTTTGCGGATTTCACAATTCAAACACTCCTTTAATTATAAAGGTTTATTTGAATGGAATAGAACAAATGCTCTCTAACCTTAAAACTCTGATGGAATTAAACATGATATTTATTTGAATCACCACAGGAGCTCAGAAGGAAAAGGACTGTTAGAAGTTCTTGCAAGATATCTCCCACTCAACACCATACATCATCTCCCATATTCAAACTAACCCCTGCTTCAACAACTCTAACAAAGGGTTCTAAGTGTTGTAAATGTCTTCCTTTTATTAAACAACATATTCTCACTATAATTTCTGTCATTTGGAACACAGTTGAATAGATTTATTATCCCTTTCAAATAAATCGTTGATGGCAACTACTCTATTACTCCCCCTGCCTTATTTTTTCTAAGGTAGTTGGATATAATTCAGTACACATTCATCATTTTTGTTGCTCTCTCCCTACTGGCCAATCCTTCTTGAAATAGGGACCTCAGGGGCGCCTGGGTGGCTTAGTCGGTTAAGCATCCGACTTTCGCTCAGGTCATGATCTCAGTTCGTGGGTTCGAGCCCCGCGTCGGGCTCTGTACTGACTGCCAGCTCAGAGCCTGGAGCCTGTTTCAGCCTGTGACTCCCTCTCTCTGACCCGCCCCTGCTAACGCTGTCTCTCTCTCTCTCCTAAAAATAAATAAAACATAAAAAAAATTAAAAAAAAAAAAAAAAAGAAATAGGGACCTCAGATATGAAAAGGAGTTAATTACAAAGCCCCTTCAATTTGCACTCTTTTTTAAATATAATAAAATATATCCTTTAAAGAACTATCAGAAACACCTATAAATTCAATAGTTGGGTTTGCAATTTTTTTTGGTACCAGAATACCATTTTTTTTTTACAGAATGCGAATTGTTTTAGAGCCTTCTAACTTGTAAACAAATAAGATACTGCAAATTCATCCTTGTCTCAAATTTCTACTTGTATATATTAAAACAATAAAATGAACACTTAATTAAAAACAAATAGGAAACAGAAAAAAAATAAAAGGCAGTTGCTTCCTGTGTCCTTTTTAGGTCTACAAGCAAATTTAGTCCAAAAGAAGGGGAACAATCAAAGTCCTAGAGCTATGAAAGAAATTTACCAAACAAACAAACAAATAAATAAATAAACAAGCAAACAGACAAACCAAGAACATCGAAATCATGTCTTTAGTTTGAAAGACGTTTCTCAGCAAGTTCTGAAGGTCATTATAGCTACAAAATATGATAACTCCGAAATCAAGGGAGATTCTCAGAGATATTTTTCAGGGCTTACTGCTCAAACCTTTATTCTGTACTGACTGATGAGATGGAAGAGCTTTGTTTCTGGTAGGAATTCCTCCATCCACTATCCCTGCCTCTGATAAATTCTCCTTGAAGCATTCATTATAACATATCTACCCTGTCTGTGCTGCTCTAATAAGTTGAATTATAACCAGGGAAATGCTCTCTTTCTAATTCTAGAAATTATTAGATAATGTATTTTCCAAAAAATTCTACCTTTGGTGATACATGTAAACTTCCTATTTTTCATGTCTTCTTGAAGGCCAAGAAGCTCTGCAAAGCTGAGGCATGGCTTTTGCCTCTTTAAACTCTAATCCCTACCAAACCCACCTCAAATAACCTAAAATTTGTGATTTTTATTTGTTTTTGTTTTGTTTTGTCCACCTATGGAATTGCAGCTAACAAAGAGATTATCCACTATTTCATTACCTATCTGTGTTCCTCAGCCTTTTCTGTTTAGATATTTTAGAGTTGCCTCTGTTGAAGAGGTAGCAAATTCTATACTTCCGAGGATAGTCAATGTGAGACAGGGTTCAATTTTGTATCTGACAGTTGGAGAAGGGACCATAGCACTCACCATAGCGGCAAATGGAGAGAGAGGACTAATTTCTTCAAAAGGTATAAAAGTGAGGCATAAAATTAAACACCTGACTCACTATGGTCAGGTCAAAGATTCATAAACCACCAGCTTGCCAGGTTAATGCCAGTTGCTTTCTTCTTTCTTGGCAACACTTCCAAAGATTGGCTGCTATACCAGTAGCTGGAAAGAGACTAAGAGGCTTGGCCAGCCCAACTCATGCAGCTGAGAGTGCATGAACTGGAATTAATAATATATCACATCCAATCATGTTATGTCTGCATGGAGTAAACCCATATCCAAAATACAATACAGTTGACCCTTGAACAACATGGTTTTAAACTGCATAGGTCTGCTTACATGCATGATTTTCTTCAATAAATACAGTAAGGTAAATTTATTTTGTCTTCTTTATGATTTTCTTAATAACATTTTTCTTTTACGGCTTATTTTATTCTAAGAATATAGCATCTGATACAAAATGTGTATTAATCATGGGGAGGCAAGATGGCAGAGAAGTGGAGACTTCTGTACTTCCCGCTTGCATATCTCAAACAAAGAAGAGCTGAAGCCAAGGGACTCTGAACCAGAAGAGTCTGGGAAGAAAAGAGATGGAGACCACTAAGAAGACAACCTTATAGGGCTACCTCAAAAAACAAACCAAGTACACATGGTAGGGATTCCCAAATATCACTACAAGTAGGGAAATAAAATAATCACAACCTGAGCCAAAGTCAGACGCTTAACCAACTGAGCCACCCAGGCTCCCCGGAAATAAAATAATCAAAGTCACAAGAGAAAATAAGGGACACCATTAAGAGACACTTCCTGAATGGAGAGGCCCTAGACAGTCTATGAGCCTCCTTTAATATAGAAATACTCACAGTTGCAGAGTGCATAACAAGTTTTTAAAACATCCAAGAGACAGAAAGCTAGCCAAAATGATGAAACAGAAAAATTCTTCACAAAACAAATTCCAGGAAGAAGTGACAGCTAAAGAATTGGTCAAAACACCCCGAATAGCCAAAGTAATCCTGAAAAATAAAACCAAAACGGGAGGGATCACCATCCCAGACTTTAGCCTCTACTACAAAGCTGTCATCATCAAGACAGTATGGTATTAGCACAAAAACAGACACATAGACCAATGGAACAGAATTGAGAACTCAGGAGTGGACTCAAAAGTATACAGCCAACTAATCTTTGACAAAGCAGGAAAGAATATCCGATGGAAAAAAGACAGCCTTTTTAACAGATGGTGTTGGGAGAACTGGACAGCAACATGCAGAAGAATGAAACTAGATCATTTTCTCACACCATGCACAAAAATAAACTCAAAATGGATGAAGGACCTGAACGTGAGACAGGAAACTATCAACACCCTAGAGGAGAAAGCAGGAAACAATCTCCTTGACCTCCACCGCAGCAACTTCTTACTTGACACATCCCCAAAAGCAAGGGAATCAAGAGCAAAAATAAACTGTTGGGACCTCATCAAGATTAAAAGCTTCTGCACAGCCAAGGAAACAACCCAGAAAATTAATAGGCAACCAACGGAATGGGAAAAGATAGTTGCAAATGACATATCAGATAAAGGGTTGATATCCAGAATCTACAAGGAACTCACCAAACTACACGCCCGAAAAACAAACAACCCAGTGAAGAAATGGGCAGAAGATATGAACAGACACTTCTCCAAAGAGGACATCCAGATGGCCAACAGACACATGAAACGATGCTCAGCATTGCTCCTCATCGGGGAAATACAAATCAAAACCACACTGAGATACCACCTCACAGCAGTCAGAGTGGCTAAAATGAGCCAATCAGAGAACTCTACATGCTGGCGAGGATGTGGAGAAACAGGCACCCTCCTACACTGTTGGTGAGAATGTAAACTGGTACAGCCCCTCTGGAAAACAGTGTGGAGGTTCCTAAGGAGACTAACAATAGAACTCCCCTATGACCCAGCAATAGCACTGCTAGGAATTTACCCAAGGGATACAGAAATGCTGAGGCATAGGAGCACATGGACCCCAATGTTCATAGCAGCACTCTCCACAATAGCTAAAACCTGGAAAGAGCCTAAGTGTCCATCAACAGATGAATGGATCAAGAAGATGTGGTTTATCTATACCATGGAATACTACATGGCAATGAGAAACAATGAAATCTGGCCATGTGTAGCAACATGGATGGACCTTGAGGGTGTTATGCTGAGCGAAATAAGTCAGGCAGAGAAGGACAAATATCATATGTTTGCACGTATAGGAGGATTAGGAGGAACTTGACGGAGGAACAAGGGGGAGAAGAAGGGCAGAAATGGTGGGGGAAAGGGGGAGAGGCAAACCATGAGAGACTCTTGAATGCTGACAAAAACTGAGGACTGGTGGATGTGGGGGGGAGGAGGGGTGGGCATGGAGGAGGGCACTTGTGGGGATGAGCACTGGGTGTTATGTGGAAACTAATTTGACAATAAACTATTTGTAAAAATAAATAAATAAATAAAAATAAAAACAACAACAACAAAAAAAAGAATTGGTCAAAACAGATATAAGCAACATAACTGACCAAGAATTTAGAACAGTAGTCATAAAAGTAATCACTAGGCTTAAAAAAGGCATAGAAGACAGCAGAGATGCTATTGCTACAAACATTATGAACCTTAAAAACTTATGATAAATTTAAAAATGTGAGAAAAAGAGAGATAAACTGATCCAGTAACACGAAAGGAGAATTCAAGAACTGAGTGATGCAATCAAGTGGAACAATATCCATATCATAGGAATTCCATAAAGAGAAGAGAGAGAAAAAGGCTGAAGGGGTACTTGAAGAAATTATAGCCAAGAACTTCCTCAATCTGGGGAAGGAAACAGACATTGAAATACAAGAGGCACAGAGAACTCCCCTGAGATGAAACTTAAATCGATCTTCTGCATGATATATCATAGTGAAACTGGCAAAATATAAGTACAAAGAGAGAATTCTGAAAGCAGCTAGAGATAAAAGGGCCCTAACATACAAAAGGAGACACCCAATGTAGTGGAAGACCTAGCTACTGAAACTTAGCCAGCCAGAAAGGAATGGCAGGAAATTTTCAATGTGATGAATACAAAAAATGTGCATCCAAGAACCCTCTATCCAGCAAGCCTGTCATTCAGAATAGAAAGAGAGATAAAGGTTTCCCCAAACAAACAAAAATTGAAGGGATACATCACCACTAAACCAGACCTATGAGAAATTCTAAGGGGGACTCTATGAGGGAAATTTTCCAAGGAACACAAAGTACTAGAGACACCACTACAAGCATGAATCCTACAGAGAACACAATGACTCTAAACCCATATCTTTCAATAATAACACTGAATGTAAATGAACTAAATGCTCCTATCAAAAGACATAGGGAATCAGAAAGAATTTAAAAAAAAAAAAACATTCATCTATTTGCTTTCTAGAAGAGACTCATTTTAGAACTGAGAACACCTTCAGATTGAAAGTGACCAGATGGAGAAATATCTTTCATGCTACTGGAAGTCAATGAAAGCTGGAATAGCCATACTTATATCAGACAAACTGGACTTTAAAGTTAAGGCAGTAACAAGAGATAAAGAAGAGCATCATATAATAATTATGAGGTCTACCCATCAGGAAGAGCTAACAATTATAAATGTCTATGCACCAAATTCGGAAGCACCCAAATACATAAAAAACAATCACAAACACAAACAATCTTATGGATAAGAATGTGCTAATTGCAGGAGACTTTAATACTTCACGTACAGCAATGGAACTAGACAGAAAATCGCTAAAGAAACAATGGAACTGAATGGCACATTGGACCAGATGGACTTGACACATATATTTTGAACTCTATATCATGAGGCTATGGAATTCTCTTTCTTCTCTGGTGCACATGGTACATTCTCCAAGATAGATCACATACTGGACCATAAAGCAGCCCTCAATAAATACAAAAGAATTTGGATCATACCATGCACACTTTCAGATCACAATGCTATGAAACTTGAAATCAGTCACAGGAAAAATCTAGAAAACCTCCAAAAACTGGAGGTTAAAGAGCACCCTACTAAAGAATGAATGAGCCAACCAGGCAAATAGATAAGAAACTAAAAAAATACACAGAAACAAATGAAAATGAAAATACAATTCAAACTTTTTGGGATGTAGCAAAGGCAGTCCTAACAGGAAAATACATTGCAATCCAGGCTTATTTCAAGAAACTAGAAATAATAAAGAATGGGGCAGAGAAAAACAATATAGAATCCAAAACACAAAAAACAAAAACAGTTGAACAGATCAACAAAACCAAGAGTGGGTTTTTTGAAAAAAAATAAATAAATAAACAAAAGTGATAAAACTCTAGTCAGGCTTCTCCAAAAAAAAAAAAAAGACCCAAATAGACAAAATTAGGAATGAAAATGGATTTATTACAACCAATCCCTCAGTAATACAAGCAATTATCAGGGAATGCTATGACAATTTATATGCCAACAAACTGGAAAACCTAGAAGAAATGGACAAGTTCCTAAACACACACACACACTACCAACATTCAAATGGGAAGATATAGAAAATCTGAACAGATCCATAACTAGTGAAGACACTGAATCAGTTATCAATAATCTCCCAGTGAAGAATAGCCCTGGGCATGATGGCTTCCCTGGGGAATTCTACCAGACATTTAAATCACAGTTAATACCGATTCCTCTCAAGTGATTCAAAAAATAAAAAGGAAAGGAAAACTTCTGGACTCATTCTACAAAGCCATCATCACTTTGATTCCCAAACCAGAGACCCAGCAAAAAAAGAGACTACAGGCCAATATCCCTGATCAATATGGATGCAAAAATCCTCAACAAGATACTAGCAAATCGAATTCAACAGCATATTAAAGAATTATCCACCATGATCAAGTGGGATATTCATTCCTGGGTTACAGGGCTGGTTCAATATTCGCAACTCAATCAATGTGATACATCACATTAACAAAAGAAAAGATAAAAACCATATGATCCTGTAGATAGATGCAGAAAAAGGATTTGACAAGACAACAGCATCCCTTCTTAATAAAGACCCTCTAGAAACTCGGGATAGAAGGAACATACTTAAACATCATAAAAGCCATTTATGAAAAGTCCACAGCTAATATCATCCTCAATGGGGAAAAACTGAGAGCTTTCCCCCTGTAATCAGGAACACGACAGAGATGTCCACTCTCACCACTGTTATTTAACATAGTGCCGTAAGTCTTAGCATCAGCAATCAGACAACAAAAGGAAATAAAAGGCATACGAATTGGCAAAGATGAAGTCAAACTTTCACTTTTTGCAGATGACATGATACTCTACATGGAAAACCCAACTGACTCCACCAGAAGCCTACTAGAACTGATCCATGAATTCACAAAGTTGCAGGGTACAAAATCAAGATACATACATCTGTTGCATATTATACACCAATAATGAAGCAACAGAAAGAGAAATCAAGAAACTGATCTCATTCACAATTGCACAAAAAACCATAAAATACCTAGGAATAAACCTAACCAAAGACATAATAGATCTGTATGATAAAAACTATAGAAAACTTATGAAGAAAATTGAAGAAGACATGAAGAAATGGAAAAACATTCCATGCTCATGGAGTGGAAGGATATTGATAAAATGTCAGTACTACACAGAGCAATCTACACATTCAATGCAATTTCAATTAAAATTGCACCAGCATTCTTCTGAAAACTAGAATAATCAATCCTAAAATTTGTATGGAACCACAAAAGACCCCGAATAGCCAAAGTAATATTGAAGAAGAAAACCAAAATGGGAGACATCACCATCCCAGACTTTAGCTTCTACTACAAAGCTGCAACCATCAAGACAGTATGGTATTGGCACAAAAACAGACACATAGACAAATGGGGTAAAATAGAAGACGCAGAGTTGGACCCACAAATGTATGGCCAATTAATCTTTGACAAAGCAGGAAAGAGTATCCAATGGAAAAAAAGACAGCCTCTTTAACAGATGGTGCTGGGAAAACTGGACAGCAACGTGCAGAAGAATGAAAGTAGACCGCTTTCTTATACCACACATAAAAATAAACTCAACATGGATCAAGGACCTGAATGTGAAACAGGAAACCATCAAAACCCTAGAGAAGAAAGAAGGAACCAACCTCCTTAACCTCAGCTGCAGCAACTTCTTACTCAACACATCTCCAAAGGCAAGGGAATCAAGACCAAAAATGAACTATTGGGACCTTATCAAGATAAAATGCTTCTTCATGGCAAAGGAAACAATCTATAAAACTAATAGGCAACCGAAAGAATGGGGAAAGATAGTTGCAAATGACTAATCAAATAAAGGGCTAGTATCCAAAATCTGTAAGAAACTCACCAAACTCCACACCCAAAAACCAAATAATCCAGTGAAGAAATGGGCAGAAGACATGAACAGACACTTTTCCAAAGGGGACATCCAGATGGCCATTAGGCATAGAGGTTCAACAGACGTTGAAACGATGCTCAATGTCAATCATCAGGGAAATACAAATCAAAACCACACTGAGATACCACGTCATGCCAGTCAGAGTGGCGAAAATGAACAAATCAGGAGACTCTAGATGCTGGTGAGGATGTGGAGAAACAGGCAACCTCCTATACTGTTGGTGGGAATGTAAACTGGTGCAGCCCCTTTGGAAAACAGTGTGGAGGTTCCTCAAAACTTAACAATAGAACTCCCCTATGACCCAGCAAGAGCACTGCTAGGAATTTACCCAAGGGATACAGAAATGCTGAGGCATAGGAGCACATGGACCCCAATGTTCATAGCAGCACTCTCCACAATAGCTAAAACATGGAAAGAGCCTAAGTGTCCATCAACTGATGAATGGATCAAGAAGATGTGGTTTATCTATACCATGGAATACTGCATGGCAATGGGGAAGAATGAATTCTGGCCATTTGTAGCAATGTGGATGGAACTCGAGAGTGTTATGCTGAGCGAAATAAGTCAGGCAGAGAAGGGCAAATACCATGTTTTCACTCATATGTGGAACAGGAGAAACTTAACAGAGGGCTATGGGGGAGGGGAAGGGGAAAAATAGTTAAGGAGAGGGAGGGAGGGAGGCAAACCATGGGAGATTCTTGAATAGTGAGAACCAACTGAGGGCTGTTGGGGGTGGGAGAAAGGGGAAGGGGGGTGAAGGCCATGGAGAAGGGCACTTGGGACCAGCACTGGTTGCTATATGGAAACCAACCTGACAATATACTATTAAAAACTGTGTGTTAATCAACTCTTTATCTTATTATTAAGGCTTCTGATAAACTGTAGACTAATAGTTAAGCTTGGGGTGGGTGCAAAAGTTATACATGGATTCATAACTGAAGGAAGAGTTTGTGCCCCCAACCCTGGTGTTGTTCAAAGGTCAACTGCATCTTACTTGAATTTTAACAAAAGAATATTTATAAAATATTTCGTTTACTACATCTTTTAACATACATCACGCTCTTCAATAAATATCTAAAAAGGAGCCTGGGTGGCTAGTCAGTTAGGTGTCGGGCTTTGGCTCCGGTCATGATCTCACAGTCCGTGAGTTCCAGCCCCGCGTCGGGCTGTGGGCTGACAACTCAGAGCCTGGAGCCTGCTTCGGATTCTGTGTCTCCCTTCTCTCTCTGCTCCTCCCCTGCTCAAGCTCTGTCTCTCTCTGTCTCAAAGATTTAAAAAAAAGTTTAAATAAACAAACAAATAGATAAAAAGCAGTCTGGCAGAGAACCTTTTTTCTCTTCCTCCTTACCACCTTCAGCTTCATCTTCCAGCATCACTTCTAGAAGTGGTCTAATAATTCCATTTCCAAGAGTCCTTTCCAGAGGCATTTCTTTTCCCTGATTTCTCAAAACAAAAGGGCCTTACAAGACATGATCATTTTTTAAAGCATGCATCATACATCCCTAATCATTTTACATACAGAATGTCTAGATGGTTGGGTTTTGTTTGTTTGTTTGTTTATTATATATACCTTCTGCAAATAGCCAGTAAATCTTCCGAAGGGTGATATAGTTCATTTTTCTATTCTAAAGTCAAGGTCTAGTGGAATGGGGCCTTGAGCTGCTGCTCTCAGGTCACAGAGAGGGGCCACAAAGCCTCAGAACCTGCAAGTCTCTAGTAATCCAGAAAGGGGCATGCTTGGCCTGCGCAGGCCCACACTCAGTTGCCGGCCCTTGTCATGAGAGGGCCCTATAGATGTGGGCTTTGCTCTGCTTCTCACCCACTTCCTGTGGGAAGTCCGATTATTTTGTTGTTGTTTCCCCAGTAGCTCTTAGCTAAATGCAGAAATAAATATTACAATAACTGATGATTTAGAATTTACATTACATGGGGTGTCTGGGTGGCTCAGACGGTAAGCATCTCATTCTCGGTTTTGGCTCAGGTTATGATTTCACAGTTTGTGAGTTCGAACCCCACATTGGGCTTTGCACTGAGAACATGGAGCCTGCTTGGAATCCTGTCTGTCCTCTCTTCCCCTCCCTGCTCGTATTCTCTCTCTCTTTCTCTCTCAAAATAAATAAATAAGCTTTTTAAAAATGTATTTTAAAAAGAATTTAGGGGCGCCTGGGTGGCTCAGTCGGTTAGGCGTCAGACTTCGGCTCAGGTCATGGTCTCACGGTTTGTGGGTTCAAGCTCCATGTCGGGCTCTGTGCTGACAGCTCAGAGCCTGGAGCCTGTTTCAGATTCTGTGTCTCCCTCTCTCTCTGACCTTCCCCTGCTCACACTGTTTCTCTCTCTCCCTCTCTCTCTCCGAATAAATAAAAGACATTTTAAAAAAGAATTTAAATTTGATGAAAATATCAAATATCAAAAATTATGGAATATGAAGGCAAAACGAATATCAAGATTAGATCTCATAGCTCTCATATTGGGAGAAATTGAAAGTCTAATACCACCAATTACTTACAAGATTGAGAGAGAGATAGACAGAGACAGAGAGAGAGAGAACTTTAATACCATATCATAGAAAGTGCAAACTATTGTAATCACTTTGGAGAGTATTTAAGCCTCTACTAAAGTTAAAAACTTTAATGACCAGAAAATCCACTTTGATATTTGTTTCTTATATGAATCCTTTACCCATTTGATGAAAAGCCACGTATAAGATATTCACTGCAGAAATCTCTGCTAAACCAATTAAATTAGAAGTAATCTCAATACTTACCAAAATTTTAATGTGTATATTATAGCATATTCATACAATAAAATGCTATGCAGAAATGCAGTTATTGAATTAAATCTATATGTATAAACTGGATAATTCTCAAAAACCTGATTTTAATGATTGCAATACATTGCAAAATGCTATCTTTAATGTAATTTTATAACACATAAATTATTTTTTAATGTTTATTTATTTTTGAGAGACAGAGCATGAGAAGAGGAGGTGCAGAGAGAAAGGGAGACACAGAATCTGAAGAAGGTTTCAGGCTCTGAGCTGTCAGCACAGAGCCCAACGTGGGGCTTGAATCCACGAACCGTGAGATCATGACCTGGGCCGAAATCAGATGCTTAACCAACTGAGCCACCCAGGCACCCCAATAACACATAAATTATTATTAATTTGTATCTTTGCTTACTCTGTCTAATGTATAGTATTATTATGGACAATAAAGGGACCATAAATATATTGAAACATGAAGGTCACAATGACTTCACTAGACGTAAAGGAGATTCAGAAAGAATCCAGAGAAACATGTTTCTTGTAATGTTTATTTCTTTAAAAAAATCTATAGTGAGTATGGAAAAATAGTTTACGTTTTTTTTTTATCTGAATGGTAGTTTGGTTGGTGTGCATTATGTTACATGTAATTCTTCTGCATCCTTGAAATATTCCTTCCACCTCTGGTAGTGTGTGTCTTTTGGGCTTCCTTCAAACATGTTCCAGTATCTCTTCTTCTATCCCATGTGCTGAATTGAGGATGATTTTACTTTCTGGATTTGTCATCCCTGTTAGGAGTCCTAGACATCTTGAAACAGATTCTTCAGTTTCTTTAGCAATCAATTGGCCCATTTTAGCCTTAGGAATAATGTCTGCCTAAAATCAGAAATCATAGGTCCCAATATGAAATTGTCATAGAAACCAATGAAAGATATCCAATATGATATGCAGGTTCTAACTCATGTTCAATACTTATTTTTATCCATGCCTAAATTCCAGGTTGCTTTTGATTTAGAGTTTCTGGGAAGGCTATTTATGGGAGAGCTTTATATGTCCTTAGAAATTTCCTTATTCCCTCAAGGCCTCAAGTTTTAATTAATGAAAATATAGAGTAATATATAATAGCAAAATCCATATCCCAACTAGAGTCTAAGAACAAATCTACAATATTCAATGTCCTTCAAACAAACAAAAACTTGTAAGATTGAAATTTTAGACATTGTCAAAGATTAATGTCTCAGTATTCATCAAAATTTTCATCTATACAATGTTGGTTATCATCTCTTCCTACATATACACTTCAATCTTAATTTTTTTTTAGAAATTTAAAATCCAATAATTGAACTCCTACATTACAGATGAAGACGTATTTCAGAAAATCTATGTCATTTTCTCAGGATGGCTCAAGTGGATAGTTGTGGAACAGAGATTAGGACCAAGTCTCCTGGTTACCAGAGTACAAAAAGAACACTGGCCCAAGCAGTTTGTTTGCTGTTTGAACATGTAGGTTGACATTTACCTTCAGATGTGTGTAATCTCTACTCCACTCATAACTGCAAATACAATTATCAAGGACATGAAAATTCAGAGACAGAAAGTTAGATGCTGATCTCATTCCATACTTAGACAGAAATCTGTCAGCACTAATAGCAAGTGAAAGAGATTCCTGAAATTAAAAGTGAGTACAGGAAGGCTTTTATGTTTAGAACACACATTACTCAAGAATTGGCTACATCCCATCCCAAAGTGGATTGATATTGTAGCTCCTCATTAATTGATTTCCAGAATATTTTATAGGAGATATGTTACTATCCCCTATAAATGCCCCTAATGTTTTCCATGCATGTAAGTAAGGAACTAAAAGCAAGTGCTTAAGCTCTTTTAAAATACTCTGGGGGCTCATAACTACTCTGACTGAAAAATTATAGTCAGTATAAGTGTATGAACACTTATTTTGAAACCAACATAACAAAAAATAACTTATAAAATCAACAAGTGCAACTTTTATACCACCAACTGTATTATCTTCAAAGCCCCAGACAATAGTATGAATTATGCAGAAGCCAAATGATATAATTTATGTATTAAAAAACAAAAACAGAGGAGGGGGAAAGATGGCAGAGAAGTAAGGAGCCCCGTACTTGCACTCGCGCCCATACATCACACAGAAAAGATCTGAAGCCATGGGAAATCTTACAAAACCTGAGAGACTGGGAGAAAAAGGACGCAGAATCCACTGAGAAAGCCTTCTAACGTGAGTGCGAACCGGGGAAGATAAAATCGGGCCGGGATCGGAGCCTCCAGGGTGGGAGGCGATCCCCCTCTACCCTCTACAGGGAGTGAGAGGGGAAAAGGAGAGAGTCCGAGACAGAAAAACCTCTGCTCGGTGCATAGAAAGACCGTTCTTGCCAAATACCTGCACACCAGGACCCCTCGCGACAACTGGTCCTGGGGGAGGATGAGCACACAAACTGCTTCTTTGTGCCGCTCCTGGAGGTTGGGTTTTAAAGCGGCGGCGGCACGCCTGCCGCCATTGTAGGTCCAAGGCGGCTGGGACCCCTGAAAGAGCCGCGCAGACACCGCGCGTCCGCGCTCCTGGCTGGCTCGAACTCGAGAGGGAAGGCAAAGAGCTAAAAACTGGGAAATTTGCTTGTGAGTTCGTGTTTCGGGTGACGAGCCATAGAGAGACCCGGTTTTCCTCACTCCAGCGGCGGCGCACCTGCCGCCATTGTAGCTCCAGGGCGGCTGGGACCCCTGAAAGAGACGCGCAGACCCCGGGCGTCTGTGCTCCTGGCTGGCTGGAACTCGAGAGGGAAGGCAAAGAGCTAAAAACTGGGAAATTTGCCTGTGAGTTCGTGTTTCGGGTGACGAGCCATAGAGAGACCCGGTTTTCCTCACTCCAGCAGCGGCGCGCCTGCCGCCATTGTAGCCCCAGCGCTGCTGGGACCCCTGAAGGAGACGCACAGACACCGGGCGTCCGCGCTCCTGGCTGGCTGGAACTTGAGAGGGAAGGCAAAGAGCTAAAAACTGGGAAATTTGCCTGTGAGTTCGTGTTTCGGGTGACGAGCCATAGAGAGACCCGGTTTTCCTCACTCCAGCGGGCTCAGGCTGCGCGGACCCGGCAGGCAAGTCCCCGCGCATGCGCGCCAGCCCGACACAGAGAAGGAAGCAGCGATCCTGACTCCGCCCCCAGAGCTCAGCAGGGAGCCTGGAATAGCCCGAGGGGGTTGTCTGGGAAGCTGTGTCTAAGGCAACTTCAGCAGGGTGCGCGGACTGGGATTTGGAGATTGGAATTGGCCTGGGTTGAAGAGTGCAACCAACGTCGGCTGCGTCCCCGGAACGGGGAGATGACACGCCAAAAAAAAAGCGAGCTGCAGCGCGGGGTTCAAGAAGGGACTGGAGCACCGTCACTCTCCTCCCCACAGTCGCCAAGGCAGAATCCCCTCCTGAGGCATTGGATCACGCCACACCCATCCCTGCCTGAGAGGTGCCCTCCTCCCCTTTTTTTTTTCTTTTTTTTTTTCTTTTTTTTTCCTTTTTTTTTTTCTTTTTCTTCTTTCTTTTTTTTTTCCCTTTCTTTTCTCTTTTTTTCATCTTCTTTCTCTTTTCTGGCTTTTTCCCCCAAAACACTGACCTGATTAACTCTGGTCGCCAGCTTGCCTAAACAATCACAACGAGTTCATTCTGTAAATGTAAATTCTACACCTACCGACTTTTTCAGCTATTTCTCTCAGGAGTAATTAGACTATATAGTTTCTATGGATAATTCCAGCATTCTTCTCTCACCTATCCAACCATATTCTACCCTTTACCTCTTTGAAAAAAGCTTCTTATCCCTTCTGCCTGTTCATTCTATTTCCAAATCTGCCTCATCTCGCCCTGCCTTCTCTCTTTTTCTCTATGCTCTTCAACCAGCACTGCATACACACGGCTATTTAACTGTACCTGGGAAATCCAGGTATATGCTTTAAACCGTTCTTTGCCCATCGGTTTTCTTCTTTTTTCCTTTTCTTTTCCACTTTTTGACCCTTTTATGTATTTTATGCTCCCTATTATTCGCCCTCCCTCCTCCATCTTTTTTACTAACTTTTTGGTTTTCCCTCTCACTTTGCATGTTAGTTGAATCAGCCTGTGCGTTTGTGTACTCCTGCTCCCTGTGTGTTTGTCTGTCTGTTTTCTTTTCCAGGGCTACCTCAAGAAACAAGCTAGAGTACACAAGGTGAAGAGTCCCAAACATTACTACGAATAGGAAAATAAAATAACTAAGGTCCCAACAAGAGTGACCGAGGGATACCATTCAAAAAACAATCTCTGAAAGGATAGGCCCTGGAAAGGCAAAGAGTCTTCTTGGATATAGCAGCACTCATAGAAACAGAGAGCATAACAGGTCTTTAAAACCAACAAGAGCTGGAAAGCTAACTAAAATGACGAAACGAAAGACCTCTCCTCCAAAGAAACTCCAAGAAGAAATGACAGCTAATGAACTGCTCAAAACAGATATCAGCAGCATAAGTGAACAAGATTTTAGAATAATAATGGTAAAATTAATAGAAGGGCTTGAAAAAAACATAGGGGACATCAAAGAAACTATGGCTACAGACAGAATGGAAAATAAAAATAGGCATGAAGAATTTAAAAATGCCATAAATGAGATACATAATAAATTAGAGGCTTCCAATGCACGGATTGAAGAGGCAGAAAGGAGAATAAGTGATTTAGAAGACACCATTATAGAAAAACAAGAAGCTGACAAAAAGACAAACTGATCCAGGAACAGGAAAGGAGAATTCGAGAGCTCAGCGACACAGTCAAACGCAACAATACCCGTATCATAGGAATCCCAGAAGAGGAAGAGAGAGGGAAAGGTGCTGAAGGAGTCCTGGAACAAATTATGGCAGAGAACTTCCCCGACCTGGGGAAGGAAGTAAATGTGGAAATACAAGAGGCTCAGAGGACTCCCCTCAGACGTAACTTGAATCGATCTTCTGCACGACATATCATCATAAAAATGGCAAAATACAAGGACAAAGAGAGAATTTTGAAAGCAGCCAGGGAGAAAAGGGCCCTCACATACAAAGGGAAACCTATCAGAGTGGTGACAGAGCTATGTACTGACACTTGGCAGGCCAGAAAGGAATGGCAAGAGATCTTCAGTGTGATGAACAGTAAAAATATGCAGCCAAGAATCCTCTATCCAGCTAGCCTGTCATTCAAAATAGGAGGAGAGATAAAAACCTTTCCAAACAAACAGAAATTGAAAGAATTTGTGACCACGAAGCCAGCCCTACAAGAAATCCTGAGGGGGATGCTCTGAAGGAAAGGTTGCAAGGAACAAAGATTCCAGAGACACCACCACGAACATCAACCCTACAAAAGATACAAGGACTCTAAACCCACATATCTCAATAATAACACTGAATGTAAATGGGCTGAATGCTCCAATCAAAAGACATAGGGTAGCAGAATGGATTAAAAAACAAAATCCATCTATATGCTGTCTACAAGAAACTCATTTTAGATGGGAAGATACCTTCAGATTAAAAGTGAGGGGATGGAGAAATATATATCATGCTACAGGAAATCAAAAGAAAGCCGGAGTAGTGATACTTAGACAAACTGGACTTTAAAATAAAGACAATCACAAGAGATGAAGAAGGGCACTACATAATAATTACAGGGTCCATCCATCAGGAAGAACTAACAATCATAAATGTCTACGCACCGAATATGGGAGCACCTAAGTATCTAAAACAATGAATCACAAACAGAAACAAGCTTCTAGATAAGAATGTGCTAATAGCAGGGGACTTTAATACTCCGCTTACAGCAATGGATAGGTCAACCAGACAGAAAATCACTAAAGAAATAATGGACTTGAAAGATACATTGGACCAGATGGACCTGACGGATATATTTAGAACTTTACATCCTGAGGCCAGGGAATTTACTTTCTTCTCAAGTGCGCATGGCACATTCTCCAAGATAGATCACATACTGCTACATGAAGCAGCCCTCAATAAATATAAAAGAATTGAGATCATACCATGCACACTGTCAGATCACAATGCTTTGAGACTTGAAATCAATTACAGGAAGAAGTCTGGAAAACTTCCAAAAACATGGAGGTTAAAGAACACCCCTCTAAAGAATGAATGGGCCACTCAGGCAATTAGAGATGAAATTAAAAAATATATGGAAACAAATGAAAATGAAAACACAACAATTCAAAATCTATGGAATGCGGCAAAGGCAGTCCTAACAGGAAAGTACATTGCTCTCCAGGCCTATTTCAAGAGATTAGAAAAAGTGCAAGTCCAAAATCTAACAGCTCACCTAAAGGAACTAGAGGCAGAGCAACAAGAACGCCCTAAACCCAGTAGAAGAAGAGAAATAGTAAAAATTAGAGCAGAAATAAACAACATAGAGACCAAAGAAACAATTGAACAGATCCATGAAACCAAGAGTTGGTTTTTTGAAAAAGTAAACAAAATTGACAAGCCTCTAGCCAGACTTATCAAAAAGAAAAGAGAGAGCACCCAAATAGACAAAATTATGAATGAAAATGGACTTATTACAACCAACCCCTCAGAAATACAAGCAATTATCAGGGAATACTATGAAAAATTATATGCCAACAAATTGGACAACTTAGAAGAAATGGACAAATTCCTAAACACACACTCACTACCAAAATTCACACAGGAAGAGATACAAAACCTGAACAGACCCATAACGAGTGAAGAAATCGAATCAGTGATCAAAAAATCTCCCAACAAATAAGAGCCCTGGACCTGACGGCTTCCCTGGGGAATTCTACCAGACATTTAAAACAGAATTAATCCCAATTCTTCTCAAGTTATTCCAAAAAATAGAAATCGAAGGAAAACTCCCGGACTCATTTTATGAAGCCAGCATCACTCTGATTCCCAAGCCAGACAGAGATCCAGCAAAAAAGAGAACTATAGGCCAATATCCTTGATGAATACGGATGCAAAAATTCCCAACAAGATCCTTGCAAATCGAATCCAGCAGCATATAAAAAGAATCATCCACCAAGATCAAGTGGGATTCATTCCTGGGTTACAGGGCTGGTTCAACATTCGCAAATCAATCAATGTGATACATCACATCAACGAAAGAAAAGATAAAACCATATGATCCTGTCAATAGATGCAGAAAAAGCATTTGACAAAATACAGCATCCCTTCTTAATAAAGACTCTCGAGAAAGTTGGGATAGAAGGAACCTGCTTAAACATCATCAAAGCCATCTATGAGAAGCCTTCAGCTAACATCATCCTCAACCGGGAAAAACTCAGAGCTTTCCCCCTGAGATCAGGAACACGACAGGGATGCCCACTCTCACCACTGCTGTTTAACATGGTGCTGGAAGTCCTAGCATCAGCCATCAGACACCAAAAGGAAATCAAAGGCATCAGAATTGGCAAAGAGGAAGTCAAACTTTCACTCTTCGCAGATGATATGATACTCTACATCGCAAACCCGACAGACTCCACCAGAAGCCTACTAGAACTGATCCAAGAATTCAGCCATGTTGCAGGGTACAAAATCAACGTACAGAAATCGGTTGCATTTTTATACACCAACAATGAAGCAACAGAAAGAGAAATCAAGAAACTGATCCCATTCACAATTGCACAAAAAACCATAAAATACCTCGGAATAAACCTAACCAAGGATACAAAAGATCTGTATGAGGAAAACTATAGAAAACTTATGAAGGACATTGAAGAAGACACAAAGAAATGGAAAAACATTCCATGCTCATGGATAGGAAGAATAAATATAGTTAAGATGTCATTACTGCCTAAGGCACTCTACACATTCAATGCAATTCCAATCAAAATTGCACGAGCATACTTCTCAAAACTAGAACTATCCAAAAATTTGTATGGAACCACAAAAGACCCCGAATAGCCAAAGTAATCCTGAAAAATAAAGCCAAAACAGGAGGGATCACCATCCCAGACTTTAGCCTCTACTATAAAGCTGTCATCATCAAGACAGTATGGTATTGGCACAAAAACAGACACATAGACCAATGGAACAGAATTGAGAACTCAGGAGTGGACTCAAAAGTATACAGCCAACTAATCTTTGACAAAGCAGGAAAGAATATCCGATGGAAAAAAGACAGCCTTTTTAACAGATGGTGTTGGGAGAACTGGACAGCAACATGCAGAAGAATGAAACTAGATAATTTTCTCACACCATGCACAAAAATAAACTCAAAATGGATAAAGGACCTGAACGTGAGACAGGAAACTATCAACACCCTAGAGAGGAAAGCAGGAAACAACCTCCTTGACCTGCACCGCAGCAACTTCTTACTTGACACATCCCCAAAAGCAAGGGAATCAAGAGCAAAAATAAACTGTTGGGACCTCATCAAGATTAAAAGCTTCTGCACAGCCAAGGAAACAACCCAGAAAATTAAGAGGCAACCAACGGAATGGGAAAAGATAGTTGCAAATGACATATCAGATAAAGGGTTGATATCCAGAATCTACAAGGAACTCACCAAACTACACGCCCGAAAAACAAACAACCCAGTGAAGAAATGGGCAGAAGATATGAACAGACACTTCTCCAAAGAGGACATCCAGATGGCCAACAGACACATGAAACGATGCTCAGCATCCCTCCTCATCAGGGAAATACAAATCAAAACCACACTGAGATACCACCTCACGCCAGTCAGAGTGGCTAAAATGAGCCAATCAGAGAACTTTAGATGCTGGCGAGGATGTGGAGAAACGGGCACCCTCCTACACTGTTGGTGGGAATGTAAACTGGTACAGCCCCTCTGGAAAACAGTGTGGAGGTTCCTAAGGAAACTAACAATAGAACTCCCCTATGACCCAGCACTAGCACTGCTAGGAATTTACCCAAGGGATACAGAAATGTTGATGCATAGGAGCACATGTACCCCAATGTTCATAGCAGCACTCTCCACAACAGCTAAAACCTGGAAAGAGCCTAAGTGTCCATCAACAGATGAATGGATCAAGAAGATGTGGTTTATCTATACCATGGAATACTACATGGCAATGAGAAACAATGAAATCTGGCCATGTGTAGCAACATGGATGGACCTTGAGGGTGTTATGCTGAGCGAAATAAGTCAGGCAGAGAAGGACAAATATCATATGTGTGCACGTATAGGAGGATTAGGAGGAACTTAACAGAGGACCAAGGGGGAGAAGGAGAGCGGAAACGGTGGCGGAAAGGGAGACAGGCAAACCATGAGGGACTCTTGCATGATGACAAAAACTGAGGACTGGTGGATGTGGGGCGGAGGAGGGGTGGGCATGGAGGAGGACACTTGTGGGGATGAGCACTGGGTGTTATGTGGAAACTAATTTGACAATAAACTATTTGTAAAAAAAAAAAAAAAAAGTATGACTGCCACTTCTGGCATTTGGACACTTTGAATATTTTGTTGTTTGTTTTATTTTTCATGTGTATAAAAACCCAAGGAAACACATTCAAGTCACAATATCTAATAAATGGTTGCATGTGAGATTAATGTATAACAAGGTATGGTTTTCTAAACGATGTTTTCTGTTAGATTTCAGCCCACCTCCCCATCCTCGTTCCGTTCCAGGGATATCTCCTCCAGTCTGTGTCAACCACTACCCAACTAATTTTTCCTTTCTTAGGATAAGTGTGACGTATTTAGGGAATATACAAATTGGTATTTGATCAAAGTCTTCTTTTGTTAATTTCTTTTTTTCAGTTGTATAACCTCTTGCTTATATTGGAGAAAATATGAGAAATAGTTTAGCACAGTACTTAAGAACATGAGTTATAGCATTCAAGTGCCTAGATTTTAATTCTAGTTGTCCAATTACTGACTGGGTAATCTTAGAAAAGGTACTAAAGCTCTATCTGAATTTTGCTAAAGGTCATATGGAAAGAACAAAAGTAAGTATTTAAGAAAGATGTTTTAGGGCTTAAGTCAGTGAATATTAAATAGGAAGAAATTCTGTTCCTGAGGAGACTTCAACAAATGTCTGGAGATATTTTTGGTTGTTACATCTGGGGATAAAGGTGTTATACTACTGGCATCTAATGGGTAGAGTGTAAGGATACTGTTGAACATTCTGCATGCACAGGACAACCTCCCACAAAAAAGAATTATTTGGCCCAAAGTGTCAATAATGCAGAGATTGAGAAATCCTGGCTTAAATGAATTGATTCATATAAAACACTTAGAGCAGTGACTGGCATATAATAAGGGTTCAATAAAGAATTAAAAAATATTACTAGGATTATTCTCTTGCTCAGACCACTAAAAGATGAACTAAAACAACATTTCTTACCTAGATTCCTCTCTTCTTTGTCTCAACTTATGCATCTCATTCCATTTTCTATCCTTGGAAATCCCCCTTATCTGTAAACATTTGGTTTTCATTTTATCTTTCCTTAGAATTAAATGCCTTCTTACTAAAAATAACACACACACACACACACACACACACACACACAAACACACACACAACCCTGAAACATTCTCAATTTTGAAAAGTCTCAAACTTAAAGCATTAGAGGCCAATGAAAGATATCACAAAGCCTCTTTTGAACAAAAAACTGTCATATCCATTATTAAACTAGGTGATTGAGGCCTGATATGCCACAACTTTAGAAACTGGGGACTCCACGTTTTCATGAAGAATAGGAGAGGAATATTGAGAGATTTTCAAAAAACCATATTTAAGTGTCTCTCCCTCAATGTGTTAAATCAATAATTTTGCATGTAGGGTATGAGACTTTATAAATCTGAATTTATATTTTGTAACTTGGATAACTATAAAAAATAAATATGGAGTATTAAACCCTTTACATATATTTTGCTTTATTGATTTCCATAAAAATATTCAAAATATTAACTGTCATAGGAAGAACTTCAGCAAATAACAGAATATAGCATAGTAATTATTATAGTCAATTGGCTGCAAGGCTGCACAAATGGAGATATAATTTTTTTCAGGAAACATATCAGAACATTCCAGGAATTATTCTAACCCTGATCTGACTTCAATCACTTCTACAAACATTGTCCATATAAAACTGGATACCTGCTTACATCACTTACCAGCTAAGTAAATAAGTAAGTAAGTGAATAAATAAATAAATAAATAAGCATCGTCAGCCACTTGCAAGGGAACACTGAACTATTTTTCATCACTAGATAGGACAGAATAAAAGGAATTAAGAATTTGATTTGCGTTTGGAGAGGACTAGGAATTGGCTTTCTGAATATGATTGATGAAACCCACTTAAATCATTAATTATATCATCACCCATTGGAAATGCAATCACCTTAATGATTTAATGGGTGATTAAAATGTTGAAATAATCAACATAGGACCAGAGCCTAGAATCATTCCATTTAATAACGGACCTTAATTTATTTCAAAAGTAAAACACAAACAACTACTTACTCATATTTGTCATCAAATCAGAAACAAGAAATCAAAGTTCATAGGCATGTGGTTATATATAGACATTGATTTCTACCAAATTGGAGGTTAAAAGTAGCAGTACATACAAAGCAAACCTCTTTAAGTTGATTGTCCACAGAGTGAATGAATGTCAGTAATTCAACTTTAAAATCTTTCCACATGGTATTGCAAGTGATCTCTTCCCTTCTCTCCTCTTTGCCTCTCCTCCACCTTCTCTTCCTTTCTCCTTCCCTTATTTACCTCACATTCCTTCTTCTTCCTTCTCTCTCAATTATTTTTCTGAAACTGGACCACAGTATTCTCCTGGGTTTTTTCTATCTCACTTTTCTTTCTAGATTTCTCTTGCTTCCCTTCTACTCAATAGATGCTCAACCTTCATTCTCAGACTTCTCTTCTAAGTCTATCTACATTCTCTCCTTTGATGATTTCATCAAGCCCTAAGGCTTTAAATTCCATTGGCAACCTGAGGATTCTCAAACTTACATTACCAGCTTTGATCTCTCTTTTGACCTTCCTCTTGACCTTCAGAGTCATCTATACATCTTCCTACTTGGCTTCTCCACCTGGCATACATACTGTACATCTCAAATGTAACATACAGAAATAAAAAGCAACAACAGCAACCAAACCAAAAACTTCACCTCTGTTCCTATGCATGTTTCTCTTCTGTTGTTCCCCATTTCAAAAATTGGCATCACCTTTGCCTCAGTTGCTCAGACTCAAATCCTTAACTCCACTATTACTTTTGTAATATATGCAGTGAATCTGCAAAAGCTGTCAGCTTTATCTTGAAAATATATCTAAGATCTAACTACACATCTTCACCCGCATTGTTACCACCTATTCCAAATAAATACTGCTCACTCAGACAAATGCAATAGCTTTCAAAGTGTTTTTCCAGCTTTGCCTCTTGCCACACATATTTACTTAAAACATTAATCTGATATTACTCTATGATTTTGTTTCCTGCTGCTGTAACAATAACATATGAGACATATGTCAGATAACACAAAAAATTAAAACTGTACTTAATGAAGGATTAACAGCAAAAAATCATGATGTGTAGTTGTAACACACACAAATGCATGCACACAATTTTAAATGTAATATGTTTTTTGTATAATGGAGACGACAGGAGTCATCTGTTCATCTGTATATTTTAATGATAATAAAATCCACAAAATATACAATTTACCATTAATAACATATTTTTACTCTTTACGATTGATTGTAATAATTAAAAGCATAAGAATTAAAATGACATCTTAGTACAACACTGGGAAATGTCTGAATATTTATTATGTGCTAATCCATTCAATTATACTCTCCCAAAAATATATATTTTAATGTGTGTGAAATTTTATAATTTTTATAAACTAAGAATAAATTAAATCTCATTAATGTTTCTAAATTTGATGTATGTTATATTCTGTGACCACAATTAATCTAATTAGTCTAAGTAGAACTAATTAGTAATGAATAGTAAAATTCCAGATGCAATCCACAAAAGTCATAGTAAAGCATTTGGAATAAAACAACCTTTTAAATACATCATTGATATTGGGGCGCCTGGGTGGCTTAGTCGATTAAGCGTCCGACTTTCACTTAGGTCATGATCTCGCGGTTCGTGGGTTCCAGCCCGGCGTCGGGCTCTGTGCTGACTGCCAGCTCAGAGCCTGGAGCCTGTTTCAGTCTGTGACTCCCTCTCTCTCTGACCCTCCCCTGCTTACGCTGTCTCTCTCTCTCTCCTAGAAATAAATAAAAAAACATTAAAAAAATTTTTAAAAAATAAATACATCATTGATATTAACAGAGCTACTTCCAGTTACAGATCACTTAGAAAGTAACAAATCTGCAAAGAAAATCAAAATATATTTAATACAAAATTCAAGAATTTTAATTATGAAATGAATGAATTGCAATACATAAAATCAAGTTTTTAAGCAATTAAGAACAGAATAATGAAATGAACATAATAAATGTAAGGAAAAGGAAATAAAGGCAAATGGAAAATTTTACAAAGAAAGATAAAAAGTAAAATTGATGATTTCAAGAGCTGTTTCCCCCCACCCCCCTGAGAAAATTTCATTTGGAGATGCCACACATTTCATCTCCAAGGGCAAGCTTTGCTTCTAGACCGGATGTTTTTGGGGTGCCTGGGTGGCTCTGTTGTTAAGCGTCTGAGTTGGACTCAGGTCATGAACTCGTGGTTCTGAGTTTGATCCCTGCTTTGGGCTCTGTGCTGACAGCTCAGAGCCTGAAGCCTACTTCAGATTTTCTGTCTCCCTCTGTCTCTTTGCCCCTCCCCTACTTCATCGCTCTCGCTCTCTTTCTCTTTCTCTCTCAAAAATAAATAAACATTGAAAAAAGTTTTAAAAATTAGACCTGCTGTTTTCAGTTATTCTATGTTCCTCAATTATTGGAGAAAGGATTTATGAAGTTGATTTACAAAAGAAATCACAGGGAAGAGCAATATGTTTTGTCTCCCAGCCCACTGCTACTACTTTGGAATGCTTTTCTGTGATGGAGAAGTCCCTACATCTCTCTAACTACCTGCAAGTCACCCTGACCTTGATAAGAGTGATCCAAGAAAAGCAAAGGAGATTTCTAAGTCCTTTGTTGCCACATAGAAAATTTGAAAGTTACTTTGGAGTTATAGTGCAAAATGGACTAATGAGATTTAACCACTCTTTGATTCACTTTAGCATATTTTATCCTTTTCAATTATTTTATTTTATTTTGTTTCATTTTATTCATTTATACTTTTGTATTTATTTATTTATTTATTTATTTTAATGTTTTATTTATTTCCAGGAGAGAGAGAGAGATAGCGTGAGCAGGGGAGGGTCAGAGAGAGAGGGAGCCACAGACCGAAACAGGCTCCAGGCTCTGAGCTGGCAGTCAGCACAGAGCCCGAGGCGGGGCTCGAACCCACGAACCGCGAGATCATGACCTAAGCGAAAGTCGGACGCTTAACCGACTAAGCCACCCAGGCGCCCCATATACTTTTGTATTTAAAGCATATTTCCTGTAAGCAGTAAAAGTCACCTCTTGCTATTTATCCAATCAGACAGTCTCTACTTTTTAAGTGAGATGTTTAGACTGGGAATCACAAACATATTGCCAGTGGTGCAAACCTGACCTGTGGATCAAATCTAGCCAGGATACATGCAGTTACACATCACTAGATGTAGCAGAGTTCAGGGGCACCTAGGTGGCTCACTTGGTTAAGTCTCTGACTTCGGCTCAGGTCATGATCTCATGGTTTGTGATTTTGAGCCCTGTGTCAGGCTCTGTGTTGACAGTTAGCTCAGAGCCTGGAGACTGTTTCAAATGTATCTCCCTCTCTCTCTGCCTCTCCCCTGCTCATGCTGTCTCTCTCTCTCTCACTCAGAAATAAATAAAACCTTAAAAGTTTAAAAAAAAGATGTAGCAGAGTTCAGCTTTTAATACATGGCTTAAAAAGCCTAAAATACTTTATATCTGGTCTTTTACAGAAAAAATTTGCTGAACCTTGGTTTACATTTAATATGATTCTGAAGATGATTATATTTAACTCTATAATCTATTTGTTTTCTATATGGCCCACTGTTCTTTGACCTTTTTTGGATTGAGCATTTTTATGTTTATTTTTTTTTCGAGAGAGAGAGCATACACACGTGTCAGTGGGGGAGTGGCAGAGAAGAGGGAAAGAGAATCTCAAGCATTCTCCACACTGTCAGCTCAGAGCCTGACATGGGGCTCCATCTCAAGAACCGTGAAATCATGACCTGAGCCAAAATAAAAAGTCAGATGCTTACTTAACTGACTAAGCCACCCAGGCACCCCAAATTAAGTATTTTTATTATTCAAAATTATCCTGGTCTATTAGCTTACGAGTGTCATGATTTATTGAATATATTTAACTTATCACAATCTACATTAAAGTGATAGTACATAATTTCATTTATAGTGAATGACTCTTACAATAGTGTACTTTCATTTGTCATCTGCAAGCTCACAACTAACATCATATCGATGGTAAATGGTTGAAAGCTTTTCCTCAAAGATCAGGAGTAAGACAAGGATGTCTATTTTCACCACTTTCTTCAACATCATACCTGAAAGTATAATCATAGCAGTTAGGCAAGAAAAATGAATACAAAGCATACCAAATGGAAAGGAAGAAGTAAAATTGTCTGTTTGCACATGACATGATCTCATATATATAAAAAATGCTGAAGACTCAAGAAAAAACTGTTGGAAGTAAAAAATGAACTCCACAAGTGTGCAGGATACAAATCAGCATACAAAAGCAGCAGTATTTTTATACACTAAAAATGAATTATCTGAAAAAGAAATAAGGAAAATAATTTACTGTAAGTATTAAAAACAATAGAATACTTGAAAATAAATTTAACCAAGGAAATGAAAGATCTGTACACTGAAAACTGTAAGGCACTGGTGAAAGAAATGAAGAAGACATAAATAAATGCAAAGATATCTCATGTTCATGGATTTAAAGAATTGACATTGTTAAAATACCCATACTACCCTAAACTATGTATGGATGCAGTACAATCCTAATATAATTCTAATGGCATTTTTTCACAAAAACATAGAAAAAAACAATCCTAAAATTATTATGGAATCACAAAAATCCCTGAATAGCCAAAGCAATACTGAGAAAGAAGAACAAAAAACATCATACCTTCTGATTTCAAATTATATTACAAAGCCATAGTAATCAAAGTAGTATATGGTATTGGCATAAACATAGACCAAAGAAACAGGACAGAGAGCCCAGAAGCAAACTTACACTAATCATGTTTCTATTGGCTTTGCATTTATGACTGCATATCTGAGGGACCATTGACTATTCTAGTCTCTTCATAGTGGCTTTGGTGGTGAAGGATTTTCACCTAAAGGTGGGTGGCTGAATGGGGTGCAGTGCACCATCTCGGATTCCTGGGAGGTACACACTACCGTAGTCTCCATGAAGCTTCATCAGTTGAGATCAATATCAACAAAGACTGTAGACATCTTCTGTGCCCAGGACTATGGAGGTACCATGTATGGCGGTGGCAGCTATGGCTACTGGGGTCCTAAGAGGTAAAAGCTGCTAGGGTTCTGTCTCTCTTTTTTTTTTTTTCCAATAGGAATCATTTCTAGCTGAGCTCAGGGGATCTCTCTTTGTACACTTACAGTCAGAGAGGCAGTGGAGCGAAGGTCTTGGGAACAGTCACATGTACAACTACCACAGCCCAGGGACACTGGCTTCAGCCTGAGATGTGGTTGTGTACAGAGCTCCTATGTAATCAGGGTCTGGGTCACTCCACCATGACCTGGGTGGAGCTGGGGAGTGGAATGCAGCAGGAGCATGGGCCCTGGGAGGACAGGTAGCAGTGGTGTTTTGGGCCCAGAGAGGAAAGTGCAGTGGCAGCATATCCTGGGGATGTTGAGTTAAAGTCCCAAGTCTAGTGCTAGGGTCTAGTCATAGAACAGCAGCAGCACATCTCTGTGATGGCCACATGGAGGTACCCAGAAGAGGGATGCAGAGCAGGAGCAGCTCAGCCCAGGTCATGTTGGGTCACTTGACCTGAGACCCAGAGGTGGAACTCAAAGCAGTGGTAGCTCCAGCCCTATAGATGCCAAGGCTCTGTGGCATCCAGATATCAGGGACCAGGTCATTACTGGGATGGGCACAGGGCCTGTCTCACTGCAGTTGATAGCTCTAGCTGCTAGCAGAAGACACAGAGGAAGGGATGCCTGGCAGCTCTGTCAGCTGGGGTGAGTGTTAGTGAAGACCGGGAGTCCTCAGGAGCAAAGGCTGCAAATGTCCACGACAGTGAGACTTTCTGTCCAGCTCTTCTTTTCATTGTGGGTGAAATCCCTCTGAGGGGATTTCTCCTGACAGATGAACAACTCTGTATGAGGGGATGATTTGACACAGGTAAAATGCTTCCTAGGCTTTTCTATGAAACCACCCTCTAGTGTTTAGTTCTTCAGCATTTTTCCTGCTTCTCTATCGTAGCCCACATTTTTCTCAGGGATATATGTCAGGGTTTAGTTGTTAATTTATTGTCTTTGTTGTTTTGGGATGGGGGAAACAAGTGCTGGGAACTACTAATCCTTCATCTTACTGATGTTACCCCCTTCATTTAGGATTTCTTAGTGTAGGTCTCTGGAAATCCATTCTCTTGGTATTCATCCATCTGGCAATTTATTTTGCCTTCATTCTTGAAACATATTTGTTTGCACATAGGATTTGTATTGGCAGGTTTTATTCTTTATTTCAACAGTTTAAGATATTATTGCACTCTCCTCTGTCATCTGTAGTATCTGATGAGAAAGTAATTCAATGAATCTCATTGTTTCTTCTACTTAAAGTGTGTTTTTCTCTTGATGCTTTTAACTTTAGCTCTTTTTATTTGGCTTTGAACTGTTTTCTTATAAAGCGCCTTGGCATGTTTGTTTGGTTTTCATTAATCATATTGTATCTGTAAATGTCTTTATTTTTTAATATTTGGAAATTTGGGGCTGTTATTTTTTTAAATAATCATTTTTTTCTGCCCCAAGTTCTCTCTCATCTCCTGAAATTAAAGTTAAATGTTAGACTGTGGTACTACAGTGAACTTGTTATGGATTGAATGTTTGTGTTGCCCCAAAATTCATATGTTGAAGTTACAACCCCCAGTGTGACTCTATTTGGAAAAAGGACCTGCCAGGAAGTGGTAAAGGTTAAACTAAGTCAAAGGTTGATGCACTAATCCAATAGGATCCACACCATTATAAGAAGAGAACAACTCCCTCTGGTGTGTAAGAACAAGTGAGAAGGCAGTTGCCTAAAAGACAGGAAGAGAGCTATCACCAGAAACTCAACATGATAGAACCTGGTCTTGGACTTCTAGTCTCTGAACTATAGAAAGTAATGTCTGCTATTTAAGCCATCCAGTCTTTTGTATATTTTTATGGCCATTCAAGCTGACTAACATAGACCTAAAGCTTTGATTTTTTTCAACATTTTTGTTTTCTGTTTTTTTTTTATTTTTTACAAATAGTTTATTGTCAAATTAGTTTCCACATAACACAGTGCTCATCCCCACAAGTGTCCTCCTCCATGCCCACCCCTCCTTCCCCCCACATCCACCAGTCCTCAGTTTTTGTCATCATGCAAGAGTCTCTCATGGTTTGCCTCTCCCCCTTTCCCCCACCATTTCCGCCCTTCTTCTCCCCCTTGGTCCTCTGTTAAGTCCTCCTAATCCTCCTATACGTGCAAACATATATTTGTCCTTCTCTGCCTGACTTATTTCGCTCAGCATAACACCCTCAAGGTCCATCCATGTTGCTACACATGGCCAGATTTCATTGTTTCTCATTGCCATGTAGTATTCCATGGTATAGATAAACCACATCTTCTTGATCCATTCATCCATTGATGGACACTTAGGCTCTTTCCAGGTTTTAGCTATTGTGGAGAGTGCTGCTATGAACATTGGGGTACATGTGTTCCTATGCATCAGCATTTCTGTATCCCTTGGGTAAATTCCTAACAGTGCTATTGCTGGGTCCTAGGGGAGTTCTATTGTTAGTTTCCTTGAGGAACCTCCACACTGTTTTCCAGAGGGGCTGTACCAGCTTACATTCCCACCAAGAGTGTAGGAGGGTGCCCGTTTCTCCACATCCTCGCCAGCATGTAGAGTTCTCTGATTGGCTCATTTTAGCCACTCTGACTGGCGTGAGGTGGTATCTCAGTGTGGTTTTGATTTGTATTTCCCTGATGAGGAGCGATGCTGAGCATCGTTCATGTGTCTGTTGGCCATCTGGATGTCCTCTTTGGAGAAGTGTCTGTTCATATCTTCTGCCCATTTCTTCACTGGGTTGTTTGTTTTTCGGGTGTGTAGTTTGGTGAGTTCCTTGTAGATTCTGGATATTAACCCTTTATCTGATATGTCATTTGCAACTATCTTTTCCCATTCCGTTGGTTGCCTATTAATTTTCTGGGTTGTTTCCTTTGCCATGCAGAAGCTTTTAATCTTGATGAGGTCCCAATCAGTTTATTTTTGCTCTTGATTCCCTTGCTTTTGGGGATGTGTCAAGTAAGAAGTTGCTGCGGTGGAGGTCAAGGAGGTTGTTTCCTGCTTTCTCCTCTAGGGTGTTGATAGTTTTCCTGTCTCACGTTCAGGTCCTTTATCCATTTTGAGTTTATTTTTGTGCATGGTGTGAGAAAATGATCTAGTTTCATTCTTCTGCATGTTGCTGTCCACTTCTCCCAGCACCATCTGTTAAAGAGGCTGTCTTTTTTCCATCGGATATTCTTTCCTGCTTTGTCAAAGATTAGTTGGCTGTATACTTTTGAGTCCACTCCTGAGTTCTCAATTCTGTTCCATTGGTCTATGTGTCTGTTTTTGTGCTAATACCATACTGTCTTGATGATGACAGCTTTGTAGTAGAGGCTAAAGTCTGGGATGGTGATCCCTCCCGTTTTGGTTTTATTTTTCAGGATTACTTTGGCTATTCGGGGTCTTTTTTGGTTCCATAGAAATTTTTGGATAGTTTCTTCTAGTTTTAAGAAGTATGCTGGTGCAATTTTGATTGGAATTGCATTGAATGTGCAGAGTGCCTTAGGTAGTAATGACATCTTAACTATATTTATTCTTCCTATCCATGAGCATGGAATGTTTTTCCATTTCTTTGTGTCTTCTTCAATGTCCTTCATAAGTTTTCTATAGTTTTCCTCATACAGATCTTTTGTATCCTTGGTTAGGTTTATTCCGAGGTATTTTATGGTTTTTGTGCAATTGTGAATGGGATCAGTTTCTTGATTTCTCTTTCTGTTGCTTCATTGTTGGTGTATAAAAATGCAACCGATTTCTGTACATTGATTTTGTACCCTGCAACTTGGCTGAATTCTTGGATCAGTTCTAGTAGGCTTCTGGTGGAGTCTGTCGGGTTTGCGATGTAGAGTATCATGTCATCTGCGAAGAGTGAAAGTTTGACTTCCTCTTTGCCAGTTCTGATGCCTTTGATTTCCTTTTGGTGTCTGATGGCTGATGCTAGGACTTCCAGCACTATGTTAAACAGCAGTGGTGAGAGTGGGCATCCCTGTCGTGTTCCTGATCTCAGGGGGAAAGCTCTGAGTTTTTCCCGTTGAGGATGATGTTAGCTGAAGGCTTCTCATAGATGGCTTTGATGATGTTTAAGTAGGTTCCTTCTATCCCAACTTTCTCGAGAGTCTTTATTAAGAAGGGATGCTGTATTTTGTCTAATGCTTTTTCTGCATCTATTGACAGGATCATATGGTTTTTATCTTTTCTTTTATTGATATGATGTATCACATTGATTGATTTGCGAATATTGAACCAGCCCTGTAACCCAGGAATGAATCCCACTTGATCTTGGTGGATGATTCTTTTATATGCTGCTGGATTCGATTTGCAAGGATCTTGTTGAGAATTTTTGCATCCGTATTCATCAAGGATATTGGCCTGTAGTTCTCTTTTTTTGCTGGATCTCTGTCTGGCTTGGGAATCAGTGTGATGCTGGCTTCATAAAATGAGTCCGGGAGTTTTCCTTCGCTTTCTATTTTTTTGAATAGCTTGAGAAGAATTGGAATTAATTCTGTTTTAAATGTCTGGTAGAATTCCCCAGGGAAGCCATCAGGTCCAGGGCTCTTATTTGTTGGGAGATTTTTGATCACTGATTCAATTTCTTCACTCGTTATGGGTCTGTTCAGGTTTTCTATTTCTTCCCGTGTGAATTTTGGTAGTGAGTGTGTGTTTAGGAATTTGTCCATTTCTTCTAAGTTGTCCAATTTGTTGGCATATAATTTTCATAGTATTCCCTGATAATTGCTTGTATTTCTGAGGGGTTGGTTGTAATAAGTCCATTTTCATTCATAATTTTGTCTATTTGGGTGCTCTCTCTTTTCTTTTGGATAAGTCTGGCTAGAGGTTTGTCAATTTTGTTTACTTTTTCAAAAAACCAACTCTTGGTTTCATGGATCTGTTCAATTGTTTCTTTGGTCTCTATGTTGTTTATTTCTGCTCTAATTTTTACTATTTCTCTTCTTCTACTGGGTTTAGGGCGTTCTTGTTGCTCTGCCTCTAGTTCCTTTAGGTGAGCTGTTAGATTTTGGACTTGCGCTTTTTCTAATCTCTTGAAATAGGCCTAGAGAGCAATGTACTTTCCTGTTAGGACTGCCTTTGCCGCATTCCATAGATTTTGAATTGTTGTGTTTTCATTTTCATTTGTTTCCATATATTTTTTAATTTCACCTCTAATTGCCTGAGTGGCCCATTCATTCTTTAGAGGGGTGTTCTTTAACCTCCATGTTTTTGGAAGTTTTCCAGACTTCTTCCTGTAATTGATTTCAAGTCTCAAAGCATTGTGATCTGACAGTGTGCATGGTATGATCTCAATTCTTTTATATTTATTGAGGGCTGCTTCATGTAGCAGTATGTGATCTATCTTGGAGAATGTGCCATGCGCACTTGAGAAGAAAGTAAATTCCCTGGCCTCAGGATGTAAAGTTCTAAATATATCCGTCAGGTCCATCTGGTCCAATGTATCTTTCAAGTCCATTATTTCTTTAGTGATTTTCTGTCTGGTTGACCTATCCATTGCTGTAAGCGGAGTATTAAAGTCCCCTGCTATTAGCACATTCTTATCTAGAAGCTTGTTTCTGTTTGTGATTCATTGTTTTAGATACTTAGGTGCTCCCATATTCGGTGCGTAGACATTTATGATTGTTAGTTCTTCCTGATGGATGGACCCTGTAATTATTATGTAGTGCCCTTCTTCATCTCTTGTGATTGTCTTTATTTTAAAGTCCAGTTTGTCTAAGTATCACTACTCCGGCTTTCTTTTGATTTCCTGTAGCATGATATATATTTCTCCATCCCCTCACTTTTAATCTGAAGGTATCTTCCCATCTAAAATGAGTTTCTTGTAGACAGCATATAGATGGATTTTGTTTTTAATCCATTCTGCTACCCTATGTCTTTTGATTGGAGCATTCAGCCCATTTACATTCAGTGTTATTATTGAAATATGTGGGTTTAGAGTCTTTGTATCTTTTGTAGGGTTCATGTTTGTGGTGGTGTCTCTGGAATCTTTGTTCCTTGCAACCTTTCCTTCAGAGCATCCCCCTCAGGATTTCTTGTAGGGCTGGCTTCGTGGTGACAAATTCTTTCAATTTCTGTTTGTTTGGAAAGGTTTTTATCTCTCCTTCTATTTTGAATGACATGCTTGCTGGATAGAGGATTCTTGGCTGCATATTTTTACTGTTCATCACATTGAAGTTCTCTTGCCATTCCTTTCTGGCCTGCCACGTTTCAGTAGATAGGTCTGTCACCACTCTGATGGGTTTCCCTTTGTATGTGAGGGCCCTTTTCTCCCTGGCTGCTTTCAAAATTCTCTCTTTGTCCTTGTATTTTGCCATTTTTACGATGATATGTCGTGCAGAAGATCGATTCAAGTTACGTCTGAGAGGAGTCCTCTGAGCCTCTTGTATTTCCACATTGACTTCCTTCCCCAGGTCGGGGAAGTTCTCTGCTATAATTTGTTCCAGGACTCCTTCAACACCTTTCCCTCTCTCTTCCTCTTCTGGGATTCCTATGATATGGATATTGTTGCGTTTGACTGTGTCGCTGAGCTCTCGAATTCTTCTTTCCTGTTCCTGGATCAGTTTGCCTCTTTTTTTGTCAGCTTCTTGTTTTTCTAGAATGGTGTCTTCTAAATCACTTATTCTCCTTTCTGCCTCTTCAAGCCGTGCATTGGAGGCCTCTAATTTATTATGTATCTCATTTATCGCATTTTTAATTCTTCATGCCTATTTTTATTTTCCATTCTGTCTGTAGCCATAGTTTCTTTGATGTCCCCTATGTTTTTTTCAAGCCCTGCTATTAATTTCACCATTATTATTCTAAAATCTTGTTCACTTATGCTGCTGATATCTGTTTTGAGCAGTTCATTAGCTGTCATTTCTTCTTGGAGTTTCTTTGGAGGAGAGCTCTTTCGTTTCGTCATTTTAGTTAGCTTTCCGGCTCTTGTTGGTTTTAGAGACCTGTTATGCTCTCTGTTTCTATGAGCACTGCTATATCCAAGAAACTCTTTGACTTTCCAGGGCCTATCCTTTCAGAGATTGTTTTTTGAATGGTATCCCTCGGTCACTCTTGTTGGGACCTTAGTTATTTTATTTTCCTATTCGTAGTGATATTTGGGACTCTTCACCTTGTGTACTCTAGCTTGTTTCTTGAGGTAGTCCTGGAAAAGAAAACAGATAGACAAACACACAGGGAGCAGGAGCACACAAACGCACAGGCTGATTCAACTAACATGCAAAGTGAGAGGGAAAACGAAAAAGTTAATAGAAAAGACGGAGGAGGGAGGGCGAATAGGGAGCATAAAATACATAAAAGGGTCAAAAAGGGGAAAAGAAAAGGAAAAAAGAAGAAAACCGATGGACAAAGAACAGTTTAAAGCATATACCTGGATTTCCCAGCTACAGTTAAATAGCCGTGTGTATGCAGTGCTGGTTGAAGAGCATAGAGAAAAAGAGAGAAGGCAGGGCGAGACAAGGCAGATTTGGAAATAGAATGAACAGGCAGAAGGGATAAGAAACTTTTTTCAAAGAGGTAAAGGGTAGAATATGGTTGGATAGGTGAGAGAAGGATGCTGGAATTATCCAGAGAAACTATATAGTCTAATTACTCCTGAGAGAAATAGCTGAAAAAGTCGGTAGGTGTAGAATTTACATTTACAGAATGGACTTGTTGTGATTGTTTAAGCAAGCTGGCGACCAGAGTTAATCAGGTCAGTGTTTTGGGGAAAAAAGCGAGAAAAGAGAAAGAAGAAGAAAAAAAGAGAAAAGAAAGGGAAAAAAAAAAAAAGAAAGAAGAAAAAAAAAAAAAAAACAAAAAAAAGGAAAAAAAAGAAAAAAAAAGGGAGGAGGGCACCTCTCAGGCAGGGATGGGCGTGGCGTGATCCGATGCCTCAGGCGGGGGTTCTGCCTTGGCGATTGTGGAGAGGAGAGTGATGGTGCTCCAGTCCCTTCTTGAACCCCGCTCTGCAGCTCGCTTTTTTTTTTTTTGGCGTGTCAACTCCCTGTTCCGGGGACGCAGCCGAAGTTGGTTGCACTCTTCAACCCAGGCCAGTTCCAATCTCCAAATCCCAGTCCGCGCACCCTGCTGAAGTTGCCTTAGACTCAGCTTCCCAGACAATCGCCTCGGACTATTCCAGGCTCCCTGCTGAGCTCTGGGGGCGGAGTCAGAATCGCTTCTTCCTTCTCTGGGTCGGGCTGGCGCGCATGCGCGGGGGCTTGCCTGCCGGGTCCGTGTAGCCTGAGCCCGCTGGAGTGAGGAAAACCGGGTCTCTCTATGGCTCGTCACCCGAAACACGAACTCACAGGCAAATTTCCCAGTTTTTAGCTCTTTGCCTTCCCTCTCGAGTTCCAGCCAGCCAGGAGCGCGGACGCCCGGTGTCTGCGCGGCTCTTTCAGGGGTCCCAGCTGCCCTGGAGCTACAATGGCGGCAGGCGCTTTAAAACCCAACCTCCAGGAGCGGCACAAAGAAGCAGTTTGTGTGCTCAGCCTCCCCCAGGACCAGTTGTCGCGAGGGGACCTGGTGTGCAGGTATTTGGCAAGTACAGTCTTTCTATGCACCGAGCGGAGATTTTTCTGTCTCGGACTCTCTCCTTTTCCCCTCTCACTCCCCGTAGAGGGTAGAGGGGGATTGCCTCTCACCCTGGAGGCTCCGATCCCGGCCCGATTTTACCTTCCCTGGTTCGCACTCACGTTAGAAGGCTTTCTCAGTGGATTCTGCGTCCTTTTTCTCCCAGTCTCTCAGGTTTTGTAAGGTTTCCAATGGCTTCAGATCTTTTCTGTGTGATGTATGGGCGCGAGTGCAGGTACGGAGCTCCTTACTTCTCCGCCATCTTGCCCCCCCCTCCTGTTTTCTGTTTTTTTAACTTAGATGACTCCTGCTGATCTATTCTTAAGGTCATTAACTCCTTTATAACATATATATATATATATAATGTAGGTATGTATTATGTTGTATATTATGTATATATAAAATATATACAGTGAATTTATTTCTGATATTATATTTTTTTCATATGTAGAACATCTTTTTGACTCTTTTTAAAACTTGTTAGTTCTCTGCTAGAAATTCTTATCTTACATTGTTGGGTCATTTCAGAGGTAGTCTCAGTTAGTTGGTTACCTCTTCTCTTGAGAGTGTATTCCACTGTCTTTCTTTATATATCAGATAATGTTGGATTTTATCCTGAGGTTGTGCTATTTTTTCTCTGAAGAGATTGCCTCTTTTACTAGTCAAGTATTTTGGTTGGGTTTGAGTTGCATATTCACCTTTTCTTGGGTGGCACCTACAGTGTCAGTTCAGATCATCTCTCCTTAGCTGAGGTATTCTTTGAGTCTTTTTCTGTGTGAGTGGGACTTTAAGGACCATCAGAAATGTGGACTGATAGAAACTGTGTATCCTGGTCTTCTATATATTTTCTGAGATGTCCCCATTATCTCCAGTGGTCACAGTTTTCTAGATTTACTTTTCTAGTTCCCCAAGACAGAAATATTGTGGTTTTTTTTCCCCCCCATCAGCACTCATACTGATTGCACTATATGCTAAGAGCTTCAGATCACTGACGAAAATCACAAGAACTTGAACTCATTTTGCTTAGCTCCACCTCCACAGTTGTGTACTCTCCTTCCAGGCCTGTCTGCTTCTGTTCATTCCTTGGTGCCTGTTAAGTACTTACTTTTGTATTTGATGTAGCTTACACTTAGTTTTTTTTTCCTTAGGGCAGTACATCCATGGGTACTTCTGTCATTACTAGAAGCAGAAATTTTCTTTTACATGGCATTTTATTTCCTAATTTTAATTTTCCAAAATTTTATGTTATATAGAAAAGAAACATTTATTTACATCATTTAAGTGTACTTGATCTTCATAATTAATAATTATTTTGATTTGTTTAGTTTTTAATGTGTAATTTTACAAAAAATGTTATTTGGGAGGATGTTTTATAATGGTATTAGACGTTTCTTTGTTTGGTTATTTAAATTTATGTGATTAATTTTGGTTCTATGTCACTATATAGTCACAGATTATAATATACATATAATGTACAAAATTCTTCACTGAAAATTTTGTTTTAATTTCTGGAATAAAATAAATATCTTGCAGATAAGTGTTCCACAGCCACATAAAAAGAGTTTAGGGGTGCCTGAGTGGATCAGTCAGTTAAGCTCTGACTTGATTTCAGCTCAGGTCATGATCTCACAGTTTATGAGTTTGAGGTCCTTATTGGACTCTGTGCTAACTGCATGGATTTTGCTTGGGATTCTCTCTCTGACTCTCTCTTTCTGCCCCTCCCCTGCTCATGCTCTCTCTCTCTCTCTTTCTCAAAAAATAAGGAAATAAATAAACAAAAGGAAATGAAAATAGAGTTTATTCTATTGAATATTAAAGTTCTATTGAATATTGTTGAAGTTCAAAATTATTAATAAATTAATAAAAATATTATTAATAAAAATTTTTAGATCTTTTTTCTGTGTGAGTAGCCATGTTAAATCTGTTAAAACCTTGGACTATTTTAATGTTTCTATTTGATTATCTATGTCTTCACAAAAGTTTCTGTTTTATAGCACAGATGTATTTGTTTGGCAAATATATAATGAAGGGCCATAAAAGAGAAAAATCCTATTAGGTAAAAAATTAATGACACTATGAGTTTTACATAGGGTCATATAATGTCTCATTTTCTCATTTCTTGACTTGTTTTCCTTAAATCTTCCCTTGTTCTGGTATTGATATTCCAAATTGTATTTTATATTATTGGAGTTTCTCAAGCTATTCCTTTTATATGTGTTTTTTAATATTCTTATTTCTCTTTATCTCTAGCGTTTTTTGTCATGATAAAGAAATGCTTAGATTTTCCTTTAAATTCAGTTGTCTTGATTTTGCTTGAATTGCTGCATTCAATTGATAATTGTTCCAGTTAACTCTATTATAGTTAAATGCACTGAATTTTATTTCCTTCCTCTCTGTTAAAAATTTTGCTTTGTGGATTGTTTATTATAAACTTTAATGATTATAAAAGATCATTAATTTACTTTTAATAAAATGTCTTATTTTTTTCTTGCTCAGAAAATGTTAATCTTTTGGCTTGAGAAAAATGATTTTGATTTCCTTTAAAGAAAATGATCCATAATAGAAAATTGTTAAGATGTGTTATTATCCTACTGGTTTATTTTTATTTTTATTTCTGAAAACTAACTCTTAACTTGATTTAAAATGTGAATAACTCAATTATAATGAAATTTCAGGTTCAGATTATTTAAACCACACAAAATCGTGGATACCTATGGGCCAGAATATTTTAGTAAAATATCTGACAGTAACATTACTTATTAGACAAAAAATTCATTTTAATTCAAGATTTGAACTTCTATATTATTGATTTGTTTTGTTCTTGCAGAATTACTTCACTGCACTGTTAAATGGAGAAAATTAGTATGGTCTTATAAATAGATCATTAAACACATTGCATGAATGTAATGAAAAAAGGTCATTCAAAATTAAATACTAAGTTACTTGGCTTCAGAGTCCTTACTCATTATTTCTACAAAATATCTATAAGAAACTGCAGAGTCCAACCATTTAAAATTTACATAATGGCAAAGATCAGGATAGTTGCAAAAATGTAATTTCTAATTATGATGCCAAAATTATTACTAAATAATTTCAAAATAATAAATCCTTTCACATAGTCTAGTAGCTATATATTTATATATATTTATATATTCCTATACATATGCTTTCCCTTAAGGTTTTTACAGGATGATTTCTGTTCTTCCTCTATGGCCATGTAACCAAATTATAAGTATTCTTTAAGTCCTGCTTAAAAATTAAATGTCATTTACTTATTGAAACCTCCCTGATCTTCTAATCAGCAATCAAATGCACAAATACTAACTACCTTAGTAGAAACATTAGAGAAGTGTTCAGAGCTATATGATGAAAAATATTAAAGGACAGGAGAAAAAAATTGAATACATTGAGAGACCTAAAATGCTACTGAATTTGAAGACAATGTTGAAGAGATACCATCTTTTGAGTTACTGAAGTAATGTAAAGTTATATTTAAATTTTTAAGTTTTTTTTTTTTAACTATTTGTTCAAGTACAATTCAATTTGAAAAAAAAGGTCATATATTTCTTCTGGAATATTTAATATAGAAAAATACTAAAAAGTTGAAATAAAAAGTGAATGCAGAGTAATATTGAAATTATATTGTATAGTATGCTATAATGTTTAAGAGAAAATGGTAATTTTACCAAAATGACATAGTCAATTTAACATGAGCTAATAGAGATCCAAGAAAAGATCTGCCCTCCACCAAGATATTATGTTGGCTACAATTTAATTTGATTGACAAATGACACTTATTCTTATAAGTGGTGCAGCAACTATTATTATAACTTAGAAAATAATAAAATGCATCTCTACCTCATAGCATATAAAATAAATCTCAAACCCATTGAATATTGAAATGTGATGTTAAATAATGTTCTGAAATAAATATAAGTAAATAATAAATGTGTTAAGTTGTGATGAGCTAGACATGACACCAGTATGTGTGTATACGTGTATGGAAGAGAGAGGACTGGTGAGTGGCTCCTACTGGATACGGGGTTTTCTTTGGAGATCGATGAAAAGGTTATGAAACCAGAATAAAGTGATAGTTGTACAGCGTTGTGACTGTACTAAAAATAAATTAATTAATTAAATAACTGAATTGTACACTTTAAAATGGTGAACTTTATGGTATGTGAATTGTATTTTAATAAATCTGCTATTAGGGAAGCACCAAATTACAACAAAATGTTAAGACTTTTAGAATTTTATAAATATAAAATTTACTTGGGTCAATTTGAAAATATCCATTAAAAATTATTTTAAATGTGTGTGGTAGGCAGTATAATGGGTCTCCCAAAGACCTATCTACCCTAGTGTTTAGAACGTTTGAGCATGTTATATAGCAAGAGCGAATTAAGGTTTCAGGTAGAATTGATTTTGCTAATTAACCAATCTTAAAATAAAGGATTGTTCTGAATTCTCTACTCATGCCCAGTGTGATCACACAGGTTCTAAAAAAGAAAGAGGCAGGCAGAAGAGTCAGAACCAGAGTGAAAGCACTGTGACTCACCATTACTGGCTTTGACGATAGTAGACCTTATACACCAGTCAAGAAATGAGGGCATTCTCTGGAAGCTGGAGAAGGCAACCGAAGAGATTCATCCCTAGAGCCTCCAGAAAGTAATGCAGCCACACTGACACCTTGATTTTCATCCAGTGAGACCCATTTCTCTTCTGATGTCTTAAGAACAAGATAATAAGTTTGTACTAATTTAGGCCACTAAGCTTATAGTGATTTATTACAGTAGCAGTAGGAAATTAATACAATGTGCATACCATATGTGAACAATTCAGATTTCAATAATTTATCACACAGCACTAATACAAATATTTATAAAAATTTAACTAAAATTCAAAGACAGTTGTTACATTGGTTCTCAGAATAGTGAAAAAAATGAAAGTAACAATTTCAAAAACCAATTTGCAAAAACTGGTTCAATACAATAGGTTATGTCAATGCAATAAAATAATATGTAGACATTAAAATATGTCACAGAAGAAAATTTAATGAGAAACAAAAATTTCCTGTATATTATATTATTAAAGTGATAAGTTGCAAATAACAGTATAATTGCTTTTAGTAATGAATGAATGGACATACAAAAAAATAACAATTACTTCTGCATCATTTGAATTAGAGTCAGTATATTTTAATTCAGTATTTTTAAATTTTTCTAAAATGGATGCATATTAATCTAATTAGAAGCTCCCACCTTCTAATACACAAAATGTCAAAATGGTACCATAAACCCAACCTAAATAGCATTATTTAACACGGTATTTTCTCTATTTATTCCTAATTAGACACTTTGGGATTTTTTAGTTGTCACATGTACTACCCCACCTTTTGAAAGTACATAGTTAATACGTTGTGAAAGAGTCAGGTTTTTAGCCAATAATCATGATTCTTCAGGGGACCTGCGTGTCTCATTCAGTTAAGTGTCCAACTCTTGGTTTCAGCTCAGGTCATAATCTTAGGGTTCATGGTTTAAGCCCTGCATCAGGCTCTGTGCGGACAGTGCACAGCCTGCTTGGGATTCTCCCTCTTTTCTCCTACCCTACTCACACTTTCCTCTCTCAAAATAAATAAATTAATTTAAAAAAAAGATTCTTCAAATACTACTACAAGAAAGGGACACTCTAGTAAGCAATGCATTAAATAGTTAAATTTTAATGGTAAAAATGCAGTTTTCTTTTTGTTGTTTTACAAATTTAGCTTTTTATTATGTAAAAGTTTAAACATACATGAGAGTAGAAAGAAAGTATAGTATAATAAACTCACAGTTTCAGTAATTACCAACTTAAGGCTAATGTTGTTTCATCTACAGCCCCACCCACTCTTCCCAGCCCAGCTGACATCCCATCATATCATCTCACTGGAAAATTGTAGTGTCCTTCAGTTCTTCGCTCTTATTTGGCCCCGAAATAAGTAACATGGAGAGACCTAACCCACCTCTGCTACTTGGAGCCAAACACGAGTCTGGCCAAAATCAGTCCAACCAACCCACAGACCCATGAGCGGAAAAATACACATTTGTTGTTATAAACTACTGACACTTTGAATTGATTGTTATGTAGCATTATTTGCCCTTGGTTACCTGAAATTTATAACAAAATATTAATAGTGGGTATCTTTCAATGAATAGAATATGGTATATTTTTCACTTTCCATTTGGATGTTTTATGTTTTCCACATTTTCTACCTTTAGTCTATGTTACCATTTTTTAGCCTTTTTAAAAATTTATTTAAATCCAAGTTAGTTAACATATAGTGTAATAATTGTTTCAGGAGTAGACTGTAGCGATTCATCAGACAACACCCACTGCTCATCTCAACAAGTGCTCTCCTTAATTCTATCACCCATTTAGTCCATTCCCCCACTAAACTCCCCTCTAGTAACCCTCAGTTTGTTCTCTGTATTTAAGAATTTCTTACGGTTTGCCTCCCTCTTTTTTGTTTTTTTATCTTATTTTTCCTTCCCTTTCCTTATGTTTATCTGTTTTGTTTCTTAAATTACACATATAGGTGAAGTTATATGATATTTGTCCTTCTGTGACTGACTTATCTCACATAACGTAATATATTCTAGGTCAATCTACCGTGATGCAAATGGCAATATTTCATTCTTTTTGATTGCCAAATAGCATTCTCTCTCTCTCTCTCTCTCTCAATCTCTATGTATGCATATAATATACATATATTTCTCACATTTTTATCCATTCATCAGTTGATGTTCATTTGTGCTCTTCCATGATTTTGGTATTGTTGGCAGTACTGCTATAAACATTGGGGTGCATGTGTCCCTTTGAATCAGCACTCCTGTATCCTTTTGATACATTCCTAGTAGTGCAATTGCTGTGTCCTAGGGTAGTTCTATTTTTAAGTTTTTGAGGAACCTTCATACTGTTTTCCCGAGTGACTGCACCAGTTTGCATTCTCACCAACAGTGCAAAAGGGTTCCCCCTTTCTTCACATCCTTACCAACATCTATTGTTTCCTGAGTGTTAATTTTAGCCATTCTGATAAGTGTGAGGTGGTATCTCATTGTAGTTTTGATTTGTTTTTCCCTGATGATGAATGATGTTAAGCATCTTTTCATATATCTGTTTTATATATGTGGATGGTTTCTTTGGAAAGTGTCTATTTGTGCATTTTGGCCATTTCTTCACTGGATTATTTAATTTTTCTGAGGGTTAAGTTTGATACTTTTTTTTAATAGATTTTGGATACCAGTCCTTTATCTGATATGTCATTTGCAAATATCTTCCCCCACCAGTTGATTGCCCTTTAGTTTTGCTGATTGTTTCCTTACTGTGCAAAAGCTTTTTATCTTGACGAGGTCCCGATAATTCACATTTTTGCTTTTGTTTCCCTTACCCCTGGAGACACGTTTAGTAAGACTTGGACTGGCCAACGTCAAAGAGGTTGCTGGCTGTGTTCTCCTCTAAGATTATGATGGTTTCCTGTCTTACATATAAGTCTTTTGTACATTTTGAATTCATTTTTGTGTATGGTGTAAGAAAGTGGTCCCGATTCATTCTTCTGCATGTTGCTGTCCAGGTTTCTCAACACTATTTGTTGAACAGACTTTTTTTCCATTGAATATTCTTTCTTGCTGTGTTGAAGCTGTGTTAGCTATACATTTCTGGATTCATTTCTATGTTCTCTATTCTATTCCATTGATATGTGTGTCTGTTTTTGTGCCAGTAACATGCTATCTTGATGATTACGGCTTTGTAATATAGCTTGAAGTCTGGATTTGTGATGCTTCCAGATTTGTTGGGTTTTTTTGTATTTGTTTTTTTTTTCTTTTTCAGCATTACTTTGGGTATTTTGTAGTGTATTTGTGGTTCCTTACAAATTTTAGAATTGTTTGTTCTAGCTCTGTGAAGAATGCTGATGTTATTTTGGTAGAGATTGCATTGAATGTATAGATTGTTTTGAGCGGTATAGACATTTTAACAATATATATTCTTCCAATCCATGAGTATGAAATGGCTTTCCATTTCTTTGTGTCTTCTTCAATTTCTTTCATAAGCTTTCTATAGTTTTCACAGATCTTTCACCATTTTGGTTAGGCTTATTACTAGGTATTTCTAAATATAGTTTATATTGATAGGTCTTAATGTATCATCTTCTGGGAAAATTGAAAGTATTAATGCAATATATTCCTTATTGGTGTCTTTAAGACACTGATTTAATTTCCTTTGGATATATACACAGTAGTGGAATTCTAGGTCACATTGCAGGGTTTTTTTAACTTTCGTTTTTAATTTTTAACGTTTCATTATTTTTGAGAGACAGAGAAAGGGTGTGGAAGGGGCAGAGAGAGAGAGAAAGAGAGAGAGAGGGAGAGAGAGAGAGAGACAGAATCTGAAGCAGGCTGCAGGCTCCCAGCTGTCAGCACAGAGCTGGACATGGGGCTCGAACCCACAAACTGTGAGATCACGACCTGAGCCAAAGTCAGTTGCGTAACTGACTGAGCCACCCAGATGTCCTGGTCACACTGCAGTTCTATTTTTAATTTTTTGAGGAACCTCCATATTGTTGTCCATAGTGATTACACCAATTTTCATTCCCACCAACAATGTGCAAGTATTCCCTTTTCTCCACACCCTCACCAACACTTTCTCTTTTTTTTAAATAGTCTTTCTTATAGGTGTGAGGTGATATCTTATAGGTGTGAGGTGATAATGTGGCTTTGATTTAGATTTCCTTAATGGTTATTAATGCTGGGCATTTTTTTAGGTGCCTGTTGACCATTTGTATATCATTTTTGGAAAAATGTCTATTTATGCCTTTTTTTTCTTATTTTTAATTGTGTTATTTGGGGTTTTTTGGCCATTGAATTGTAGAAGTTTCTTACATATTTTGTTATTTCCTTCTGCTATACAGAAGATTTTTATATTGTTGTAGTTTCACTTGTTCATTTTTGCTTTTATTACCTGTGTTTTTGATGTCATATCCAAGAAATCATTGCTAAGACTAACGTCATGAGCTTGTTCCTTATGTTGTCTTTTAGGAGTTTTATAAGTCACAGGTATTCTGTCAAGTCTTTAATTGTTTTGAGTTAACTTTTGTGCCTGGTGAAAGATAAGAGTCCAATTTCATTCTTTTGAATATGGATATGTAGTTTTCCCAAAAGTGCTTATTAAAAGACCAACCTTTCCTTATTGTGTTTTATTTGGCACCCTCGTCAAAGATTAATTGATTGTGTATGTATAAATTTATACCTTGGCTTTCTATTCTGCCCCATTGTTCTGTGTGTTTGTTTTTATGCCAGTTCAATACTGTTTGCTAATGTGGTTTTATAATATCATGATGTTATATCATGTAATGTCATGATAACATAATTTTGAAATTTGGAAGTGTAATATCTGCTGCTTGTTTTTTTTTTTTTTAATTTATTTTCTTTTTTTTTAATGTTTTATTTCTAGGAGAGAGAGAGAGAGACAGCGTGAGCAGGGGAGGGTAAGAGAGAGAGGGAGTCACAGAGTGAAATAGGCTCCAGGCTCTGAGCTGGCAGTCAGCACAGAGCCCGACGCGGGGCCCGAACCCACGAACCGCGAGATCATGACCTAAGCGAAAGTCGGACGCTTAACCGACTAAGCCACCTAGGCGCCACCTGCTTGTCTTTTCTTAAGATTGCTTTTGGTATTTGACATCTTTGGTGGTTCTATACTAATTTTAGGATGCTTTTTTCTATCTCTCTAAAATATGTAATTGGGATTTTGATTGGGATTGCAACAAATCTGCCGATCATTTTGTGAGATATATATATATATATATATAACTTTAGTGATATATATTTTGTGATATATAATCATATATATATATATATGTATGTATGTAATTGGGATTTTGATCGGGATGTTAAAGATGCTAAACATGTTAAAGTTGCATGTTAAAGAAAATGCTCTTTATTCTGATGAGTCTTTGTGAAACTCACTCTAAGAAAAGACCAATCTAATATCTGCTCTGTCATCCCTCAGCATGTTAGAATCATGAAAATAGGAGGCAGAGATTGACTAGTATCTGGAGACACAGAGAGGACTGAGAAGTGACAGCCTGGAAGCAAGAAAAAGCACGCTGCTCTGGGACAATTTATGGGAAGATAAAACAGCCCCATAAACCTCAATAGCTCCTGGGACTGTCACTGTATTAACATGGCACAGACCAATCATAGATGTTTGTGTCTGATTATGAGACATCAAAATAAGATAAATTATACTTCTAGGAAAAGTGACAACTGGAAGGCAAGCATTTAAATCCTCTCTTCCCAAATACTGACTGATTGAGACAAAGGAATATATTAAAATGGAAAAACCTTCAGTGTAGTTTTAAAAAACTGATTCATGATTCCATATACAGCATCTGCTTTAAGCAGTTTCTTCTAGACTTAGATTCAATAAGGTCAAATGAAAGAAAATATTAAAATTACTCCCAGCCTCCAACTGCAGTATGGTGTTTCTGTGTCGTATGAGATCAATAGAGGAGACTGTGGTAGGGCTCCATTATAATCATTAATTTCAGAGGTCAGGGTAACCCACAGGACAAATGGAGGTCTCTCATTTTGGATCTCTTTTCTTTGCTCAAAAATCAATAGCGGTGGAAAATGTAAGGACAAATCTAGCAATATCAGATAGAATGAGGCTGATTTCTCTGTGACTATAAGTTTAATAATAAAAAATAGTCTTATTATAAATGGTTTTAAAATACAGACCAAATAAATGAAGAAGAAGAAGAAGAAGAAGAAGAAGAAGAAGAAGAAGAAGCAGCAGCAGCAGCAGCAGCAACAGCAGCAGCAGCAGCAGCAGCAGAGGAGGAGGAGAAGGAAGAAGAAGAAAAGGAGAAAGAAAAAGATATGGAAATTTGATTCAGGGGCTTCAAGGAAAAAAGTAAAACCCTGCACAGAAACAAGTATCTGCTGGATATGCTTGCAGACTTAGCTCACATCCCACACTTCTCTCATTTTAGACATTTTAATATCAAATGCCAAGATATGGAAGAAACATCAGACACAGAGAAACTGTGAAAGATTTATTCCTTTTATGGTCAATTCATCAACAAATAATCTCCAGATTTAAAGAGTGCTTAATACTACATTCCTTAAAAATCTACTATAGGAAAATAACTTGCATTCAGTTGAGTATTTAGACTCCAAGCCATTCTTTTTCTGTTTTCCCAGTCTCAAACTTGGAGTGGAGGATAATTATTGCCTTATTATATCAAATGAATTCATATGAACCCACTTTCAAAGTTTCCATTATGTTTGCTTCCCATTAAAGTAATACAGCAGCATTGGTATTTTTACATCTTATACACAAGATGTTTAAATATCTCTGCTGAAAAAAAATCATATATTAAATATATATATACCCCATCAATTTGATGTGTTCCTGACTTGGCATGAAAAACAAAATTGGCATCTCATTGGTGCTTGAAACAGTCGCAGATGGCTTCTAAAACAGCACTGTGTGTTTTCATTTGGGGATTCCATTGTTTAGATCACTTTTATGAATAATTAAAAATAAATCTGTGATGCCAGTAATTATAATAACCCATACCTGGCTTTGCAACAGAAAACAGTGACTCCAGCTCCCTAAAAGGATATAAATTTAACCATGTAATAGATGGGAACCCTAGGAAATGCCCTCACTTTCCTCTAAACTCTAAAGAAAGTAGCAATTTTGTATAATACATTTAATGAATTGTTTTACATAATTCATTCTCTTCAGATGTTCTAATTTATATTCATTTTCACAGCTTCTGAAATTTACATATGTGATGAAGAATTATTTGGGGAAATGTAAGAATCTTTTAACAATCATGTTGAGCAATTTATCTTGTATTATCAGGGAAAAAACTCAAAAAAAGCTAAAGCTAAAAGAAATAATTGTGGAAAAATACAGGACTAAATATTTGCACTGGGCTCAGTCTACAACAATGCAACTATCCATAGAAAGGACATTTCTCTAAATTCTTGCTTTAGTTTAGGTGGCAAGAGGCAATAATGTGTTTGAATTCAAATATACCTCCTGATGAAGTTTTGGGGTATTGATGGGGGATTCAGAACCAAGGGCCAAAAAAGAATTCTTGAAGACACCTTTGGTGCAAAAAGGTGATTTTATTAAAACACGGGCATAGGACCTGAGGGCAGAAAGAGCTGCTTGGGGTTGTGAGACTGACTGATTATGTACCTTCAGGTTGAGAGGCGGTTAGGAACAGTGTAAGCCTCTAAGGAATTTTGGAGGCAAGGTTTCCAGGACCTTGAGGGGCTTAGGTGCTGTTACAAAAATGCCATTTATTACCATTCAGTAAAATCTCAGTTATGAGACCATTCAGATGTATCTTAGGGAACCATAAGCTTGGAGTATGATTGCCAGCATATATTTTGGGGGAGTAGAGATAAAGGAAGTGTACAAAGGAATTTTCTTTTTTGTTTTTTTGTTTTTTACAAATAGTTTATTGTCAAATTAGTTTCCACATAACACAGTGCTCATCCCCACAAGTGTCCTCCTCCTTGCCCATCCCCTCCCCCCACATCCACCAGTCCTCAGTTTCAAGAGTCTCTCATGGTTTGCCTCTCTCCCTTCCCCCCACCATTTGCCCCCTTCTTCTCCCCCTTGTTCCTCCGTCAAGTTCCTCCTAATCCTCCTATACGTGAAAACATACGATATTTGTCCTTCTCTGCCTGACTTATTTCACTCAGCATAACACCCTCAAGGTCCATCCACGTTGCTACACATGGCCAGATTTCATTGTTTCTCATTGCCATGTAGTATTCCATGGTATAGATAAACCACATCTTCCTGATCCATTCGTCTGTTGTTGGACACTTAGGCTCTTTCCATGTTTTAGCTATTGTGGAGAGTGCTGCTATGAACATTGGGGTACATGTGCTCCTATGCATCAGCATTTCTGTATCCCTTGGGTAAATTCCTAGCAGTGCTATTGCTGGGTCATAGGGGAGTTCTATTGTTAGTTTCCTGAGGAACCTCCACACTGTTTTCCAGAGGGGCTGTACCAGTTTACATTCCCACCAACAGTGTAGGAGGGTGCCCGTTTCTCCACATCCTCGCCAGCATCTCGAGTTCTCTGATGTGCTCACTTTAGCCACTCTGACTGGCGTGAGGTGGTATCTCAGTGTGGTTTCGATACAAAGGAATTTTTATATGTGAAACTAGAATTATAGGATCCTGGGGAGGTAAGGGGAGGGGGCAGGATAATGTTAAGCCAAGATTCCTTTTGCCCCTAGCAAAGTGTCTTCATAGAGGCAGCTGAGCTCCTAGAGGGAGGTTACTATGCCTTTTGAGGACATGTCAGTGGGCTGTAAGCAGTAAGGGAATTTAAATTTTCATTTGTCTTTGTCTCCTACATCACCATGGCAAGCACTTAAACCCCCTTACATCTTAATGAGGGTAACATTAAGGCTGCAGGAAATGTAGTCTATAGATTTCTGGAGATTAGGCTATGGGTAAGATTGCCTTTTTCTTGCAGTTTACTAAATTATCCATAAACTGAAGGAGACTCCTGTCCTGATCTCTATCAGTTAACTATTTTCTTTCTTTCCTTTCCCCTGTTCTTGGGCAGCCAGGAGTGTCTGAAGAATATCACCCATATCCTACCTTGGGGGGTAGGTGCTGTTAGCCTGCACTTGGCCCTAAATTTGCCTCACACTCTTCATCACTTCCACTCAGGAAACTGAATTAGGTTTTCTTTTACATTATGCAGGTTGGCTTTACAGTCTGAAAAAAAAAAAAACTTAAGATGAGCCACAAAAAAAGATTTTTAAATGAAAACTGTAACAGCCATAAAGAATAAATCATTAAATAATGCATGGCATGTTAGTAGCTTTCCATTGTGATTATGTAAAAACTAGTGAAGAGAAAACCACCAATGAGAATGAGACGGTACAAATTAGAATGGAAAGGCTCTGATCATTAATATATATAAAATTAATATTCATGATAATACTTTTTATTGATCTGTATTTCAAGTGGAGTCATGGAAGGAAAACACCACTACAAATCAGCAGTCCTGTGTTATGTCCAAAGTCAATCACTACCGACTCTGTAATCTTAGATGATTGATACATCTCAGCTTCAGTCTTCCCATTTGTAAAATTAAAGTTGCACTGGATAACTTCTAAATTCCCTTCCTGTATTCTGTTTTTGTGATGTGAAGTCTTATCTCTCCAATGAGTTACTCAATTCCTTGCAGAAGCCTCATTTTATGGTCCTTTTATATACTTAAAATCATTAGTCTATTGCTGTAGATGAAACGTAGGTTGTCTGTAATTGCCTGCTAAACTCTTGGATTCTGTATTCAGATATTTAAGCAACCAAAAAGAGAATAGCCCATCATACTTGAAGGTAAAAATAAACTATCGTAATTAAATCAATAGAAGCTATTCAATGAATCTATAATATACTTATTTTTAAGGTGTTAACTGCATAATCATAGAATCTATAAAACTAGTGAGAGAATTATAATAGTAATTGTTATGGTAAATGTATTATCTCAATACATATTTCACATTTGTAATCTCTTCTATTCCATAGGACACATGGTAAACAAAGAAGATGAGCTGTGGAAGTTAGTAGAAAATGTGTGTGCTTGAATCTTGGCTCCATCATTTTCGGTATGTAATTTCCTTCTGGCTTTAACCTCCTATTTTCAATAGTTTATTAAATAAAGTAGATACAATAATTCCTCTATCATATGATACATGATAGGTGTTTAAATTTTTTAACATTTTATTACAATTGTCATAGGTCAGACTCTAAATAAATTCTAGCTTTTAAAATTTGATTATGCCATTTTTTATGAGATTCAGTTCCTTCTAACCTAATACACTTAATTTTACAGAATACTTTAAATTCCTTGAAAGTGAGGAGATTTTATTCACTTTCGACCCTCTGCTCGTAATGTAATGGTAGACATTAAGTGGGCAAGTACACAATGTTAGTAACTAGTTTCAAAGAGACTAGATTAATATATCATTTGCTGCTACTAATTCTGTTATATATTTTTTTGTTTTATTATTTGTGCTATGGCATTTGGAACATATTATTTCAAATTCACTGCAATGGCACTCATCATATACTATCATATACCACCATGTAACACAACATATACCAGTGTGCTGGGCCACAAAACAAGTATATTTCTTCAAGTAGAAGAAAACAGGTGCTGGTAGGTCTAGGACAGACAGAGGGAACTCAAAGAGCCAGCATGCTTGCCATGCGTAAGAAGACAAGGCAAATCCCGCCTTCATTCATTACTGTAATCATATCCCAGAAGTTTTGCTTGGGACTGAATTATTGAAGATCCAACCCCCCTGTGTTTGTATCTGGAGTTGGGAACTTAAGGAGGTAGAATTAAAAAAGGACATAATTGTAGGATCCTCTTGATAGGAGTAGCTTTATAAGAAGAGGAAGGAGATTGCTCTCTTTCTATCATGTGAGGATACAGTGATAAAGTGGCCATCTGCAAGCCAATAAGAGAGCCCTCATAAAAAATCAAATGAGCTGGTCTCTTGATTTTGGACAACCCAAGCTTCTGGAACTAATAAATGTATTTCTTTAAGCCACCTAATCTATGGCATTTTGTTATAGAAAACCAGTACAGGCTTAAGCTTATAACTGGGGGGAATAAATAGAAGTGCAAAGTCAGGAAGGCTGGGGTAAGTTAGTCCTTGATGAATAGCCTATTGAGGACAGATGTAAAGCTTAGAAGATGGGGGATGTAGACCCAATTTGAACAATTTGATGGTCCCTGTCAAATATATCGGGATATAAATCACATTTGGGCCATTTATATCATGTTCTCAAGTCAAAAACTGAATAAATTGTAATGTGACACAAACAAATAATACCCAATATCAGGACCTTAGCTATAAGAGTAATTGAAGCTTACTTATCTGTTCTCACGCAGATGACTTATTCCCCACAGTTCTAAGGTTTTGATACTGTTGGAGGTGAGAGAAGCAGGAATTTGCTGAGATTCTCCCCGGGCCAGAAATTTTTACTTAGTTATCTCAAATGCAACTTTTCCAAAGTAAACACTTTAACTGATCATTTATTTTTAGTGTAACAACCTCCCTTAGGCATCATATATATCAGAACCTCAGACACCACCAAATATGAGTTTTAAAAAAATAGCATTCAGTAACACTTTTTAATAGGTCACAGCTTCATAGTGCCTGATTACTTTACATGCTACAAATTGTCAATACTTCCAAAATGATTGCAAATGGTGTAAAACCTCATGCAACAACATAGCGATTTTTCCACTTATGCAGAATATTTCATTACTACAACAAAATGCACTTGAGCCCTGCTGCCAAGCTTGAAAAAGGTCGATTTAAGAATATTAATGGATAGATATTTAGAAATGAGTCACAGGGGATTATTCTGAGAAGTTAAGGGATGGCCTCAAGTTCCAAACACAAGTAGCATGACAATAGATCCTAGACCCTAATTTTTATTTAGTATGTTATTTTTGAAGCAAATGAAATATATAGGATTTCTTTAATATGTTTTGTACATTTTATCATGAATTCCAAGAAATTATTAGCATACATATGCCACAAAGATAAATGTCTTACCAAAAATAGTTGCATTTAACACTGTAAAATAAGGGTACATCAATTCTTTAGAATCACTCAGTAAAATACATGGTTTGATCTATAATGTGAATTATAACAGTGGTCAAAACTTCACCAGTGTAATAATGAATATTGTTAAAATGTTAAGTGTCCCCAATTTCACCTACAGGTTTCATGCAAAAAACATCGTTATTAGAAATTGATAAACTGATTCTAACATTTGTATTATAATATTTTTAAAAATATAGACTTAGCCAAAACAACTTTAAGAAAAAAGCAAATTGGGAAAACTTAGTCTACCTTATTTCAAGAGTAATTATAAAGCTGCTTTGGAGGGCCTGGGCAGCTTAGTCGGTTAAGCATCCAACTTCAGCTCAGGTCACGATCTCATATCTGGTGAGTTGAAGCCACACATCAAGCTCTGTGCTGACAGCTCAGAACCTGGAACCTGCTTTGGATTCTGTGTTTGCCTCTCTCTCTGCCCCTCCCCCATTCATGTTTGCTCTCTCTCTCTCTCTTTCTCTCTCTCAACAATAAATAAATCTTACAAAAAAATTTTTAAAGCTGCATTAAATAGATCATGTGGTATTAAATCCTAGTTATACAAATAGATTGGCAGAACAAAAATAGGTAACCATATATGTGGTTAATCAATTTTAAATGAAGACTCAAAGGACATTCCATATATACTGGACCAACTTTTTGATAAATGTTGCTAGAACAATGAGATATTCATAGATAGAAAAAATGAACTTCAATTCATACCTCACAGAATGTACAAAAATTATTTTAAAATGGATCAGATACTAATATAAACTATAAATCTGTTGAAGAAATTGCAGGATAAAATCTTTGTAAACTTGAGCAAGGCAAAGATATTCTAGCTACAATGCCAAGGTTCTACCCATGAAGGAACAAATGGATAAATTGGACTTCATCAAAATAAGAATTATGTCCTTCGAATGATACTGTTAGTAAAATGACAGATAAGGCACAGACTGGAAGAAGATAACTGCAAAAAATAAATTTGATAAAAATATTTGCATTCAGGTTATAGAAACAACTTTTATATGTCATTAATAAGAAAATACAAAAACCATTTAAAATGGACAAAAATTGAACAGAAATGTTATCAAAGAAAATATGTATTTGGCAAATAAACACAAGAAAAATATTGAAAATGACTTATTAGGGAAGTGCTAATTAAAAACCTCAATTAGACTCCACTAGATAGCTATTAAAATGCCTAAAATTAACAGGGCAACTAGATTGCTCAGTCACTTAAGCAGTGGACTCTTGATTTTGGCTCAAGTCATGATCTCACAGTTCATGAAATCGAGCCCCATATCAAGCTCGATGTCCATATCTTGGGATTCTCTCTCCCTCTCTTCACTGACCCTCCTTCCCCCTCTCAAATAATAAGCTTAAAAAATTAAAATGAATGTCTAAAATTAAAAAGAGTAATCACACCAAGTGTTGGCAGAAATGTGGAACAACTAGAAATCTCATACGTTGCTTTCTATAAATTTAACTATTCTCCTACCATATGACTCAGCCATTATCTTATCAAATAAATGAAAATAAATTCTGCACAAAAACTTATATACAAGTGTTCATAACAGCTCTATTTAAATAGCCAAAAACTGGAAACCCAAATATCCATTAACAAGTGAATGACTGCTACCCAGAAATAAAAAAATTGAACTATTGATATAGAAATATTTATACTGAGTGAAAGAAACCAGACCCCCCCAAAAATGTATTCTGTATGTCTCCATGTATACAAAATTCTAGAATATACAAACTAATCTACAGTAACAGAAAATATATTAGTGGTTGACTGGGAGCTCCAGAAAGTATCTTCTAGGGATGATGAATATGCTCCTTATTGTGGTTATAATTTCATTATATATACATATGTCAAAACATTAAATTTTTCTTTAAAGTGGGCATTTTCTTGTATGTCGATCATATGTAAATAAAGCTGTTTAAAAAATGAAATGGAACAGGGATGCCTGGGTGGTTCAGTCGGTTAAGTGGATTAAGTATGTAGCTTCAACTTAAGTCATGATCTCATGGTTTGTAGATTTGACCCATGTCAGGTTCTGTGCTGACAGCTCAGAGCTTGGAGCCTGCTTCAGATTCTGTGTCTCCCTCTCTCTGCCCCTCCACTGCTTGTGCTCTGTCTCTCTGTCTCTAAAATAAATAAACATTTAAAAAATGAAAAAAAAAAAACAAAAACCCAACATGAAATGGACATTGTATTCACCAAGGATAAATCTCCTAATTGTAGATGCAAATCTCATTATGTCTAAGACTTTTCTGTTCAGTCTTAGGTAATACATTATCCTCTTGTTGGCCTATACCACAAAGACATTCTTGATTCAAAAATTCAGTCAAAACAAAGAAAAATATTAATGGGCCCCAACAATATGGCTTCCCAGACATGTAGTCTTCTCATATTCTGCCATGTTGCTCATAACCAAATGCTTCCCAAGGATGGACGAGCTTTGGCATGGTTGGCAGATGTGCCTAAGAATGGAATCTTCTCCACAGCATTTTCCTGCATGCTGTGTTTTACCCACACTAAGTCCTTTTTTATAGCTAATAAAACAAATGATGAATGGTGAATTTGAATGTCTAATATAGCCCAAGACCACTGCTGGTCTTCATTAAGCATAGTGGGCATTACATTTGCTTAGTCAAATGTTATTGGAATGTTATTGACATATAACATTGTATTAGTTTTAAGCATATAACATAATGACTTGATATATGTATGTATTGCAAAATAATCACCACAATAGTTTGATTAGCATCTATCACCACACTTAGTTACAAATTTTCTTTCTTGTGATGAGAACTTTAAAAATCTAGTCTCTTAGCAACTTTCAAATACACAATATGATATTGTTAACAATAATCATCATATTATACATTATGTCCTAAGGATTTATTTCTCTTATAACTGGAAGCTTGTGTCTTTTGAACTCCTTCATCCGTTTTGCCCACCCTTCAATCCCCTCTACCTCTGACAACTACCATTCTCTTCTCTGTGAGTTTGCTTTTTTATTCCCACATATAAATGAGATCATACAGTATTTGTCTTTCTCCATTTGACATATTTCACTTTGCATAATGCACCCAAGGACCATTCATGTTTTTTTAGATTTTTATTTTTTGTTATTGAATTGTATGAGTTCTTTATATACTTTGGATATTAACCCTTTATCAGATATATGATTTGCTAATATTTCTCTCATTGTGTAGGTTGCTTCAGTCCTCTAAATATGAAAAATTCTGTTTAAATCTGTAGTATTTACATTAAGTAATTAACACTCATGTACACGGTGGTAAACCAGGATTATGGTGTTTTGCATATGTAAAAAATTATTTTTGAAGTTTATTTCTACTTTTTATAATGAAACATTCTTAGCTTTCTATAGTATCTACCTTTCTATGCTATCTATGGAACCTAAAGATTTCAAGCTATCCAACAAATTTAGGCGATAATTTTCCTAAATGTTAAGCACATAGTATAGAATTTCTTTTTTTTGAATTTTGATATAAGTCATCCTCTCACTGCCCTCCATTCACCTGTTCTAATCTGAACTGGTTGCTTTCTAGGACTAGAGGATGGTGATCATCATGGAACTTTCTCAGTACTTCTTTGTATTGAGTAGTATGTTCCCCAGATTTTGTGTCTTCCTTTGTCTTGACTCATTATTTTATCCTGCTGAAGACATCAGCTAGCAGCATTTTAAGAAAGAGTGTGTGGTAGGTATAGTTTTCTATTTCTTGCATGTCTGAAAATTCCTTTATTCTCACCTAATATTTGATATTTGAGAAAAAATGAGATATGAAAAAAATATTGATTGAAAATTATTTTTCCTAGTAATTTGGAACCACTGCTCCACAGTCTTTTTCTATCCTGAGTTGATGTTTCAGAGTCTGATGCTATTTTGAGTCCAGTTTTCTTTATGCAATTTGTTTGAGTTTTAAAGTTTTCTCTGAACATGTTTAAGCCTACTTTTCATTGTTATTCTGACATTTCACAATTGTGTGTTTTGTTGTAAAATATTTTTACCAGTTTTCTGTGAAGTAAATATTTAAATGTGAAAAGCAAAACTTTGAATTAAAAAAAATTAAGTTTATTTATTTTGAGAGAGAGCTGAGAGAGCTTGAGCAGGGGAGGGGAGAGAGAAAGAGAGAGAATCCTAAGCAGGTTTTGTACAGTGAGGAGCTCCACATGTGGGTTCAAACGCACAAACTGTAAGATCATGTCCTGAGCAAAAGTCTGACACTTAAAACTGAGCCACCCAGTTGCTTCAAAACTTAATATTTTAAAAGTCAACCCAGGTAAATATTTTTTTTCCTTTGGGTAAAGAAGGATTTATTATTATCAGCAAAAGCAAAACTTACTAAGGAAAAGACTGGTGTGTGTGTGTGTGTGTGTGTGTGTGTGTGTGTGTGTGTATTTATATATTAATAAGAACTTCTTGTCATAAAAATATAAATGGAGATCTATCAGCCTGGAAACGATATTTACTATAAATAAAATAGACAAAGAATCAGTATCTTAAATATATATTACCCCCACAATTCAATAAAAAAAAGGAAGATAAATAACACAATAGAAAATTGGGAAAACACATGAAGATGAAATCCAGTTAATCATGTAATAAATTTACATTATGAGCTTAACAGTTGAGAAGACACATAATGAATTTTTCTCTTTCTACTGTGGGTAATCTATTGCAAGGATATTTTATACTCGAGGGGCATTTCACTTCAATTTTTCAGAGAAATATACTTTAATCTTTCACATTATATAGGAAGAGGAAGAGGGGAGAGGAAGCATGTTTGCAGCTAATATGCTAAGAATAGGACACAAACTAAGAGGGCACAAAGTCCCAAGATTGTTGTATTTCAAGATTTAATATTATGTCATTTTTCTTGCTTAGTCTTTTGGGAAATCTCTATAATTCTTTTATGATTTAGAGAGCCAGATCTCATATTTACTTTCCTATATTTTTTCTAATAACAAATTAATTCATTTTTATTATTATTTTTTCATCTCCAATATACTGGATCATTTAATTCCTTATTTTACCATGTTCTTGGGATAAATATTAAGAATCTTATTTTTTTGTAAATTATCTTTGCCTATTACTTTGGCTCTACCTCATCTCATAATTTTATATTAAAATGTCTTATTCACATTTTATGCTCTCTATATACAGATATTATTTCTACTTTGACAAATAATTCAGAACATTTTTTTTTTCTTAAATAGTTTATTGTCAGGTTGGTTTACATGTAACACCCAGTCCTCATCCCACCAAGTGCCCTCCTCCATGCTCATCATCCCTCTTCCCCTCTCCACCACTCCTATCATTCCTCAGTTTGTTCTCAGCATTCAAGAGTCTCTCATTGTTTGCCTTCTTCCCTCTCCCCAACTATTTTTTCCCTTCTTCTCTTCCATGGTCCTCCATTAAGTTCCTCCTAATCCACCTATACATGCAAACATATGGTATCTGCAGGACAGTGTTTTCACTGTATAATTTGGACAAATGCATTTTTTCTCATGATTTGGGAATTGTACATTTTACTTTTATTCTACTATGGTGAACGTAAAGACAGTTGAAACTCATGTTCTTTATCAAAATCTCAGAACTGTAAAATGACACAATGATTACTGCACTGTATTTTTCTTTAGGAAAATATATTTTGAGCCTTTTCTCTATCCATTTCCAATTTTTTTGATGAACTAAATTTTGTAATCCAGATGGTTGCTTATGACATTATACATTCTCCTCCTTTAAAAAAAAAGTTGATATGTGTATTATTTTCATAATCATACTAACATAAATTATTTAGGTAATGTTTCTGATTTTACTAATCATTACACTTTCTTCTATGCCATATTTTACTTATAATCTCATCAAATTCTGACATCAAGAATCACTTGAAGATAGGTGGAGTGCTTGAGGTCAAAAATTCCTGTTCTTTAGTCTTTACAAAAATTATAAACTGGCCTTATCTTTTTCAAATCAACACATTAACTTGTTTTTTAAAACACTGTAATTTTTTCATTATTTTATGATATAATACATTAGAAAAATTCCAACATTTACTTAATTTTTGTTCATTCCTCTCGGTAACTTAATTTTTTCTGACAATATGATTACAGATTTTTTTTTCTGCTCCATTTTCTGTTAGCCTGAGAATTTTGACTGTGATATCTACTTATGGTATTCTTCTAATCAATGTTGTTTATAATTGAAAAACATAATTTTGCTTTTTCTTACAATGACATTATTTAATTGGATAACATTTGCTTTTCTTTCTTGGAGTGATTCTTTCTATTTGATATTTATCTGTTCAGACAGAAAGTTCTTGTTTGTTTTGCTATTTACACATTTTTTAAAAATGTTTTTGTTTTTTGTTCAAGATTTGGATTTAAGATTATTTTAGTTTATAGATATTGAAGACCAGTGTTCATAACATTTTGTCCTAGACAAAAGCTTGAAGAAAAAGCTGATCTTTCATATGATATTATTTCTAAACCATGAGTTGGTAAACTATGGCCTGCGGGCAGACTAAAATTGCCTATCACCTGTTTTTACAAATGAAGTGTTATTAGAACACAGACATCCCTATTTATTTGTATATTTGTCTGTGTCTGTGTTTGCCCTACAACAACAGAATTGAGTAGTTGCAATACAGAGTGGTATGTGTGACCCCAAAGTTGAAAATAGTTACTATTTGGGCTTTTACAGAAAAAGTTTGCTAACTCCTGATTGAGAATATAAGTCCATTTATCCTATGTATTAGAATGGGACTGCTGAAAGAGTTAGTGATACAGTAGGAGCTTCATTACTCTATAAAACATTTCTTCTCATCTTAGTGGTAGAATTCCAAATTTCACAAGTACACAAACACCATCTCTGAAAAATATGATAGTTCCCTCTGGAAACCAGTCACAGCAATGTTTTCAACTTTACTCAACATGGCATCTTCAGCAAGTCAGGACTTTGAAAATACCCTACATCCAAGCCTAGTTATCTTAATCTCAGAGTACTCCTCTCCTCTTCCTACTTCAACATGCAGAGCTCCTGGGTCAACTACTTGGGGATATGGTTCATTATTTTACTCTAAGGACACTTGAAAGCATAGGGAAGATATCTAAGAGTTGGAATTCCCCAATTTTTTTTTTAATCTGGAGAGGCATGAATTTCTATGATCACTGCTTAGATATTTACACACACACACACACACACACACACACACACACACACACACACACTATATGTAATTAACCATTGAAAATAAAAATCCAATCACAGTAAAGAAACAGTAAGATTTACTGAACCAAGTGTGTTGTGTATCCCAAAAAGGAACCTTTCCACATATAAAATAGGAAACTTTCCACATCATATCTACCTTATATCAGTTACTATGTGGACTAAAATTATTCAACAAATCTAAATATACCATATGCCCTAGGTACCATGTGGGTGTTGGAAATACAAATAAGATGCTTTAAGTAGCTTCCTGTTTGATACTACACAATAAATAATTACTATAAACTATGCATAATACTAAGATGTATAATAGAGTGATATATGATATGAAAGCATATAGAAGGGACACATAGTACAAGTGGAACCCAGCAGGACAAGTTTTTATAGAAGAGAAAAATTTAAACTGAGTCCTGACATGAATTGGAATTAGGAGCAAGGAAGATATTCCAAGCCATTGGAACAGCATGTGGAACATTGTGAAGAAGAGCAAAATGTAGTTTTCTTGTATGTCTGAGAAAAATATGCACTTGAAAGTGTCATATTAGGGGTTAAATGGTAGATTAGGGGTTTTCAGCCATTATATTCCCACAAAACATCAATTTTGCTGGTGACTCATATAATAAAGTAACTTTGTGCGAATCTAGAAATTTAGTGGAGAAGTTCCAGCACACCATTTGGAGCAAAAATTCAAGAATAGATAAATTGTAGAAAGTGAAAACAGTTCCACTTTACCTACTTTTCCTCTCCCCCAAGGCAGCATAGATCATTGCTGACAGAGATTTACCTTGGTCTGTGACTTCCCTCATGAAGAAAGTGAACACCTGACATCTTCCACTGTGCAGGATGCTCCCTAAGAGTCCCACTTTTTTTTGGTTGGGGGTCTTACCCATCAAGGTAAGGAGATCAGCAAGCTAAGTAGTTGGGAGAGATTGGTATTCAGGAAGAGAAGTGAGGATTTACAGCAAAGAGAGCTCCCAATTCAACAAATGGCCACAATCCTATTAACATTTTCATGGACTCTATCCAGACTCCCACCCACCCACAAACCATATGGAATGCCTAATCTACAGACCCTTTAATAGCCCATGGATGCCCCAAACACTCCATGTGCCCTACTCCTGCCCGCTCCCATGGGCAGCTTCTTGCCTATGCCCCTATGGAACAGTGTTAAACTAAAAATAAATAATAGGAGGGGCAGCACAGCCAGTTAAGCATCCAACTTTGGCTCAGCTCATGGTCTCCCAGTCTGTGGGTTCCAGCCCCACATCGGGCTCTGTACGGAAAGCTCGGAGCCTAGAGCCTGATCAGATTCTATGTCTCCCTCTCTCTTTGCCCCTCCCCTGCTCACACTCTGTCTGTCTCTCAAAAATAAATAAACATTAAAAATAATAAAACATAAAAATAAATAATAGGAGGAACCTTGGAAAATTCGCAAATATATGGAAATTAAACAAACCTTTGTTGAATAACGAGTGAGTCAAAGAAATCAAAAGAGAAATAAGAAAGTATCTTGAGACACATGAAAGTAGAAACACAGCATACTAAAACTTATGAGATCCAGTTAAAGGGAAGCTTATAGCAAGGAATATATACATTAAGAAGAAAGAAAGACCTCAACTAAAAACTTAAAATTACATCTTAAGGAATTGAAAGAACACACTAAGCCCAAGGTTAGTAGAAGGAAGATAGTAACAAATACCAGAGAAAAAATAAATGAAATAGAAACCAGAGAACAAAATAAAAGACTTAAAAAATTTTAGTTTTTTTAGACAAGCAAAACTGACAAAGCTTTAGCTAGACTAAGGGAAAAAAAGAGAAGAGTCAAATAAATAAAATCAGAAATGAAAAAGGAGATTTTACGAAAGATAACACAGAAATACATGGTTTTACAAGATATCACTATGAACAAATACACACTAGAAATTTCAATAATCTAGAAGTGGTATATTCCTAGAAACATAATCCTTCTAAGAATGAATCATGAAAAAATAGAAAATTTGAACAGACCAAGAAAGTAAGAAGATGAATCAGTAATCAAGAACCTCCCAAGAAAGAAAAGCCCAAAACCAGTTGGCTTCACTAGTGAATTCTACCAAACATTTAAAAGAGAATTAATATCAGGGTTCCTGGGTGGTTCAGTTGGTTAAGCGTCTGACTCTTGATCTTGACTCAGGTTATGATTCCATGCTTTGTGAATTTGAGCCCCGCATCAGGCTCTGTGCTGATAGTGTGGAGCCTGCTTGAGATTCTCTGTCTCCCTCTCTCTCTGCCCCTCCTTTCCTTCTCAAAAATAAATATTTTTTTAATTAAAAATACAAAAGAATTAATATCAATTCTACTCAAATACTTTCAATAATGTGAAGAGAAGAGAACACTTTCAAACTCATTTTATGAGGACAGCACTTACTCTGGTATGAGTGTCAGACAAGGACATTACAAGAAAAAATTACAAGCCAATATCTTCAGTGAACATACTATAAGAATCCTCAACAAAATACTAGCAAGCCAAATTCAATAGCTCACTAAAAGGATAATACATGATAATTAAGTGGGATTATCCCTGGGATGCAATGATATTTCAACATATGCAAATCAATAAATATGATATATTACATTAACAGAATACAGGATAAAAATGATATAATCATCTTAGTAGATGTAGGGGAAAAAAACATTTAACAGAATTTAACATATTTCATGATAAAAACTCTCAACCAAGAGGTACTGAAGGAATGTGCCTCATAATAATGAATGCCACACACCATATTCAACACAGAAAAGCTGAACTTTTCCTCTAAAGATCAGAAACAAGACATGGGGGGCGCCTGGGTGGCTTAGTCGGTTAAGCATCCGACTTTCGCTTAGGTCATGATCTCGCGGTTCGTGGGTTCCAGCCTGTTTCAGAGTCTGTATCTCCCTCTCTCTCTGACCCTCCTCTGCTCATGCTGTCTCTCTCTCTCTCTCTCTCTCTCCTAGAAATAGATAAAACATTAAAAAAAATAATACAGTCTTATTTATAATACTATCTGAAAGAATAAAATATTTAGGAATAAGTTTAACAAAGGAAATGGAAGATCCGTAGACTGAGAACTGCAAAATACTGACTAAAGGAATTGAAGAAGACAAATATATAGAAAGATATCCTATGTTCATAGATTGAAAGGATTTATATACTAAAAATTTCAATACTATCCAAGATAATCCACAAATTCAATGCAATCTCTATCAAAATACCACTGACATTTCTCACAGAAATGGGAAAAATAATCCTAAAATTTATATGAAACCATAAAAGATCTTGAATTACTAAATCAACTTTTGGCAATAATAAAGGTGGAGACACAGTACTTTCTAATTTTAAATTATATCACAAAGCTATAGCAATCAAGACAGTATAAAAACTGCTACCAGCATAAAACAAGCACAGGGACCAGTGAAATAGTATATAGTGAGCCCAGAAAATAAACCCATGCATATACAATCACCCTTTGACAAAGACATCAAGAATACACAGTGGTGGAGGGGGTGGTTGGGGAAGGATCGCTGGCGAGATCCCAAGGCGAGGCTCGCGCGCGCGCCCCCGCCCTGGCCCCCAGCGCCCACCCGGTCGGCCTGGCTCAGCCATGATCAAGGCGATCCTCATCTTTAACAACCACGGGAAGCCCCGGCTCTCCAAGTTCTACCAGCCCTACAGTGAAGATACAAAGCAGCAAATCATCAGGGAGACATTCCATTTGGTATCTAAGAGAGATGAAAATGTTTGTAATTTCCTAGAAGGAGGATTGTTAATTGGAGGATCTGACAACAAACTGATTTATAGGCATTATGCAACATTATATTTTGTCTTCTGTGTGGATTCTTCGGAAAGTGAACTTGGCATTTAGATTTAATTCAAGTATTTGTGGAAACGTTAGACAAGTGTTTTGAAAACGTCTGTGAACTGGATTTAATTTTCCATGTAGACAAGGTTCACAATATTCTTGCAGAAATGGTGATGGGGTGAATGGTATTGGAGTCCAACATGAATGAGATTGTTACACAAATTGACACACAAAATAAACTGGAGAAATCTTAGGCTGGCTTTGCAGGAGCTCCAGCCCATGCTGTATCAGCTGTAAAAAATATGAATCTTCCTGAGATCCCAAGAAATATTAACATTGGTGACATCAGTATAAAAGTGCCAAACCTGCCCTCTTTTAAATAAAAATAAATAAATAAAAAGGCCACTCCAGGTAAAATCCAGGGGGAAAGTCATCTAAGTTTACCATGCAGTTGTTTACCAAAAATAGAGAAGAGTCTTAACTTTTGCTCTTGGATTGAAGTCAAGGTACTGTAGAGAAGTTGTGTAAAATCAGTATGGAAGTTCAATGGTTCTTTTCCTGCTCAGTGATTTTGAAGAAATGGGATAGTTTTCCAGTGTGATATTTCGCTTTCTTTTCTAAACTGCGGTCCTGTGTCCACGTAAGGCATTCCTCTCTGTACTGGCTACTTACTACAGTATTTCAAGAAGTGTGGACACATTCCTTTCAACTGTGTACAATCCAAAATGTTGGTGTTTTGTATGGATCACAAGTGCAGCATTCCATTGTTCTTTCTGTTACTTGTCACACTTGTTATTTAAAGAATCAAGTATGTATTGCATGAAAACATTATGACCTTTTTCTCTTAGTTTAAATAAACTCCAAGGTAACTGGAAAAAAAAAAAAAGAATACACAGTGGTGAAAGCATTGTCTGTTCAACAAATGGTGCTAGAAAAATTGAATATCCATATGCATAAGGATGAAATTGGTGGCCTATCTTATACCATACACAAACGTCAACTCAAAATGAATTAAAGACTTAAAGCTAAAACCAGAATCCAAAGAAGTCCAAGAATAAAACATGAAGGAAAAGCTCTTTGACGTTGGTCTTAATAATTATTTCTTAGATATGACACCAAAAGAGCAGGGAACAAAAGCAAAAATGAACAAATATGTCTGTATCAAACTAAAATTTTAAGTATAGCATAGGAAAAACCAAGATGAAGAGGTAACACATGAAACAGGTGAAAATATTTCCAAACAATATAGCTGATAAGATACAAAATGCATAAGGAACTCCTACAATGCCATAAAATAAAAACATAAACAAATAACCTGACTTTACAATGAGCAATGAACCTAAATAGACTTTTTTTTTTGGAAAAAAGAAAGGATGTTTAACATCAGTAATCATCATGAAAACACAAATCAAAACCACTATAAGGTATCACCTCACACTTGTCAGGAGGGCTATGATAAAATGAAAAGGTAAGAAGTGTTATCCAGAGTGGAGAAAAAGAAACCCTTGTACACTATTGTTTGGAATGTAAATTGGTACAGCCACTATGGAAAACAGCTTGGTAGTTCCTCAGATAACTAAAGATAGAGCTACCATACGATCCAACAATCTCACTTCTGGATATACACATTCAAAGGAAATGAAATTAGGACCCCGAAGAGGTAATTGTACTTCATGTTCACTACAACATTATTTATAATAGACAAGATAGGAAAGATAAGTGTCCACTGGCAGATGAATGAATAAAGAAAAATGTAGTATATGGATACAATGGAATATCATTCAGCTATAACTAAAGGAAATCCTATCTTTTGCTACAACAAGGATGAACTTGTAAGGCATTATGCTAATAAAATTAACCGGACACAGAAAGAAAAATACTGCATTGTCTCACTTACATGTGGAATCTAAAAATGTGAAACTCCTAGAAACAGAAAAGAGAATGGTGATTACTAGGAAATGGAGGGGGAGCATTTGGGGAGATGTTGATCAAAGTGTACAAACTCAGTTGTAAGATTAATAAGTTCTGAAGATATAATGAATAACATAGTGATAGAGTTAATAATGTATACTTGAAATTTGCTAAGGGGGTAGATCCTAAATTTTCTTGACATACACATGAGAGGATAACTATGAGGTGATGATATGTAAATTAGCTTAACTGTGGTAATCATTTCACAGTATATATGTATGTCAAAACACTACTCTGTACATCTTAAATATATATTTTTTTATTTGTCAATTATACCACAATAAAGCTAAAAAAATAAAAAGCACTCAAAAGGAACAGGAAAAAGAAAATGTAAGAAAAAAAAAACCATGTTTTTAAAAAAAATTTTTAAATGTTTTATTTATTTCTGAGAGAGAGAAAGAAAGAGAGACAGCGTGAGCAGGAGAGGGTCAGAGAGAAAAGGAGATACAGAACCTGAAGCAGGCTCCAGGCTCTGAGCTAGCTGTCAGCACAGAGCCCTACGCAGGACTCGAACCCATGAACCGTGAGATCATGACCTGAACCAAGTCAGACGCTTAACCGACTGAGCCACCCAGGTGCCCCCAAAATCCATGTTTTGGTTGATAAATAGGGACAAATAATAAAAGAGATGGTATGACATTTTTAGGAGTTTGGGCTGAACTACTCAGACCAGAGCTGCACGTTGAAATGTCTTCAGAGGCCAGAGTGGAAATCTGATTCTGTGAAGTTGGCAATAGTAATTGGTATTGAGTTGCAAAAACTGTGAACTACTGGAGACCTGACTCACTTCTTGCTAAAAATTCTCCAAGTTCAAATGAGTTTAATACACAGTACTAGACAACAAAATTCTCCTTAGGTCATACTTGCTCAAAGACCAACAGATTATATTGCCTGCAAGGGACCCTAGATAGTCACTGAAGAAATTTAATGATGGCATCATGTTAACATGATCTATAGAGGCATGAATGTCCATGATTGCTACTCTGTCTTGTTAGCATACAGAGCATACTCAGGGAAGGTGAGGCAATGAGACAGAGTATTTTGAATGTCTCGCATTACACTAGACACAGAGGAATACTCAACAAATAGTAATATCTTTCCCCATTCTCACCATTTCTGTCTATCTGTAACACTATAATAAAGAGAAATCCACATAGGGAGATCCGTATTGATGGTAATATAATAATGGTAGTTTCCTATGATTGCTATAACAAATTGTCACAAACTTCATGGCTTATAACAATAGAAATCTATTCTCTCACAGTTCTGTAGACCACAAATCTGAAATAAGTTTCACAGAGTAAAAATCAAGGTATTGGCAGAGGTGGGCTCCCTCTGGATATTCTAAAGCAGACTCTGTGCCTTGTGTATTCCAGCATCTGGTGGCTGTCAATATTCCTTAACTTGTAATCACTCCAGTCAATCTCTGTCTCTCTGGACACATTCCCCCTCCTTTTGTTAAAGCTTACTTGGTCTCCCTGGTGTAAAGATATATGTGATGGCATTTACAGCCCACTCAAATAATCCATGATAATCTCTGCACTTCAAGAATTTTACTTTTTAATCACAATTTATGTGATATATGGTAATATTCATAGGTTCCAAGGGTTGGGATATGGGTATCTTCTGGAAGGCTATTATTTATCCGGCCATAAGCAAGAAATCTGTTTTTGGGCGCAAATTGTTTTGGAGTTTGATTTAGTCAGAGTTCTCTGGAGAAAGAGAATCAATAGGATACATACATATATACTATTCCAGCAGAAAAGAAAAACTACTGGACTTTGAAGCAACCCTTTCTTCTACTTCTTAGCTTTACTATAGATGCAGGTACCTTCAAAGTCAGAAGTTAACTACATTTTTCAAGGTGTCAACAATATTATTTTATGATAGAACAAATACTACAGTTGCCTATAAACATCCCTGCCTGCATAATAAAATGCTCAAGGTTATTTGCAACAATGATAATTTGCATCTCCTTGGTTGTGATGTTTCTGATGCCTGGTTGACAACACTAACACAGGAGCGTTAGCTGAATGGACCATCTGCTTGCTTCTCCCTCACACAATGGTAGCAGGAGGGCCCCACTCTGCATGACAACTTATCAGAGCTTCCTTAGTTCTACCTGGTCATTGGGAGTGCTGAAAACCCATACTGTTTTGTATTCATTTATGGGATTCTTTCTGGTATTCACCACATTTTGAGAAACACTGTAGTTGGCAGTTTTACTAAACAATGGGGAAAAACAGCAAGTGCTAAAAAATTGCAGAACCCATGTGATTTATAGAGGGATTTATAGAAAACTGTAAGATGAAATTATAGGTAAAATAAAGGAAGTGTTTTGAAACAATCTTTCCACTAACAGTTTATGGGAAGTTTAGTATTGCAGCTGTCCAGGAAGCCTAATTATTCCAGTCTCTGTGGATTTACAAAACATACACATAATAGAGAAGGAAAGCAAGTGGAAAGACAGTGAAAGATGAACATTCTTCTTTCTCTTTATTCTAGATATATAATAAAAACCTTACATTTGTGAAGCATTACACATATTCAACAAAGAACTGAAAATAGCAAAGTTTCAGTATCACGTAAACCATCTTAATAAATAACATAGAAATACATATAATTAAATACCTTACTACTATCATAATAATGGAAGATGCAGAATAAAAATATGAATGTGAGAAGAATTTAAATTTGTACAGCATCATGACAATTTAGAAATGATCAGTTATCATAATTACATATTAAAAGTTGATGGTATGCATTTTACTACAACAGATGGAATACAGGGTCATTCTTATAGTTTATTCTAAAATGATTTTTGGAAACACAAATATAATGATGTCAAAATATTAAAGTAAAGGGAAATAATATAATTACATGACAAATATGACTTTATTAAGTAAAATATTTTTATAATATTTTAGAATGCTTCAAATTTAAATGTGGAATTAATCACCGCCCTTATGTTTAGTGGTTTCACAATAAGGAACATTTCTGAAATTATTTAACAGGCAGTGATATGCCAAGAAAATGAAGTAACTACTACTATTTATCTTGGATGTGTCTCTGTCTTGTGCATGATTAATTTTTTTATATCATCAGAAAAAAAATCTTCTATTGCTTTATTTATCTCCTTTTAAATCCGCCAGAACTGCTCCTATAATATGATCTGCCCAAATAAAAAAAATAAAAAACCAACTCTTTAAAAAAGTTCATTCCTGCAAAAACATCACTCCCATGAAAAAAAGATATCAACAATATGAAGGGGGCTGTTTCACTCCCCATTAGGATGCAGAAGCACACAAAAGATCTCACTCTTGCCGAATCAATAGTGAGCCACCAGGAAAACAGTCATTCTTTGTTATAAAGCCGGTGACAAGCTATAGGCTCAAAGAAAAGTAAAAGAATTAAACTCTAGAGTTATGAGTCCTTCCTCCAGAGCTAAAGACCAGGGACATTTTCATATCCGGAGCTAGTTGATGAGGTTGGGGCAGGTGTAGAAAGAAATAAGCCCCCAGAGAAAGACAGTCTCTCACAGGACAAAGGGAAGAAATGCTTGAGAAATCAGGCTGGCCCTTCAGGTCTAAAATTAGATGAGAGGAAAAGGCAAGGATAACCTCTGCCAAGTAGTTATTTTTCAGGGGAATTTCGCAGAATAAACAGAGTTGAGGCAAAGCTGAAAAGCAGAGAGAGGACTCCCAGGTTGGGAGTGACTGCATAACTGGCAAACAGACTGAGACATACCCCACTGGATTTCTTGTGGTTTAAGGACCCAACAACTTTAAGGTGTCTGATCTCAGGGCTCATTGGGAGGAGAGAAACCTTGAATCCACCGTGAAAGCATTTGAAGCCAAAAATGAATTTAATTATGGAAGCTATTGTTATGCCCAGATCGCGATCTCCCCCAAATCCCAAGACCACCAAGGAGTCCGAGTCACGTATGAAAAAGCAAAGGGCGTTTATTCGGGCTTAAGCTTGGGCTCCCAGACCTCACCAACGTAGTGGATCTGTGCTGAGAGCCCCGAGCAAAGGCAGAGTAGGGTTTTTATGGGGTTTGTGATGGGGGAGTTACAGAAGTTGTGGCAGGGGAACAGTGATCCAATCATAATTATTCAACATCACTGACAGCGGGTTTAGCCATACACATTGCCTAGAGTATTCGTTACTTTTGGCGGGATCCAATTACAACATTTAGAGTACCTTTAAATTCAACCAATTACAGAACGAGCCTAGAGTCTTGTTTGGCGACTAACGGGTTAACTTTAACATTAGGTAAGAGGGTCCTATCTATAGTTTCTATCTATAGGCCTCTCTCTCAGTAATGTGGAGGGTGGTTGCTGGCCTTTCCTGATTGGGTGTTGCAAGGGTAGTTTCTCCTGCCTTGGGCAACGTGTAACTGCCTGATAGTTTCAGGGAAGCTGGAACTTAAGCCTTATAGTTTAGAGGGGAAACTTAAAGCCCCTGTCATGGAGTCAGTTTGGTTTAGACGTTTAGACTTGTGTCCTTACACTATAACCAAATCTTCAACTAATTCAGCTTCCAACAAGATCAGTGATCTTAACCAGCCTTTGGGCTGAGTGGAAGTTTAGAATCTGAGCTGACAAAAAGATGTCTTAGAATTTCAGAGTTGGAATGCCAGAGCCCTTCTGGGAGAAAGGCTACCCCTTTGGCTGAATAATGCAAATTCTTTGGAAAAAAAAAAAAATCTATTTACCAGAGTAAAACAGTTAAAAAGTAGAAAACCTGAATAGACCTATATCTGTTAATGAAATTGAATATCATAGCAATAATAATTTTAATTATTATACTTTAATCATTAAAATTTAATTATATTGACAATTTTAAGAAGTTCTCCACGAAGAAATCCTCAGGCCTTGATGGCTTCATTGGCGAATTGTCTTAAACTTTTATGTATGAATTACACCAACCTTATCAAGTTCAGAAAATAGAAGAAATTTACCTCAACTCATTTTATGAGACCAGTATAAAAATACCAAAGTTAGACAAAGACATGACAAAAAGAGAAATACAGAACTTTGTTTAATGTTGATAACTCTCTTGAAATATTTAAATTTTTAACATATAGGTCCTTTTATTTTACTTTATACTTAAGTTTAAAAGACTGAATACTTTCGGGGCGCCTGGGTGGCTTAGTCGGTTAAGCGTCCGACTTTCGCTTGGGTCATGATCTCGCAGTTCGTGGGTTCGAGCCCCGTCGGGCTCTGTGCTGACTGCCAGCTCAGAGCCTGGAGCCTGTTTCAGTCTGTGACTCCCTCTGACCCTCCTGCTCGCGCTGTCTCTCTCTCTCTCCTAGAAATAAAGCATTAAAAAAAAAAAAAAAAAGACTGAATACTTTCTTAAGATCAGAAGAAAGGCCAGGGTGTCCATGCCCTTCTCTACCATTCCAGCATTGCACTGGAGGCCCTAGCTGATATAATAATTTAAGGAAGAAATGAAAGCCTTAAATCTTGGAAAGAAAAAAAAATAGTAAAAGTGTCTCTACATGCAGGTAGAAAGATTGTTTAAGTAGAAAAAACTAAGAAACCTATTTTTAAAATTATCAGAATTATTAGGCAAATTTATCAGGCTGGCAAATAAAAGGTCAGTGTACAAAATCAACTGAACTTCTATATGCTCACAATGAACCTGAAAAGGAAAATTTTTAAGTTACCATTTAAATTGCTATCCAACTGGAGTGCCTGAGTGGCTCAAAATGTTGAGCGTCCAGACTCTTGATTTCATGTCAGGTCATGATTCAGGGTTTTAAGATCAAGTCCCATCTCGGGCTCTGCTCTGAGCATGGAACCTGCTTAAGATCTCTCTCTCTCCCTCTCCTGTTCTCCCCGGCTTGCATGCTCTCTGTCTCAAAAATAAAAATAAAAACATTTAAAAAAAATAAAATGACTTTGTATCAAACATAAAATATTTAGGATTTAGTTTAACAAAAGATATTTGAAATCTATACATGGAAAATATACAAAACATTACACAGGGAAATTAAGGAAATGCTAAGTGAATGAAGAAATATACTATGCTTATGAATTAGAATAATCAATCTTATAATAATAAGTCTCGTTAAATTGATTTCTAGGATAAATAAATTCTAATCAAAACCCTTATTTTTTTTCTCTTCTAGAGATTAACAGACTAAATTTAAAAAAATAAAATTGGCAGACTGATTCTAAAATTTACAGAGAAAAAAAGATCTAGAAAGGTCAAAACAATTTTTTTTAAGGTTTTACTAAAATTCTAGTTAGCTAACATGCAGTGTAGTATTAGTTTCAGGTATCCAATTTAGTGATTCAATACTTACATATAACACCTGATGATCATCACAACAAGTGCACTCCTTAATCACCATTAGTTGTTTAACTGGTAACTATCAGTTTGTTTGCTATAGTTGAGAGTATATTTCTTGATTTTTTAACATAATTTTTTAATGTTTTTCATTTATTTCTGAGAGAGAGAGTGACAGCATGAGCAGGGGAGGGTCAGAGAGTGAGGGGGACACAGAATCTGAAGCAGGCTCCAGGCTCTGAGCTGTCAGCACAGAGCCTGATGCGGGGCTCGAACCCATGAACCATGAGATCATGACCTGAGCCGAAGTCGGACACTTAACCTACTGAGCCACCCAGGCGCCCTGTGTATTTCTTGATTTGCCTTTCTCTCTCTTCTTTTCCCTATGCTTGTTTGCTTCTTAAATTCCACATATAAGTGAAATTATATGGTATTTGTCTTTCTGTGACTGACTTATTCTGCTTAGTAGTAATGATCTCTCATTCTATCCATGTTGTTGCAAATGGCAAGACTTCATTCTTTTTTGTGACTAATATTCCATTATGTATATATACTATATGTTTTTTATCCACTCATCAGTCAATGGATACTTGGACGGTTTCCATAATTCGGCTATTTTAGATAATGCTGCTATAAACGTCGGGGTCCATGTATCCCTTCAAATCAATATCCTCGTATCCTTTGGCTAAGTACCTAGTAGTACAATTGCTGGATCATAGGGTAATACAATTTTTAATTTTTTGAGGAACTTCCATACTGTTTTCCAAGGTGACTACACCAGTTTACACTCCCCAAACCATGTAAGAAAATTCCCCTTTCTCCACATTCTTGCCAACATCTGTTGTTCCTTGTGTTGTTAATTTTAACAATTCTGACAGCTTTGAGGTGATCTCATTATAGTTTTGATTTGTATTTCCCTGATGATGAGTGATGTTGGGCATCTTTTCATGTATCTGTTGCCACCTGGATTTCTTTGTTGGAAAAGGGTCTGTCCATGTCTTCTGTCCATTTGTTAATTGGAGTATTCATTTTTGGGGCATTGAGGTTTATAGGTTCTTTATATATTTTGAATACCAACCCTTTATCAGATATGTCATTCACAAATATTTTCTCCCATTCCATAAGTTACCTTTAAGTTTAGTTGTTTTCTTCTCTGGGCAGAAGGCTTTTATTTTGATGAAGTCTTAATAGTTTCTTTTTGTTTTTTTTCCCTCTTGCCTCAGGAGACATATCTAGTAAGAAATTGCTATTGCTGATGTCAAAGAGATTATTATCTATGTTCTCCTCTAGAATTTTGATGGTTTTCTGTCTCACATTTAGGTCTTCCATCCATTTTTAATTTATTTTCTGTGTATAGTGTAAGAAAGTGGTCCAGTTTCATTCTTTTGCATGTTGCTGTCAAGTTTCCCAATAAATAATTGAAAAGGCTGTCTTTTTCCCATTGAATATTCTTTCCTGCTTTGTCAAAGATTAATTGACCACAGATTTGTGGGTTCATTTCTAGAAATCCTAGCCACAGCAATCAGTAAACAAAAAAGAAATTAAAGGCATCCAAATTGGCAAAGAAGAAATTAAACTTTCACTATTTGCAGATGACATGATACTCTATATGGAAAACCCAAAAGACTTCACCAAAAAATTGCTAAACTGATACACAAATTCAGTAAATTCACAGGATACAAAATCAACATACAGAAGTCTGTTGTGTTTCTATACACCAAAATTTAAACAGCAGAAAAAGAAATCAAGGAATCAATCCCATTTACAGCAGCACCAAAAAACATAAGATACCTAGGAATAAACTGAACCAGAGAAGTAAAAGCTGGCATTCTGAAAACTGTGAAACACTGATAAAAGAATTGAAGATGACCCAAAGAACTGGAAAGACATTCCATGCTCGTGAAATGGAAGAACAAATACTGTTAAAATATCTATACTACCCAAAGCAGTCTACATGTTTAATGCAATTACTATCAAAATACCAACAACATTTTTCACAGAGTTAGAACAAATTTCTATGGGAGCACAAAAGACTGAATGGCCAAAGCAACATTAAAAATGAAAAGCAATGCTGGAGGCATCACAATTCCAGAATTAAGTTATATTACAGAGCTCTTGTGATCAAAACAGTATAGTACTGGCATGTAAATCAATGGAACAGAATAAAGCAATATTTAGGGGTGTCTAAGTGGCTCAGTTGGTTAAATGTTTATCTTTTGATTTTTGTTCAGTTCATGGTCTCATGTGAATCCTGCATTTTTGGCTGCCATAACCTAATCACAATATGCATTCTGCTGCCCAGTGAAACTGAAAATGCAGGAGTTTGTGTTTAATTCACTCATTCATTCATTCATTCATTCATCCATCCATCCATCCATCCATTCCTCCCCACCCTCCCTCTTGCATTTACTTATATTCTGCAGTGAGAATTCTGGATACAAAAGAGGATAACCCTCAAAATTCAATGGGAAATTTCATATTTTTTAGCCGTCTATGAATGACAAATTCACAAATTCAGTAGACTTTGGGTCTTTGTCTTTTATCTTTTGTCCTTATTTTTTACTTTAATGCGTTTTTTCAAAGATTCTATTCAGTTCTTTAATTTCAAAATTTATTGACGTTTTCTTTATGATTTATGCATGAATGATTTTAATACTTCATAAGCACTGAAAAATGCATGTGATTTTTGTTAGTTACAAAGTTTGAGATACACATGATAACTTATCAATCTGTCATATCTGTAATTTTTCACAAAACTATATTCAAAAGTTACTTGATCTCACCAATTCCTTCCAATCACTAATCCTGCTATTTTTTTCATTGTTCGTCAGCTGCCTCAAAATTCACTTCATTCTTTACCCAACTTAGATTCTGTGGCTTATTGCTATAATTTTATTCTTACATGCTCCCACAACTCCCTTGTACACATTTCCATCCAGTGTTCTCATATGGTAAAATCCAAACCATGGTTTAATCCAATACTCTATTAATTCTGGGATTGTACACAAGTAGCTGTATCCTCTATCCAGAGAAGTACTGAAAACAAGATGATAGATCTCATTTTAAATTTATGCCCATAAACATCAAATGAGTCCTCAGTATTTTCAGTGATTCTATTATATATTCTTTATCTAGTCATTTTCCCAGTTTTCCAGGTCATGATTTTATAATTTTTGGTCCTGAAACCTCTCAGAGGATGATCTCAAATCATCTTTCTAAAGGAAAACTTCATCTTACTATGTCAAATCCAGCAACCCTCTAACTTCATAACTATATCCTGTGTCTTCACTTATATGCCAATTAATATGTAACTCTGCTCCTCTTTAAAGACAGTCTGCTCTAGACTTCTATTTAAAGGTTTGTTAACATCTCTTTTTCTATCACATCACCACTTTATTCTTCTCTACTGGATCATTTCTGGAGGCATATAGACATGTCAGTATATCTCCAAGCATACTATAATAATAATGATAATAAAACTTTTTCTCTCCCATGCTCCCAGCTAGCTGGCCACAAATACATTTATTTGTTCCCCTTAAAGCAAAGTCCTTGAAAGAGGTAATTAAGTTTATTGTAATTTCCTCTTCTATATTCTTTTAGTCTAATCAGGCTTTTATCCCCAGCACATTACTAAATCATTCTCCACAGAGATGTATATGCTATGAAACATAAATTTTAGGGGTGCCAGGGTGGCTCAATCTGTTAAGCATCCAACTCTTGATTTTGGCTCAGGTCATGATCTCACAATTCATGAGTTTGATACCCTGGAGCCTGCTTGAGATTCAGTCTCCTTTCTCTGCCCCTCCCAGACTTTCTCTTTGTATCTGTCTCAAAATAAATAAAAATTACCTTAAAAAAAAGAAACATACATTTTATTTTATTTTATTTTATTTTTTAATTTTTTTTTACAAATAGTTTATTGTCAAATTAGGAAACATACATTTTAAATGTCAGAATTCTATGCTTACATTGGCCCTGGGAAAGCCATAGCAATGTTTTCATATAGTCATATGTATTTTTTTTTTCATTTGTAAAAGCAGATAAGTTAAGAGTAATTGGGTAGGACAACTGTCTCATTGTGCTTCTATCAATACTTCCCAGCCTAACTCACCATTACTTTTGCCTGAACCATTAAAGTGACTCCTAATTGGTCTCTCTCTTCTGCTCTGCCACTTCCCCCAGTCAATTATCCATAGAGAAAGCAATATCTTTTTTAAAATATAGTAAATGATGGCTCTCCTGTGAAAGGTTCTGAAAGAATGAAGGTTTTCCATGGTAGCCCTTACTGGACCTAAGCCTCCTATTGCTTCTCTCCATCTTTATTAATAAATCCAAATTGTCCACCAATGGCTACTAAACCAGAACCATGGTCGTACTACCCCTACATCCTGTCTCATTACTAACAATGTAAAATTCCCCATACCTTTTGAGAATTTGAACTGTAATAATATTCTCAAACAAACTAAACTTTTGACCTTCCCCATTCTATTCATTAATATCTTTAAGCTCCATAGACTCTCAGAACACTCATCTTAGAGTTGTTCTCACATTGTAATATCTTATAAAACCTGTGCTTAGTGGCTTTTCTTCTTCCACACATTTAACACTGAATGCTCTCTGTGGCTCTCCACAGCACTCAGGAAAAAAAAAATAGTAATCCCTGCTTTCAAGGTCACTCATGACCTTCTCTACCATGCATTGCTTTTTCACTTTGTTAGCTACTGCGGCCTGTCTGTTTTTAGGACTCTTGTCTATGAGGGCCTTTGTCCTTGTTGTTCACTATGTCTGGAAAATGCTTGCCTCATAGAATTCACATATGTACATGACCCATTCTCATACATACTTTCAGTCTTTTGTCAAATGTCATCTCCCCAGGGAGAGGGTATATCTTAGCAGTCTATCTATGGTAGTCCTATTACCAACTTTGCCTTGAACTTGCCTATTCTGTCTTTATGTTACCCCAGTATTACCATGAGAGTACATAATATATGATCACAATATTACATATATCTTTATTTTTAATATTTGATTATTCATTGTCTTTGTTTTCTATTAACAGAAGAGAACTATAAATTAGATATTTTTTGGCCTCCACATCAATCCCTTTTTGTATTTCCATCATTTGCTTTTTCATAAATAAATAAGTTAATAGCATTTGACATAAAATATTTATGACAATTACTTATGCACTTGAATTGAACCCTTTACCTAGAGTGGCTACAAACTCTCACAGATGAGATTATGAAGATATTTAAAAACTGACTTTCACTATCCAGGAAGAACAAGGTATCCAGAATATATGCAGAGAATGAGAGGAACAGTCACATAGTTTCTATGTACCCCACTATGGTATGCTGAAAAATGGTCTACCAAGATGTCTACAGCCTAATCCCTAGGAACCTATTCTTATGTCACCTTACACAGCAAAAGGGATTATACAAAAGTGATTAAGGGTACATCTGTTGAGATGAGGACATTAACCCAGATTATCTAGTTGGGCTCCATCTAATCACATGAGTTCTTACAAAAGGGAAGCAGGAGTATCAGAGGTAGAGGGAGATATGACAACAGACACAGAGATTAGAGAGGGAGAGTGAAAGATGCTACTCTGCTGAGTTTGAAGATGAAGGAAAGAACCAGAAGCAAGGAATGCAGGAGGAATTTAAAGGCAAAAAAAAATAAAAAATAAAAGGCAAGACATTCCTGACCCCCAAAACTGTAAAAAAGTAAATTGGGTTTGTCATAGCCACTAAGTTTGTGGTAATTTCTTACAGCAGCAGTAAGATACTAATATAGAGACATAGCCATTCTCATATATAAGATGGCTCATTCCTTTCTGATATATGCTATGGAGAGTTCTATTCTCCTCTGATCATATGATGATTCTAATTCCTCCTTTCCTTTAGTTTTCTCATCTTGTCTTTGATCACCCATTCACTTTGGATTTTCCTCACTTTATGAGAGAGCTGCCTCTTTTAGAACACATCCATTTTGCTTTACAAAAGTGGAGTTTTAAAAAATTGGATTTTAGTTCACTTATAATTATAACTTGATTCTATATACTTGGTCTAAGTTAAATAAGCCTACTTTATCATTTTTGTACTCATATTTTATCCATTTTTATCTTCTTTATCCTCTTCATCAACATTTATTTTGTTCTAACTTTCTTTTTTCCTCTGTCATTCTATATGTCATATTAGTCACATTAGTCTCTGAAAAACCCTTTGTAGACCTTTAGTTCCTCCTGAAATATACTGAGAATCTCTTGTTTACTGATGGAATGATTATTGTAAAATAAGACACTTACATTTTTCAGAGAACCTTTACATATATCATTTATTTGATTCACACAAAAATCCTGTAGTGCAGGTAGGGAAGCTCTCATTATCCCCATTCTGTAGACTCCTGGAAGTCCTAAGGCTCATTAAGCTCCCTTCCTTATCATCACCATCTTTACTCTCAACTAATTATATCAAGTAAGAACAGAGAAAGATGATGGTACAAGGCTGTCCATGGAAAACTCTTCATTACTTTGTTGTATTATTACTTACACACTTATACTGTATTATAATTTACTTTAAAATAAGTCAGCTCCGGGTGGTAGTGCTGAATATGATGTGACTTCAGTTTGAGAACTAGTAGAGGAAATTACATAATCACAGTGAAAGGTATCAGAAATTAAATTATGATGGAATGGCCAAGATAAGTAGAAATAGGACCTATCCTAAAGTTGCTAATGGATAATTTTGTCATTAAGTCATTTTACTTACTTACTCTGACACATTCTCTGACATATAATGTCAGAGACATTCTTCTCTGTTCCACAAATTTAACCAGAAAAGAGCATCAAAGGGTATTTGAAAGGAAAGGCACATATTCTTAGAGAAAATATATTTTTAAAAAAGTTTAGTAAACTCTGAGATCTCAATTTTAGCTATTGATACAATTATACATGGGCCAGTGTTGTAATAACTGGTGTCAGATCAACAATATAATTTTTATTCCTTTTTTTGTCAGGTAAGAAGGAAATAAAGCAGCATTTATTGAATGTTCGATTATACTAAGTACATTTCTGTGAATGTTCGATTATACTAAGTACATTTATATTCATTCCCATTTAGTCATTCTCCATATATCAGGTATTTTATTATACCCAATGAACTTTGGAGAAAACTGTGATGAAAAATCCATTTTGAAATGACCAAGAACAGAACACAGAGCAAGCATAGTATTTCAAGTCACCTACAGCTTACAGAATCAGGTTGATAGAAGACAGAAAACTGATACTAGATCTGTCTTGTTACAATATAAAATGCAAGTCTCAAAAATATAATCCTCCCCTTGTATAATGGTTCCCAAAGTGTGGTCCTGTATTAGCATCACAAGGGAACTTAATATAAGTGTATATTATTAGGTTCCACCCTGGACTGACTGAATTCAGCAATCTGATTTTAATAAGCTCTCTATGATCCTGGATGCCTCCTCAAGTTTGAGAAGCATTGCCCTAGTCTTTGTCTCTCAGCTTCACTACTTCTTTCCTTTCACCCTAGAAATGGTTTCTGTAAAATCTTCCATAGGGCAAAACCCTCACTAAGCAAAATTTTTGTTTTGTTTCTTGGGTTATAGACTCTTCTAGAGTGGATCTTTGATTTTTTTAGACCTCCTTTTGACCTCAGTATAATGCATCTGAGTTTCACTTCCTCCATTCCACATTACTGTGTATTATGTTTTCTCCTTCTAAGAGTCCTGGTTTATGAGTTAAGTATTATTTGTTATATGTGCCTTTGCAATGTCTCAGAGAAGAGAGTGGGCAATTAAGGGAAAGGTCAACTGGAACTTTGGGCAGGCATACTTATTGCTTGATATGAGTTTTTAAATTTCTTTAAGCATTTCATACCAAAGATGAAAATATAGAGTGTCTTCTTTTTTAAGGAATGGGGATGTTGGGCATTGGCCCAGCACTATTTACCTAATACAGTGTGAGGTCCTAGAATCTTTTTTTTAAATATATTTTTTTAATGTTTTATTTATTTCTAGGAGAGAGAGAGAGAGAGAGCGTGAGCAGGGGAGGGTCAGAGAGAGAGGGAATCACAGAATGAAATAGGCTCCAGGCTCTGAGCTGGCAGTCAGCACAGAGCCCGATGCGGGGCTTGAACCCACGAACCGCGACATGGTGACCTAAGCGAAAGTCGGACGCTTAACCGACCAAGCCACCCAGGCCCCCCTAGAATCTTTTTTTATAATAAAACTAGTTGTGCTGGACATATACTAAGGTGACTTCCAATGATTTTTACCTCCTGGTCTTTATAACTTGGTGAGAAATTTCCTTCCTTTGAATTTGAACAGGACATGTGACTACCCTATAGCCAATGACATATGGCACAAAGGATAGGATGTCACTCCCATGAAAGGTTTGTTGTATAAGATTTCATCTTAGCCCACTAGAACTTGATGAAGTAAGTGGACTTTTGAGACATCCCACATGACAAGGAATTGTGGGCACCCTAAAAGCAAATTATAGCCAACAACCAGCAAAAAACTGAAGGCTTCAATCATATAACAGCAAGAAGATCAATTCTGCCAACAACCAGATTGGTCTTGGAAGTAGACTCTTCCTCCTTGAGTCTCTAGATGGGAATGCAGCTAGCCAACGTCTGCCTGTTGATGGCTCTTAGGACTGTGAGACCAACCCTTATTAGAGGAGCTGGCAACCCAGGTCCAGACTCCTGATTTACTAACCCTTTTGGATAATATATTAAAGTTATTTTAAGCTGCTAAGTTTGTGGCAATTTTATTACACAGCAATACAAAATTAATACACTGTTCTTCCCTGAATTTTCAACCTTTGTTTTACTCCTGCTCTTTTCCCTGGCAGCAACTTAAGGGAAAAGACAAGGAGAACTTGAAAATTTGGGCCACACTGTGGATTCCTCTTCCCTCCAGGCTGCTCAGTTCCTCCATAGATCACATCTTGCTTAGTTTCTTTTTTCTTCTTCTTCTTTTTTTGTTTTATATGTCCAAGCCTATTTGTGTCTATTTCTCTTTCAGGTATAATTAATAATCAGTACTGGTTGGTCTATCAGTTTCCTCACAGAATGTGGAAAACCCAAATCAGGAATTTCCCTGCCTGATGAGCTCTGTAGTGATTGAAAAGGACTTCATTCTTCAGGGATTTTCAGGTCTTTCCTTCTGACTGCCTCATATCTTCCTAGATCTGCTTTTCTCCAAATGTGAAACATCTGTGAGACTGTGCCTCATTAGTTTCTCTGCACTGCTTCTTGGATGTCTAAGTAGAAACTTTATTATTGCTATATATGCTCTCATATCTCTCTGGTCACTACTTTTTTTAAAAAAAATTTTACATTTATTTATTTTTGAGAGATAGAGTGTGAGTGGAAGAGGGACAGAGAGAGAAGGAGACACAGAGTCCGCAGCCAGCTGTAGGCTCTGAGCAAGCGTTCAGCACAGAACTCGATGCGGGGCTCTAACCCACAAACTGTGAGATCATGACCTGAGCTGAAGTCGGATGCTCGACAGACTGAGCCACCCAGGTGCCCCTCTGGTCACTACTTTTTAAAGGACTACAGCAAAGGACTGTAGCATAAACTACAGCATTCCTTAGTTTCAGTAATGTAGTTATTGTTTGATAGTCTGCATCTTGGTGTTTTGTTCATTTTTTTAAAAAGGATAATACTTTTAAAAATATTTCATGTTCTGGAAATCCTCTTGCCATCTGGCTTCTCTCCTTTTGAGTCAGTCAGTTTTAATGCTGCAAAACAAAAATGTATTACCAGATAGGGAAACAATATTATTTCTCAGCGTTGACACTCTTTCATCTTCTTTTTTAAAAAGTTGTTGTTTGTTTGTTTGTTTGCTTGTTTGTTTGTTTATGGAGAGGGAGAGAGTACACACAAGCAGGGAAGGAGCAGAGAGAGAGGGAGACCAAGGATCTGGGCTCCGTCCTGATAGCAGAGAGCCTGATGTGGGCTCAAACTAACAAACTACAAGATCATGACCTGAGTTGAAGTCAGATACTTAACCAACTGAGCCGCCCAGGCACCCTTGACTGTTTTTTTTTCCTTAACTCCTTGCAAAGCAGTAGTTTTGAAACTCAGGGTGTGTGTGTGTGTTTGTGTGTGTGTGTGTGTTTCATATATACATAACAAATTTCTTCAGCTACCACTAACCCATAAAGAACAATATTTATATACTTCATGTTTCCACTTACATAAGGAATCTAAAATCAGCAAATTCAGTTAATAGAATGGTATTTGCCAGAGACTCGGAAGAAGGGAAAATGGGGGAGTTTTTGTCCAATGGTTATAAAGTTTCATTACATAAGATGAATAAAGTCTGGAGATCTGTTATACAGCATAATGCCTGTAGTTAACAATACTGTACTGTGCCCTTAAAAATTTGTTAAGAGAGTAGATCTCATGTTCAGTGGTCTACACACACACACACACACACACACACACACACACACACAAGCAAAAGGGAACTAGGAAACTTTTGGAGAAAATAGATGTCTATCACCATGACTCAGTAATAGTTTTGTAAATGCATGCTTACGACCTAACTCACCAAATTAGATACATTAAATATATGTAATCTTTTTGTATATCAATACAATTCTGCTCAACAACTCCAATGCGTGAAGTGTCTTCCCTCCACTTCTAAGCAACTCTTAGACACCTGCTGAGTGTCTTGTAATTCAATTTGATTCTGAGAATATCTACTGGCTGGGAGATAGCATTAAATTCCATAAGTCAAGAGATCAATCCCAAAGGACTGTCCCCAACTTCAGATGCCAATCACAAGTCCAAGATGCTACTTGTGCTTCTGACCAACAGGCTATAAATAAGAGATTCCCATGACCCTTTCCTTGGCTTCCATTAATTTGTTAGAGTGGCTCATAGAACTCAGGAAACCAGTTTACTCAATATAAGCAGTTTATTACAAGAGATATTAAACAATACCAACCAGCCAGATGAAGCAGCACATAGGTCAAGGTATGTGGGAATGGGTGTGAAACTTCCATGATCTTAGGAAGAGTGCCACTCTCACCATATCTCTGTGTATTCACCAGTGCAGAAACTCTCCACACCTATCCTTTTGGGTTTTAATGGAGGCTTAATTAAATAGGCATGATTAATTAAATCATTGGCCATCTGCTATTGATTCAACCTCCAGTTCCTCTCCTCTTCCTGGAGGTCAGGGGTAGGACTGAAATCTCCAACACTCTCAGTACCTGGTTTCTCCTCCTGGCAACAAGCCCCCATCCACAGGTGCTTTCCAATTGTCACTTTAAGTTAATGAAATGTAAAAGATACATTTATTATTCTCACCGCTTAGGAGATTTCAAGTTTTAGGAGCTCTGTGCCAGGAACATGGATGAAGACCAAATAAATCTTTCTTATAATCACAATATCAGAATCAACTATCCCTCAATAAAGTTGTTTTAAGAAAGAGCAATGCTTATGAACTTGAATGTCATCTTGTCTGTTAGTCAGTCTTTCTCAAATTATCGTCCCTGTGTTAGTTGGATTTTAACAGGATGCCTGGAGGCCAGTGAAAGAGGAGTCATGCCCAGCTGCTGGAAAAGTTAGAGATCTGCTCTGGCAGCACTTCAAAATTAAACCCACAAGATCTAGGATCTGGAATTTAAGAAACAAAACAGACAAACAGAAGGGAAGGGAAGGAAAAATAAGATGAAAGAGGAAAGAAAACCATGAGACTCTTAAATACAGAGAACAAGCTGAGCGTTACTGGACGGGTATTGGGTGAGGGGATGGGCTGAATGGGTGGTGAGCATTAATGAGAGCACTTATTGGGATGAGCACTGGGTGTTATATGTAAGGGATGGATCACTAAATTCTCCTGAAATAATTTTTACCCTACATTTTAACTAACTTGGATTTAAGTGAAATTAAACAGCTAAAAAAACAAAAAGAAGATCAAACCAGACAAGCCCAAGACAAAGAAGGCCAGAAACTTGGCCAACTAAAGGAGAATAGTTACAAAACCTTGCTCCCAAAGAAATTCCCTCCTCAAGTAATGAATATTCTACCCCCTAGTGAACAACTGTCAAAAAAAGATAGAGATCCAAACCCCAGAGTGTGCAGCTGTCCCTTGAGCTTACCTAGCCTCACATCTAGAGAGTATACTCTCACTTTAATAAAATTTCCCACTTGTACCACTCAACCATTGTGTCTGGTCTGTCCTTGAATTCTTTCTTGCCATGAGACCAAAAGCCTCTGGTGACATCTCAGGGCTGGGCTGGGCAGAGGCCTCAAGGTCCACAGGTTCCCAGTCTAACCCTGGATCAGTAGCATTAGCATCATCCTGGAATTTTTGGACAATGTAAATTCATGGGCTTCTTCCCAGAACTGCTCAGTAAAGAAACTCTAGGAATGAAGCCTAGTAATCTGTGTTTCATCAAGCCTTCCAGGTGATTCTATTGCACAGTAAAAATTGAGAACAGCCACCCTGAAGATAGGTAATGATAAGTGAAGATAAATAGAATTAAGTGATAATATGATATGATATTGGCAAAAAGTGCAAAGGACAAAAATTTTACCTTTGCAGCCTCAGAGACAGTGGGAAGCAAAAGTGAGTAATTGGAACTAGTGAAAATATTCAGACCTATGGAGAGGGGTGGATCCTGAAAATAATAGAGCCAGTAGCCTATTGTCCTAAGCATTGCTTGAAGTTTGGGCAAGCTACAAGTCTCAGGACAGGTTCCATATTTACTTAGTGCTATGTTTAAAATGATGCCAGACCAATAAAGCATGGTTGGTGGAAAATGATAGGTGAGATCAATCACATGGGGATAATACAGCTGCTTCGCCATGGTTGATTCACAGGATATAGAACAGTGAAAAATAAGTAAGGAGTTATCAGAGACCTGTGGTTAGGAAGGGGAGGCTGCTATGTGTGGAAAATACTATGACAAGAGATTGACAAATATGCGGTCAATTGTCAGCAGCATTGGACACCAGCATACACACCCAAACGCCAGACAGGCTCTACTGTGTCCCAAGTGGGGTCAGTGTGTGGCAGAGGCTGCTGCCTACACAGAAGTGGGCTCCAACGTCTCAGCTGTAGGCCCGTAGAGTAATGCAGGGTTTGCACTTCCTCTCTCCTGCCAACAGTCACTATGAAGACGCATTTCCACTACATTCACACACCAACCACATTATGTAAGAAGAGAGGGAGGAAGGGAAAATTCTACTTAAGAATTTCATTTCTGACTGATGCAATATTGACCAAAAAGGAAAAGACTTCAACTAAAAGGGATATTTAATCCAGTGCTCACTGATTTATCACTGAGGGATAAGTATAAATATCTAACTATAACCCCCTATCCTGCTCCCTATTTGGGTATTGGTGAATGAAAAGTGATATCAGTTATAGAAAATAAGGCTACATAGTATTAGTAACAATATAAGCAAGTGAAATTTTCAATCTTGCTGGATTTTGTCAATTTTTAATGACTAGGATTTTGGATTCAGCTTTCCTCTGACATAGTGGCTATTAGAATATTTTCATTTACTCTGCCTCTCAAAGACAAAATATAAAGTTGATTTTTTTCATTTTAGATGAAATATTTTTAATCTTTTCCATTGTTACACAGTTGATTTAGCTGTAGTCTAACCTAGAAAATCATAAACACTAAAATTATATACTAGGTTAATCTGATTGTTTATCAAATTACTTTAAAAAGACATCATTCAAGCAAAAAAATATTTTTTTGCTCAGTCACATATTGAGTTGCATATATTTCCTCTGGATTTTAATTTAACTTTATATTTAGGTAATTTGTCTTGGATTTACAGTGCACATGTAACAATATCTAACTACAGACTCCTTGATGGCAGCATTGGTAATTGTAAGGATATTTTCAGAGCAATGATAAAATAAATTATTCTACCTCCATCTCTGTATTAGAAAGTGCTTTCCAGGCTTTACATGGAGATTACCTCGTTAAGTAAGAGTCTTGACTGTCTGCCTTTCCTGTGTATACAGAAATGAAAAACTTTTGGTGGGTTAAGAGAAGTTCTACATGTGATTATAGGCAGTGTGAGAAAAAAGGAATGCTTATTTCATGTGCTTTCTTCAATCATTCGAGACTATATTTAAATGATGACTGTTTCCTTTTCTAAGTCCTAGGAACCCTAACATGGCAGGGATGGAGAGGGTTCAGTAGGGGAAAGTAGCTACTCCCAAGTAACTTGCTCACAATACAGTTCAAAGACAAATATGTGAACACGAACAGAATAAATGATAATTTATATAAAATGCAAATATATTCAAAGTAAAATTGTGTCATAGAGAAAGACACACTAAGTCAGCCAGAAAGTAATCAAGGGGACTTCACAAAGGTGGTAACATCGGAGCTAAAGTTTTAAAAAGGAAAGTTCTAAAGGGACTAGCAGGGGAAACGTATTCCAAAAGAAAGATCAAGTTTTACTCTGGGTATACTTCTGAAAAAGACTGGAAATTCAAGGTAAAATACTCTCTTGAAAGCTGCAATGACAAACTGTAAGAACCTCAGTGGTTAAATCAGGAACACAAAGGCTGAAAAATAGTGATTGGTTATTCTCCATCTCTGAAATAAAGACTGAAGTTGTGATTAGGGTTAATTAAAAGGAGAAGCTCATCAGATACAACTGGTAAATCCTGAAATGGATGGCAGAGGCTGTTTAATCTCCTTCCTAAATTTAGACAAAGCTACCCTCGAGGATGCTTTGTTAGAAAGAAAAGAACACATGAACATGAAAATTTTTTACAGAATGAAAATTTGTCTTCCTCACTAGCCTTCAACTCAGAAGACAAACCACCTTCTTCTGATTATTAAGCTACAAAATAATCCCACCAACTAACAAGTAAATAAGGTGTATCTCATAATATCAGCCACAGTTGAAACCACAAAAACACCAGCTTGTGTAAGTGAAGAGTTTCTCTCTTCTTAATAAGACAGAATTTGAAAGAGCTACTCTGTGGCCTGCACTGTTAATATGTGGTTGATAAAGTTTCAAAGAGAACTGTCTTTTTTGAGATAGAATAACAAAAACATTTTGTGCATGGTACACACTAGGGAATGGCAGAGTTGATGTCATTAACAGAATTTCAAATATCCTTGATTGTACTTTACCTGTATTTCCCTGTGCTAGTTTCTATCTCTCTGGTTTCTTGCTCTTTTCGATTTATCTAAGAAACAGTCTCTGAAGCTCTAACCGAGTGGCACTGCTGTGAAGTGCAACCCGCTCTGCTTCCCAAATGCAGTGCAAAGCCACCAAGCCTTTCCGAAATGCTAAATACAGTTACATCAAAATTCTAGAAATGATTATCAAACAGAGTGCTATCTTGCCCATCAGACTCATTTTTCTTTCCTAAAAATGTTAGTTCCAGTGGCAAGTTTGTGAAAAGAAACTCACTGTTAGTAGATCTTAGGTGAGCTCAGTGCATCTGAAAAGCACATTTTAATAGATAATAACAGTCTTTCAAGTTCTACATCCTATGGCTTTATTTTTGGTCACAAAACTCTTCACTTAGCATATAGACAGCTTATTTCTTCTACTGGCTTTACATGCAGGGACTAAAGTCACATTCAATTGAACTACCACTCTCTATATTCCTTATCTTTGTGTCTTTTCTTTCTCTTTATATGCACATAGCATAGTTTTGTTCACTTATACAAAATAAACTCACCCTCAATAGCATGACCCTCCCAAGCTAAGTAACTGATAGTATGAGAAGAGTTATAAATATGTGGCAATTGAAGATTTTTTTAATCATTGTAAATGGAACAAAATATAGAAACTTGTAAAATGTGTCCTATGAGGTGTGTTCTGTTTACACTGTGCAAAATTATTAATATAAAGAAAGAATTGGGATTGCCATGATCTGGAATGAGTTGTTTTGTTTTGTTTTCCAGAGTCCCTGTAGGTTGGCCCAGCCACTCCGTCCTCAGAACACTCAGAACAAGATATGGGTGCTCAGGGAAATAACGGGAGCACATCTCTCCAAAATACCTGAGGGTAGGGCTGTTAAGGGGGTACAAATCTTCCTGGGCCAAGACATGTCGCAGCTTCCTTCCCAGGCACTTAAGGACCACCCTGAGCCAGCAGAGACAGAAGTGAGCCCTGGAAAAGGTAGCTCTGTCACTCTCAGCAAACACAGGGACAGGGTGTTAATGGTGGGCCAGATCTGGGGTCCTTGCTTAAATGGATAGCAGAATCATTTCACCCTGAGGCACCTGGGTGGCTCAGCCGATTAAGTGTTCCACTTTGGCTCAGGTCATGATCTCATGGTCCGTGACAGCTCAGAGCCTGGAGCCCGATTTGGATTCTATGTCTCTGTCTCTCTTGGTCCCTCCCCAGCTTTCTCTCTCTCTCTCTCTATCTCTCTCTTTCTCTCTCTCAAAAATAAACATTCAAAAACTAAGTAAATAACAAAATAATATACTTGTTCATTTAAACACATTTAAAAATAAAAACTATTTATGAGTTTTTGACTCTCAAAGTACATTAATCTTACCCTGCATGCCAATATTTGTTATAAAAGTTGTATGTATGCCACAACTCTTAGGATACTCTCAATAATGGAGGGCATTTCTACACATTTGTTTGTTTCTTTATGTTTATGTTTATGTTGTTTATTTTGAGATAGAGAGAGAATATGAGTAGAGGAGGGGCAGAGAGAGAGAGAGAGAGAGGGAACCCCAAGCAGATTCTGTGCTGTCAGCGCAGGGCCCAGCACAGGCATTGATCTTACAAACTGAGAGATCATGACCTGAGCCAAAATCAAGAATCAGACACTCAACCAACTGAGCTACCCAGGCACTTCTCTAACATTTAAAATAAAAATAAATAACCCACCTGCGGTTCTGAGTACACTCTGATGTTTATTACATTTTTCAGACTTCTTTTTGGCATTCAATACAGCTGATTTTTATGTGATTCAAAGAGTAGTGCTTCCTCTATATCTCATATAGTATCTATCTCTATCATCTATCTATCTACCATCTATCTATCTTTCTATCTGTCTGTCTGTCTGTCTGTCTCCACTGATAGGATCTTACTTTTTAAACACACACCATATACACACAAAAGTTCTACTTTTTTTTTGGCTTTATTTTTTTTCTGACAGTAATTAAAATTCCAACATAAATATTGATCTTTGCTAGTTAGTGCTATTTTGAAGAAGCCTAATAGATGCATATACATAGGCCATTGCAATACTATCTTCATAATTTTTATGTTATCAGAGCATAATATTGGTCTTTATGTCTTATGCTTTTCATCTTAAATTGTATTCTGCTTGGAAATTAAATGTTTTACCCAAGCTTTCTTCTCACTGCCCATAATATGTTTCTAATCCTTTAACTTTTTTCTAGATAAATTTTAAAATCTGTTAGTTTAAACTACAAAGTGTTGAATCTCATGTGATTGTCCAGTCTGAGACTATCTCCATTTGGATTCTTAAAGTTAATCCATTTAATCTCTTATGACTATGTCATATTTAGACATATGTCTCTATTTCATGCTTTATATTTTATAAATTTTTATTGTTCCTCCCTTTTTATCTTCTTCGTTAGTGCCTTCAACTAGATAGAATGAATTGCAATTGCTGGACTGAAAATTAATCATTTCATCTCTATTTGATGTTTCCCCTAATAATACCTTTATTTCTCCTCTATTCATGCTTAAAATAGCTATAATGTTTCCCTGAAAAACAAAATCTCCTTGGCATACTCTCACCTCCATGTTTCCCTGCCTTAGTGATGGCATATGGAATTAATTTTTTATTTTTTTTAAATATTTTTATTTATTTCTAGGAGAGAGAGAGACAGCGTGAGCAGGGGAGGGTCAGAGAGAGAGGAAGACACAGACTCCGAAATAGGCTCCAGGCTCTGAGCTGGCAGTCAGCACAGAGCCCGACGCGGGGCTCAAATCCATGAACCTCGAGATCATGACCTAAGCGAAAGTCGGAGCTCAACCGACTAAGCCACCAAGGCGCCCTGGAATTAATTTTTTAAATTGTTTTCAATGTTTGTTTTTGAGAGACAGAGAGTGAGTGGGGGAGGAGCAGAGAGAAAAGGTGACCCAGAATCTGAAGTAAGGTGTAGGCTCTGAAATGTCAGCACAGAGCCCAAAGGGTGGCTTGAACTCATGGACTGTGAGATCATGACCAGAGCCAAAGTCAGATACCTAACTGACTGAGCCACCTAGGCATCCTGGCATATGGAATTTTAGTCCTGCATGGGCATATAAGAGGATGGTGAGGGATTGTTACATAGCTTATTAGATTTCTTCATTTTCTTATTTGTTCTCCTGTCTTCTATGTCTGAAATACTATATTTTAATGTTTTATTGTGAAGATAGTGAACCAGAAATAAAATACTACACTTGATCTTAGCCAAAAGGCCGAGAAGCGATGAACCAGAAATAAAATAATAGGAGGCAACTTATTTCCTTCAAAACCTTGAAAATGTCACTTTATTTTTTTCTTCTAACCATGGCTTTTATTAAAAAGCTGCGCCTGGGTGGCTTAGTCGATTAAGCGTCCGACTTTCGCTTGGGTCATGATCTCGCGGTTCGTGGGGTCGAGCCCCGCGTCGGGCTCTGTGCTGACTGCCAGCTCAGAGCCTGAAGCCTGTTTCAGTCTATGACTCCCTCTCTCTCTGCCCCTCCCCTGCTCACGCCGTCTCTCTCTCCTAGAAATAAATAAAAAACATTAAAAAAAAAAAACTGCCCTAATTTTTTTTCTTATATTATAGCATGATTTCTTTCATATTGTTTTGCTTTTAAAAAACTCCGTGGTCATCATTTCTTCAAATCTTCCCTTTGATTTATTGTTTTTCCTGTTACCGGATTCATAGTTATAATATTTACATGTGTCTTAATTTTTTTTAATTTTTTAAATTAGGACTTGTAATGTTTTCATAGTACGGTTCCTCATTTTGATGGTACAGTATACCAATTTATTCTTTGGCTATGTTCATTCTGCTATGTGTCCATAATGAGCTCTTTTTGACTATTCCAATATTTTTCATATTACACATTTCCAATTAGTTTTGATTTATATAACTATTTGACCTTTATTTTTTAAATTTTCATTTATTAATACTTGTTAATTAATTATATTTCATTTAGTATGAACTTTACTCATATTCCATAGCATTTTTTCTATGTAAAATCCTGTTTCCTTGCATCCCTTTTGACCAGTCATGTGTACTCAGAGAAAAGGAATAAAATCAAGTCAAACTCATGGAGAATAAGTTCATATTTGGCTATATAAAAAAATCACAGGGGAAACTTAACAGAGGACCATGGGGGACAGGAAGGGGGAAAAATAGTTAAGGAGAGGGAGGGAGGCAAACCATAAGAGAATCTTAAATACTGAGAACAAATTGAGGATTGATGGGGGTGAGGGAGAGGGGAAAATGGGTGATGGGCATAGAGGAGGGCACTTGTTGGGATGAGCACTGGGTGTTATATGGAAACCAACTTCACAATAAACTATAATTTAAAAAATTTTTAAAAATTAAATGTTTCTTGGATAAATTCAACATCTGGGCTCTTAGAGGATTAGTTTATTGACTGCATTTTCTTGGACTTGGATCACATTTTCCTGCTTAAAAAAAAATCAATATTTTTCCAAAATGGCTATAATGTGACATTTCCACCCAAAAAGATAGGAATTCCAATTCTGCATACATGCGTGTACTTGGTATGGATAATTTTTGTTTTGTTGTGTCTGTTTATTGAATTGTTAATTTATTTTGGTTTTTATTGATCTAAAAAGTGTGTAATAATATATCATTGTGGTTTTAATTTTCATTTTTCCTTAGTGTCTACTGAGGCTGAGCATCTTTTCATGTGCTTATTTGCCACCAGAGTATCTATTTTGAGGAATTGTTTGTTCAAAAATTTTGCCATTTCCAGAGGAATCTGGGTGGCTCAGTAGGTTAAGGATCCAGCTGTTGATTTGGGTTTAGATGATGAACTTGATTCATGAGGTTAAGTCACTCATTAAGCTCTGTGCTGACAGCGTGAAGCCTACTTAGGATTCTGCCTCCTTCTCTCTCTGTCCTTCCGCTGCTTTCTCTTTGCATCTTTCTTAAAAATAATTTTTTAAATTACCACTTTTTATTGATTTGAATATTGCTTCATTGTATTTTGAGAATTCTATATATTTTCTTTCTACAAATCCTTTATTACATGAATTATTGAAAATATTTTTCCCTTTGGATGTCATGTGTCATCATTCTCTTAACATTATCTTTTGAAGAGCAGCAGTTCACAATTTTGATGAAATTCAATTCCTTATTTTTTTCTGTTAGGTGTGTGTGTTTGTTGTTATATACAAGAAACATTTAATTAATTCAGGGTTACAAAGATGTTTTCCTATATCTCTCCAGGAGTTTTATAGTTTTAGGAATTTTTGTTAGGTCTATGATCCATTATGAGTTGATTTTTATATAAAATTAGATACTGAAATTTTCATTTTTGGTTTTTTATATGGATATCCAATTGTGAGCCTTCCGTGTTTGTAATTATTTGTCAAAATCATTTAGATTACTCTCAATCCTTTATCTTTCCACATAAATTCTAGAATCAACTTGCTGATTTCTGTGAAAAATAATTCTGAGGTTTTGATTGGAATTATGGTAAATCTGTAGATAAACTTGGGGAGAACTGGCATCTTAACAATACTGACTTTTCCAAACTATGATCTCAGTATATCTCCTGAGCTATTGAGCTAATCTTTGAAATCTTTCATGAGTGTATTGTAGGATGCAACATAATACATTTTAGTACTATTTTTTGTAGTAATTTTTAATTCTAGTTTATACTTGCTCATTTTTCAGTGGCATTTGGTTTTTGAATACAAGCCTTATATCCTAAAACTTTCCAGCACTAATATTGGTTCTAATAGCTCTCTTGATGATTCTTCAGGATTTTTCTATATAGGTGCGATATTTTGATTTATAATAAGAAAGATACATTTCCTGACATGGGGCTTCTGAAATTTGTGATTCCCTAAGTAATAAGAATACTAGGAGCATGTTTATTCTAATAGGATGACTCTGGGTAGGCTACGGGATGAGAAACTGTTATCAGAAAGACCAAACCATAACTAGAAACTTGGAATTCTCAGCTTCACCCACCATCCTTGAAAGATGAGAGAGGGGCTATAAATGAAACTAATAATTCATAATGCCTAAGTGAGTAAGTCTCCATAAAATCTCAGTAGTAGGGGAGTCGGAGAGCTTCTAGTTTGGTGAATACAACCATAGTGGGAGGATCACACACCCAAAGTCCTTGGGAGACAGAAGTTCTTATGCTCAGGACCCTCCCAGACTTCACCCTCTGTATCTCTTGATCTAGTTGTTCATCTGTATCTTTTATCATATCCTTTAATGAGCTGTAAACATAAGTAGGCGTCTCTCTAGTTCTGCAAGCCACTCTAGCAAATTAATCAAACTTGAGGAGAGGACCGTGGGAACCTACTATTTGTTAGCCAAATTGGACAGAAATTGCCAGTAACCTAGAGGCCTACTATTTAAGATTGGCATCTGAACTGGTGGAGCATTCTTATAGGACTGAGCCCTTAGCCTATGGAATGCTATCTCCCACAGTAAGGTAGTGTCAGAATTGAGTTGAATTTCCTGGACACCCTGCTGGTATGCAAGAATGTTTGTTGATATGGAAAAAACCCTTCACACATTTAGTGATCAGAAGTGAAGTGTTTTGTGTGAGTAGCAAAGAAGACACACAGGGAAGAAACCCACAGTGGAAAAGAACGGAGTTTTTCCATTTTAATACAGAATCATGTTGATTATGAATAGCTTCATTTTTTTTCTTTTCTAAGATATATGCATTTCACATTTTTTGTTTGCCTTATTATACTATGAATTCAGTGTGTTGCAGAATAAGAAGTGATGAGAGCTATGTTTTTAATCTTGGGAGGAAACAGTCCTTTTGAAAAATGTTAGTTTATTTTTGATAGAGAGAAAGAGACAGAACACAAGTAAGTGAGAAGCAGAGAAAGAGGGAGACACAGAATCCATCCGAAACAGGCTCCAGGCTGTCAGCACAGAGCCTGATGCAGGGCTTAAACTCACGAACCGTGAGATCATGATCTGAGCTGAAGTCAGACATGACTGAGCCACCCAGGCGTCCTGAAAATAGTCTTTAGCCACCAAATATCATATCAATTATAAGATATTTTGTAGGTGTTCTTTATTAAGATATTTCATTCTTCCTTGAAGAACTCAACTTTATTTGACAGTCTCTGTTCCCTACTGATTATTAATACCTCATGTCCTGCTCACAGAGCCTTTATTCAGCACCCAGTTACCTACAGAGTCATTAAAAAGAGCTTCCCACTGTGGTTTTGAGATCCCCTTTCATTCCCAGTCCTGAATATCAGGCCCCCACACATACACATATATTTTTGCTGTTGTTGATGTTGTGGAATTCTGTTGCATGTGCTTTAAATTGTTATATTTTCCTGGTATTCCATGGATGGAGTGCATTAGTATAGTATTCCATGTTGGCTAAAGTCAGAAATTATTATCCCCATTTTGCAGGCTAGGAATCAAAAGTTTAGTACCTTATTTTTGGAGGAAGGGAAACTGAATCCCCAAGAAGTTAAGAAACTGTGAAATTCAAATCTGCTTGACCTCAAAATTCATCTCTTTCTGTTAGTCTATGAAACATTATCTGCATATATTAAAGCAGACAACAAAACAGTAAAAAAGGTATGGCTTAGGCAACGTTCATGACTTAATCTGAGTTTTCTAAAATATTTTGGATTTATTAAAAAAAATGCGGGGTGGAAAGTAAACATTTCATTAAGTTGTAACATTTTGTTAATTTCTAACAATTACTTTTTCCACTTCCATCATAACTGAACTAATGTCATGCAATAGTCACATCAAAAATATGTAGAAGATTTGAGGCACCTGGGTGGTCCAGTTGATTGAATGTCCAACTCTTGATTTCCACTTAAGTCACAATCTCACAGTTTGGGTTCACATTGGGCTCTTCACTGACAGAGCCGAGCCTGCTGGGGATTCTTCTCTCCCTCTCTCTCTCTCTACCCCCTCTCCTGTTCATGCACGCACATGTTTTTCTATCTCAAATAAATAAATAAACATAAAAAATATGTATATATATAGAGAAAGAGCACCTGGGTAGCTCAATTGATTAAGCATCGGACTTCAGCTTAGGTTATGACCTCACTGTTCATGAGTTCAAACACAGTGTCAGGCTCTGTGGTGACAGCTTGGAGCCTGGAGCCTGCTTCAGATTCTGTGTCTCCTCTCTCTGCCACCTCCCCCAATTGTTTTCTCTCTCTTTCTCTCTGTATCTCAAAAATAAATAAGTGTTAAAAAATTATATATATATACAATTAAATATATATATATATATAGAGAGAGAGAGAGAAGACAAAATGAATGGAAGGGATAGTAGAATCTAATGAAATAATGGAGACTTCTAATTAAATAATGAAAATTTCAAATATACATACTAATACAGAAAGAAATTTTTACAATGACCATCTCATCTGACATTTAGTATCTTATCACACACTGTATATACCAAATGATCTTATATTTAGCTAGTACTGTGAATGAATTTATGTGTTTTTTTTTAAATATTTTTATTTTTTATTTATTTCTAGGAGAGAGAGAGAGAGACAGCGCGAGCAGGGGAGGGTCAGAGAGAGAGGGAGTCACAGACTGAAACAGGCTCCAGGCTCTGAGCTGGCAGTCAGCACAGAGCCCGACGCGGGGCTGGAACCCACGAACCGCGAGATCATGACCTAAGCGAAAGTCGGACGCTTAACCGACTAAGCCACCCAGGCGCCCCATGAATTTATGTTTAAAAGTGCTAGCGCTTAAGTTAAACACCAGGAAAGGAATAAATAAATTGGTGTTTTGGGTTTTTTGTTTTGTTTTGCATGAAAGCTAATTTTACCTATTCAGAAAAAAATAAATATCTACTGCTAAATACAAGTCACTGACATTTTAAAAATCCATTTTATTTGTTGCCTTTTGATCATATGCAGTGACATTCTGTTTTGTATTACGACGTTTAAAGCAATACGAAATTCAAACTGCCCTTCTGAACACTATATTTTCAAATATTTTAACACGTTAATGACTTCGCACTGAACCATAAACATATTTATGCATTAAGCATTTAGACTATGAGAAGCTCACAATAAAATGTAAGAAACAAATTGTGATTACTAGAGCATAATTTGTGTGTGTATCTATGTATGCATACTGAAAGGAAGAAAACTGCCTTACCAAAGTAAATTCTTATAGATAATCATAAAATGGAAGGAAGGAAATAATTAATAACTTTCTCCTAGTGTGTTATTTATACAAACCTCTTGACAGGATGAAGCAACAGCTACTAAGCCTCAATTTTGTGCTAAGTGTTTTCATATGTTAATGGATGAAATAACTCTGAACTTAACAAATTTTCAAATCTGCTACTTTTTATGTCTCCAATGTTTTCCAATTGCCCTATCAGTCATTATTTTATTTTTTATCACCTGAGTGATTAAAGATGGGCATCATAGTTAATCACGTTTACCTCATAGACTATTCAGACTGTCATAATAAACTTCAAATATGGCCTTACATAGTGTCATAAATAGAGCCAAATGAGGATTCAGAAGATTTACTCTATCATATAAATATCAAAGCAAGGCAGTCTAACATGTACATGGATTAGGTAGTCATCTAAATAGTTTTGTTTGAGAGGCACTCAGGAAAGATTTCTGCTAGGCAAAGATTTTGTTCATTCTTTGACATAGTTCCTGAAATTGTACATTTAAGATTCATTCCTTTGGTTTAGACACTAGACTTTCTAAAATTTTCATTTTTAAAGAGCAAGTAGCCTTGAAAATTAGAGAAATTATTTCCGATCTTACACTTATTCATTGAAGCTAACAGATCCATTGATTTTACTATCAGTGATCAAATATCATTACCTACTTCACATTTTCAATGTGAGTGTTGTGGGTCTGATATGTGATGTTCATTGCTCTTCTAGTCCCTTGGTGCCATCTCCACAATGACAGAAACATTTATCCATGTGACATCTGGTGCTATAATTCTGGAAGTAAGATGTGTATGTACTCTGTGAAATGTTGAAAATGGCTTCTTGCCTTCTTATCACCCAGTGATGTTCATTCTATTTAGGGTGTCTAATTTTGTTTACATTCATTCCTTTACTCAAATTACAAAAGTATAAATGTTCAGTGGAGGCATTTGAGCATTTAGTGAAAATTATGGGTCTGAGTTCATAAAAATCTAAAAACAAAACAAAATTTGGGCCCTGAGTAGCTATATTATTTTGGTTATTTCATTTAAATCCAGATTATCATTCACCTCTTCTGCCATGTGTATGTTTGGAGGAGAGAGGCTATTAGATGTTGCTACTAGAAGTTGTCACATTGTAAAAATTGGCTGGGAATGCCTCACCATTGGTGTTCTGTAATAATTCACATCAAATAAAAATTTTCTATACATTTTGAAATAAATTTCCTTTAAAACCATCTTGGGCTAGTTGACATTTTAGAGGTAATTCTTTGACTATTTTTTTTTCTTTTTTTTTCTTTTTTAAATGTTTTTTATTTATTTTTAGGGGAGAGAGAGAGACAGACAGACAGCGTGAGCAGGGGAGGGTCAGAGAGAGAGGGAATCACAGAATGAAACAGGCTCCAGGCTCTGAGCTGGCAGTCAGCACAGAGCCCGACGCGGGGCTCGAACCCACGAACCGCGAGATCATGACCTAAGCGAAAGTCGGTTGCTTAACCGACTAAGCCACCCAGGCGCCCCATTCTTTGACTATTTTTTAGTGTATTCTGAGATTTTTCATCACATCAGCTAAAGTACTAATTTGGCTTCTGTTACTTAGAAGACTTTTTTTATTATTAGATAGTATATTTTAGCCAAATTTGCATGTATAATAATTTCAAACATTTTTTTTTCTAAATGTTTTATTTATTTCTAGGAGAGAGAGAGAGAGAGACAGCATGAGCAGGGGAGGGTCAGAGACAGAGGGAGTCACAGACTGAAACAGGCTCCAGGCTCTGAGCTGGCAGTCAGCACAGAGCCCAACGCGGGGCTCGAATCCACGAACCGCGAGATCATGACCTAAGCGAAAGTCAGACGCTTAACCGACTAAGCCACCCAGGCGCCCCAATTTCAAACATTTTAATACTCACATGGCTATTGATACATGCACTTCCTTATTCCATAATTTGTCCTTTGATTTTACTTTTTTCCTTGTTATTCTTGACTAGACTAAAAAAATATTACTATTACATTTTTCTCAAATATAATATATTAAGGAGAAATGTCATTTGAAAATAATAACATATTTTTGTGAACATCACACATGTGGCAAATTAAGAATAGATTTATTAATTAGTCTTAGGCAAAGGGCCATTTAAATATATTCATTATTTGGAAAAATATGTTTCATTTTACAAATTCTTAAAAAGTCAAAACTCATAGTGTATTTCCATTTCTGAGGTAGCTAAAGTATTTTTCTCAGAATAAAATCAATATTACTCAAGATAAGTCATGAGATATAATGTACAACGTTATGATTATAGTTTATAACACAGCCCTGTATATTTGAAAGTTGCTAAAGGAGTAAATATTAAAAGTTCTCATCACAAAAAAATATAACTATATGTGGCAACAGATGTTAACTAGACATATTGTCCTGATCATTTCCTTTTATGGACAAATATCCAATGATTATATTGCATGCCTCAAACTAAGATAATGTTATATAACAATTATATCTCAGTAAAAGAAGGAAAAAAATATTATTTTGATCCATAGAAATTTGAAATAAATAGAAGTGAAAATTCAATTTAAATTCAGTGGGATTGTTCTTTCTTACGTTTCCAGGCCTAAAGATAAACAGATACAGCAAGTTTTAAGTATTGCCTCTTGAAGGAGAATTGGCAATGTGATGAATTGTTAATGCCTTGCCTGAATAATAGTAACTGCTAACAGTTATGAAGGGAATCACGAAGTGCCATTCCTGGGCAAAGTATCTCATTATTAATCTTTTAATTTTGTCTATGAGCTCATTACTTATATTGTCCCCCATTTTGCAGATGACACAAGTAAATTCCCTAAAATTTTATTACTAGACAAAGTAATTTTCTGTTTTGAAATAGTTGTCTTATTTGAGCATCTCTTTCTCTCTCCTCCTCCCTCCCTCCGCCTCTCTCTCTTTCTCTTTCTCAATGATTTCAGATTTTCTTTAAAACGCATAATATTTCAGTGTCATCTATACTCTTAAGCCTTTAGTCATGTTTGGATATAATCTCCGAGTTTAATATTTATACCCAACAGATGGATCATTACCATGCAAATACATGATACAAAAGATACTTATTATGGAAATGAGAAAATTGGACACTCAACAGTCAACCTTGCTCAGGATGTTCTTTGCCCAGTAGGTACAGGGTGCTGGGTGTGCAGATTGAGGATGTCCACTCCTTCTATTTATTTTCAACAGTGCACTGGAGGTTCCATACACTGCAGTAAAGAAAAAAAATCACAACATGCAGATTGGATCTGAGGAAGTAACTTCTTTTTTCATAGCTTATGTAATTTTCATATGTAGAAAATCCCAAGGGAAGGGAAAACTATGAGAACCAATGAACAGGCTTATCAAACTTGCAGGGTTCACTATCAACATATAAAAATTAACTGAATTTCAAAATATTAGCAACATATCATTTGAAAATGAAATTAGGAAAAAATCAAATTACTTTTTAAAAATATTTATTTATTTTGAGAGAGACAGAGAGAGAATGAGCATGGGAGGGGCAGAGAGAGATAGAGAGAAATTTCCAAACAGGCTTCATGCTGTCAGCACACAGCCCAGTCCAGGGCTCAGTCTCATGAACTGTGAGATTATTACTTATTACTTATGTTCAAGTAACCCTTGAGCAAGGGGCTTACTCTTTATTCCTATATTGCCATATATCCTATTCATAACTCTGGATGAAATAAAGGAACGAAACAATCTGTCAGCATCTTATTTCATGACCTACAAAATGAAGAACGCAGAATATAAAGGTGACATCCCCAATATTAAAATGCTTATTAATTTCAGGATCAAGATAATAACCCTTGTTTCATGACCAGTTCTCAGGTAAACTATGCTGAAGGGAATCATGCATTATTTTTTAATTTACTGGTGTGTGTGTGTGTGTGTGTGTGTGTGTGTGTGTGTGTGTGTGTTACCCTTTCTCAATTTTGAGTTGAATACTCATATCAGCAAATGCACTTAGTTTTTCTTTGAGATTAAATTGCTCAGTCATTTTATTCCCCTCCATATTAGCAGCTCCATTAGCTGAAAGGATCAGGGCATGCCAAGGTATTAGGAAACAAGAAAAGAGGGAAAAATGCTAATAGGAAAAGGTTAGGGCATGGATCCTTTCCAGTTTAATTTTCCATTTTGCTACCATCAGACAAAATTCTGAGCACTAGCAGCCTCACATAGCTGGGCCAAAATTGGTCCTTGATGAATAATAACATATTTAAATGGAAGATACTGTAGAGAAAGAACTCGCAAATGTGATGAGGACAAATTTTTTTTTTTGAGGACAAATATTTTTGAAAAAGCCAAATATTTCAGGAACAGTCATTTGAAAAAGTATTTTTTTAAATGTATAGCATTTAAGTAGTGATCATTTTGTGAAGGGTAAAGGAACAATCTTATGGCTGCATTTGCTTTCACTACTATTGCCTTATCTTATAAGTAGAGTGATTATAAAGATAAAAGCAATAGCAGAAAATTTGGCCTTTATTTTTGCTTTACAAATTCATTTTCTCAGAGGGAAAAAAGCAAGACGTACTTTGAAAAATTAATAGAATTGAGTAAATCCTAAAAGTAAAAATTTTAGGTTTACATGCTAATATCTCTTTATTTGACAAGATTTATAATTTTTTGAAAAAATATAATTTTCCAAAAGTGTTATTTAAAATCATAAAAAATAATTTTTAAATAGTTGCTTTCTTCTTACACCCTACTCTGTGCTCAGAATTCTTCTGGGTTCTCCTTTGTTATTCTTGACAACATTCTTATGATATTGATATACTATCACCATTTTAAAATAAGAATTTGTCATTCATTTAAAAATCATTTATGACTCCACCCAAAGGGATGTGACCCACCTAATACCACTCTGTAAGCCAACAGTTTGAGCTAAAATTTAAACACATTTTTACTTTAAAGCACACACCCTGAAACTCCACTTTTATCTTGCAAAGATATTGAAAATATATGTAACTCATATATTCTTGTGTATTCAAATTGGTTCTTTCATTTTTACATTAACATCACCATTTTTATCATTTATACATTAAATGTCTATACTGATACATCATCATATATTATTATAAACATTCAGAAAATTACAGAAAACTAAAAGTGAAAAACTAATATTAAATATAATCTTAACACCTGTGTCAATTTCATTTATATTACTTCCAGTTCTTCTGTGAATTTATGTAGGAACTGCTAGGTTGTAGTGCTACTTTGAGCCTGAGCCTGTTGTATTTATTTTACAAGTTGCAAGTACTTTACTCAATTCTCACGAGTCTAAGAGAGAGCACTGTTATTATTCCCATTTTACAAATGAGGAAACTGGTACACTTTCTAGTTTTATCTTGTACATTTACTGCCCCTGACGTGGATTTCACAATTTCTCCCAAGCATCCTTTTTTTCTGGTAGTAGGAAATGGTATTTGGAGAACTCAATCTAGGCATTACAGCTACCATTGATTCTGTACCTCTTCATTGTATGAGATTAGTAAATAATAATTTACAGATAAAATACATCATAAACTCATAGTGACAATTCTAATTCAAATGTATCCCACATAATATTTGAATAACAAGACCAAAAAAACAGGAGACAGTGTTTTGTTTCCCCAGTTCTTTTTAAAAAAGATTTAATTTTTAAGTAAACTCTATGCTTAATGTGGGGATTGAACTCACAACCCCAAGTTCAAGAGTCAGACATGCCACCAACTGAGCCAGACAGGTGCCCCTGTTTTCCCAGTTCTTTTTATCCTTAGAATATCCCACAATATATAAAGTCAAAATGCTTGTTTCAAAAGTAACTTGGAGTAGTTTATGTATGCATATTCCACAAACCAGATTAGGTTCTTCTTTCTTTTTATTTGGATTTTTTATATTTAGGCATTTTTTTCCTCCATATAATTTTGTTTTGTAATTACATACACGAACTACCTTCTGCTCCTTTCTGTTCCACGCTGTTCCTTCCGCCTTTTATAGATAAATATTATAACAATTATATAAATTGTGCTTTTATTTAAATATATAGATATATATTTTATATACACACAAATACATAAATGCACTCAAATTTCCCAATTAAAAAAAAGTAACATATAACATTTTTCTCTACTTGGTTTTTTTCATTTAAAAATACTTTAGGGACGCCTGGGTGGCTTAGTCAGTTAAGCGTCCGACCTTCGCTTAGGTCATGACCTTGCGGTTCGTGGGTTCAAGCCCCGCGTCGGGCTCTGTGCTGACTGCCAGCTCAGAGCCTGGAGCCTGTTTCAGTCTGTGAGTCCCTCTCTCTCTGACCCTCCGCTGCTCACGCTGTCTCTCTCCTAGAAATAAATAAAACATTAAAAAAAAACCAAAAAAACTTTAATGACCATTTGATCAAAATATGTAGCTAGATACCTGACTTTTTATAGATGCACAGTCTGTCATTTAGTTACTGTATAAAATTTTATTCAATTAGCCTTTTACTGATGGACGTTTGGGTTGCTTCCAGTTTGTTACTATCACAAATAGTACATCTGTCTTTTTTATTTTTTAACTAGTATGTCATTGAAATGGACTCTTATAAGTAAAATCGCTAATCAAAGTGTAATTGCATATGTAATTTTGTTCGATATTGCCAAATTTCCCTCCTAGATGTTGTACCAGTTGGTATTCTTGCCAGCAATTATGAGAGTGTCTATTTCCCCACAGTCTTGCCAGCAGAATATGTTGTCAAATTTTTGAATTTCTGCCTATTTAAGAGGTGAAAAATGTTATTCGCCTGTAATTTCACTTTGTATTGCTTTTGTTTTGTGCCAGGGTGATCATTTTATCATGTGGTTAGTATCTGTTTGCAATGAATATTTTATGATCCCCGTCCATATTTCTAATGTATTTCTTCTAGAAAGTTGTTGGTTTCATGCTTCTTTTTTTAGAAGTTCTTTGTATGTGAAGACTGTCAAACTTTCTAATGTAAACTGAACTATTTTTTCTGACTGCAAGTTATCTTTCTATTCTGAATGTGTGTGTATGTTTGTGTGTTTGTGTGCATGCACAAAATTTTCTTTTGTAATTGTTGTCCTATTCATCAATGTCTATTCTGCCCTGGATTTAGAATAATGGTTAGGAAAGTTTTCCCTACTCAAGCTTAGAGAGGAATTCTCTCGTGTTTTTTATGATACTTATAATATACTTATATGGTATCATTTGTTACATTTAAATCTCTAATCCATTTGGAATTTATAGAGATATATTATGCATAGGTTAGATCCAATTACTGACTTGTATATGCTTCTTTAGAGAAAAGTTTCCTTCACTAATTTGAGATGGCATCTTTATCATTTAGTAAACATGCATATGTAATTTGATCTCTTTCCAAATGTTCTGTTCTCTTTCATTGGTTTTTCTGAGTATGTGCCATTACTAATATTATAAGCTTCATGGTATAATGTATGAATGGCAAGGTAAAAGCCTCTTTCTTTCTTTTTGTTGTTGTTGTTCTCAGGGTTGTGTTCATTCTTTCTTGTTTTCTTTTTTTTCTTTAATGTTGTATTTATTTCTGAAAGAGAGAGAGAGAGACAGCGTGAGCAGGGGAGGTTCAGAGAGAGAGGGAGGCACAGAATCTGAAACAGGCTCCAGGCTCTGAGCTGGCAGTCAGCACAGAGCCCGACGTGGGGCTCGAACCCACGAACCGCGAGATCATGACCTGAGCCGAAGTCGGATGCTTAACCAACTGAGCCACCCAGGCGCCCCTAACTTACTTAACTTCTGAAGAAAGAAACACTGATAGTACTTTTAACTGGGATTGTGTTAAAAATTTAAATGTTGGAATTCCTAATCATACATTTAAAATGAATGATAGCAACAAAAAAATTACCATTTGGCAAACTTTACATGAATTAATTGTCTCAGTCTAGAATTACCAGTGGTTGTTAAAGTTAGTTGGCAAAAATATCATGAGAAATAGGATTTTTACATAATGGCAAATATGTTACTTCAAAATAAAAATTATAGTATTTTTAAATAAATTGGAATATGCTGTTAATATTTTTATCTCCAAATTTTATTTTTTGGGGAAATTATCCACATTTTATTCCACATCAATTTATCAGCAGAGAGGTTTATAACAATTTTGTTCAAAACTGATATAATTCCAAATTCTTCAACACCCAACAGTGTAAACTTGACCATGTAAATCATGGTCTAGCCACATTGTACAATGGTGTGCTATTATGGTGTCATTAACGATGGTCTTGCTATTTGCCTCAGGCAGACTATGGCAAAACATCTTTAACCAAACATTTAGATTAAAGGTAATTCATAGAATATGTTGAAGAAAAAAATGGTACCAGACAAGATAAGCAAAAAGTTAATTTCATTCTGAAACGATTGCTTCACTAGGGGAAAAAGCAGAGACCATATCTGGATACCTAACAACTCTGCTAAGACAAAGTGTAGGAGAGTTTCTGAGTTGGAATGGGGAATCTTAGGCCACCAGTGTTCCTAAATAGCTTTGTCTAATACAAAAGTAAACTTCCTCCTATATTCACAACAGCTATAGTTTTACGACTTGGAGCATGTTCCCTCCTGTCTTCCACCGAAACTAGGAGGTAGGGGTGCTGTCTTCCTTAATGATTGCATTTCATAGGAATAGCTCCCAGGTCCTTGGGGAAGACATCCCTTGGTTGTAAAACTTGCAAAAGGCTTTTCAAAAGATTTATATCTCAGAGGGGCAGTGAGAATTTATGATTACAAATTTTCTAAAATAACTGCTCTAAGAAATGGGAAGTTAGGGGCCTAAGGCAAGAAAGCAAAGCCTGCCTAAAGTTTAGGCAAAAAAAGTAATTAATTAATTAAATTTAGGCAGCCTAAGGGAACAGTAAATCCATCTTGGTCAAATATTTTGTAACACACACACACACACACACACACACACACACACACATGCATGCACACGCACAAACATGGTCAGTATTGTATGGTGGGTGAGAGTACATGACCTGCATGATTCACAAGGCCCAGTATAAAATGAAAATGTAGCTTCTCCTGTTAAAAAATTAAGAATCTCAAAATGGTGGCAATAGAATATTAAATTCAGGGCTCTTCTGAATATGGAGCCCTGTGCAGTGACAGAAGTCGCATGCCCATGATTCTGGTTCTGAAGGCAAGGTTTGGATCCAGTTTGGTTGGCTATTGAAGACAGAATCCTAACTGTTCTAATTATTAGCTGGATAACATTAGCATGCTTACTAAATCTTTCTGAACTCCAGTTTCCTCTGAATATTTGGGTAGGGGCCTAAAAGGGCAACTAGTTGTTGGTGATCACTAGTTGTAGTAAATCATGCAAAATTCTCAGAACACAGGCACTTACAAAGAATTTGATAACAAACTTTTATTTTAAAAGACCGAAATTAATTGGCCTTCATGCAAACACAAGTTTTTCACAAACATTTTAATACATTTAAAACTAATTTACTTCATGGAAGTTTTTAAAAAATTATATGGAGTCTATATATAATTAGTTTTCATACATGGAGTCATGCTTACAAAGGCCTGCACCATTCAAACAATAAGCCAATAATCACACTTGAATCCATTTTGTGCTTAGGTTTTATTATATTTTTTCACTCTTAGAATATTAAGAATAAAGCAATATTCACCCCCCAAATGATACATCTTTTGGCTCAGTACGTGTTTTTGAGAGAAAGAGAGAGAGAGCAAAAAACAGAAAGACCACATGGGCAAGCTGGGGAGGGACAGAGAGAGATAGAGAGAGGGAGAAACCATCTTAAGTAGGCTTCATGTCCTGCAGTGAGCCCAACACAGGGCTCGATCTCATGAACCATGAGATCATGACCTGAGCGGAAATCAAGAGCCAGATACCTAACCGATTGAGCCACCCAGATGCCCTTCAATACACTTAATTTTATAAAAAATAGTTTTACATTATTTAAAAGTATTAAGATCATTTTCTACTAAATTTTTAAAGATACTTGAAACTGCCTTTAGACTTTACACTATGATGTATAAATGTATCCACTTATGCTAGCTGAAGAACTATACCTTTGTTATATAGTTTTCTAGTAAGTATTGCACACATAAGATTGGCTATGTTTTTCTACAGTCACAAATACACCAAACCCCTCAGTAATTTAAAGTTGCAAACATCAAGTTCTTGGAGATTCACTAGCCCTCTGCTCCACACTGAGCTCTCTCAGAGCAATGAAACCATCCTATTCAGTTATGCTGTGTTATTATTTTACTATTTTATGAAATACAATTTACTGTTATTTAAAATAGGACTCCAAAATTAAAATAATTATTTAGAACTCATCATTACATTACTTTGGTCAATTTTTATCCTTAGTTCAGTCTCAGATATTGCACTGTGAGGATTTCTGTTTATGTAGCAGCTCACACACTCTTTGAATAAACAGCTAATATTGTCTTCCTCAAAGTTTTGATAGAATTTTCTAGCAAAACCTTCTATTTCAAAGATAATTTTTAAACATTTTATGGTGTCCAGTAAATAGAAACCTATCTGAGAGCTTTATTGCTTCTTTAGACAAATTTGGTGATGCTTATAAAAATATATCTCACATATACTTTCCAAATTACTGGAAGAACTGCATTTTGGTTGTACCTTCTCTAAATCAGATTTTAAGTTTATTTTTATTTTTTTAAGAGTATTTATTTATTTTGGGGTGCCTGGGTGGCTTAGTCGGTTGAGCGTCTGACTTTTGCTTAGGTCATGATCTCGCGGTTCGTGGGTTCGAGCCCCGCGTCGGGCTCTGTGCTGACTGCCAGCTCAGAGCCTGGAGCTTGTTTCAGAGTCTGTGACTCCCTCTCTCTCTGACCCTCCCCTGCTCACGCTGTCTCTCTCTCTCTCTCTCCTAGAAATAAATTTTAAAAAAAACATTAAAAAAAAAAAAAGAGTATTTATTTATTTTGTGTGTTGGGGGCAGATGGGGGAGGGAGATGGGGGAGAATCCCAAGCAGTCTCCACACTGTAAGTATGTAGCCTGATGTGGGGCGTGACCTCACAGACCCTCAGATCATGACCTGAGCTGAAACCAAGAGTCAGAAGTTTAACTGAATGAGCCACCCGGGTGCCCCTTAAGTTTGTTTTTAAAAATAAGATCATTTTTACACTTCTGTTTCTGTATGTTTAATACTTGAAGAAAATTTATCCTTTATTAATCTTTTTCATAGGAAAACTTGATTATCAATGAAATTATCCTAATTTCTAAACAAGTTTCTTTAATCTACCCTCTGCTTTCTTTAGGCTTTTTCACTTATCTCTTCCTAAAGTCTTGTATTCTTTATTCACTCATATGATGATAGTACAATTTATGAGTATATGTATTGCTCTAAGGACATATTTGATGCTGATAATGTAATGTTTCCTTGTTATTAACCTACAAATGTTTATTTAGCATTTGTGGCTTTGAAGTCTTTTTTGAATTGTTGGGGTCTCTGTACAAACATACATATTGTGAGGGCAAAATAAAGGCAGAGGCAGCGATACCGTCTCCATTGTCCCAGTTTACAGATGAGCAGATAGAGGCAGATAGAGATAAGGCCCCAGCTTTCTGATACTTTTCCAACCTATCTCTACTTCCAATAATAAAGCCAGTAACACCAAAAGCAGAATGAATGGGCTCTATTCTCAATTCTGCTTCATAATTAGCAGTAATTACTTTATGTGTGAGTGTTTTCCTTCAAAATTCTTTTGTGCTTTCTCCCTTTAGTGTCATCCTGGATGATCTAGTGAGATTTTAAATTTAAATTTTTTTAAATTTATTTCTGAGAGAGAGAGAGAGAGACACCATGAGCAGGGGAGGGTCAGAGAGAGAGGGAGACACAGAATCTGAAGCAGGCTCCAGACTCCGAGCTAACTGTCAGCACAGAGCCGACGCGGGATCCGCGAGATCTGAGAGATCTTGACTTGAGCCGAAGTCGGACGTTTAACAGACTGAGCCACCCAGGCACCCCTGATCTAGTGAGATTTTGAATTAAATGCCACTGGAGGTCACTGGATAGATACTATCTGAATGCAGAAATCAGCAATTATCTTTTAAGTAAGTAAAGAAAGAAAGAATATTATTATTCTAGAAAGTCTTCCTTCAAATAACCAAATTATTTTAATTGTTAATAGTCAACAGGTCCTTAATTAAATCATTTGTCAATAATTCTTCCTATGAACAGAACTGAATTTATTTATTGTTTTTTTTTTAAACTACAGACTAAAACTTCTACATTTGAACTTTTGATTTGATGTCATTGGTTTTTTTTTTTCACCCTGAAAATGATTATAGCAATCTTCAGTGTTCATAAGTGTAAATTTCACTTATTTGAGGCTCAGTAACTCTGGTTTCAGTTTCCTACCCAAAGCTACAAAATCACTTCGAAGAGCACCATATAAGTAAATTAAACCATCAAGTCATCAAGCTGGGAATGTCACACCCAAGAGGGTACTTCAATGCTTATAACCTCTACTTCTGGGCTCTGACAAGAATTTCCCAGAGCTGAAAGCATTCTCAGGCTCAGAGACTTCATGGAACATAAACCTTTACTTCAAAAATAAACTTTGTATTTTGAAAACAAAACATTTATTGTTTGTGTAAAAGGTCCCTGAGTTTTGTAAGGAAACAATTTAACAACTCCAGTTTATAAAAATACTGTGAGACAATGATTACAAATGAAACCTTCACTTTAAAAGAGCAGAAGCAATTTGGCCTCTTGGTTTTAACATTGTGTTACTTGGCTGGTTGCACAGAGCACCCAAAATAATTTCAGAACTCTAATTTTTTATTTTATACTTTTTATATGGATTTTTATTTCTTAGTGACTAGCTCTTCCTCTCACAAATAAAGACTTACAGAATATGTTCAGATGTGCATGAAATATTGTGAAATTTAAAAGGGGAGTCTTTACAGCTATTTTATAGCTTTACAGCTATTTTATAATAAACTTGTAAATAATATCTAAAAGCCACTTATTACATATAGGACTGCCATATTTCACAATGCAGTACAGTATATTCAATATAAGAATAAAACTTAAATGTATTAGGACCTTTAATAGTAAGAAGCAGTTTGCCTTTAAGTAATGGTTCCAGATGGTTTCTACTATTTCTGTTAAAATTTCTACAACCTAAGTTATTACAGTCTAAAATTTAACATTTTTTAAAGCTATATAGAGCTTATATAAAGATTTCATGCATTTCTTTCTCCAGTCACCAAAATAGTGGAGTAAACTGCACAGATACTAATATTCTGAGTTAATGCTAAATTTTGAATGATACAGTTTGAGAGCACATTCAAATAATATTTCCAGGCTCTTAGCTTTATTTTCAAAGCATCGATACTGGAGTGATATATAAATGATTGTGAATTAATAATATTAGTAATAGTAAACTAGTATCACTCTTGAAGCAGAAATTTTGATCCTGGCTCACTCAATTTACTGAATAATCGGTTCTGAACACTAATTATTTTCTGAGGAACTTTATGATGTAAGACTATTCTTTACTCCATAAATGTAGATTGTACTATATTCATAATTCTTTTTTAATGAAAGCCTTCAGTATGATCATTTCCTGGAAATGGTGTAGGAAAAGATGGAAAGTGAAGTGATCCAGGGAGGATATTAACATTAGGGCGATGATATTTCCTTTCTGAGGAAGCTCTCAGGTCTGACCTTGAGAAATGTATAATACTGCTGGGCAAAGTTAAATGGGCAGGAAGTCTTTATTTTTCCATTTTTTTGCAGCATAATTGAAGCATAATAGACAAATTAAGTTGTGTTTAATTAAAGTGTATAATGTCATGATTTGACATATGTATACATTATAAAATGGTTACCACAATCAAGTTAATTAAATTAATTGTATATACTATCTCATATACTTGTTTTTTTGTTTGTTTTGTGTTTTTGTTTGATTTTATGAGAACACTTAAGAACTATTCTTGTGGCAAATTTGATGTATACAATACAATATAGTATCATTAACTATAGCCACCATGCTGTACACTAGGTTCTCTGGCTTCATTTGTATTTTAATAAAATTTTGTAAGTTTTGATCACTGATGAGGGAATGTGGGCAAGCTGAGGGCAAAGAACAAACTAGCACCCTACCCCTAGGTGGTATCTGTGTGTGACATTCCTTGGACACTCCTGGCTACCTAAGAACAAAGGAAAGGGATGTAAGTGCTTGCCATGGGGATGTGGGAAACTAAGGCAAACAAGAAATTAAATTCCCTTACTGCCCACAGCCCGTTGACAAGTTCCTTGCAACAGGCAGAGTGACCACCCTGTAGGAGCTCAGCTACCTCGATGATGACACTTTGCTAGGGGCAAATTATCCTGACTCCCACACCCTCTCTGATCCTGTAAGTCTATTTTAGCATAACATATAAAAATCTTCCTTTATCTTAACTCCCCCAAGATAAATGCTGGCAATCATACTCCAAGCTTATGGCCTCCTAATATACATCTGAAGGGCCTCATGACTGAGGTTTTACTAAACAGTAATAAATGGCATTTCCTTAGCAACAGCTAGTCCCTTAAGGTTCTGGAAACCTTGCTTCCAAAATTCCTTAGAGATTTACTCTATCCCTGACTCCCTCCCAACCTGAGGGTATATAATGAGTTATCTGTCATGACCCCATGCAGCTCTTCCTGCCCACGGGGTCCTGTCCCCATGCCTTAATAAAATCACCTTTTTGAACCATAGATGTTGTGAAGAATTCTTTCTTGGCCATGGGCTCCAGACCACCTCACCATCACCTCAAAACTTCATCAACCACTATCTCCCCACTTCGCTCAACTTCCAGGCCCTGACAACTCCATTTCTACTTTCTGTTTCTATGAGTTCAACTTTGCTTGTTTGTTTAGATTTTATACATAGGTGATACCATACATTTGTCTTTCTTTGTCTGGCTTATTTTATTTCACTTAGCATAATGCCCTCCAGTTTCATCCATATTATCCACAAATGATAAAATTTCCTTCTTTTTTATGGCTGAATAATATTTCATTGCATACATATTCAACAATTAATTTAGTCATTCATGCAGTGAACAAAATATATCTTTGAGATACTGATTATGTTTCTTCTGATACATACTCAGAAATGGGATTGCTGGATCATATGGTAGTTCCATTTTCAATTTTTGAAGGAAACTCCATACAATTTCTATAATGACTCTACCAATATACTTTCTCACCAACAGTGTACACAGGTTAACTTTCTCCACGTTTTTGTCAACATGTTATTTCTTGTCTCTTTCATAATAGCCATCCTAACAGTTGTAAGGTGATATCTAATTGCAGTCCTGATTTGTATAACTGAAAGAAATATTTTTTAATCAAAGCTACTGCAATAAGGAAGAGAGGCCAGAACTAAAATTTGAACCCAGTGCCCCTGAAGGAAAGGCCTGGAGAGGTTCTACAAGCTGGAATGAAAGGATCACAAACCACCTGTGTTTACCAATTGACCTTATCCAAAGGAAAAGTACCCTTTTTCCTACCCTCAAGGCAGGAGGTATTTTTACAATGTGAAGCATGCCACCTGCCAAATTTAGGCTTACACTCTCCTATAGAGATTGGGATATCTGGGTGCTGTTTCCTTCATGATTACATTTCAAAGAGATGGTTCTCAAGTCCTTTGAGAGAAAGACATTCCAGAGTTGTGAAACTGGCAAGAGGCTTTTAAAGAGATTTACATCTCAAAGGGACAGAGAAAGGATTTACAATACAAGCTTTCTAAAGTAAATGCTGTAAGAAAGGGGTAGCCAGGTGTCTGTAGTTAGGAAGAAGGCTGTCTAAAGATTAGGCAAGATGAAGAAAACATTAAAGCCATTTTTGGTCTGTGAATTCCTCTTTGAAACTAATGAAAAATTATTAATCAGAAACTAAGTCACATTTCAAATATTCCTCAGGCTCTGTATAAATAAAGGATAATGTAGCAGGCACTTTTAAAAGTTGCAGAATTATTTCAACTCTACCTAAAAACTTTTTATTGAAGCATTATTTACAGTGTTAGAAAAAGTGCAAGTAACTGCCCATTGGTAAGAAAATAGATCAACTATGATGCACCCATGCGATGCACATTAAATGGCTATTGAAATGAATATAACATCTATATCTATTTCCCTTACACAGTATCTAAGATATATTATGTCTTGCTCAGGCCAAAACACCTTGGAATTGATATCTCTCTCATATCCCATTCCCAGTGGTTAGCAAAGCCTCTTGGCTCCAATTTCAAAAATGTCCACAATTTGATTACTTTTCATCACCTGGCCCAATAATCATCTCTAGTTTGGACTACTGCAATAGTCTATTCATGGGTCTCCCTGCTTCTGGACTTTTTCCTCTCCAAAAATATATTCTCACAATGCAAAGTCATCTTTTAGAAATTTGAGTCAGATCAGTAAGTCCAGTCACATCAATAGTTACTGTGTAATCTGGTCCATTTCCTCTCTCTTCATTTGCCCTGCTCCTTCACTCAGCTGCTACCACACCAGCTCCCTTCCTAATCCTCATAATCATGCCCCAGTGACTTTGTGCAGCCTGTTTCTTATGTCTGAGCTGAGTTACTCTTATCCCACTTGGGATAAGTCACCCCATGATTCTGCACCACCTCACATTATGCTAAAATCTCACCTTCTAATTGTATCTCCAGCTAGACCCCAGGACCTGGCCTTTACTGCCCATGTTCTTGTACTCACTAACCTTTGTTTTACATTTTCCTCTAAGATCTTCTTTCTGGTTTTCCTCTTAACTCAGGCAGATGAAACCAGAAACTATGTTCCAGTGATGGTGACTGTCCTGACAAGACCTCTCACTGGTGCAGACCACCCAGACCCTCTGAGAGAATCATAATCCAAGCCTGCACAGATGGACCATGGAATGACCTCTGGAATTACCTACAATTGCCTTTACCTCATTATAATTCTAAAATCTTTGCCCAAAAAGGAACACCAGCCTCATTTACAAAACACACAATGTATGTATAGGCATGTTTCCTTAAGTCACATACATGACCTTATGCCTGCCTCTACATACAATGACAAGGCTTCCCTATCTAAATATTCATCCTAACCCTTAACAGAAGGAGCACATTCACCCTCTCTCAGGAAGTCATGGCTTTGGAAACCATCCCCTGATTTACAGTAAAAATTTATTTATTGTAAATAAGTTTTCTTTGTGGACAATACAACCTGGTACAGTTTCTGACTCACCAAGGAACAAACTCATGTTGGTTCAGTTACAATTGAACTCAGCTTGAACTACCTCAGTTTAAAATGCAAGCTGCTCATTTTCCCAATGTGCGTCCAACCCCTTTATCCTGATGGCTTTTATCACCTCCTAGTAAACTTGTTATTTACTTATTTATATGTTTATTATTTATTTTCTGTCCCCACCCACTAAAATGAAAGTTTCACAACACTTGTTTATTCATGGTATTGGGTAGAACAAAGCCTAGCACAGAAGCCAGTCATTAAATTACTGTTGAATACACGAAAAAATGAGAGATGAAAGTCTTTGTCACCAGAGTAAGGTGAAAAACCCATGTGAAATATCAAATCATAGCTCAGTGTCTTTCTCATTCCTGAGTATGCTTTTTTAGTAGTATTAAAAATCTAACAGGTATTGTAAATATACAATAATCAAAAACTTCAAAAAATTACAGTTCTAATATTATGGAATTTGCTAACTGAAATATACGTATTAAAAGTTAGTCATAATAAGTCTACCAATGTGATAATTCCTAGTGCAATTTCTTATCAGTGATGGGGCATAAGGCAAGCTGACAAGCCTCAAACACCACCCCCTCTCAAGCCCTTTGGGCATTGACATTTCTTGGGCACTCCTGGCTGCCCAAGAACAAAGGAAAGAGGGAAAACAAATGGTTAACTGATGGAGATCATAGTCTCCATCTATTGACAAATTCTTATCAATAGCCTAATCGCCAAAAACCTATAGAGTCTGTTTCCTGGAGCCCCAGCATCACCCCTCCATAGTGATGTGGGAAACAAAGGCAGAAGGAAATGGCAGCTAGACCTCAATTTCCTTATAACCTGCAGCCCTTTAGCAACTACTTGAGGCTGGCAGAGTAAAATGCTTCTCTGGGAACTCCCTACTGTCTTAATGCTAATACTTTGCTACAGGGAAACAACCTTAGCTTGACAATAGCTAGGTCTCCACTATCTTGGGAGTCTTCTTTAGCATATGGAAATCTCACTGCAAACTTCCCCTAGATTGTACCTCCCCCAAGTCCATAGTATAGAACCAGTCTCTCCTCATGGCCCCTGGCAGCTCTTCTTGCCCACTGGTCCTGTCCTTGTGCTTTAATAAAATCACCTCTTTGCACCAAAGATATCTTCAAGAATCCTTTCTTGGTTGTTGGCTCCAGACCCCGTGAACCTCACAGTCACCCCAAAACCTTCATCATTATGAAACACAGATACCAAGATAAGGACAGATATAGGTCAAAATAGAAAACATAAACTCAAAATAAGAAATATCTTTTGATCTTCATACTTACTGGGATGGAACTATGATGACATGTTTTTTCATGAAGAATCTATACAAATCAAACAAATAATATTATATTGGTTATTTATTTGTATAGCCTAGACAGGATTATTAATTTGGGCAGAAGAGTATTTTCTGCTACTTCAGGAATAAAAAGAAAAGAAAAAAGGAATGTGGCAGTGTACTAGACTCATGTATTTTCTTTTAATAATTGGGTGATCTAAATTAAAATAAAAATATAAATTAAGTTAAAGCCACTAGAGGAAATAGGGTTCTGGAATAATTTCCTGGACTTTTACTTTTTCTACTTGAAGTGATTCCCCTTAGGAAGTTTTTTTTTTAATATAAATGATAATTTATAATGTGTGTGATAATTTATTATTTATTTGATAATTGGCTTAATTTGCTTAAGAATCCTATCTCTATAAACAAATGCGATGACATTTTTGTTAAAAGGCTTAATGTATTTACTCTTCTTTACTGTTTGTTTTGTTTTGTTTTAAAGATACTCATGTGAAAGCATGAACAAGAGAGTGTAACATGGGTAAACATGTTAGGGGAAAATGATTTTGAGATACATAGATAGCAAATAGGGGTGTCTGGGTGATTCCAGGTCAGTTAAGTGTTAGACTCTTGATCTCAGCTCAGGTCATGGTCGGGTTTCATGAGTTCAAGCCCTGTGTTGGTGCTGACAGCATGGAGCCTACTTAGGGTTCTCTCTCTCCCTTTCTCTCTGCCTCTTCCCTGCTCTCTCTCACTCTTTCTCTTTCTCTCATCTCAAAATAAATAATTTTTTAAATATATTTTTATTTATTTCTAGGAGCGAGAGAGACAGCGTGAGCAGGGGAGGGTCAGAGAGAGAGGGAGACACAGACTCTGAAACAGGCTCCAGGCTCTGAGCTGGCAGTCAGCACAGAGCCCGACGCGGGGCTCGAACCCACGAACCGCAAGATCATGACCCAAGCGAAAGTCGGACGCTTAATCGACTAAGCCACCCAGGCGCCCCTCAAAATAAATAATTTTAAAAATAAGCAAATCAAAAGCTCTAGCAACCAACATTATCTGGGACATTTTTTTCCAAATTTTTATTTAAATTCCAGCTAGTTAACACACAGGGTAATATTAGTTTCAGGTGTAGAATTTAGTGATTTAATCTAGGACTAATTTTAAATAGTTCATTTATTCTTGAACTGTTTTGTCTGAATTTTTTGACTGAGCCCTCATCAGTTTCCAAGAAAGAAGAGATGAATAAAGGTGAGGAGTGGAAATACATTATAATATATAATATAATATATATAATGTATAAAGCTACCTTCTGGAGAATGTATACATGAAAATGACAAATCTTATATGTGCTGTTGAAGTGACAATAAAGGAAGCCAGTATTTCACAGCACCTGAGCCCTGAATATCAAGCAGAAATGTCATATTACAGATCATAATGTCATATTATACAAGAGAAGTTATATAGTAAGCAAGGATTATACGCCTTGGTCAAATCATAGTTCTTGGTTACAAACAACAGAAATTTACTCTAGTTACTCTAATCAGAGAAGATGCCTCCTGGAAGGGTACTGGGTAGCTCTGCACAGTGGAAGAACAGAGCTGGAATCACTCTGCAGGAAGAGGCATCCCACTGGGGAAGCCTAAAAGTCAACAGTAGCACCATCAAGGGATTGACTATCCTTGTTTCTTTGTGCCACGCTCTCAGCATGCGTAAGTGATTTCATATGGCTATGCCCTGGAGAGAGCCAGGGTCTGGCTGCTTGCCTTTGCTAGTGGAATAGACACTGTCTCCCACCAGGGTGCCTAAACAGTGTATTCTATACGTTTTAGATGTCTTAGATGACATAAATCATTTAAAAAGTCTCCAACTACCTTTGTCATTAGTGTAATTAGATGATCAAAGGCTGCAATGAAGAAAGAAAAAGTCTAATTTATTCACCATCTCTCCTTTAGCAAGCACGGACAGAGAAATTAGTTTATAGCCAATTAGCTTACCTGGTAACAACTGTTGCTTTGTGGTTTAATAGATGTTGTATTATTTCATCAGGAACTGAATCTTTTATTTGAAATATTATTTAAAAGGCATCTAAACATAGTAGTAGTTTTTGATCATGAATGAAGCCTTCTTAAGATGAGGTAATGCGGAACATAGCAGAATTGCTTGGAACCAGTCTGAGATCAAATTCTAGCTCAATTCCTTGCCTGTGCAAGGACTTGAATATGTTTTTTACCCTATGAACCTTAGTTGGCTAATCTGAAAAATGAGAAGAAGAATATTATCAGTCTCAGGAAGTTTTGTGAGGACTGAGTTTATAGGAGTATGCCAGTGCCAGCAGGGAGCCAGCACCAAACAATCACAAGCCATCTCTATGCTGTTTGCCTCTGCCAGGTGACCACGATCCCCTTTCACATGCTGGAAGGTTGGAGTAACATTGCTATACTTGCACTCACATTCCTTTTTTTTTTTTCCTGTCGAACATTTCAAGATGTTAATCTAGATGTCATTCTGATGTGTGCCACAAAGGAGAACTGATATTTTAGTTTCGGTGATCTCACCGGTGGCCATCTGGCACACTAGAGTTCATCCTCAAGTGGAAGCAGGGGCCCAGCGTCTTTGCTCAGGCTTTTCACTACAACTGGTTACAGCTCTGGGCAAGCCTACTGACCTCAATTACCTCATTTACGAAAGGAAAAGCCTAAAAACTAGATCTTTAACGCTGCTTAGGCATTCTTCAGTGATGGCTCTAGAGAATAGGGAGGACTAAAAACCCTCTTGAAAACTGAGACTGTAACAAACTCCAGAAAACGGCTTGACTATCCACTAACAGCCGATAGAAAGGCTAAGAATCTTAAGTGCTCTTAAGTCACCTGCTAGGTACCTAAACGTATTCAAATTTATCAGGTAGTAGAAACCCTGGGAGTGGGGCTGGGGAGGCACGGCTCTGCGGGGGCAGGAGGGGAGGGGAACAGTCATGTTAAAGAGAATAGAGGTACGGAATTTAATGAGAAAATCAGTAACCCTCGGCATCTGCGGAGACGAGAGACTTGCAGCTGGCGCATGCGCAGTTCACTCCCGTGCCTCTGGCCTCCAGCGATCGCGACTCTGCGCTGCAGCCCTCTGGGCGGGAGCTCGGCTTTCAGGCCTGGCAGGACCCTGAGGGGAGACGCAGCCACCAAGCTGTGACTCAGTGTGGGAGGCGAGAGCGCATTGACGAGTTTTGGAGTTTGCTTCGTAGGTGGCAAAGACCAGACTCCTCTGGCGGTTTCTGGGACGGGGAGGCTCTGGCACCAGGGCACCCAGGTGTTGCTCATCCCACAGCTTCCTTACAGCCCTGGTGAAACCCTCAAGAAAGGAAAGGAGGAAGGAAGAAAAGGTAAGTGGAAAAAATATTTAGAAAGTTGTAGTGATGGGGGCGCCTGGGTGGTTCAGTCCGTTGAGCATCTGACTCTTGGTTTTGGGTCCGGTCATGACCTCCCCGTTGGGGAGTTCCAGCCGGCATCAGGCTCTCTGCATGGAGCCTGCTTGGGATTCTCTGTCTCCCTCTCTGCACCGCCCTTGCTCACGCTCTGTCTCTCAAAATAAATACATAAATTAAGAAAAAAAACTTGTGTTGAAATATTGATATTTAATACATAAAGAAAACCAAAAATTTAACAGAAACAAGCCTTTAAGAAAGGAAAATAAGCAAATTAAATTAATTCCATTAGAGGTTTGGTAAACCTGAATTTTTAATGGCATAATAACCTCATCTACTCTCATGGTTCAAGGTGTCATTTACATGCCTGTGACAGAATAATGTTTTGATGTGTAAAGCGATTGTGTTTTGTCTTTCTTAGCTTCCTCCTCATTTCCTTTAAGGTAGAGAGTGGCTCTGAGTGTGTGCTTCCTCCAAAGAGAGATGCGGTAGACAGTCAGCAGATCTGCCTGGGAGCCTGGTTTCTTTCTTTCAAGAGTTTCGGACAAACTTAGTATTTTCAGTAGAAGCGGACATGTCTGGGACAACAAGTGAGAACAGACTCATGTTTCTCTCGAATGAGGATAAAAAGAAGCCTCCTCATTTGGAGGAAGGAACGAGGTCAGTTGCAGGGATGCCTGTGAGAGGCCAGAAGGACTGTGTACGATCCCTCTAGACATATGGCCTATGGGCAACCCTACAAAGATTCCTGGTGCCAGAATATTGCAGACGCAGTCAAATGTACCCAGTGCCACACAAAAATGGCACCAGAGTAGGAGAGGGAGCTTCTGAGTCTAAAGTGACCGAGTGACTAGGAGACACGTGAATGTGGACTCCACAAGGACAGAAACTTTACCTCGTCCTTCTCTGATTCCCCAGCCCCTAGAACATGTCAAGCACATAGATGCTCAGTTCAGATTTGCTGTACAACAAAAATGTGCAATATGGGCGAGAACGGGATATGTCTCGTGGAAACCCAATGGGAAAAAGGCCCGCAGGGAGGATAGACCCGGCGATGTATTCCTTCTGGCACGTATTCTGGAGGACTGGTTGCTCCCATCATCTTGCACCACCTCTGCCTTGATGTCCTAGTACTACATACTAATCAAGGAATTTAAATGTGACCTCAATGAAGTTGGAGAGAGATGTGCTGGATATTAGGTTTTTGCCACTTTCCAGAATGGAATTTCGTATGAGAAAATAGCTCCTTTATTTCTCAACAGTTATTTATTGAGCCCCTATTGTGTATCACACACTGTTCTAGTCACTGCGGATATGTAAGTAAATCAAAGTAGAGTTATAGAAATAAAAAGTTACATTTCTTATAAAAAACTAGTATTTTTAATCCTTTCTAAAAGTCAGGTACAATTTAATGTGTTATAGGTAATAACTCCAGAGAACCCTCAAGTAGGTATCATAATCCATGATTACAGATGGAGCAACTGAAGCAGAGAGAAGTATATTGCACAAGATCACAAAAAATGGAAAAGACTCATGATTTGAACGGAAGCCATTTGGGTATAAATCTCATGCTCATAACTGGGTTCATTAACTGAGATTTATGTCTCTGTATCCTGATGACTCAAAAGTACATCTCTAGCCAAGACCTCTCTTTTAGACTCTACATCCCTAAATGTTTACTGGATAGCTCTAATTAAATATTCCATAGGTACTTCAAACTCAGTTGAAACTGAATTCAACAAATAGTCCAAATTGAACTCAACACCTATCTTACCAGTTTTGCTTGCTTGTGTTTTCGTTTGTTTTTTTATCTCCGGGGAAGGCATCCCTCTCAATCCTGTTGGCCACTCCAAAATCTGCTCTTCTTCCTTTCTTCCTTCCATCTCCCTTACCCACAGCCCAACCTACATCTCATCAAACACCAGATCCTGTTGCTTCTTATTTTATCTGCTAAGGCTCTTGCTATCAGTCCACTGTCCTCTCTGGTTTGTATTATTTTGTCGTGTTTAGGCCTTGTTCCTCCAATCCAAATTTCCGCATTACATAATCCAGCCTAATTTGTGGAACAGAAACCTTACCCTTTGACATCCATCTCACTGTGGCTTAAGGATGAAGCCTAAATTCTAGGACATAGTATATAAAACCGGGCATTATGTGTCCACATGACTGTCCAAGCTTCACCTCTCACTCTTTTCCTTTTCAGTCTTACTGAACTAATTGGAATCCATCAGATGCACACACTACACATTTGCAAAGAACTTATCTTATTAAAAATATCCTTTAGCATCTTAATCAGGATAAAGCTGACTCATTGTTATGGCCTCAGGGTAGAAGTCATCTGTTTTGAGAAGTCTTTCTTAACTTCCCCAGACTAGGTTGAGTGCCTATTCTATGCTTATTCCTGTTTACTCTTCTGTCTTCTCCTAAATAACCACACCTATATTACCAGTTTTGGGGGCCTAGGACTGTATCTTGGTAGTTGTGTACCCTTCTTTCCCAGCACAGTGCTTGTTACAATAGGAGCACAATTTAAAAAAAAAGCTGTTAAATGAATGAAAGTATAATTACATTAATTAATTACTGCTGGGGAGTGAGTAAGCAATGAACCAATCCAAATATGGGAGAGAAAACATTTTTATTTATTTTTTAATTTTTTTAATTTTTTAGTGTTTTATTTATTTCTAGGAGAGAGAGAGACAGCGTGAGCAGGGGAGGGTCAGAGAGAGAGGGAGTCACAGACTCTGAAACAGGCTCCAGGCTCTGAGCTGGCAGTCAGCACAGAGCCCGACGCGGGGCTCGAACCCACGAACCGCGAGATCATGACCCAAGCGAAAGTCGGACGCTTAACTGACTAAGACACCCAGGCACCCCATGAGAGAAAACATTTTTAAAGCAAAATTTGGCATAAGAGGACTGTGAAATTAAAGCAAAGGGGCCGTAAATCTTACTCTAACTAGATCAAATTGAGCATTCTCATTTTCCATCAGCCAAAATGTAAAGCATCAGTCACAGCTGCCTTTTCCTTGAAATAAAAGAAAAATATTAACAGTTTTCCCTGCATTCGTTCATTTAACTAGCAAGTACTAATAATTGAGTATACCAGCTTCTAAAAGAGCAAGCAAAGTTGATCAGATTAAAACACTTACGAACAAGACTGAAACCAACAGAACTACTGAATTCAAAATATTCCTTAGAATGATTCTGGTCAACCAGGGATTCATATCTCCAGCTAATGTGATTGAATCTGAATATATGCTGAGGGATAAGTACTATATAAGAAAATATCCCTTCACTAGGGCACCTGGGTGGCTCAGTCAGTTAAGCATCTGACTCTTGATTTCAGATCAGGTCATGATCTCATGGTTCATGAGTTAAAGCCCCATGTCAGGCTCTGCACTAGCTAGTAGCTAGCAGAGCATGGGGTTCTCTCTCTTTCCCCACCCCTTCCCTGCTAATGCATACACACTCTCTCTCCCTCTCAGAATTAAAAAAAAAAAAAAGAGGAATAAATATCCTTTCAGGACAATAGGGATATTACCATGGTTTTGGAATTCTTCTTATACAAACTATGATAACTCACTTTATTGTTCCTGTCCTTAAATTGAGAAAAACAATGTCTTTTCTGTCAGTTGCCTGGAATATTGTGAGGTTCAAGTGAGAGGAGAACAGAGAATTCTTAATAAGATGCAAAGTGTGCCAAAGTATATTATATGATAGCATGGTTTCTCCTATTTGAAGACCAATGAAGTGAAAGCTAAAGCAGTGGTTCTCAGTGGGTGTGTTACCACCCTATACAGTATGTTTTTTAGAGACTGTATATCAATTTTAGTTGGCAATACTAGGAGGAGCTGCTGAAGTTAAATCTGCAGTGGTCAGCGATATGAGGTGATGTACAGTGAACAGGAAAAGTCCTATGTAATGAAGAGTTCTCTAGCCTTATGGTAAGAAATAATGAAATATTCTTTGGCCTACAAAGAGACCTTATAACGTCTTGAAGTCAATGAAAAATCTGTTACTATTATCAGAAGCTAAAACAAGGACCTCTGCAAATGTTTGTCTACAGCACAAGGATGCCTGGCCAGGGGCCAAGTAAGGCCAAAGTCCAGGAAAACCAGTGCCCTGGCTGAAGGCTGTATTCAGAAGGAAAGGGTACCTTTTTAAAAAATCAAAGGAATGCATATGGAATTTAACTCCATTACATGTATACAATTAATACTTCTTTGCATTGTTTTAATAGACATTGAATATTAAGAAAGGCAACTACCATGTAAAACTAGGGAATATTGTACTTTGGTTTTGGAAAAGTCTAACAAGATTTTTTTTTCACTATTTAAAAAACTCATATTCCAGTGGCAGTCAATCAGGGTATTTGAGTTACCAAAATCTCTGATTATTAGTCTGTCTTGTCTAACTACTATTTATCTATTATTTATGACTTATCCATCTTGAACATCTAATTGGAGATGACTTCAACTCAGTAGTTACTCAATAAATTTTATTTCTTTAAATTGCTTCCTTTAGAACCCTAAGTATTTATTCAGAATGATAAAAAGACAAACACTTTCCCACCTAATTTCCATCAGTTAGAAATAATTCTTTGTTCTGTCAAAGAGGTGGAATATTTCAGATAGTACTAGGGTTGTGGGTGGATTTGAGGAAAATCAATATGATAACAAATGCTATGCCAGAGCCTTGGCAAAGAGCATAGCATATGCCCAGATCTAAACATTCCATATTTATGATTCCAAATGTGATTTTTTTCACTAAGATGCTGCCAGTTTAGAGAAAGTGATTTGATTTTTGTATTTGGAGGGAAAGATATTTATTCTGAAAGATTACTAAAAAGAATTTCATGAGGCATCCTAAAAGTAACTACAAAGCCCTGTTTTATGACATTAAATCTGTGTAAGGACACTTCAGAACACTAGGAAGAAAAGATTCATGCTGATATCAATGAATTATCTCTTAAATGCTTCTACTGTGTAACATATAGAAAAAAAAACAAAAACATTCCAGATAGTTAATATTACTAATGGACTAAAAGAAAAAAAAATGTTTCCATTGTATTGGCTAGAGACAGCCCTTCTATTTCTAATCTAAATGGAAAGATTTTGGACCTTTACCCAAAGTTACTCACAGACTGGTGGAGTCATGTGTTTTTACAGAACATTGCAGTATATTACCATTTAGAACACACTACAGCCAGACATAAAATGGGTTTCTAAATTCACCTGGGAAGGCAGAGAAGAAATGAAATTTCAATTATGTTAAAGATGATATAGAAGGTCTCTGGAGAGAGAATGGTCAGGAGGACTTTCTCAGTCAAAAAAATAGGAAAATAATCGGAATCATGGCAAAGGTATCACAGATATTAAAAATTCCAGTTGATAGTGTATTCTGATAATGATAACAACAGAAATCACTGCCAACATTTATCAAGCACTTACCAAATTCTTCTCATGCTATGTACTAGGAATTAAAGGCAAAAACCTTACCTCACAGAAAGAAAAGATGAAAGAGAAATGGACTTTAGTGAAGAAACTCAAAAGCAGAGGGTTAGCAAGGTGGAACATAAAGTCCCCTGAGCCATCTTTATCAGCCAGAGAGACAAGCTGAGAGCTGGATACAGTGTACACACTGTGGGTTATGCCCCAGGAAGAGGTCCCTAAGATCTTGCTCCTCAACCTTCTTAGAGCATGAGCATACAAGAAGCCTCATGATGATATGGCACTTGGTGGCCCAGTGTAAAGAGAAGATTGTGAGCCACCCTCCCTAGTGAGGAGACAGTGAGAGCCACAATCCCAGTCAGCTTGGTACCGGGCAATCTTGAGAGAGTCTCTGACACCAAACATCCATTATTTCATTTAATGATTATAATAATCACTTCATAATTAAGAAAATGATTCAAGTTCCAGAATAATTTATGAAATCCAAAGACTCTGTTTTCTTACCTATGAAATTAGAATATTACTACATGTGGCCTAGCATTGGCTTGATTATATTAGATTAGTGTTAGATTGGCTAGTATTGAAATAAGTGTTAAATTAATTAAAACTTTGAGGTGTTCTCTGTTACCTGTGTCCCTCTCCTCCTCCCAGAGATATAGTGTACCTATACATTGATCTTTTAAAGGTGAAGAGTACCAATAAAGCTTTATGATGAAGTGTGGCAAAGGGAATTTAACCATAATACAGAAATTTGGGGTGTATGAGAAAGAGGACATTTCTGCATTTTGTTTTGTCTTCAAAGAAAAACCAGGGAAGTATTTAAAAATGCTGTAATGTAATGACTTGGATCTGTGAATATTTCCCTAACCTCAGAGATGTGCGAAGCAAACCGATATGTAACATTAGAGGACTTTGAACTACTGAAATAGCCATGCTGTGGTTTTAGAGGGACTGTTACGCTCAGCAAAAAACCTGGCAGAAGCTGGAGTATGATGTACGGATTTCCCAAAGCTAATGGGAAAAAAATAGAGCAATAGTTTTAGAGACTGAGATAAAAGACCTGTGCCTGTAGAGTGGTGATAAGCAGTGTGGCTGCATATTTTCAAGGATTTGGATTCTGTAGGATTTTTGCTGCAAACTGGAGACTTCATATTTCTTAAGACTTTTTTTGTCCCCCACCCCCACCCCCATCAGTTAAGCCTCTTTCTCTTAACTTGGGTAGGGTGATTCCAAGTCACAAAATTTGATCTGGATAATATTTTCCTTCCAATAGCGAGTGGGAAAAGATTCATGGCATGTGATGCAAAACAGCTTGAAATGCTACCAAGGTTTCTTGTTGGAGTTTAATTACTTGTCCAAGCCATATGATATTCTACCACAGAGAGTAAAAAGGAGAGGTTCTCTGGAAATCCTGTTAAAGTCTTCTGGGTCGGCATGAGCTATCATTAGATAAAATGGTGAAAGTTCAGAAAACAAAGAAATAAGACTCAGCTTCATGAGTTCACTTTTTTATGCCCAAATGAACTGCATGCATTTTACATTGCTTTTAATTTCTTTTACAGAAAAGGAATTGTAACAGCATTAAAGTGTTAAAAACAGCCTCAGAAGCTGCTTTATGTATGTGATTAAGGTTTAAGCTAGACATGGCTGCAAGTATAAAGAAAAATTCTTGAGGTCAAACTGGTTTATATATAATTGCTTTTCTTCTTTTTTGTTACAAATGAAAACTCCATAATTATGTGGCAGTGTTTACTAGGCATTTCTAATTTGGTCTTTTTCTTTTTTGCTCCTTTGTGCATTTTGCTTCTCTCAAAACCTAGTCATTGTGGATATCATTTGACCAAAGAACCCACTGATAATAAAGGCACCCAGCACATTTTGTCAGGCAGTCAACAGGTATTCTTGACCAATGTTGCTGTAATATTCATTTATGGTAACAACAAAATAAGAAAAAATGTGGAAGTTAAAATTATCATAGAAAAAATAGTTATTAAAAGAATATTAAAGGGGCACCTGGGTAGCTCAATCGGTTAAGCGTCCAACTTTGACTTAGGTCATGATCTCACAGTTCGTGAGTTTGAGTCCTGTTTTGGGCTCTGTGCTGACAGATAGCACAGAGATTCTGTCTCCCTCTCTCTCTGAACCTCCCTTGCTCACACACTCTCTCTCTCAGAAATAAATAAAAACATTAAAAAAATTAAAGAATATTAAACTCTAATATGCATACATATATAGTAATTTTGCTCATGCTAAAATTTGAATAAAAGCTCTATATTCTACAAATATTTTGAAGGCTTTAGTTTGAGGTCTGAGCATTTTTCTATGACAATAAATGTTTTATCAAAATAATAGAATTTGTATTAATTTATTTTGAAGACTAATATACTAAAACAAAAAAAAGCACTTCCAAACTCATCTTACAGATTAAAAGCCCCCACAACACCTCAGTCCCACCACAGACATGATATGGGTATGTCAGATTTTGTGTATCTTTAAGTCATTTCTATTCATAGCTATAAGGAGATATGTACATATAGATATGCACACATTTTATATTTAAAAAATGAGATGTTTTTTGATAATTTTCATTAATAATATATTATGACCAATATCTTATAATCTTTTTTTGGTGGTGGAGGGATGGTTTATTCTTTTTAATAGTTTATTATTTTCTAATAGTTTAACTAATATCTTATAATTTAAGACTTCCTTCTACCTCCTGATTTTAAATGGCATCTCTGTAAATAATCTAATTATAATTTTTTAATGTTTATTTTTGAGAGAGAGAGAGAGACAGACTGCAAGTAGGGGAGAGGCAGAGAGAGGAAGACACAGAATCTGAAGCAGGCTTTAAGCTCTGAGCTATCAGCACCGAACCCCATGTGGGGCTTGAACTCAAAAGCCATGAGATCATGACCTGAGCTGAAGTCAGACACTCAACTGATTGAGCAACCCAGCCACCCCCTCTAATAATAGTTTATTAAACCAAACCTCTGTTGTTAGCTCTTTTCTCTTTCTTGTTGCTTTAAATGAAACAGTAACTAATATCTATATATGGGTATATGTACATATATATATCTACATTTCTTATTATTTTGCAACATGTATCTAAAGTAATCACTTAAATCAACACCATAGTTTTATTACTATACTTTTGTAAAGTTTGTGAGATCATATGGCAGGCGTCCTTAACTCGGTTTTGTCTTGGCACTTTTCACCCATTGTAGAATTAGCTTACCAATTACATGAAAACTACTCATGGACTGTGAGAATATACATCTTTATCAAACTGAGTGTCTCAAACACTGACATGGTCAATCTGTCTGTTGGCTTTGTGTTTTAAAATCTTTCAATAAAGTTTAATTTTGTCATGTAAGTCTTGTACATATTTTATCACAAGATGCCTTATAACTTCTTTAACTATTAACATTTCATTATATATTGATAGAAAATTAGCTGAATTTAATTTGTTCTGAAAATATTCATACTTTTAAACTATTTGTTCATCAGATCCTGTCGTTTGTTTATTGAATAGGTTTTATTCTTTTATTTTAATTCTTGTATCTTTTCTTTATCCTTTATTTTCTTTTCTTACGGCTCAAAATCCTGCAGCACAGTGTTGAATAATATCAGTTTTAGCAGGCATCCCATCTCAATTTTTATTTTAGCAGAAATATTTGAAGATTTGACTCATAACTATGGTGTTTCCTCAAGAATTTGATATTTATACTTTCTCCAATGACTTACAATGTCAGCCTTGCCATGTATCATTTCCATACATGTTTGAATCTGTTTCTTATCTCACAATTCTGTTCCACCAATCTATTTGTCTATCACTGTGACAATACCAAACTGCACAATTATGTCTGCAATTACTCTTGGTATTGACAAGGTATTCATTCTCAGTGTATTCTGCTTCAAAATTATCTTGGCTCACCTGGGAACTCTCCTCTTTCGTTTGAATTTGAGGATCACTTTTCAATTTTCCTGAAATTCCTTGTCTTGATTTGATAGTTTCTAAAAGTTATATTGAATTTGCAGATAAAATTAGGAATAACTGATATCATTAAAATAGTAATACTTCCTATATACTATTACAGTACAGCATTCCAATTTCTTGGGTGTATTTTATGGGTTTTAGTGATTTTTGATACTTATTATTTTCTTATATCTCATTTATTTTTCTCTTATAATTGGATTATTGAAACTGTGTGAGTAACTGATTTGAGAGCAGATATCTTTCTAATCTTGTTGTTGATTCTCTGTGCTAAGGTTTTCATTCTAAGTGGGATATTTGCTATTAAGTTGATGCTATAGTCATTTTACTGCATTAAAATATTTCTTGTTGCTAATTCTTAGTGTAATTCAGAGAGTAAAAGAGAAAAGGACATCTCACATAGTGCACTCTATCATTTTTTTAAAAAATTAATGTTTGTTTATTTTTTGAGACAGAGAGAGAGGTCATGAGTAGGGGAGGGGCAGAGAGAGAGGGAGATACAATCTGAAGCCGGCTCCAGGCTCTGAGCTGTACGGAGCCCAATGCAGGGCTTGAACTCACAAAGCATGAGCTTGTGACCTGGGCTGAAGTCACACACTTAATAGACTGAGCTACTCAGGCACCCCACAGCCTGTCACTTCTAAGATGTACACTTCTTGTTTCCTCACTTTGTACCACCTTTAAATTAGGATGCGTGATATAGTAATTCTGATAAGAAGTAACTGTGTTCTCCTATAATTTTTAAAATCATGAATTAGTGTTACATTTTACTGAATAAATTGATTGAATCAATTTAAATTTTCATGTGTTTTGAGCACCTTTTAATGGTGGGAGTTATATTGATAAAGTTTATTATTTGACCTATCCTTGCATTTCCAGAATAAATTTTACTAGCCATGACATACACATAACAAACACATTCATGGATATGTGTATATCTGAACTATGTATATATACATATATATATAATATATTATAGAGTTATATAATTGTTTTGTAATATTATATTTGCTATTTTACTCCTGTGTTCATATAGTGAAAGTCAACACTTTCTTATTCCAATGTCATCTCATTTGGGTGTTGTGTTAGGCAAAATAATTGCTCTCCCAAAGATGCCCATGTTTTAATCCCTAGGACATGTATACCTATATTATGTCACAGGGAAAGGGTGAATTAAGGTTGCAGATAGAAAATTATCCTGAATGATGCAGTTAGGTCCATTGTAATCACAGGAGTATTTAAAACATGGAGTGCTTGGGTGGCTCATTCAGTTAAGTATCTGACTTCAGCTCAGGTCATGATCTCCCAGTTGGTAAGTTCGTATGCTGACAGCTCAGAGCCTGTAGCCTTCTTCGAATTCTGTGTCCCCCTCTTTCATGCACGCTCTCTCTCTCTCTTTCTCTCCCTCCCTCGAAAATTAATAAACATTATTAGAATAAAAACATGGAAAAGAGAGGTGGAAGGGTCAGTGTTAGAGTGATCTCATGTGAGAAAGCCTCAGCAAGACATTGCAGGCTTTGAAGATGGAAGGGGACCAGGAGGCAAGAAATGCAGGCAGCCTCTAGAAGCTGTAAAAGGCGAAAATGGATTCTCCCCTACGAACTCTAATAAAGGAAAGAAGTGCTAAATCTTGATTTTGGGCTCAGTGAAACCCATTCCAGAATTCTGACTTCCAGAACTGTCAGATACTAAGTTCATGTTGCTTGAAGTCACTAAGTGTGTAGTAATTCCAAGCTAATAGGAATACCATTAAGAAAATACAGATGTATTATTATATTAGCTTTTACAGCACTGTGATAGTTCATTGAAATTGACATGTCATTTAATTGTAAGATGTACCATTTATTTTATGTTAAAATGGAATCATGCCAGGGCGCCTGAGTGGATTATTAGGTTGGGCATCTGACTTTGGCTCAGGTCATGATCTCATGGTTTGTGAGTTCGAGTCCCACGTTGGGCTCTGTGCTGATAGCTGAGAGGCTGGAGCCTGCTTCAGACTCTGTATCTCCCTCTCTCTCTTTCTTCCATTCCCTGCTTGCACTTTGTGTGTCTCTCAAAAATAAATAAACATTAAAAATTAAAACTTCCAATGTGGAATCATGTCATTCAAATTTTGACCAAATGCTTTTTTTATCATATCAGTCATAAGATACATCATAATTTCAAAACTGTTTCCATATTAACAAAAATGAATCTTAGAGTACTTGAAATGCAGTAGTTGTGAAGCCTTCCTTCTTCTCTTCCCTAAAAAATTTGCATAAATAGAGATTGTCAGTTTCTTGAAGATTTGGTAAATTACCTGTTAGACAAGTGGTACCATTTGGAGGAGGGGATATGTTTTTGCTTATTAATTAATTATAGGTAAGGTTTTGAATTTTCTTTATCAAGATATTGGATATGCTTTCATATATATAGTTATGAGGGTATTTATACAGATATATTTTATATAGTTAATAATATTTCATTTCACAATTTGTCATCTATGAAATAGGGGTTAATCATCACTTCTGGATGTATTTTTGTGAATTATCTAAGTAACTGTGTTTTTCCTGCTTTATCTGGCAGACAGCTGTCTTCATTTTGCCTCACTGATCAGGGTCTCTCACTCAGAGGCTGAACAGATCCTCCAGCTCTCCTCTGCCCTAAGATCCTTATTCTTTGAACATAGCCTTTGTGGTCTAGTATCTGATAGCTCCAGATAGAATTTATCTAATTCTTTTAAAATATTTTTAAGATTATTTATTTATTTTGAGAGAGAGCGAGCAAGCAGGGTAGGGACAGAGAGAGGGGAGAGAGCAAATCCCAAGCAGGTTCTGCACTCTCAGTGCAGAGCCCGCTAAGGGGCTCAAACTCATGTACCATGAGATCATGACTTGAGCTGATATCAAGAGTCGGGTGCTTAACCAACTGAGCTATCCAGGTGCCCTACATTTTTGGATTTTTCTAATGATAAATGATAGGAGTATATTTGCATATAGAAAGCTTAATTTCAGTTAGAGAGTATATGAGGTGGAAGGGAGATTGTGACATCTAAGGCATTTTCATCTATGTCATTAACTATATCATTACACCTTGCCCAAATTTTAGCTCAATATTGCGAAATTGGTAATTCAGTCTATTCATTTTGATTATTTACTGCTTTTTCTGTGATGGAGGAAGTAAAATATTTCTAAGCACTAGCAAGGGCAGAGGTAAAGTTAAATGTCATGACTCCAAAGTGAAATGGTCAGAAGGTTCATGGCCATGAATACTATTGTTTGGGATTGAAATGAGAAGTGAGCTTGTGCTAGAGCTAAAGATTGTCAAGATGGGCATTGTGAAAATCTATAATCTAGTACATTCTGAGTACCTAGGAGAGCATAATTGAAATAAGAGACCAAGAAATTGCTGAGATATAAAGATTTGTGGTTATGTTATAATTGATGGATTTAGAAAATAAAGAGTTCAATGAGGTTAAAAGTAATTTCAGTTAATGTGGAGGATAAGGAAAAAGAAAAAGAGGCTGTTTTATAAGAAATAGCCATGCTGAGTAGATCCATGTTATCCTGAGGTGAAACAAATGGTATGTGATGAAAAAGAACAATGAGGTGTTACTGAATGTTCAACTTGGATAATGATGAGGTCAAGAAGACTGAGTTACCAATGTGTTGCTGAGGAAATTATGAATAGAATGGAGAGGAAACCAGGAAGGTTACTGTAGTTATTGACTAAATTGTTGAGGTCACCAGTTAGCATCAATGAAAGTTGTTCTGGGTTTGAAAAGAGGAAAGAATATTAAACAGTAGTCATAGGAGTGTTCTGAATTCATACATCAAGTAAGCTCTGTCCTTATCCTGGGGCATGAAGGGCAAGAAATAAAGAATGATCCCTGTCTGTTATATGTTTTCAAGAAAAATGTCATGAATTTTAGTATATTTGGGTTCAGCTAATGGAGAGTGTATATATATATATATAGGGGAAGAGAGAGAGAGAGAGAGAGAAACAGAGAAAGCATGAGTCAGGAAGGAGGGAGGGGCAAGAAAGAGAGAGGGAGAGGGAGAGAGAGAGAGAGAGACAGAGAGAGAGAGAGAGAGAGAGAGAATCCCAAGAAGGCTCTGTTCTGCCAGTGCAGAGCCTGATTCAGAGTTCGAACCCATGAAGCTGTAAGATTATGACATGAGTAGGAGGCTAAAATGACTGAGCCACCCAGGTACCCTGTACAATAGATTCTAATGCAGTTTTTGCATGTAACAGTTTCTTGGTAATCTTTGTTAAATTAGTGAATGGTTTATATATCTGTAAGCTATACATTGTCTGTATCAAATATTTCTAATTTCATTTCTTCTTTATTATATATACATTCCCATCAGGAGGAAACATCGAGTAATATAGAAGTTAGAATTAGACTTTATAAATTTTAGAATCCACTGATTTTCACAGTTGCTGATTTTCACAATTTCCCTGGTGATTGTATTCTCACACAGACCCTCGTGATACTAGGGTCCATGATACATAAACTTTTGCTCATTCATGAGACTGAAAAGCTGCTAGGATTATACTACCCTCTATACGGTAGTATAGTGTCTATTAAGTGTTACTGCTCTTAATAATAAAACTAGGTCATTGTACCTATATTAATCCCTCTTTTTCTTTAACCTAGTGAATTACTCCCAACCATTTGCCAAAATTATATTTTTATCTCTCCCATTCTTTAACAAATAATAATTTAAAAACATCAATAGAACAATAATTTTTTATATTGTCCGTTAGACTAAGATATTTGGAATGAACCACTTGAATATTATATCCATAAATTAATCTTGAGAAATAACATCAATTTTTAAGATAACATAATGAAATTAAGCTATTTTTAAATATTATGCCTAAAGAATACCAGAAATATTCAGGATCCAAATAGATGATTTAAATCTATGGGAAAATAATTTTACAATTTTAAAATGATTTTTTAAGTAGACTTTTAAGTAGGCAGAGCCCAAAGTGGGACTTGAAGTCATGACCCTGAGATCACCACCTGAGCTGAGATCATGAGTCAGATACCCACCCAGATGCCTTATAAAATGATTTTTAAACGAGGCATTGTCTAATTGAAATTTGTGGGGATGAGGAGTAAGAGGAAAGAATTGGGCATTCTTTTCTCAGGCTCTAATAAATACATTGTATAAGATTTGAGTCAAACCAGAGGATTAAGCTAATCACATTCATTATTTGCTAGCACTTATCTTTTTTTTTTTTTTTCTTAGTTATCTTGATATATAATGACTTTCAGCTTTTCAAAGAATGTTTATGAGTACATTGAAAGAAGGAAATCTGAAAAGTATAAAACTGGAAAAATTATTAGTGTAATTAGTTATCAAAAGAGGCATTATAATTTACATAGTACAACATAGCTCTGCACTTGGAATGATTGTGGGTATGAACAGTGATTCATGCCTTCACTGAGTAGGTAACAATTGGTGAATCACATAACCTCAGTTCCCCAGTTTCTTTTATGCAAGATGGGAATAAAACCATCAGCCCCACAGTTGGAAGATTCATTTAAAAAAAATGTACAAGCACACACTGCTTCTTCAAACAAATGGCTCAGTTATTAACAGATGAATCTAAATCTGAATGTGAAGAGGATAGATACTATGTGAACAATGAAAAAAAATGGTATTTATATATTTGATATTCTTCTATAATAAATTACATAGGCGGGATCTGTATAAAGTCCTCATGCAAGTGAAAAAAATAATGTATACTGCATTTAAAATAGGGGAAAATATAGTTGGCTTTTAAAATAAGTTTGTATAGTTTTAGCACTGTATGGTGTTAGTTTGATATTGCTATAAATGAAATGTGCTATAAATGAAATGAAATGAAAATAAACGGGATCTTCTAATTATCTCACTTGATGCCTATAAAAATGATACATAATGCAATTGCAGGTATCAATCATTAAGGTTGCAATTATAAACAAGAATTTTGTGAAAGTCCTGACACTCCTGGGCACTATATCTATACTTCAGTATTCAAAGATGTTTCTCTTCTTTCAGAAAGGTATTTTTGCCTGTGTAGTTTGGACTACATTATTCAGTTTTAACTTATTTATAGCTAAAGAAGGGCACATTCTCTCTTCACTTCATTGTTGTTTATTCTTAGTGGAAAGTTCCACTAAAATTAATGCTTCAGTTTTATTTAGGTCAGAAGATAGTCTCTTTGTCTTGGCATCCATTATGCACACTTCAGAAGCTGCTGGGGCCTGTAGAACTGAGGTCTCTTTCAGTTCATTAATGGGCAATCCTTAGATAGTTTAATGCATATGTCTTTTTAGTTGAAAATTTAAAACCTCAGGATAGTTGAATAGAAAAATGTTCTTAGTGTGTGGAATGATGAAAAATTTTTCATTATGCATTTATTACCAGATGTATTTTCTGTATTATAGAATTTAATATATCTTAATATATAAATATTTCATTTATATACAATGGGCATAGAGTAAATTGAACGTTGGAGGCTCTTTCACCTTGAGAAATTTCTATAAATTTGAACATCTACACCTTAACAATGAAAAAAATAAGAACCAGATAAATTATCTGTACACTTGAGACTCTAAAGATTTAAGAAAATGCACTCTACCGTCATAGTCATTATCAGAACTATCACCATCATCTAACATTCCCTGAGCAGTGCTGACCAGGCCTTGTGCTAGATTTGTATGAACGAAACAGCCTATGCAGACAAGGCATTAATGAAAATGCAAGGGCTTCGATTTGTGAGTGTCCAGCGGGAAGCACCGAGTTGGAGCTGCAGATCAAGGGTAAAAAGGATACTTCTATTCATTGTGTGAAAGGTTGAAGTCTTGCTATTTGTTAGCCAGGGTCAGAAAACATTCACAGTTACTCTGTTGCATCAAGCAGAATAGAAATCTTACATTTGTTCCCTCCTTTAGTCTATTTGACTTAAACATAGATTTATGACTCTACATTAGATTTGATGAACATATGTTTATAAAAATCATCTTTTTGTCCTCATAATTCTATGCTGTTATTTTTTAATCAGATAGTATATGTGACAGGCCCTTAAAATTGTGAAGAATTCATAAGTTTCAGTGGCATAATTTAAGATCCTCATTCTCTTTCCCAGACCTTGAAATCTCCTGAACATACTGACACTTGGTGGTCATTGCCTTCTCTCTGAAAACTTTATTTAATGTGGGAAGGAGCTTAGACCAAGTGACCCAGGAAGTCTTTCCATGACTTAATTGTTTTTATTGGCCTAATTAATTTGAAAAGCTTAATTATGAAACCACATGAGTGTCGTGCAAAGTCTGCAAAGTACCATTCAATGACGGCCAGATGAAAAAATGCATCAGTAGCTTTTTTACCTAATTAACAAAATAAACCAGAGAGATTTATAGTACAAAATGTGGACCTTAAATAAAAGAACTGCAGTTCTCCTAATCTTCCAAAGAAATGGTAATATAAATTTTATATATATTTATTAAATTATATCACACTGTGAATGTTAAGTTTACCCTAGGTTCCTGTTATCTATTGGTATAGATCAACTCCAAACTTAGTGGTTTAAAATAAATATAAACCATTTTATTTTGATATGTTATAGCTCTCAAGTAGACTGAGCTCAGCTAGGTAGTTGTCACTCAAGGTTTCGATTTGTAGTCCGATGGTTCAGGGCTGGGGTTATCTGAAGGCCCTCTCACACATCTGACACTTGGGCTGGGAATATTTAGTCAGCCAGTTAACTTGGAAAAGGTGAGGCCTCTCAGAAACCCCTTTCTTCCCGGATGTTTTTTCAAAATGTTCTCTCCAGCATAGAGGCTTTGAGTAGCTGGACTTTTATTTGGTGGCTCAGAGCTTCAAAGGATAATATCCCAATAGAGAGAGGCTGGCAGAAACTGTATCACCTTTTATGACTAGATCTCAAATGTCACACACAGTCATTTACGCCATATGTTTTTCATGGAACAATCAGGGAAAAAAGCCCATCCAGGTTCACTGGGAGGGAAATAAACTCCCCATCTTTAGAGGAGTCACCAAGAATCTGGATTTGCATGGAAAAGGAAACAAAATGTGTGGCTATTTTTGGTAACTAGAATCTACCATTCCATCTTCATGCCAGAAACTTCTTATTTATCTCTCTGGCAAAAATGGGCAAGACAGACTGAAGGAGAGGAACTTCCAACGTGTGATTTACCACACAGAAAGAAAGAAGCATATCTAGATGTCAGGGAGGGATCTCCAGCTTACACCAACCACCACACACCAAACCTCCTAATTTGTGTAGGAGATATAGGAAATGATGGGGTGTGTGAGGTCAGTCATGTTCAGAGAAGAGATTGAGATGAAAAGAAGGAGAAGAAATACAAGAAGAAAAATGAAGAGGAAGAGACAAGGGAAAGAAAAACAAAACTATATTTTAAAAAAGCAGCAGAGGGGCGCCTGGGTGGCTGAGTCGGTTAAGCATCCGACTTCAGCTCAGGTCATGATCTCGCGGTTTGTGGGTTCGGGCCCCATGTCAGGCTCTGTGCTGACTGCCAGCTCAGAGCCTGTTTCAGATTCTGTGTCTCCCTCTCTCTCTGACCCTTCCCTGCTCATGCTGTCTCTTTCTCAGAAATAAGTAAAACATTAAAAAAAATGAAAAAAAAAAAGCAGCAGAAAATTAAATGGCCTGTAAAAGTTTACTTACCAAGGGCAAGTCAGAGTTCTCTTCAAGATATTAGGGTGGGGGTGGGGGGGGGCGGAATCATACTGATTTAAGAAAAAGAAAAGCATTATCAAAGAGATCTGGGTATGGAATTGGACTCTGCAATATTCAGTCTGCATGAGAATGAGGTAGTCACTAAACCTCTCTAAGCGGTTTGACTTGTAAATTTTAAATTATATTTATACTTACACCTTACGGTCGTTGTCAAGATCAAATGACAAAATGCATAGAAAATGCCAGGCACTGAGTATAAGAGTTTATGTAATGCTCACCATTCCAGCAAGACGTGCTATATATCGAAAACCCATTTTATTCTCATAGACTCAAAAAGTTAACTTTAATATATATTAAATTTATTCCTTGAGGTTGTTACTTTTTTAATGTTTATTTATTTTGAGACAGAGAGCATGTGCATGAGGCATGTGAGGAGCAGTGACAGAATCCCAAGTAAGCTCTGTGCTGATGCAGAGTTTTGACCCCACGAACTATGAGTTCATGACCTGAGCTCAGATCAAGAGTTGGATGCTTAATTGACTGAGACACCCAGGTGCCCATCTTCGGTTTGTTTCTTGACTATTCATTATATATATTTTTTTTCTTTTTTAAAAATTTTAATGTTTATTTATTTTTGAAGGAGAGAGAAGCTGAGAGTGAATGGGAGAGGGGCAGAGAGAGGCGGAGACACAGAATCTCTAACAGGCTCTAGGCTCTGAGCCATCAGCACAGAGTCTGATATGGGGCTTGAACTCACAAGCTGTGAGACCATGACCTGAGCCAAAGTCAAACACTTAACCAACTGAGCTGCCCAGGCACCCCAGTTCATTATGTTTCCTTAATTTTATATCTGTATACCAGTATCAAGCATACTGTTTAAAGGACTATAATGCTTATAAAATATTTATATGCCTCTAAATATAAAACCATCTTTGTTTGATTTCAAAATAATTTTAATCTCGTCTTAGATCACCAAATGTCCAGAATGTTGAAGGGTAGATTCTACTATTGAATAAGTAATTGAAGTAAAATGAACTTTTAGTATTATCTCTGTCATATCCTGTGATAGATTATGTAATTAATTGTAGCCACCAACCACATGTGGATAACGAGCATTTCAGATGTGGCTAGTCTGAATTGTAATGTCAATTACGATATCAAAGACTTAATGTCATAAAAAGAATATAAAATATATCATCAATGTTTTTATATTAATTATAGGCTGAAATGATAATATTGAATTAAATAAAATTTAATTTTGCCTGTTTCTCTTTACTTTTTTAATGTAGCTACTAAAAATTTTAAAATCATGTGCATAGTTCATGTTGTATTTCTACTCGACCCCACTGACCCAGAAGCATGCAAATGATTGTATTTACTTCCCATGTTCCATTCCAGAAAACTGAGGCAGAGGTGTGTTAAGTTACTCATCCATTTTCACCTAAAGCTAGGGGGATGGAAATTAGCCATCTAATTTCCAATAATATAGGCATTGTTATTGAAACATAATTTTTTAAGCAGGATGTGACCTTAGAAACAGTTTACTCTGATTCCTGTATATTAGCTTTTGATTAAATTTAAACTGGAGAGTTTACAAGACCATGTTACAGGTAGAAAAACAATTGGAATTTTCAGCTAAATGCTGTTTTTAGTCCATGATTCTACCGTTACATGCCACAATCCCTTTAACTTTCATCTTTAGTTTCAGTCAATATACGGCACATGTGGGACTGTTACAGTGATTGGTAAAGTCGGCCTCAGCTAATCCTTCCCAGGTAGAACCCCTTCTTTTTAAAATTTTTTTAATGTTTTATTTATTTCTGAGAGAGAGAGACAGAGAAAGTGTGAGTAGGGGAGGGTCAGAGAGAGAGGGAGACACAGAATCTGAAACAGGCTCCAGGCTCTGAGCTGTCAACATAGAGCCTGACAAGTGGCTCAAATCCATGAACCACGAGATCATGACTTGAGCCGAAGTCAGACGCTTAACCGACTGAACCACCCAGGCTCCCCTGAACCATTTCTTAAATTGTTGAACTCAGTGCCAACTCATTAATAACACAAGGTTGTAGTTTGGACACTTCGGCAACTTTATCCCCAAATATGACGATTCCCTCTTCCAGCTATACTGCAAAAACTATCTAAGCCCAAAGAACAAACCAGCAAAACACTGACAGAGAACATTTTGACTTTTTGCTATAAAACTGAGATTTCTTAAGGTCAACTTAATATTTCATATTAAAAAACAAAATACCAGATCATGATCTGAGATTTTAGTCTCTTTCTAACCTTTAGATTATATAGCAATGATACTTCCCAATGAACAGATCTGAAACCTTTTCTTTCTTTTAGCATGTGTTGGGCAGAAGATCACAGTGTAGACCATTAAATACTGCTGAATATGGCCTCAGTATAACAAATAGGTGAAAATCAGTGTTTTATTACTTTGGAAAACCCAGTACTATTTAGGATATACTGGGAGACAACATTGCATAGCAAAAGGAATTCAGGTACGGAGTCTGGATGCTAGTCTTTGTTGGATAAGCTGCTTAAATGTTTCTGTACCCATCTCTTCTCTAGATAAGTCAGGATTAATTGTTATCTCCCTCTCTGGAGTATTGTGGGGATTAAAAGAAACACTGCATGAACTTATATAGCATATTACCTGACACAGCATAGGTACTCAGAAATATTCATAGAAATTAAATATATTTGTATGTATACTTCCTAGCAGCTTGGCCTTGGGCAAATCTTTGAAATTTAGTGTTCATCTAAAAGGAATGAAGATAATAATGGCACTTTCACCATAGGCTTATTGTGAGAATTAAATGATTTAATATCTATAATATATTTAGAATAACTTTTAGCAATAGCATGCGTTTTACGGATATTAACTTCTTATCATGATTATCATCCTAATATCACTACCATCTTACATACATTAATTGGGGCCTCTATAAAGAAGTAACACTATTTTCAGATAGAAATACAATGTGTATTATAATATATTCACATCCATAGAACTTTATATGTAGTCACACAAACTAGAGAGATTGACAATTTAATTATCATTACCTTTGTTAATGAAACAAAAGTCAGAGGAGAAAACAAATTTAAGGTTTCAATTTAAACTTTAAAAATGTAATATTTCCCCAGATTTAAGACTAAATCTATTTTGCCTTTTAAAAAAGCAAGTAGTGGAGTCAAGGGTGTCATAAATTCAACTCAATGAATGATTCACTATCTACTCATTGGAAAGCCATTGATTTTTTTTCCTATTGATTTACCCACGGTTTCAATTTCTTGTTACACTATTTGGAGCCTCTGTTTTTCTTTATATTCCTAATGTTTCTACAGCGAGTTAACTTATTTTCTGGGTCTTTATTATTATCAAAAAATCATCATCACTCTTCAATCCTCATTCTAGGAAGACTTCACTGACTTCATGATAAGCCTTCCCCGGGGCCATTTCTAAAACCAAGAAAAGGACCAATTCATTATCTAATGGCACTTGAAACTGGAGTTGTTAATGGTCTCTATCCTTAACTGAAGCAACATCAATTTAAAAGACATATTATTTATACCAGGTTAATCTATTTGGAGAAGGTGAAACCAATGTTAACATTTTGATCAAATTAAAACCAAAAAATGGCTTTTAACTGAAAATGAGTAAAATGAGAGAGGGTAGATGTCATTTGGGCTTAATGTGTAAATGTTACATATACACTAACACTGAATCTTCTCCAGATGATATCTTATAAAGCTTAGTATGGGACAGAGGGAAAATCCTAGATGTGTTTCTTTTAAATAAAATTGGATTGCAAATAACTTGATTATAAATAAATTAGGAAAAGTAATGAAATTGCCTTAAGTGTTTTAAGTAATTAAGCCACTGGCTTATATATTTTCATTTGTTCAACTATTGAAGTGACATATATTTCTAGCTTTCCATGTCCGTGATATCCCTCACTTTTTTTTTTACTATAAGAAATTGACTTTGTCTACTGCCTAAAGTCTATACAGAAAATTAATTAGTTCAGCAGTCTTTATTATACCAGAATTTATTAATTTGTTAAAATAACAGTAAAATTCTATGGTATATAACACTAGAATGATCCTTTAACTATTGACCTTTATAACAATGGAAAAGCTAGACCTTTACCTGGGGTAAGAGTAGAAGGTAGTTACCAGAAGGTAGATACTGTTAGTATTCTTGATTTCTACAAGTGAGAAAGTGATGGCTATCACTCAAATAACTAAATTTTTATTTGTTCATTCCATAATTCTTCATGCCTACCTTCCAGATACCATTCTTTGTACTGAGATTATATCCAGGAAGATGACATTGTTCCTCGTCATAAGTAACTCATAGTCTAAACTGAGAAACAGACAAAAACAAATATTTTTACGTTACATTACATTTACCTAGAATTATGATGACTTATGGAAGTCACAGAGTGCTATGGAAGAGTATTATGATACGGACTCATCTAGTCAGGATGGGTAGAAAAATGTTCTCTGAATATGTGAGGTTTAGGTTAAGACTTGACAAATTCATCAACTTTAACTTGTTAAATGGTAGTGAAAGGGAGTTTGAATTTGATGTGTCTTAAGTACGGATAGTTTAAGAGAACTATAAGCCATAGTGTTCCTACATAGGAAGACCTCTATGTAAAGATCTCAAGAGGAGAAAGAGCATGTTATAATTGATGACATAAAGGAAAAGGCAACCAAGAGGAAGCTAGCCTGAGATTTGGGAGGGAAGTCACTGGTAGGCAGTAAACATCTTGTGGGCATGTGAATGGCTTGTTTGTTTGTTTTAATTTATTTTTTTACATAAAGGCAAAAGAAACCCCAAGCATAGCATTATATAATTTCCGTTTGGGGCACCTCTCTCTTGCTTCAGTAAGGAGAATGAACTTTACAGAGAGACAGTTCTGGGGGGAAAAAAGCAAATTAGGAGGCTATTGCAATATTTCAAGTGAAAGACTGGATTTAAACTAGAGTTTTGATATTTGATAAGTAGAGAAGTATATAAGATATATAAGAAGTATATGTCTCAAGTTAATTTAGGTAGAATCCACAGGACTTTGTTATTGATTGGATAGGCAGAAGATGGCCAGCACTGCACTGAATGTAAGAAACTGAATGGATGATGAAAACATGCCAGTGATTAACATGACTGGAGAAAAATTTGGATTTGAGAAGATATGCAATTTTAGTTATATAGCACTTGAGACATTTGGCCTCATAAAACTGGGTACATCAGGAGTGCTTGGGTGGCTCAGTCAGTTAGGCATGTGACTCTTGATTTCGGTTCAGGTCATGATCTCATGGATTGTGGGATCAAACCCCATGTCAGCACAGTGCCTGCTTGGGATTCTCTCTCTTCCTCTCCTGTGTTCTTCCATACCTCTCCTGCTCATTTTCTCTCTCTCTCTCTCTCTTTCAAAATAAATAAACTTAAAAAAATTGGGGGCATCAGTAGATAGTGGATATTGGATTTTCAGGTTAGAAAGAAATGAATAAGTACACATTTTAGAGTTGAAAGCATGGTCATAATAATTACCTACAATGGTATTAATGCAATAGCTTAGGAAAATGTGTAAAGTTAGAAGAGAAGAAGACTTAAGACAAAACAATTGTGAAATCTACTATTTAAGGACTATCTGGAGAATGTAAAAAATGGTAATTTAGAAGAAATGGAATAAAAGGGGTAGGAAGTGTGTGCTACCAGAGAAATCATATAAAGGGAGTACTTTAAGAAAAGGACAATGGGCAGGGCAACTGTTTAAAGAATTACTTTTGAATTTTAAAACATGGAAGTTGCTGATGACATTAAAAGTAGAAGTTTCGAAAGGATCAATGAGTACGGAAGCCAGATTAGTGGCATTTGATAATAAGTAGAAAGTAAGTAAGGAGACACATAAAATGCATGTACACATTTCTCTATAGGGGCGCCCGGGTGGCTCAGTCGGTTAAGCTTCTGACTCTTTGTTTTGGCTCAGGTCCTGATCTCACAGTTTATGAGATCAGGTACTGAGTTGGGCTTTGTGCTGACAGCATGGAGGCCGCTTGGGATTCTCTTTCCCCTCGCTCTCTGCCTCTCTCCCATGTCCTCTCACTCTTTTTCTCTCAAAACTTACTCTCCCAAACTAAGTAAACTAAAAAAAAAAAAGTAAAAGAAATTTGACTTTATTTTTTTTAAGTTTATTTATTTATTTTGAGAGAAAGAAAGAGAGCATAAACAGGGAGGAGCAGAAAGAGAGGGACAGAGAGAGAATCCTAAGCAGGCTCTGCACTGTTGGCACCGAGCCCAATGTGAGGCTTAAACTCATGGACTGCGAGATCATATCCTGAGCCAAAATCAGGATAACAGACTGAGCCACCCAGGAGTCCCAAGAAATTTGACTTTATTTTTTTTTTTTAAATTTTTTTTAATGTTTTTTATTTATTTCTAGGAGTGAGAGAGACAGCGTGAGCAGGGGAGGGTCAGAGAGAGAGAGCGAGTCACAGACTGAAACAGGCTCCAGGCTCTGAGCTGGCAGTCAGCACAGAGCCCGACGCGGGGCTCGAACCCACGAACCGCGAGATCATGACCCAAGCGAAAGTCGGACGCTTAACCGACTAAGCCACCCAGGCGCCCCCCAAGAAATTTGACTTTAAAAGGTAGACAAGACAAACTAGACAGGAATGTCAGGGATAAATGATAATGTATAGGAAGAATGTGATATGATGCAATGAAGGACTCTGTTTTCTTTTTTTAAGGTAGAAAACAGTAGAGCATATTTAAAGAATGATGCAAAAAGTTAGAAGAGAGAGAATGTGGTTTGCTATGTAACTAAGAGCAGGATTACATGAGCACAATACATGAGGTGATAAGGAATTACAATAGTGAGAGAGTAGAGGAGCATCTTAGAAGGCTCACATCTTCCACTATAATAAAAATGTAAGTTGTTTCCCAGGGCAGAGATAGACATAGCTTCTGTATGATAGCTAGAGTGAGCAGTCGAGGAAACTTTAAAAAAATTTTTTTTGTTTATAAAAAACTGTATTTAAAGTATACAACATGATGTTTTGTTATACATAGTGAAATGATTGCTATAGTCACTATAATGAACATATCAGTCTTCTTACATAGTTACCAATTGTATGTGTGTCGTAGGAACACCTGGAATCTACTTTTCTAGTGAATTTCTGGTATATAATACAACATTAATTATAGACTTTATGCTGTGCATTAGATTCCTGGAATTTACTCATTCTATATAACTGCAATTTTGTATACTTTGACCCACAGCCCTCCACCTCTAGTAAACACTGTTCTACTATCTGTTTCTATGAACCAACTTTTTTAGATTCCACATTTAATTAAGATCAGACAGTGTTTTCCTTTTGTCTCACTTGTTTTACTTAAGCATAATATCTTTCAGATTCACCCATGTTGTCACAAATGGTGAGATCCCCTTCTTAAACCTTAATAGTATTCCATTAAGGGAACTTATTTATCCATTAATCTGTCAACTGACACTTATGTTGTTTTCATGCATTGCATATTGTGAATAAAGCTGCAATGAATGTAGAGGTGCCGATATCTCTTCCATTGAAACCAATTTATTTCTCTTCCATTGACACCAAGGAAACTTTTCATAGAAAGGAAGGAGGAGGGGGGAAAATCGGCAATATGAAGGCAATAGAGAAGTTTAAAATTTTGAAAGTTCCAAGTCGAATAGAAAATAGAAATGACTATGGGTGGGAGTAGGGGTAAGAAATGAAAAGATTGATAGACCTAAGATCTGGTACTCTGATCAAACCAATAAAATGGATGGACTTTTAGTTCACCTTTTACAGAGAAAAATATAAACACAAAAATGTATGATTAAGAAATTATACCAAAATAGGTAGGTAAGAAAATGGGGAAAAGAAGGGAAGAAGGAAGTAGGGGGAAAAAAGTGATAAATAATGTTTTCAGAATTTATTAGAACCCAAAGTAAGAAGATACATCCCTCCAAGTGTTTCTTCTTTAGAAGAAATTAGTGAAAACCTTGAATAATTTTATAAAAATAAATCAAAGTGAGATCATAAACAGCAGTCATGAGTGAAAATGGAGATTACAAGGATACAGAATTAAATTGACTACCACAATTATATCACCTTGGAACCAGTATATGTTTTAAAATCACCAGAAACCAGATCTGACATGGCCTTGTTACTGGTGGGAACGTCTGCATTGTGTGGATGGAGGTCTTGGTTCTTGGATTCCCGGTGGAAGATTTATGTGAGGATCTGTGCTCAAGGACCGCTAGAAGGAAAGGAGCGATCACAAAGCAGTTTATTAAGGACTTTACAATCTCAAGATGGGAGAACAGGCAGGCCCAGACACGGTACCTGTGCTGAGGCTACAGGGGTCCTTTCATTTTTTGTGTGCTGGGGCCTTGGATCATAGACAGTGTGGTCTCTAATTGAGCCTGTTTCTGCTCTTTGGAGGACTCCTCCCACAGGTTAGCAAGAGGAGTTTTTTACCCTACAAGGCTGTACCAGTCATGGCAGCCTTCACCATGGGGGAGAGAGCTATAACTGTAAAGCAAATGCATTAAAATGAGTCTAGAGATTACTCTAGGGCAGAGGTGGAAGCTAAGAGTACAGGTTCTGTACCTGTGACTCTGTCTGTTAGCTCCAGGGTCTTAGAAGCCACAAGGCGAGGACGTTGTGCTCCCAGGCTCTAATGTGTGATATTGTGCCCTCAGGCTACTGCTGCTGCTGCTGCTTTTTTTTTTTTTAATGTTTTATTTATTTCTGAGAGAAAGAAAGAGACAGACAGACAGACAGACAGAGGCAGCATGAGCAGGGGAGGGTCAGAGAGAGAGGGAGACACAGAATCCGAAGCAGGCTCCAGGCTCTGGGCTAGCCAGTAGCACAGAGCCTGACGTGAACCCATGAACCGTGAGATCATGACCTGAACCGAAGTCAGAAGCTTAACCAATGAAGCCACTCAGGTGCCCCTGTCCCCAAGCTTCGAATGTGTAACCTATTTATCATCATCCTTGCCTCTAGCTCATGTCTAAATAACTGCCTGCTCTTTCACCTTAAGACAGAATATTGAGTTACATAGAAAGCAAATCATAGCAACACTGAGATTGTAATAATAGATATGAAATTACTATAAAAAAACATTAGGGGCACCAGGGTGGTTCGGTTGGTTAAGCATGAGATTCAACTCAGGTCATGGTCTCACGGTCTATGAGTTTAAACCCCACATTGGCCTCTGTGCTGACAGCCCAGAGCCCGGAGCCTGCTTCAGATTCTGTATCTCCCTCTCTCTGCCCCCCTCTCCCCCACTTGCACTCTGTCTCTCTCAAAAATATTAAAAGTTAAAGCAGAAACAAAACATTACATTAGTAGACATGATCTAGAAAAAAGTAATAGATATTTCTAAATCAATAAGCCAACAAGTGGCACCTAAAAATATACATATAGTAGCAAAAATCAGACAAACAAAAGCTAGAGTCATATCAAAAGGGAACTAAATTCCCAGAAAATTGATACAGATCAGTTTGCACTGATAAATACCTGGTTAAATTATTAAAAGTCAGAGAGGAAAAAAAGAAGAAAATCAGATATCTAGGCATAAAATTAAGTCATTACCCATGGAGAAAAGGACACAGACATCTCCAAAGCCTAGACATTTCCAGAGCAACTTCTAAAGTCAGATGTAGATGAAGCAATGTGCACAAAGTGCTGATGTAAAGAACATGTGGCCGAGAATATTATACTAACCAAGTTACCTTTTTCTAAAGTTAAATAAAAACAGAAGCAAATGAAATTCAGGGGAAGTGTCCATCTTAATAAAATCACTCATCAACCAAACTCAGCAAGGGGATATGGACTGAGAAGCCAAGGTCAAAGATTAATAACAGAAGACAGTGGAGCCATCTCTATAATGTTCAAATAGAGAAATGTAGGTGGTTATTCTTCATGTGTACAGGGATTCTTAAGCATGTAATATATACAAGAGTATAACAACTGTAAACCCTTTTAGAAATTCTAACAACAAAATACTGATAATTAATTAGTCAAAACTCGGGATAATAAATTTGAAAGCAGAGAAGCTGGCTAAAAGGACTGAGTATAACGGTATAATTAGGTACAACTGAATATAGAATTGGCCTTAATATCTGTGGCAAATATGGTTACACAGTATAATGCAAAATGTTATAAACCTTAAAACAAAAATAAGAAAAAAGTCAAAACCTGTAGAAGAGAACAAGGGTGTGAAGACTAATTTCTTAATTTTTTCATTAAAAAGTTTCAAATGATGCAGTGATTTTGAAATGTATGGTTGAACAACTAAAACTATGATTTATGGTGTTATTTATACATGATTTGTATGTTTTAAATAGTTTCATATTCTTTTTGCAACTAACAAATGTATATAAATTTCAGCAATTTCTTTTTATTTTAACTTTAGTTTGTTTTACTTCTTGCAATTTAAGCAGAGGGGAATATAAAATACTTTATGACAATATGTGTGAAACCACATTTTCACTGTGGTACAAATATGTCTGTGCAAAGACATAGAAATTTCCCTATATTGCTTAGGCAATTTTTATCTCTACTCATGCATCTATATCTATTATCTGCAAAGAAAAGCATCTAGAAAAATAATCACCTAATGATGAAAATGGTTGTCTTTTTTCTTCCAAGTGGTAGATATGTTAGTGATATTTTTGTGTGACTGCACTTGTATATCTTGAGTTATTTTAATATGCATTTACTAAGCATTTCTTCTAATTCTATTAAGGTAGAAATCTATTTAATTTGAACCTTTTGTTTCCTATCTCTACATACATATATACTTTCCTATTTAATTTAAAATCTCTATTAATCCAGATAAAAATTACCACTCTTTTTTATAAGTCTAGCATATTCCTAAAATCAAAACCTAACAATCACAAAACACAGGACACATTGTATATGTATAGTTCTAAATATAGAAGCAAATGTTTGTAGTCAATATTTGGTAAACAAATCTGGACTTAATAGTTTATTTTTTATTTTTATTTTATTTTTTAAATGCATTCACTTTATTTTTTATTTATTTTTTCTTAGTTTATTGTCAAGTTGGTTTCCATATAACACCCATTGCTCATCCTAACAAGTGCCCTCCTCCATGCCCATCACCTCCCTTCCCCTCTCCCCCACCCCCGTCAGCTCTTAGTTTGTTCTCAGCACTCAGGAGTTTCTCATGGTTTGCCTCCCTCCCTCTCCCCAGCTATTTTTCCCCTTCTTTTCCCCCATGGTCCTCTGTTAAGTTCCTCCTAATCCTCCTATATGTGCAAACATATGGTATCTGTCCTTCTCTGCCTGACTTAATTTGCTCAGCATAACACCCTCAAGTTCCATCCATGTTGCTACACATGGCCAGATTTCATTCTTTCTCATTGCCATGTAGTATTCCATCATATAGATGAATCACATTTTCTCAATCCATTTGTCAGTTGATGGACACTTAGGCTCTTTCCATGTTTTGGCTATTGTTGAGAGAGCTGCTATGAACATTGGGGTCCATGTGCCCCTATGCATCAGCACTCCTGTATCCCTTGGGTAAATTCCTAGCAGTGTTATTGCTGGGTCATAGGGAAGTTCTGTTGTTAAAATTTTGAGGAATCTCCACACTGTTTTCCAGAGGGGCTGCACCAGTTTACATTCCAACCAACAGTGTAGGAGGGTTTCCTTTTCTCCACATCCTTGCCAGCATCTAGAGTGGAGACGATAATTTATAAAGACATATGGAAAAAGTAAAATTTATATTAGATATGCAGTATAACAGAGGTAATATTAGAAATCAATTAGAATATTTTCAATTTTATTAGTTATATATTTTACTAAATATTAGTAATTTTCTGTTTTCTACAAATCTGACATATATTTAATACTACCTCTTTCTCAAATTCTGTCTCCTTTCTCCCTATATCGTTTTTCTCATTTTCTTTCCTTCTTTTTTTTTTTTTTTTAAGATTATTTTCAGAGAGAGAGCACGGGATAGTAGAGAGAGAGGAGAGAGAATCCCAAGCAGGCTCTATGCTGTCAGTGTGGAGCCCGATGCAGAGCTCAACCTAATGAACGGTGAAATCATGACCTGAGCCAATACCAAGAGTTTGAAAGCTTAAGGGACTGAGCCACACAGGTGCCCTCTTTCTCTGGTTTTTTAAGTTTTGTCTATTTTTTTCCACTTTATTTACTTCAGAGAGAGAGTGTGTGTGGGGGAGAGGGACAGAGTGAGAGAGAGAATCTTAAGCAGGCTCCATGCTCAGTGCGGAGCCGGATGTGGGACTCCATCCCATAACCCTGGGATCATGCCTTGAGCCTAAACCAAGAGTCGGACACTCAACCAACTGAGCCACCCATTACTTTAATAGTCTTTTGATAGAGCCAGTTTTTAGATATCTTATCATCTTAATTTTTTAATTTCTCATGTTTTTAGTGTGAACTTAATGCCAAATTTATTTAAATATCTCATTTAGTAGAATATAATTTTTTTTTTGCATATAATTTTAGCTTTCTTTACACAATAGGTTTTGGTATTTCATGTTATCTTTGTTCATGATTTTTAAGTGGTTTGCAACCTTTACTATGAATTGCAAGGAGTCCTGTATCTGTGTATGGTGCTTTTGTGTGTGAAAGTATGTATGTTCCTTGTTATATTTTTATCTGAAATATAACACATTAAGAATAACAAAACATCATGTGTATGTATCAATGACATAACAAGATGAACACATACGTGTTTCTATTAAGTGCGATCATGTGATTTATAGTATGTGTGTGTTTGTGTGTGTGTGTTAGAAAGATCTTTTACTGAATGCCATGTTGATTGGATTCATTGGCATTTTTTCAGTAACAGTATTTCATTTCATTGTTGCATAGTTTTTTTGTTTTTTTTTACTACCCTTTTTTTATTTTTATTTTTTTATTTTTATTATTTTTTTTTACAAATATTGTCAAATTAGTTTCCACATAACACCCAGTGCTCATCCCCACAAGTGCCCCCCACATCCATCAGTCCTCAGTTTGTTTCTCAGCATTCAAGAGTCTCTCATGGTTTGCCTCTCTTCCTTCCCCCACCATTTCCCCCCTTCTTCTCCCCCTTGGTCCTCAGTTAAGTTCCTCCTAATCCTCCTGTACGTGCAAACATATGATATTTGTCCTTCTCTGCCTGACTTATTTCGCTCAGCATAACACCCTCAAGGTCCATCCATGTTGCTACACATGGCCAGATTTCATTGTTTCTCATTGCCATGTAGTATTCCATGGTATAGATAAACCACATCTTCTTGATCCATTCCTCTGTTGATGGACACTTAGGCTCTTTCCAGGTTTTAGCTATTGTGGAGAGTGCTGCTATGAACATTGGGGTACATGTGCTCCTATGCATCAACATTTCTGTATCCCTTGGGTAAATTCCTAGCAGTGCTATGGCTGGGTCATAGAGGAGTTCTATTGTTAGTTTCCTGAGGAATCTCCACACTGTTTTTTAGAGGGCCTGTACCCGTTTACATTCCCACCAACAGTGTAGGAGGGTGCCCGTTTCTCCACATCCTTGCCAACATCTAGAGTTCTCTGATTTGCTCATGTTAGCCACTCCATTGTTGCATAGTTTTAAATTGTATCAATATACCAGAATTTATATATCCTGATGTCAGACTTTTGAGTTGTTTCTAGTTTAGGCTATTACACATAGTTTGGCTGTTATACATAGTTAAATTATTATACATATTTTGTGAACATTCTTATTCATATGCTTTTGCACATTTACTGCAAGTTCTGATGTGTATTTACATGGCAGTAAAATTGTGTGGACACAAGACACCCATATGTTGAACTTCAGTGGATAATGTTGATTCCATTTCACAACTACTGTCCCAAATTTTACTTCTACCAGTGGTGCTAAGAGCTCTCATCTCTCCACATTCTCACTAAAAGTTGGTGTCACTAGTTTTCTTAATTTTAGCCATTTTAGAAGGCATTCAGGGCTACCTCACTATGGTATTAATTTGGATTACCCTGGAGACCAAGTTGTTTTTCTTTCTTGTATGTTTATTAGCTATCTGCATATTTTCTTTTCAAAAAACTTGGGCCTTTCTCTAACTTCTTAGTAGGAGTTGTTAATATATTCTGGGTATAAGCTCTTATCAATTGTTTTTTTAAATATTTTTTAAATTTTTTTTTAAATGTTTTATTTATTGGGAGAGAGAGAGAGAGACAGCGTGAGCAGGGGAGGGTCAGAGACAGAGGGAGTCACAGACTGAAACAGGCTCCAGGCTCTGAGCTGGCAGAGCCCGAAGCGGGGCTCGAACCCACGAACCGCGAGATCATGACCTAAGTGAAAGTCGGACGCTTAACCGACTAAGCCACCCAGGCGCCCCATGTTTTTTAAATTTTTTTAATATTTTATTTATTTCTGAGAGAGAGAGAGAGCATGAACAGGGAAGGGTCAGAGAGAGGGAGATACAAAATCTGAAACAGGCTCCTGGCTCTGAGCTAGCTTCCAGCACAGAGCCTGACGTAGCAGGGCTCGAACCCACGAACCGTGAGATCATGACCTGAGCCGAAGTCGGAGGCTTAACTGACTGAACTACCCAGGCGCCCCAAGGTCTTATCAATTGTACTTGGTGAAGATACCTTCTCCCTCTCTGTGGTTTGTCCATTTATTCTTTAGGTTATGAATTTTTGGGGAATAAAAGTCCTTAATTTTAATATCTAATCTATCAATCTGTCCATTTATGATCAGTGGTTTCTGTATCTTATTTAAAAATAAGAAAAAATATAAAGTAAAAGATAAGACAAATAAGATAAACATAAGAAAACTGAGAAAAATACCACTTCAAATCATGAAAATACTTTCCAAAGTTATCTTCTGAAAGTTTTATTGTCTTATGTCATTTTTTTCTGTTTTAAATGTTTATGTGTTTATTCTTAGTTGTGTTAGTCTGTAGTCAAAGAATGTAGAATAGCAGTTTTTTATGAAAAAATATTTACTGATATTTTCTTTTTTTAAAATTTTTAATGTTTTATTTATTTCTGAGAGAGAGAGAGAGACAGCGTGAGCAGGGGAGGGTCAGAGAGAGAGGGAGACACAGAATCCAAAGCAGGCTCCAGGCTCTGACCTAGCTGTCAGCACAGAGCCCGACATGGGGCTCAAACCCACCAACTGTGAGATCATGACCTGAGCCTAAGTCAGACGCTTAACCGTCTGAGCCACCCAGGTGCCCCATTACTGATATTTTCTGTGACATTTGAAAGATATCCACGTACATTTGTAATATTCAAAACCTTCCCAGTCACCATTTCATTGAAGAAATTCCAGGAAAGCTGTGAAAAAACTGTTATGATGTGCTGGGGGAGTGTGGACTCTGTAATTCCTGCTTTTCAATTCTGTTGAAACTTTCTCTATGGCCTTAATTTGATCACATTTTAAAATATTACATGGTCACTGGGGGAACAAAAACATATTTTTCTTTCAATAAAGTTTAAATTGAACCTATTTACTTGACATTAGTAATGACATTAGGCATATCCTCTCTAGTCTCATTTTTATTTTTACTTTATTCATCCAACAAGTATTTATAGAGTAACTAGTAAGCACTAACACTGTTCTAGACATTAAATTATGTCCAGTGTATATGGTCCCAATGTACCATTTGTTGAGAAGGAAATTTTGAAAGTAATGAATCCTATACAGGGAAGGAAAGTAATGATACCGATAAAGGTATCCTAAGTTCAAGGTGATAGGGAGTATATAAGTGAGAGATGAGACCTAGTTCTCTCTGGGAGTGAAAGAAGTCTTCATTTTGGAAGGGATGGCTGGTTTATTTTTGATTGGTGAATGAGTAGGGGTTAGCTAAAGAGGCCCAGCTGGGGTGGTGTGAAATCAGCACGGTGAGACATGGTTTTATGCAGAGGGAACAGTATGTTCAAAGGTTGTATGGTAGAAAGGAGGGTGATACTTGTGAAGATCTGAAAGAAGGCAAGGGCAACTCTGAAGAAGGGTGAAGTGACCCGGAAGAATTAGCATGAAGCAGATCTCATAAAACTTGCAGATCATTTTAAAAATGATAACTCTTTTCTGAAAAACTGATGTTAGTGATAGTACATTTCACAAAGACCCAAACTGCCTTAAATAATAAAAATGGATTTATAGGCTATAATCTGTCTTTCAGGTTTATGGGATAAAGGGTGTTCCTTCCTTCCTTCCTCCCTCCCTCCCTCCCTCCCTCCCTCCCTCCCTCCCTTCCTTCCTTGAAAACTTTCATCTCCATCTCCTCTCCCTCTGCTCCCACACTACTTTTTTATTTCTTTCAGTTGCGTCCTCAGGTTGGTTTACCCTCATGGAGTAAGATACGATGGCATCCAGGTCAGCATTATTTCAGTTACATCTCGGAGAGAAAAACAGCATTTATTTCCAACCATGTCACTAAAGATACCCAATTTCTTCTTGTGCTTTTATCATTTTCTCTTACACTAGTTCTTTTTTTTTATGTTTTGACATTGTGTGTGTGTGTATAATATATGAAATGTAATGGATAAAGATTATGGGGAGAAATAACATTTCTACAGAATGGTTCTTTCATGGCATATGAGCATTTTCATTAAAATAACCCATATTTTCCAAGTATTCATATCAATGTCTCTTTTTACCCATATAACATTTTGTTTGAATATATTCAAATGATTTTTTATTAAACATTTTTTAATGTTTTATTTATTTCTGAGAGAGACACACACACGATGTGACCAGGGAAGGGTCAGAGAAAGAGGGAGACACAATCTGAAGCAGGCTCCAGGCTCTGAGCTAGCTGTCAGCACAGAGCCTGACACCGACTCAAACCCACGAACCGTGAGATCGTGACCTGAGCGCAAGTCAGACACTTAACCAACTGAGACATCCCCTCAAATGATTTCAAAGTTCATTATGGCTTGTACCTAACATCAATGAATCCTTTTCATCTTTTTCTCATTGAGTTTGTCATGAATTCTACTTTTTATATTCTATTTTATTCAGATATTCAAAATGGTTTTTTGTCAAATTCAATCAGGGCATTATCCATTTTATTAATTTCCTTATGTGTAATTTGAGGAAAATAATACTTTTTATTTTCTCTCATATAAAGCTTGCATCTGTTTTGTGTTTAAATGTTCATCTCTCAAGACTTGGCCTATTATAACATAACTTCCTATTCTTGCTTATTTTTATTGGTTTTTCAGTTGGAGTACTTCTAAGGACATTTTGTTTTTTAGAGATAATAGGCCAGTTATTTATGTTTTGAGACTTGAATATCTGAAAATTTCATTTGGTTGTCTTTAGACATAAATGATAACTTGGCTAGGTATGGAATTCTCAGGTCACAAATTCCTCTCAAGATTTTGCTGATGCTCCATTACTTTTTAGTCCCTAATGATTGAAAATAAAAGTATGCTCTTAGTTCTTCTTTCTAGCCTTATATCCCACACAACTCTTGGGACTACATTGGGTGAACTTGGGGTGAAGATCAGGTCACATGGTCAAGGTTTCTTCCATGTGCTTTCTTTGAAGTCACACTTCTTTTCAAGATGATTAATTACATTTCAGCCATGACAGACCTTCTGTAATCTGTTTCTGTCAACAATAAAAAAACTGAAAGTCACTGCCATTTAGATAGTTCTTATCTTGCTTCTGCCACAAGCTTTTCTTATATCTCCACATTTCTTAAATAGGCACTGAAACTGAGGTAACAGTAAGATATGTAGCATCAAGCCCCCCTCCCATTTTTTTTGCCCCTTTTTACTAGGAAGTGTAAATAAAAATTTTAAATGTAATAAATACTTAAAATTATTTCTTAAAGATATACTTGGAAAAAGAAAACAAAAACAAGAGACTCCAATTTTGAATTCACTTTAGTCCAAATGATTCTGCAATGGAGTAAATACATATGATCTTTATGGACAGTCTTCTGCTGATCAACAATTATAATTATTTTTATAGGCTCTTTACCAGTTTCTTCATAGTTTCCTTTCTTAAAAATTTTAGTCAGGGTTTTTAATAGAAAATGTCTATTTGTTTAGTGTCTGAGAAGAGCCAGCAAGTGGAAGATTGATACAGTTGATTTAGGGTAAATCCAATAAAGCAAGATAAGCAACTATCTAGAATGAAACCTTTTTTTTTTTTTCTTTATAAATTGAGAACCTCAGTCAGAATTCCCACCAAGATGGAGTGGTACAGTGCTGCATTGAGGATAATCCTGTTTCAGACAGTTTTCTTCGTTTATGTCTTTTTGGCCATTTTTGTTTTAAAATAGTCTCATAGCTTTTATTTTTCATCTGGTCCTTTCAACTCAATAGCTAAAGTGATTTCCAGTGATTGTGCATTTGACTTTTTCTTCCAGATTTACTGAGGTATTATTGACAAATAAAATTGTATAAATTTAAGTGTACAAAATGATGTATATACACACACACACTTTGAAATGATTACCACTTATAAAGTTAGTTAACATACTATCACCTCACTTAGATACCTTTATGTGCATAGTGAAAACATTTAAGATCTGCCCTCCTAGCAAATTTCTAGTATACAATATATTATAAATTTAATGCAGTCCCTATTAAAATTCCAATGGCATCTTTCACAGACACAGGAAAATAATTCTAAAATTTGTATGAGACCACACACAAAAAAACCCCTGAATGGCCAAAGCTTATTTGAGAAAGGACAAGGCAGGAGTCATCGCACACTCCTGATTTCAAACTCTTACAAATCTATAGTAATCAAAACAATATAGTGCAGGAATGAAAATAGACACATAAATTAATGGAACAGAATCAAGAGTCTAGACATAAACCCACACATATATGATCAAATAATATTTGGCAATACATCATGAATACAAAATAGGGAAATAATAGTCCTTTCAATAAATGATGTTGGGGAAACCAAATATTCACAGGCAAAAAATAAAATTGGACCCTTGTCTTATACTACTCACAGAAATTAACTTGATGTGAATTAAAATTGAAATGTAAGACCTAAAACCATAAAATTCCCAGAAGAAAACATAGGGAAAAATTTCCTTGGCATTCATCTTGGCAGTGGTTTTTTGGATATGTCACCAAAAAGACAGGCAACAACCACAAAAATATACAAGTCGGATTAAATCGATCTAAAAAACCTCTGGACAGGAAATAACCAAAAAAAAAAAAAAAAAAAGAAAAGACACTCAGCAGAATGGAAGGTAAATAATTGCAAACAATATATCTGATAAGGGATTAATGTCCAAAATACATAAGGAACTTGTACAACTCAATAGTGAAAACAAAATATTGATTTAAAAATGGGGAAAAGATCTCAATGGATGTTTTTCCCAAGAAGACATACTAATGGACAAGTACATGAAAAGGTGCTCAATATCACTAATCATAAGTGAAATTCAAATCAAAGCCATTATATATATAATTATATAATTGTATATTTAGAATGTGTGTATATATATTATGTACATATATGTAATGGAATATTATTTAGCCACAAAAAAAGAAAGAAATCCAGCATTTTGGGGCAACCTGGATGAATCTTGAAGGCATTATTGTAGATAAGGTAAGTCAGACAGAAAAAGACAAATACTGGGACGCCTGGATGGCTCAGTCGGTTAAGCGTCCGACTTCAGCTCGGGTCATGATCTCGTGGTTCGTGGCTTCAAGCCCCGTGTTGGGTTGTGTGCTGACAGCTAGCTCAGAGCCTGGAGGCTGCTCCAGATTCTGTGTTTCCCTCTCTCTCTGACCGTCCCCTACTCTCTCTCTCTCAGAAATACATAAGAAAACATTTAAAAAAAACTAAAAATAAGAATAAAAAAAGAAAAAGACAAATACTTTATGGTATTACATATATGTGGAATATAAAAAAATGGAATGCACAGAACAAGAATAGAATTATGGTTGCCATGAGGTGGGGGTTAGGGGAAATAGTGGAATGTTTGTCAAAGGGTACCAGTTTGTTGTTGTTGTTTTTTTTAAAGGATACCAGTTTTAAGAGGAATAAGTTCTGGGGATATACTACATTTTGACTATAGTTATTAATACTGTATTGTAAATATTTGTTTCTTTAATAACAGTCTTCCAAGGTGTTTGGTCCTTTGCTATTCTTCTTCAGAATACGTTTGGTGGCTAATCAAAGGCCTATAGAACTCAGTGCTTGATGTTAACCATTATATCCACAATGCACCTAGTTGACCTTGGCAATCATAGATTCTAATCAACATTAAGGACATTAGTTGGAAAATGTAAAAATGATCACAGCCTATGAATGTGTCATCCAGGAATCATTGGGAAAGGAAGATATAATTAAGAAATGGAAGGGTGGAGAGGTCCTTCAACATTTAGTGAGCCCTCAGCACTAAAATGCATTGAAAATGGTTATCTTTATCCTTACTACTGGCATTGTTAACAATTTTTTTGGTCCATATCTGTGAAGATAGTTATTTGCCACATTTCAGTTGAGAAAACTGAGTTTCAGAAATATATTTTAGAGTCAGACTTTCTGACTTTTGAAAACAAAGCTTGTTTTTCTTCAATACATGTTGTAGAAAGTACCTAATATCTTTAGCCTTTTTGTTTGTTTTTGTTATCTGGCAGCTAAAATACTATAAGTAAGGAGAGAAAACCTGTACTCCTGTTCATTTTGGGATGTTCATTATTGGCATTTGGGTCACCTGGAGCAATAGGTACATGAGACATTGGCTTGTAGAATCTGTAAAGAGGGAAAGACAACAGTTAGCTAACCCCCTTATATCTATGCCTTACAACTGGACCACAGGTAAAATATTATTTTAACGAGTAAAAAAAGTTTCTTAAAGAATCTAAAACAGATCTGCCTCCTGTTGTTTTCTGCCATGTAATGAAATTGTTCTGCTTCTAGCATGACAAATTATTGTTAGAAAGCAGAAATGAGAATCCCTTTTTATAGAAAAAAAAAGTATGTATGTTTCTCTCTGCATTTAGCAAGACACTTTCCACCAGAATTTAAAAATCCATTGTGATTACTGTGGTTAGTTGTTAGCCACATTTTAAAGTTGGTTAATTTGGAAAGTAATCAGTCCTTTTGCTCATTCACCTTATTCACATCCCTCCTAGCCACCTGAACATTTCCACCTTTTCTTAATTTTTCTCAGTTGTTACCTCTACATTACATTTATGTCACTTATGTATTTTCCAGGAAAATGTGCATTTTTTGAAGAATGATAATGTTATTAATATGCAAAAAGAAAATTTTAGGCATAGAATCGGAGGTAGGTTGAGGGAAATTATACTGTGGTAGACAGCTGTGCATGGAAATGTCAGTATCACAATGGGAATCTGTAATTAAAATTCAAGAAGCTTCCAGTACTTTCATTTACTCCTGGCCCCTGCATCTGGAGTTGTTAACATTTCAGACAGGTCCCTGATATAGTAGTGGTAGTAACCCAAGAGAAATTTTAGAAACTAGCAGAAAAGTATTTGTGGATGAATGTTGAACGGTAATCTCTTATGTTTACAAAGTGAGAGTGAAAGGAGAGTATAGAACTTCTTTTAGAGTATTTCAAAGATGTTTTCAAAAATTTCAAATATGAAGATATAAATTCCTTTTTGAATGAACAGTGAGATTTATAGGTTTCCTGTTTCATAATATTTTCATTCTGGCTCATTTCTTCACTTTATCCTGGTCAATTCTGAAACTGCTTCCTTGACCAACTTATCAGATGGGCCTTTCTTGACTACCGCACTGAATTGAATGTTGACACCACCAAGAGATATGTCTACAGCTTAATCCCTAGGAACTGTGAATGTGAACTTACTTGGAAAGTTCCTTTCCAAAGGAACTTTGCAGATGTAATTAAGATAAGGATTTGGAGATGATACTATTCTGGATTACCTAGGTGGGTCCAATGACAAGTGTCCTTTTGAGAAATAGAACAGGAAAATAGGGAAGGAAGAAGAGAGGTCCATGGGAAGTTGGAGACAAAGACTGGAGTTATCCAAAAACAAGCATGGAACACATGAAGTCACCAGAAACTGGAAGAGCAAGGAAAGATTCTCCCCTAGAGCCTTTAGGGAGCATAACCTGGCAATACTTTGATTTAGGGTTTCTGACCTCCAGAGCTGTAAAAAATACATTTATGTAATTTTAGGCCACCAACTGTGTGGTAATTTGTTATAGTAGTCCTAGGGACCCCATACAACAATTTCATCTGAGGGCGCGTGGGTGGCTCCGTCGGTTAAGTGTCCAACTTCAGCTCAAGTCATGATCTCACCAGGCTCAGGTCATGATCTCACTGTTTGTGGGTTTGAGCCTCATATTGGGCTCTGTGCTGACAGCTAGCTCAGAGCCTGGAGCCTGCTTCAGATTCTGTTTCTACCTCTCTCTCTCTGACTCTCCCCTGCTCACGTGGTCTTTCTCTCAGAAATAAAATTAAAAAAAAAAATTTCATCTAAAATAAACTTTCTATTTCCATACCACTATATATATTATATTTATTTGTTTGTTTGCTACATCTTTATTTCCTCTCACTGGCTCAACATGAGCAGAGGACTTATTTTATTTATCTCTGCATCTCTAGTATTTCTACAGTGTCTAATCCATAACAGGCATTCATAATTTGAATGCAGAACAAAGGAAAGAAGGAAGAAGAAAGAGAAGTAGGGAGGAAGCAAGGAAGGAAGGAGAAGACACATGACTAAAAGATTCTTATATAATTTTTACAAGTCTACATTTGGTACTCAATAAAAATAGGAAACAGAACCCTGGACCACAGTCCTCTGAACCCTTTAAAACAGAACTGACTGGAAAGCAGGCTGCTTGGACTTGTTCTGTTACAAATATGAAGCAGCAAAGAGAAGCATCAGCCAATGATTCCTGGGCACAATCAAGATCAACCCCAGCTGCTCAGTGGATACTGCTATTCAGTTGTTTTCCTCCCTGCTTGCAAGTCACGCAGCGAGGACAGAGTAACAGCATCTGTTTTCTCAGTATCTTTCTATTATCATTGTCATTCATATAGTCATGGTGACAAAGTCACTACTTAAGAGCAGGTCTCAGGTGGGCTCTTCAATTTTATTAACAGGGCCGGGGATAAAAAATCCATATCAGTGACACCATTTCTCAAACTGAACTCTACTCTGTAGGATAAATAGGGACGAAGAGCCACAGCAGTTCCAGTGATAAGGTAGAGTGTCCACATTAGCAAACACTTCCAACACACAACCTCCCTGACTCTAAATTCTGTATTCCAGACTGTGTCATAACATAGTTAATAGATTTCAGGCTTTTAGTTGACTTCAGAGACCAAAATAATTTCTTCCTTTTTGAGTCTAATGTGTTTATAAATGAAAGAGTTCTGATTGAAAAATTGCTAAGTTTTTGAACACAGAGGTCATAAAACCAAAGATGCATCCCTGATATTCCTGCTGACGTCTTTCAATTGCTGAGCTCCAAAATATAATCACTATAGATTGAGACGTTTATATCCACCAAACACTATATAAGCTTGGTGATTTTCTTTCATTGGCTTATTATGTATTTATTAGCATTCATTTAAAACTACCTTTATAATGTGTTATACTTGGAATTAAGAAAATTCATTTTATTTTTTAAAGTTGAATATTATTCCATTGTGTATATTTACTATCTGCAACATGGATGAACCTGAAAGATTTTATGCTAAGTGAAATAAGCCAGGCAGAAAGAAAAAAAAAAAGAAAGCTGCATTATCTCACTTCTACAGATTTTCCTCAACTTACAGTGGGGTTACATCCCAAAAAATCCCATCCTAAGTAGAAAATAATGAAAGTCAAAAAATGTATTTAATACACCTAACTTACTGAACATCATGGCTCAGCCTAACCTTGCTTAAATGTGCTCAGAACATTTATATTAGCCTACAGTTAGGCAAAATCATCTAACACAAGCCTAGTGTATAACAAAGTATTGAATGTCTCATGTAATTTGTTGAATACTATGATGAAAGTGAAAAAAAAGAATGGTTGTATGGGTGCAGAATGGTTGTAAGTGCATTGCTGTTGACCCCCATGGTTGTGTGACTGACTGGGACCTGCAGCTCACTGTACCTGCCCAATATCAGGAAGGAGTATTGTATCATATATCGCTAGCCTAGGAAAAGATAAAAATTCAAAACTCGGGGCGCCTGGGTGGCTTAGTCGGTTAAGCGTCCCACTTTTGCTTAGGTCATGATCTTGCGGTTTGTGGGTTCGAGCCCCGTGTTGGGCTCTGTGCTGACTGCCAGCTCAGAGCCTGGAGCCTGTTTCGGATTCTGTGTCTTCCTCTCTCTCTGACCCTCCCCTGCTCACACTGTCTCTCTCTCTCCTAGAAATAAATAAAAATATTAAAAAAAATTCAAAACTCAAAATATAGTTTCTACTGAATGAGTATTATTCTCACACCATTATCAAGTCAAAAAAGTGTTAAGTTGAATCATCATAAGTTGGGACCAGCTGCTACAGTAGTTCCCTTATTGGTAAGGGGTATGTTCCAAGACTCCTAGTGGACGTCTGATACCATGGATAGTACTGAACTCTCTATATAGTATGTTTTTCCTCTACATACATACCTATGATAAATTTATCTTGTGAATTAGGCACAGTTAGAGATTAACAACAGTAACTAATAAAATAGGATAAATTATTAACAATTCATACTGTAGTAAAAGTATATGACCAGGTGTCAGAGGCCAAATCCGGCCGGTCCAGGGGTCCCTGAAGGATGAACGGTGTCGGCGAGAGAGAGAGAGAGAGAGAGAGAGAGAGAGAGAGAGAGTGAGAGAGCCCCGATATTCTTTCTGATCACCAGGCAGGCATCTCTGCTTTGACTGGGGCTCAACTTTATTTTACAAGTATTTGGGGAATGGCACAGAAGTGGCATTCGCCTTAGACAATGATTTCTGATGACAAACTTCTTTGATATGTAAGAATTTCCCGGAAATCTAGAAGACTCCTGCATAACCTTTATCAATAGTGATTGAGATGCTTATCCTATGGGGAAGAAAGTATCTTTAGACAAAGTTTTTAGCATAAAAAGGGTGAAGTTACTTCTTTTAAGGTGGAAGTATCAAGAAAAACAGGTTTTCCAGGAAACACCTTTGCTCCCATAATGACAAAAGTAGTTCCTCAATAAGTTCCTACACAGGGTTCAATCAGCATATTCAAGGCCAGAAAATGCTCCAAGCAGAAACAAATGGGTGAGGGTGAATATCTGCCCTTAACTCTAAATTAGGCTCTTTGTCTCAGGGCCAGACTCAAGCCCCTTTTATTATGTTAAGTCTTGGATCTGGGAGGCCCATAGGAAGAGCCTCTTGACAGTCATCTTTGGAAAGGCAAGGACATGCCTTTCCTTATGAGCAATCTGTGTGGGGAATATATGTCTGATCTGGAATATTGTGAGGCCTGGTCAATACCAGTAGCCTCATTTCCAACATGAGCCGGTAGTAGCAGAAGGAGATACCGGTTTTCATTTCTCATGGCAGGAGCTGTGTAAACACTACCATATCCTTGCTGTGACTGCCATCCAGAGAAGCCGGTGTAGCTCCCAGCAACCATGGGGTCTCTCTCAAAATATTGTACTGTACTCATTCTTCTTGTGAGATAATAAAATGACTACATGATGAGTTAAAATGAAATGAATGACACAGGCATTGTGACATGCCACTAGGCTACTGTTGACCTTCTGAAATAAGTCAGAAGGAGAATCCTCTGTTTCTGCATGGTAGTTGATTGGGGATAACTGAAACTTTGGAAAGTGAAACTGTGGATTAAGGGGGACTACTGTATATGGAATCTATGAAGTCGAATGCATGGAGTAACCAGGAGTGGGAAGTTGTGGAAAATGGAGATGTTGATCAAAGAACAGAAAGTTGTAGTTATATAGGTTGAATAGGTCTAGAGATATAATGTAGAACATGACCATGAATAATACTGTATTGGATATGGAAATTTGCTAAGAGTAGATTCATGTACTGTCACTGAAAAAAGGTAACTGGGGAGAAAGATGTTAATTAACTTAATAGCAGTCAGCATTTCACTATGAGTGAAATGTTATACAACTTAAACATATCCAACTTTCATTAAAAATAAAATTTAAAAACTCATTTTTGAGGTATTTAATAATTTGGTATGTTTTCTAACAGATTTGCACAGGTTTAGTGGTTCAGATGTCTTCTGTAATCCTTTTTTTTTTAATTTGGAGAGGAATCATGCAGGGAAATTATTTTTATTGCATATAGGTTAGTGGATATACTTAGCAAATGCTTACTGGCTGATTAATATCTTACATAGCAAAATAAAGGTTAATATTTTTCCTTATTCATATATGAAAAAGAATAAGATCTATTGGAACTGTTCAGAACTTGTCAATTGTTAAAAATACTCATGTGCACATGATTTATAAATGAAATTGATGCTAGTGGATTATATATTGGGATATATAATTTGTATATGACTAAAGTAGACCTTCTGCATTCATATTACATATTTGTTCTACCAAAATAATGTTTGAGGCATAATTCTATACAGATATGTACCCACAGAATATAGCCGCATTATGTTGCCTTGGAAAATTTCAGAGGTTTCGTTGTGTTTCTTTTTTCATAAACTCTTTATTGATTAACTATACTACAGTTTCATTTCCCCCATTTCGCATAATATATGCAAGAGAAGTGCCAAATCACAGCACCTGGAGCTTTATTGATTGCTTATATTCACAATTGGCTCAATCAAAGGGATGTAGAGGGTGAAAAATGACAGAAAGAGTGATAAACAATCAAACAGCCAGAAACCATCATTAGCCCGATCTCTTCCTGTTGTCTAAAGATCTTACTTTAGTTAATGAGGATACAGATTAATGATACACAAACTGCTCATCCTTTGTTATTTTTCCAACTAAGCTTGGAGGGAAAAAAGCCAACCTAATTATAAAAACTAATGGAAATACGTAAGTATTTGGCCAATTATTCTAAGCATTAAAATAAAAAAACACCTCAGTTGTCTGGAGCTGAGATGAAATAGGAGAGGGGGCAAAACAGCATGTTTCAAAGCCCACTAAGCCACCTTAATTTTAATAATGACCTGAAACATCTGGGCATCTCTGATCAACCTGATATGTGATATGAGGAACTAAAAACTAGAATCTGCATTGATATTAGACTTACTAATCTCTTATGAGTTCTCTAGGCACCTGAAAGTCAATAGAGCTACAGTAGTTTCCATTTTTTGTATGATTAGAAGCTTCTTTATCTTGTTCAGTTACATTTTTCCCATTAAAAATATTTTCTTTGGGGGTGCCTGGGTGGCTTAGCCGGTTAAGCGTCCGACTTTCGCTTAGGTCATGATCTCGCAGTTCGTGGGTTCGAGCCCCGCGTCGGGCTCTGTGCTGACTGCCGGCTCGGAGCCTGGAGCCTGTTTCAGTCTGTGACTCCCTCTCTCTCTGACCCTCCCCTGCTTACGATGTCTCTCTCTCTCTCCTAAAAAATAAATAAAACATTAAAAAAAAAAATTAAAAAAAAATATTTTCTTTGCAGTTATAGTATTTGCTTCTATGAAATAATACTGAAAGTCTTCTAAAAAAAACCCTTTTCTAAAATTACCTTAACTTCTGAAAAATCTTTATGCAAATGAAAAAGCAAAATGCACACATGTATATACATGCACATACAGTCTTTTGCTGAAATTACTTATGTAACGAGGCAGAAAAGTTAAAGAAACCAAGTTTTCTTCACCCTGCTCATGTCTTTTCATCTCTAGCAAATGAAGTGAAATGAGAGCCCAAAGCTCTTCTCAACTTGGCTTCGCTTCCTGTGCTCAGCCAGTGGCACCCTCTTTGTGCATCCCACCCTACTAGAATGCAACAGATTTATCACTTTGTCCTTTTTTTTATTTCCCTGTCTGCCAAGGGGCTGATTTCTATAGAAAACACGATACCTTACTTTTGTAGTAGGATACAGCCAGTGAGAAGTAGCAACATAAAATTGAATATAGGAAGTGCAAAAGATCAGGCTATTCTGCTATTTACACTGCCAGTTTCACCCTGCCCCTTCTGGGCCACAGTCTGGATAGTGCAGCTTTCTCCTTTTCATCTACTCAAGGCCTCAGGTGCTAAGGGAAGTCCTTTCCTGTGTTTGCAGTGTTTGAGGGTTACAGGGACATTCTCCCCCTGCCTTTTGGGCCCTTTGGCTGGTCCCTAGATGCCTCACCATTATATCCTGTTTCTCCAAATCCAGCCCAAGTCTCTGTAAATAGTCACTTTATTTATATTCTTTTCAGTTAATTTTTTGAATGTGCCCTGTTTTCTGCTAGGAATTTGACTTACAGATTTGCTTTCAGAAGCTTACTGGAAATGTCCTCTCACAATATTTTGTTCATTCCTCATAAGGCACTTATATTTACACACTTTTTAATCATATATTTAAACATAAATGATTAAATCTATGATTACATATATTAGACCCTGAGTTCCTTGATGGTATAGATCATGCTTTAATCATCACTATAACCTTAGGAACTTATATAGAGCCTATTAGATACATGTGTGATGAATGAGTGAATGAATGCACAAATTTGTAACTCCATTTGTAACTCTAAGGGTGTCCATTTCAGCTAAAAATTTAAGCCATGTCAAAAGTGTTTTTATCAGAGACTATGTCTTGGTTTAAAATACTGGGATCATCATTGTGTGATTCAAGTGACAATAAGTCCAGAGGAAATCACTTGGATACCTGCATCTGCTAACATTAAAACAGAAATCTGTGCCCCAGGCATTCAGTGTAGTACCTGGTAAAGGCTCACACACAAAAAAGTGATTAATGCCAGCATATAATAATACTCCACAAGCTGCAAGTGGGGTTTATCCTGAGCTATGTTCCAGTAAACACCAAAATAATTAGCATGTATCTTCTACTTGTCATCTTTATGGTAAAGCAATTTAGAGGACATCTTCTGTATTATTTATGAGATCCTGAGGAGAAGAGGACCCCCTCACATCTAAATGAGGGCCATAGCAAAAGATTCACAATGACTGTAAGACAGATCCTACTATTGGATATTTGGTCAGATAGATACACAAAAGCACAGGTCAGTTCAAGTGCCAATTGATCCAATTTGTTCAAAAGGTGCAATATTTATCAATGTTCCAAACTCACCTTAAATGTTCCCAAAATCCTACAACTGTTGACAGATCTCAAATGCTAACAGGGATGTGTTAATGTAGATAACTGACAACTGCTTAATTTGTTCAGGCAGGAGGAGCTGTAGGGTGCAGTCCCACTTAGAAGTTATGGCGAATGGCAGAAGTGAGATCTTTCATAAAGAGCCAGGCTTCTTTCTATATCAAAGATTCCTTCTTTCTATCTGGGAAAGACATTATAGACATTTTTCTTTCACAGCCAGTGAGACAATGGATAGGAACTAACTGGGCAATGTCAAGATGATCCTGGATTGATCATCAGCATTATTAAAGCAAGACTTGATTTACACACATTGTTGATATTGTGGATTACTCACATGTCAGCATTCTCATCAATTTTATTGTAAAAGAATCTTGTTTTGGATAGAGTAGCCATCTCCCTTTGATAGAGCTGGCTGCTGCAATGGAAGTTCAGCTCTTCTTTAGTTTTTGGATTGAGCTTTTATAGTCTAAAACTGTAGTTCTCAACTAGGGACAGTTTTGTCCTTCAGGGATATTTGGCAAATGTAGAGATATTTTGTGTTGTCGCATGGGGCCATGAGTATGACATTTAGTGGGTAGTATCCAAGGATGCTGTTAATTCTTCTACCATATGTAGGTTGGCTCCCTATATAAAAAAAGAATTATCTGGGGGCATCTGGGTGGCTCAGTCGGTTAAGCATCCGATTTCAGCTCAGGTCATGATCTCACGGTTTGTGGGTTTGAGCCCCGCGTTGGGGTCTTTGCTGACAGCTAGCTCAGAGCCTGGAGCCTGTTTTGGATTCTGTGTCTCCCTCTCTCTCTAATCCTCCCCTGCTCACTTCCTCTCTCTCAGAAATAAATAAAATATTAAAAAGAAAATTAAAAAAAAGAATTATCTGTCAATAGGTCAATAGTGTCATGGTTGAGAGATCCTAGTCTACAGATAGTTCCAATATTTTTTTTTCTTCTAAGTGTTGATTTAGGAATGAGCATGTGACTTAATTCTGGCCAGATACTTAAGAGAAGTTGAGTGTAATCTTTAGGGACAGTTCTTCCTGACTCATAAGCAAGAACCACAAGAAGCAGAACATCAGATTGGTGAGAGACACCAAAACTTGAGTCCTTAAAGATGTGCTTCAGTCCATAAATCATCTAGTTCTAAAATATGCCTCATCTCTCAACATGTATTTATGTGAGCTAAGGACACTCTGTTCTATGTTTATGTTACTCGCATTCACAAACATGCTATGGAGCATATATGTTCTGTGTGAAGATTTGGTAAGATTTATGTTGGCTCTGGGGATCTGAGTGTTAATGCTAAAAGGCAAGAGATAGATATTCAGCCCAGAATCTTGAGGAAGATCAGATGCTCCTTGGAATTAGGCAATGTGAGAGAGAGGTGACAAGATAAGGGGTAGGAGTTGAGAAGAATAGGCACCAGTTAGTCATTCTGTCAACAAGGCTTTTTTAGATAAACCCTATTTTATTGGAGGTACAGGGGACAAAGGGGCAAGAAGTGGCATCAACCTAAGCTCAAGATGAAGTATATCCTGTGATTTCTTTGAGAGACTTCCTGTTTCTAGGCTCTCCATTCACTTATGTTTTTATTGTAAATTCCTAAATAATCCTTGGAATTAGCAGTATGAACACCACAGCAACCATAAACTGACTAGCCTAGGGCCTCTTGCCATGAGTTCCTCTCTTGTTCATGTCTTTAGAAGCGGAGGTCTGCTTCCCCCTGGCTTGTTCTGTCCCACCTTATTTACAAAACAAGGAATTACTTCCTGTTGTCTCATTGATTTCTAAGATTGCTCTGCTAGAATTGTCGGGTTATGTATCATTGCTCTAACTGTTTTTGATCAATATTAGTTCAGCAAATTGTAGCAATATTAGACATAATACTATTTCAGTGCCAGATGTTTCCTAAAAGTGTGGGATCACTTTAGTTAAAGCCATTTTTGTAGTAAACAGGCTTACCTAATAGTGAGTTTACTTTCTTATTTACTGCGGTTAGACAATATTAAGCAGAACTGTGATAAAAATCCTTCTTAATGTAGGATCCACAGTCCTGGAGAACAGTGCTGGCCTTCGTCTGATACATGCCAGGTCTTTCTCATAGGACAATAAAAAACAAAGTATAGAGGGGCGCCTGGGTGGCTTAGTCGGTTAAGCGTCCAACTTTCACTTAGGTCATGATCTCGCAGTTCGTGGGTTCGAGCCCCACTTCGGGCTCTGTGCTGACTGCCAGCTCAGAGCCTGGAGCCTGTTTCAGTCTGTGACTCCCTCTCTCTCTGACCCTCCCCTGCTCACGCTGTCTCTCTCTCTCCTAGAAATAAATAAAAATATTAAAAAAAAAACCAAAGTACAGATAAATATCTGACCATATTCATTAAACTAACAAAAAAGGAATAAAACTTGAAAATAGTAGCACTAACATGTTAGAACAGTAATTCACATTTTGTTTTAAAGTCAGTGATATTCGGGGCGCCTGGGTGGCTTAGTCGGTTAAGCGTCCGACTTTCGCTTAGGTCATGATCTCGCAGTTCGTGGGTTCGAGCCCCACGTCGGGCTCTGTGCTGACTGCCAGCTCAGAGCCTGGAGCCTGTTTCAGTCTGTGACTCCCTCTCTCTCTGACCCTTCCCTGCTCGCTCTCTCTCTCTCTCTCCTAGAAATAAATAAAAACATTTAAAAAATTTTTAAAAAAAGTCAATGGTATTCACTGTTAATAGTTATAAAAAGCACTGGATTCTGTAGTGAGGACAGCACTACCCTGGGGAAAGATTATTACCGATTCTGGTCCAAGTTTTCACTAATCGGCAAATCAATCTGAAGGTCAACAGTGGAGATGGTCAGGTAAATTCTTGGGCCTTAAATTATGTAAACTTCAGGGTTTGGAGTAGATAATCTCAAACTGGCCACTGGTTTATCAATTTTGTTAAATCTTTCAAAGAACCAGTTTCTGGTTTCATTGATCTGTTTTTTTTATTGGTTTTAATAACATTGATTTCTGCTCTAATCTTTATTATTTCCTGTCTTCTGCTAGTTTAGGATTTCAGTTGCTGTACTTGTTCTAGCTCTTTGTGGTGTAAGTTTAGGTTGTATTTCCAAGGCTTTCTTCCTTCTTTAGGAAGGTCTGGATTGCTATATACTTCCCTCTTATGTCTGCCTTTGCTTCATCCCAGAGGTTTGGGGCTGTGGTTTTATCATTTTCACTGGCTTCCATGTACTTTTTAATTTCCTCTTTAACTTCTTGGTTAACCCATTTATTCTTTAGTAGGGTGTTCTTTAGTCTCCAAGTATTTGTTACCTTTCCAAATGTTTTCTTGGGTTGATTTCGAGTTTCATAGCATTGTGGTCTGAAAATATGCATGGTGTGATCTTGATCTTTTTGTACCCGTTGAGGGCTGATTTATGTCCCCGTATGTGATCTATTCTGGAGAATGTTCCATGTGCACTGGTGAAGAATGTATATTCTGCTGCTGGAGTAGAGTAGATAATCTCAAAGGCCATATTAATAATGCTATGATGTCTTCATTAAATTAGTAACCAGACCAATTGTGTGTGTATGTGTGTGTAATATGTATATAATATTTCTGACTTTTGAAACAGCAACTTTACAGAAGTGTACCACTAAGAGGCAGGGAATATAATTCTGAAATATAAAATTTTAGAGGGAAAATCCTTTCCCTGTAATCTAATGTTCCCCTTTTAAATAACCAAACTCAATTTGTATATTTCCTGCCCTTACCATGTCTAGGTATTCTTTCTACTCCAGGGAAATGGGGTGATTTCCTTGGCATATGTAATACTAATAAATGGAGATACTTGGGTCAGCTTTTGCCTCCTTCCTCTTGGGATCAAGCTGCCTACTGAAGACCATTTTCTAATTTACTTTTCCATCAGTGGGATCTGCTGCTCATATGAAGTGTTCCACTTTGGCCAAACATTGCCTGTGATTGGGTCAGTAATTTTGCTTAATTTGCTAATTCATGTAGAAGATGTGCAGTTGAATCTCACTATGAGCCATTTCTTAAAAACTAACCTTTATCAGTAATAAATGAGTAACTTCTCAGATAGAAGGTACAAAAGAATCAAGCTGAACTGCTGTGCTCTACTCTCTGCTTTTCATAATGGAAAAGCACCTCCCAAAATGCACAGGGATATAGTCTAAGTATACAGCCCTAATATCATTAAAAAATACTTAGAATGTAAACTGATAGTTGATTTTAAAGGCCTGATTATTGTAAAAGTTGTGAATAGCTATAGCACTGCTATTGTGAAAAATCTTATCATCCTTTTGATCATCTATAGCAATGGAAAAGTGAGCATATAAAAATTTATAATTCATCACAATTTGCATGTTCCAGAGAACTTTAAGCTCATATCAAAAAAAGATATTTCATGCTGAAGCAGCAATAACTGAATGTATATTAAAATAGAGTCCCTAAGTGAGATGTCATGAGAATCAGCTAGCAGCAAGAAGAGAAATGGAATAGGTACTCTGTATCATTAGTCAGTTTCTCATTCTGTTGTACAGAGTGGTCATTAAGATTAATATAGATAAGATTAATATATTAATATATATTACATTCATATATACATATATAATAAATATTAATAAATTATAATTATATATTAATCTTCTGTAATCTATATTAATCTTATATATTATGTATAAGATTTATACTTATATAATGAGTATATATATATATATATATATATATATATATATTCAGCTCAGAGATACTAATAATGTCAGTGATTATTTATCCTACCTCTATTGCTTACTTTTGTCACTTGCTAACAGAACACTTATTGTTCCCAGACCCTGGGGTGATCTTAGCTCTCATGGTGAATACAGTCCCTGTTCCAGGAGTGTTTTCCCCAATCTCTTCCAGTTAGTTTGGAATGCCTATATGACCAAGTTCTGATCAATGAGAAAAAAATGAGAGACTTCTCTCTAAATACCCCCTTTCTTCCTGCTTGGTATACTGTGTGAGAACATACTTCCTGGAACTGCAGCATCCATCTTGGACCATGAAGGGTCAAACACAAGTACAAAGATTCTGAGAACAGTAGTAAGAAAGGTATAAATTAAGAGTCTGTGTTTTTGAGGATATTGAAGAACCACCTATTTTGAGACTTCTTGTAAAATAAAAAAAAGAAAAGAGGCTATTTTCCATAGTTCTGTTTCTTGGATTGTATCCTACTTAATATAGAAAGGTCCAGAGATAACATCAGAGACACTCACTAAAAACCTTCACAGTGAATGTTTGGGAGGAACAGCAGAGATTCAAGAAGTCTTGGTGGATATAGAATTGAGTCTGCTAATCACAGACTACAGGCCGAGAGACCACGGGGATTTCCTCCATAAAATAGTAGAACAAGAAGGACTGTATTCCAGCAAAGAAGGAGAAGAGAAGCCCTCACACATAAGAAGGGAAGCGAGGTGAATGCTGTACCAAGAGGCTCAATGTATTAAGGAAACAATTAAAAAATTTTTTAATGTAGGAGCGCCTGGGTGGCTTAGTCGGTTAAGCGTCCGACTTTCGCTTGGGTCACGATCTTGTGGTTCGTGGGTTCGAGCCCCGCGTCGGGCTCTGTGCTGACTGCCAGCTCAGAGCCTGGAGCCTATTTCAGATTCTGTGTCTCCCTCTCTCTCTGACCCTCCCCTGCTCACGCTGTCTCTCTCTCTCTCCTAGAAATAAATAAAAATATTAAAAAAAATTTTTTTTTAATGTTAGTTATTTATGAGAGAGAGAGAGAAAGAGAGAGAGAGAGAGCATGAGCAGAGGAGGGTCAGAGAGAGAGGGAGATACGGAATCTGAAACAGGCTCCAGGCTCTGGAGCTCTAGCTGTCAGCACAGAGCCTGATGCGGGGCTCGAACCCATGAATCGTGAGATCATGACCCGAGCCAAAGTCAGACGCTTAACCGACTGAGCCACCCAGGCGCCCCAAGAAAACAATTTGAAGATACTAATCCTCCCCAAATTAATCTTTATGGGGAAAATTAAAGTTCAGTATTACATTTTCTTAAATCTTACTCTTTATTTTCAAAGTCAATTTGGAAGAATAAATAAGTTATCCAGAATAACTGAACAAAATTTGTTAAAAAGAATAATTTGCCTTTGCTCCATAAGACAATAAAATGATTTATAAATTAATAATAATGTAAACATTAGTGTTGACCTAGAAATGGACAGACATATAAAAGGGAATACAGAGTATAAAAATGGAGCCCAATAGGTCTCAACAGTCTATGATTTAGTTAATATTATTGTGCCAATGTTAATTTGTTAATTTTATCAAGTATATTGTTATATAAGGCAGTAACATTAAGGAAAACTGGACAAAGGATATAATGAAAACTCTGCACCACCTTTACCATTTTCTATAAATCTAAAATTATTCCAAAAATATCTTTTAAGACCTTGTATGATAAAATTATATTTCAAGTCAGTTAAATCCCTAACTAATAACTTACTACAGAAAAATGTTATAGTTCTTGATGAAAAATAAAACCACAGAGTTTTCGGGAGTAAGTATGGACTCATGCCATAAAGAGAACTATAAGTATCTTTATATAAACTTCAAAATATATAAAATCATTTTAGAAAACACTATCAAAAAGAAGATAAAATATAAACTGAGAAACATGTTTTTAATATATGTAAGAATAATGAATGGTAATCATTGTATGCAAATAATTCTCCCAAAGTAATAAGGAAAAGATGACCTCTATAGAGAAAGAAGACCAAATAAAAACAATAAATGATCTAGGGGGAAAATGTAAATAACTAATTTTATATCCTAAAAGTATAAATGATTTCTAATATATTAGGGAAGTACAAATATAATAGTTAAGAATAACTTTTTAAGAAAATTTTAACCAAAGTGCGTTCCCAGCTCTGAGTTGTCAGCACAGAGCCTGATGCGAGGCTGGAACTCACCAACTGTGAGATCAGGACCTGAGCCAAAGTAGGATGCTTAACCAACTGAGCCATCCAGAAGCCCCAAGAATAACTTTTAACTCTAGTATTAATGAGATTAAAAAGTATCATCTCCTTGGCTGATCATGAATGGAATGGCAGCTGATACTTTTGCCTCTGGCTCCTCTCCCTTTCTGTTTTACCCTATGCTTGCCATCTGAAATGTTTACCTCCAAACAGCCCCTGTCTCCTCTCTGGCTTCCCAAGACCAGATCAGAACAAATTCTCTGAGACCAGGGCAATGCTCAATTGTTGTCACACACAATATGAAGCCAGTGAAAGAAAATCTCTTCGACCCTTAAGTCAGGGAAAGCACTAAGTTGTAGTTCTCTCATTTATCAGTTGTCAAGAATTTCTATTCAGATATTTTGTTTCATACTGAAAAGATTTCAAATTGATTCAGAGAGCCTGAAATTAAAAAAAATCCTACTTTACCATATAAAGTCATTCTTTTATAACCGAACTTATAACCTAATACCTCTTTTTGGGTTTTACATACAATAAGAGAGAACTAACCTGGACATTCACAGAGGTGTCTGGTACAATGAAATAAATATGGCAAACATGACTCAGTACAAATAATTGATTAAATGTTCTCATTTTTAGAAAAGCAGAGCTAAAATCACACTCCCTCATTTAGCTGGCATTCAACTTAAAATGAACTATAAAATAAGCTATGTTCCTTTCCATGAAAGCCTATTGATCAGAGAAATTTAATATGTAAGGAGATGTGGGGGAAGAGCTGGGAAGAGCGGGAGATGTCATTGCAACAATTATGCAAATGTATTTCTGTAAAATAATACTGTTAAGGTCATTTTGTTGAGACCCTGAATATTGTTAATTCTAAATACATATTACATTTTAATCAAACTACCTACTTCCCACTCTTTCCTGAGAAATTTACATTCTGACTACATTTCGAGGGCAGTTAGGATCCAGCTAAGCTCTCAAATATAATAAGTATCAGGAAATTGTCCTGAATTATTCATGTTAATTATGCTGAACTAAACATTGTGGATAGGAAAAATGTATTTCCCACTGAAATATGTTTGCCTTAGTGAGATTTCTAAATTGATCATAGTCTCCTTTTCTTATGATTAGACCTAAGGGCCCCTACAGTGGTCAGAAACTCCTGTAATGAATTTAATTCTAACCACCATCGTGCTTTTTTCAGAACAATTGGCATCATCTGAATCAATTTTGCATGTTTCCTTCAGTTTCATAAATAATTATAACTAAGCCTTAGTCCAAACCAATTATCAATCATTGTAGCACCCAATAGATTATGTGGTGGGGGGAGGGGGAAGGGTTGTTTGGTCACATTCTATTTTTATACCTACTTCCTATCTAACATAATAAACCTCATAGCACATAAATCACATATTCATTCATTTTTGTTTGCTCATTCACAAATTATTTTTTCAATTGAAGAAGCAATCATTGAGCAACAACTATATGTTAAGTACTGTGTTGGGCATTTCCCCCTTGCTTCCGATGAACTTTAGTGGTTTGTTCTTTATTGTTGTTTGTCAAAAGGATTCCAGAGATTGGGAACTATGCTAGCTATCATCCTTATTGAGTGACACACTATCATTATTTATTAATTTTTCTCATTCATCCTGAACCTGCAGTCCTATTTCTAGCTTCATCATTTTTCTTACACAGACCCATTTTCTCTGTACACATATTTTTAATCCATGGAAATGTTGTATTTAGTATTAGTTTTGGTGTACATATGCTTTAGTGTAGTAATGGGTGTTGTGCTGTATGCCTCATTCTCTTTCCTGTGTTTTACTCTACGTTGTTTAATGTGGATTTATTTAGTTGCTGTGACATTCAAGGACAGGTGTGTTCAGCTTTTATTTTTATTAAGGTACAATTAAAAAGATTTGTACATATTTAATGCTTCCATATTCATTGCAACATAATTTAAAATAGCAAAGACATGGAAACAACCTAAGTATCCATTAGGAGATGAATGAATAAAGAACGTGTGTGTGGGGGGGGGGTGTGGATGCACGCGTGTGTGTGGCTGGAAGCTTTATGCTAAGTGAAATAAGCCAGACACAGAAGAACAAGTACTATATGATCCCACTTATACCATAAATCTAAACTAGTCAAAATGCACATTCTGTTTCTCTGGTGATGGACACCAAGGTTAATTTCAACTCTACTTAGAACAGGTCTGAGACAAATACCTGGTAAATACCTTTGTGTATCAATGTTATTGTCTCTTTGGACTAAACAGATAGGACAAAATTGAAAATACTGTATTTTATTATCTAGGAAGGATAATTCTTTTACAAATTAGCCGTACTCATTAACAACCCCACCAGCATTTTAAGAGTATTTCTGTTTCTCTACTACTGCCCTAGATGTTAACCATCATATTTCTCCCCAATATAAAAGTGAAGTGGTATCTCAGTGTTCATTTAGTTTGTATTTCTCCAATAGCCAATAAAGTAAAACATCTCTTTAATTGACTTTAGACCTTCATGTATTTCATTTATGACAAATTATTCACTCATATTATTTGCAATTTTAATTTAGATCTTTTATATATTTTTTAAATGTTTATTTCTGAGAGAGAGAGACTGCATGAACAGGGGAGGGTCAGAGAGAGAGGGAGACACAGAATCTGAAACAGACTCCAGGCCCTGTCAGCACAGAGCCTGACGCGGGGCTCGAACCCACGAACCATGAGATCATGACCTGAGCCGAAGTTGGGCGCTTAACCAACTGAGCCACCCAGGTGCCCCCTTTTATATTTTTATTGTTTGTTTCCCCAAAGATTATTGGTGATTTATAGGCAATGCAAATATGTATTTAAATCTGTAATGCAGCTTGTTTTATCCTTTCAAAGAATTAGGGTTTAGTGAGGTGAAATTTGAAAGGGTACATGGGATCTATTTCTTAAAACAGAGTTTGAACCAGTCCTGTTTTTAACCCTATTTTATCACTTTTTAAAAATTTAAAAAAAAAACCATGTTATTTTTGAGCAAGAGAAAGCATGAGCAGGGTAGGGGTAGAGCGAGAGGGAGACAGAGCATCTGAAGTGGGCCCTGTGCTGATAGCAAAGAGCCTGATGCAGAGCTTGAGCTCATGAACCATGAGATCATGACCTGAGCTAAAGTCAGATGCTTAACAGAATGAGTCACCCAGGCACCCCTATCACCACTTTCAAAGGTAACTGGTCCTTCCAAATTATCATACTTGGGAGGGTTAATCCCATAATAGATACAGATTGTATAACAGAATTCCCTCCTTCAAATGTGGGATTCAGTTTCCCAGGTCTACTCAGTTATTGCCACTATGCATCTGTTTTCCACCTTCTAACATTTTATTGTTGTATTGTCTTAAGTCACCTTTTTTAGTCTCTGAGAATATACAACTTTTAAAATTCCCTTGTCATTTAACGAGTATCAGAAAGAAGATACTTCAGTCTTCCATCTTGAACTAGAATTTCTATTCACTTTCAGCTATTTTTTTTAAAAATTGTGTCTCCTAAACTCTCTTTTTAGTTTATTATCTGTTGATAGGTTTACTCTCATCTTCATAGTCTGCAGAAACAAGCTCTGTAGCAAAATCTCTCCTTTAAAAATATACAGAATTATGTATTAATTTTTGCTCCACCAAATTCTGACTATTCACTATGCAAGTAAGACTTTTGTATTAATGATGATGGATTAAAAATCATATAATTAAGAAAATTCTTTTAGATAACTCTATCATAATAAATAAAATATATATTACTAACTACCTTACAAACTAGAGTACTGAACAAACCTTGAGAGATTTGTAAGTTACTCATTCTCCTTTCTATCCTTCACCTAAAGTTACTGGGGTGGTGGTGGGGGGATATGTACAAAGAAAATAGATTATTTTCATGATCTCAAGACCTTTTAGTTTGTCAAATATGTAGTAGACTTAGGAAATAATTTTATTAAATATATTTGTATAAAATATACACAGAAATAAAAATACCTAAAAATGATAATACAATTCTTTAAAGAAGATCCAACTCATTCTACTTTTCTCTGACTGAGTCTGGATTTTGTCAATACTACTGTATTTAATAAGACTTCTGATTTTCTTTTTGCTGGAATTTCTAAAAGTCAAAAAAATATATAATGTCTCTCAAACACAATATCAGCATTCAAAAAAAAAAAGAAGAAATTTGTCCTACTGCTAACTAATGTACCTATTCTAAGTTAAGTCATCCCTAGGACTAATCTAATTAAGCCTTGTCCTAAATAATTTAATCATTAGAAGCCAACACTCCTTCAAGACATTGCCAGAGAGATAGTGAAGGAATAAGCCTGCCAGAGTAACACATATTCAGTTCCAAAAGCCCAGCTGTGCCCTCCTTGCCAATCCATCAACATTTGATCAAATAAGAACGATACTTCAGCATAGAAAATATCAGCTAATTCACATCCCATTTTGCCCTACAGAATCCCAACAGCTCACTAGAACCCCATTATGACCATATCCTTGAGATTGTCTGACATAAAAGCAAATTACTACCACTGTAGGAAAGAACCTGAACATAACTACTGTCAGATTTATAGTTCTGCTGCAAACCCTGTCATTTTGATCTAGTTGAATTTTCTGTCACTAAAACAGATTGATGTCTTGAGAAATCTTAACCCAATGAACACAAGGAATACCAATTAAAATGTCAAATCCTTATTTCTAATCTCAAAAGGTATAGTTTCAATGTATGATCTGATAAATTTTTTAGATAAATCAGCTCCCCTGTATTTCCACCTCTCCAAATGAAATAATTTTCTTTGATATTATGGGAATCCAGGCTTCTAAAAGAGACATAAGATCTCAGCAGCGTTATTTATAGATAAGTATTTAATGGTGTCTCTGAGAAACTGGTCCCTCAGTGAAAGAAAATTAAGAAACAGCTTCAATATAAAAAGGAATATCCCAATATTTGAGTTCAGAATAAGGTCAGAAGGGGCAGGAGTATTTCTGAGATATTTAAATATGGAGGATGTAGGGGCACCTGGGTGGCTCGGTCGGTTAAGCATCTGACTTTGGCTCAGGTCATGATCTCACAGTTTGTGGGTTCAAGCCCCGTGTCGGGCTGTGTGCTGACAGCTAGCTCAGAGCCTGGAGCCTGCTTCAGATTCTGTGCCTCCCTCTCTCTCTGACCCTCCTCTGCTCACATTGTCTCTCTTATCTCTCAAAAATAAATAAAACATTACAAAAATTAAATATGGAGGATGTTATTTCCTTTATGTAAATATAAGCAATAGTTTCTCTCCATTGACTCTCACCTGGTTAGTCTATCACCTTTGTTTCCAAAATGAGAAATGGTTAATTCGAAAAAGTCCTCAAAGCAGGTAAACCAGACAGCTTAGTTCTTTGTCCAATAGTAGATGCATTCATTATAAATTTTTTAGAAAAAAATCCTGAATGGAATACTTAAATATGGGAAATCACTTTGATGATGATTTCCAGTAGGATTATTGGGCTAGTGGAGGTGAGAAACTGCCATGTAAATCCAGGCCTCAGAGCTCAGTCAGGGTAGATGGAATTCCTTGGGAGCCTGTAAATCTCATTGTGAGAAGTGCTATATACTTCTCTTTATAAGACCAGTTCTGATGACCAGTACCGTTGCTCACAGTGACTCACCATAATGGTCTACTTGAGGACTCATTCTTGCTGCACCATCTCTAAAGGACAGTAGAGGTGAACAAGGATAGACTCACTAGGTTGAAGTATGGGTTTGTGAACAAATCTTAATTACTAGAGAACTTCAGACCAGATGGACCCAGGTTCATTGGTTAATATGTATTATTATTATCCACATGGAAAATAGTGACATCATACTAAATTGGTGAGCCAGAAGACTGGAGTAATATTCTCAAAGGGACAGTCTGAGGCCTGGGGCAGGTGATTTGGAGTAGGAGAATAATGTGTTGCCATGCAGCCTGACTTAACCTATTTGTCATCACAGAGGGGAAGAACTTCTACAAGAGCATGCCAAGCCCTCTTAAGCACCAGCTTCTTTCTCTTATGTTGAAGTTGAAAGATTATACAAAATGATAGTTGTCTTAGTATGTTATTAATGAATTGATCCACTTTTTCAATGGCCTTAACAAACATGTTTTCAACAACCACAATTCATCAAGCACTCAGCTGGTTACTAGGTATACAAACAACACTAAAATAAATTCCCCACCCTGAAATAACACTGTGCACATGGCCTTCTAGATCCCCAGGAATATGCCAGAGATTTTCGAAACCCTCTATAGACATTTCATTCCCTAAAATTTTTGTTTCAGTTTTATGGGAGATTTCTTAAGTCCAAACTTATATCCCCAACTCAGGCAGTTATGATGTTAACAATTGCTGCTAATTACTTCTGACAAATGATATTGATATGTTCTACAAAAATACTTTCCCTTATAATGTATGAGAAAATTAAAACCTATCAACATTAATAGAAAATTTGAGTTTATTAAATATAAAATTTAGAGAGAAATTCCCACCTGAATAATATAAAATCAAATATTAGGAAAGATTTTAATGCATCTATTGGGGCTAGCTTGATTATAAGTACACCATGGGGCACATGAGGTCAACGCTCCATGAAAATCTGGTGCGTTGTTGAGCTTGTTTCTTTATTTTTAAAGGGGTCAGAGTTTACATGTCTACTTTAGCTCATGAAATATGCTGTGTGAATAATAGCACATTGCAATACATTCTATTATTTTGCACCCATTTTATTTTAGTAGTTTCTATTCTATCATATTCTCTTTCAGTTGGTTAAATTTTGGCCATGGCACACTAAGTCGATTTAATGACCCAATAACGTGTCACAACATGCACTGCTCTAGAACTTATTATCTGCATTTTCCATTTAACAAAGCATTTAATACAGCATTTTCCTGTCACAAGGTCATTTTTATAGTTCCATAAATCTTTGGAAAGTGTGATTTATTTTACAGGATAGGTACAAGGTTGGAAAGGATCAGAATCCAAAATATGCTGGAATCCTCATTGAAGAGCTGCTTCTCTTCTAATGCCAGCCATAAGCTAAAATTATCTAAGAGTCATGAGGAGAGATTATCGTGGAGAGAATGGTGATAACTTAGAAGCCAGCACTGGGCTTTATTAACTAGTAAGCACAAACACACTATTGAAAATAATGTCATGTTATTATGAAAATCTGTGTAATAATAATTCAGTTCTCAGCAGATTTTCTACATTTTTTATTATATAATATGTTTATCACTGAACATCTCTGTACCTAAGCTGTCGCACACCAGTGTCCTCAGGTGACCAACTGGGATCTGACTTATCTACCACTAGTAGACTACACTAGACCTTCCTACCACTCCAATCTATTACAAAAGCATTACAATATTTACTGAATTGTTTTGATTTATTGTTTTTTTAAATTCTTTTAGGATTATTTATTTTGAGAGAGGGAGAAAGAGAGGGAGAGTGAATGAGCACAAGTAGGAGAGGGGTAGAGAGAGAGAGAGATAGGGAGAGAGAATCCCAAGCAGGCTCCGCTCTGTCAGTGCAGAGCCCAGCAAGGTACTCAAACTCAGGAATCATGAGATCATCACCTGAGCTGAAATCAAGAATCAGGATGCTTAACAAATGAGCCACCCAGGCACCCCTGACTTACTGTTTATGAACATTTCATGTCCTCATCTGTATTATATTAACTGCATGTTACTTTTTTTTTAATGTTTTATTTATTTCTAGAAGAGAGAAAGAGAGAGACAGCATGAGCGGGGAGGGTCAGAGAGAGAGGGAGTCACAGACTGAAACAGACTCCAGGCTCTGAGCTGGTAGTCAGCACAGAGCCCGACGTGGGGCTCGTACCCACGAACCGCGAGATCATGACCTAAGTGAAAGTCGGACGCTTAACTGACTAAGCCACCCAGGTGCCCCTGCATGTTACTTTTTTTTAAAAAAGGTAAGAAATTTTATGTATAAGCCCCTTTCCTACTACATGTGTTCACATAGATTCTCAAAAAGTATTCAGTGGGTCATTGAACAACATCTGAATCATGTACTGTCACCAAAATAATACCCAATCCAAGTAATGTTAGGCAATTGTTAACATGAATTTATACTATTCTTATTCTTATTTTCCAGAACCATGTAATCAGTAACTCATTTGATATCTTTTTCTGGATATTTCAGAGTTATCCCAAATTATTTGCAAAACAACACTTATTATTTTCCTCTCTGGCTCTAGTTCTGTTCCTAGTCTCAGAAAGGGGATCTGTCATTCATGTATCTAGTTGTGCAAATAAAAAAAGCTGGGGATCATCCTTGTTGCTTCCCTTCTTACCTTTCTTACCTAATTCACCACCACGTTTTCAGATTTAACCTCTGAAATGTCTATCAGAGTCACGCTCTTCTCTCCATCTTCACCAATACCATTATAGAGTAGGCTAGTGCTGTTTCTTTCCTACATTGCTTCTTTTAACATTCATTTTGTCCACTTGCCTCGCCTCCAGCTTTCCTCTTATCTGTCCCTCATTTAGCCAATGCTATCATAAAAACATGCACCTGACCATGATTATCCCATCCCTAAAACCCTTTCCATTGTTCATGGGGTAAAAGGAACAAATTCTTAACATGCCCTGTGTGGTGAGTTTTAAACATGGCTACAAATTCTTTGTCCTCCCATCAAGATCTGGAGTCTGAATTCCCTCTCCTTGAATCTGGGTGACCTTGTGATTGCTTCACTGAGTGGAGTACATTACAAGTGACACCATGTAACTTTCAAGACTAGGTCATATAACCTCATGCAGCTTTCTTGTTGGTACAACAATTGCTTCTAGGGTACTAGGGTGACAAGTCAGAAATTGGACAGTGTTGGGAGCCGTTTCTGAACACATAGGTTGAGAAAACTCCTTATGAAGTTAACATAGGTTGCACGGACTCTTACCCTCAGATGGTGACTCCGATATCCACCCGCACCCAATTATTTTGGCTTGAGTACCAACCCCCAAGTCACCTTGTCAATTGATATTAGGAGTGACTCATTCTGGCTTTGATATGCTGATTGCACTTTGTGAAGGAACTTACTAAAGGAACTTCTTTTGTGGTTATGGGAACAACATTGCTTACCCGAAGGACTTGTTTTTCTTAATACCTCCCATTAAGGGATGAGCTGACCCTAACTTTCACTTTTAATATGCTAATGCCACCTCTGGGCTGTTCCCCATCCTTTTCTATATCAATTTTTTGGAGAACCTTTACTGATCAAGGGATTTACCATTAGAATGCCACTTCTGGGTTTCTCCCCATTCTTTGCATATCAATGTTCTGGACCATCTTTACTAATAAAAGGATTTATCATCAGAATGCCACTCCTGTGCCATCCCCCAAACACTAACTCATAAAATAAACTTGAGTCTCAGACAGTGCAGAGAGGCCTGGCTGGTGACTAGAAAGAATCTCGCGCTTCTCTCATCCCTCCCACGCCAACACGGTCCATCCTTCAGGGACCCCTGGACCCGGCCGGAGCTAGACTCTGGCAGGACAGCTCTGAGACCACCATACTAGAGAGCCCACATTTGGACACCATTTGACAGCTCTAGCTCAGTCATTCTTCAGCAATACAATTTCAGATGCTAGATATGAGAATGAAGAAGCTATCTTTGAAGTGAGTCCTCCAGGCCTAGCCATTTCAGCTTTCATTCATTTAGGCCATCCCAGGTATAATATAGCAGAGAAGGGCCTGTGTTATTGTGCCTTTTCTGAATTACTCATACATAATATCTTTGAACATTATAAAATGGTTCTCAACTGATCCCACTAAATTATAGGGTGTTTTTTTATGTTGTAATAGGTGACTGAAACATCTTGAAAGTCTTTATAAGCCATATTTTGTCTAGCTATCCTGCCTCATCCAACATCATGTTCCTCTTCATTCTCTCTTCTCTAGACATGAAAGTAGTCTTTCTGACTCTTTAACTTGGAATGCTTCTTTGTACAATGGAGCCATTGAACATGCAGCTTCCTCCTTTTCCTCTTTGTATTCATGTCTCTAAATGTTTAGAATCCTCAAATCTCAAGTCAAAAAAGCACTCCCTTATAAAAAATTTCCGTTACTTCTTTCACCAGGTCATATCCAAAAATTATAGTCTTTAATAGGTCATGAACCTCCCTTTAGGTCTTGTCAAAATTAGAATTTTTATATCTGTGTGTATAATTTCTGGATTAATGTGCATCTCCCTATTCAACATTTACCTTTAAGAAGGAAGAGATTATGACTATTTGTGCTAAACATTGGATACTTATTGTTTATAATCCCTTATAAACTATTAAAGAATCAGACACCTGTTAGGTACTCAGCAAAGATTTCTTTCCTGGCACATGAAGTGTTAAGCAATTTTCAGAGGAAGGTATATGTTTGCCAGTTCTCGGAGAAGAATTTGGAAAGGAAAAGAGAATGTACGTGTGTGAGTTCTTGCTCCTATTTATCACATTTACTCTGCCAGTCTCTTTGGAAAGCAAACATACTAAGTTTGAAGAAAAAGGGAATACTAATGGTTATCCTTTTCCAATTCCAGCCACTTTCACATTTGAAGACAATGAGCTGTTTTGGATGTTCAGGGAATCTAAATGAAAATTATGTTCTTTGGATCCTTACTTGCTGCCATCCCAAGTAATCCTTTCATCAGTCCCCAAAGGGATTATCTCTATCTTACAGATGAGTAAACAGACTCAGAAAAGTAGACAGCCTGCCCATTGAAGGCTGACCAAGTAGCAGAGCTAAAATGCATTCAACAGTCATTTTCTTTTTGCTATACTATCATGGTTCCAAATCAAGAGTCTAGGGAGGAGAGGAAGAGTGTTTTCATGCAATCAGGAGAAACAGGTACAGGACTTTTGCCCCAGAACTAGTATGCCATTCTCTTCTCCCATAGCTCTATAAAAAAGATGGACAAGAGCTAGGGAGGAAATGAAGTGAATAATGGTATTCAAAATAAACAAAATCCTGAAATCTGATGTTCTTTCAACACCAAATACGTCCTTAAGTAAATCTAATGACATTCCCATTCTATGAAAAATGTAGCAGAGAGGTAATGCCCTTAATTTTGAGTGCTGTATAATGAACAATGGTACCACTGACACAGGTATATCAGAGAAGAAGTTTTTTACAAGTTAAATTACAAGTGAATTTTACTGAAATATCATTGAAAAGAGTCAAAAATGAATCTGATAAATAAAGAGTGTGAAGGTAGTAGAGAATAAAGAAAAGTCAGTCATGGGAATACTGCATCAGTGAAGCTAAGTTTTGGGGGATTATTTGATTTTATTAATGTGTTCTAACTGCTAAGACTGCCATATAACTGGAGAGTGAGGAAGAGAAGATCTGTCCTGGGTCACTAAGACTATGCTAGTTGAAAGTCTGGCATATTCCCTGTTTGCCTGGAAACTGAAAACTGGCTAAGAGATGTGCCTATATCTAGCTGTTTTCTGGCTGTAATTCTGAAAAGAGGATTAAAATAACACCAAATGCACGAGAGAGAAGCCAAGGGCAAGTCAGTCGCACAATTTCTTTTGGCCACTATAGGGTCTGGATAGATTTCTCTCTCATTTTCTGTCTCTCTCTGCTGGAAGATGAGTAGACAGGAAAAGTCAGCATGCAGAAAGACAACATTATAAAGGAAAGAAAAATAATTCTGGAGATTAAGAGAAGCAGTATATAATTACAGAATATTTTAGAGAACAATTTAATATTGTCAACAGAATGCAAGAACACACAGCCTCAGTGATACAGGAACAAAAAGTAAATAGAAAAGCAAGATTAAAAGAAATAGGAAAAAAAGAAAATTGTATATTTTCATATATTAACCATGTATATTTCCTTTTTTATTGGAATTATCAAACCAAAATACCTTTCCATTTCCTTCTATAGAAGTATTTGATTTTTTTTGTTTCACTGTTATTCATGATATTTATTTTTTGGTTGTTAAATAACTATTGTTGTATTACACTAATGTAAATTATAAAAATTAAAACCAGTAATCTATTTTAAACCTATTAAGCAAATAAAAACACTATTAATATTGTGGGTGTAGTTTTCGGGGAAGGAAAACTGAAATTATATAAAAATCAGTGTAGAAAGGAAAAGGAGCATAAAGTCTGAATTACAGTGTGCTTCAATATTCATAGATCAGGAAGATAAGAAGGTAAAGAGGCAGAAGGTAAGAAGCCTTCTGAGGAAAAAAAGAATAAAGAGATACCTACTCATCTCAATACAAGGGTCTTCATTTTTTGTCTACTTGTGTACAAATCCCATACCATCTAAATTGTGGTAGCTTTGTAGTAAGTTTTGCTAACAGGTAGAGCAAGCCTCTCTTAACATGTTTGTTTTGCTGAAGACTCACTTAGCTATTTTTGGCCTTTGCATCTCTGTATGCAGGAAGTTCCATCAAAGTTTGATACTTTGGGTGCCTGGGTGGCTCAGTCGGTTAAGCGTCCAACTTCGGCTCAGGTCATGATCTCACAATTCCTGGGTTCGAGCCCCGCGTCGGGCTCTGTGCTGACTGCCAGCTCAGAGCCTGGAGCCTGTTTCAGATCCTGTATCTCCCTCTCTCTCTGACCCTACCCTGCTCACGCCGTCTCTCTCTCTCTCTCTCTCTCTCTCTCTCAGAAATAAATAAAAAACATTTAAATAAAAGGAAAAAAGAAAAAAGTGTTCGATATTTAGCAGAACCTATATTTTAAGTGGTAGAACTATGCACATTCTTCCCATCACACCACAAATGTCACTACATCCTTGTTTTCAGCCCTCCCTAAATAAGATAATTTGTTTCCATAGCATTACATTACCCTTTTGTATGGGTACTGGTTTCCTCCTCCTTTCCACATTGGTTTGAATGTCAACTAGAACAATTATTCCTTTAGAAAATCAAAGATACCAATTATAAGATCAACTAAAGATGTTTTATTTCTTCATAACTACTTTAATAACCTTATATCTGCTAAATAAAAAGGAAGGTCAGCCAAAACACTTAAATATAACTCTGTTGCCCATAGGAAAGAACTGGAACTGAACAGAGATTATTAATAATAAGTCTCTAAAGACATAATTAATTGCTTAATTTAACAGCCCCCATTAATTATCAGACCATAAGCATAGCTGAAATTATAACCTAAGTTTGAATCTCAATAGACGACTTTGCCTTCATCTTATTTCAAGACTCCTAAATTACTGACTTGAGATTTTCTTGATCAGAATATGGGCAAAATCAAAAGTTAGATGAAAAAAATTTCTAAGATGTAGCATGGTAACAGTTTCAAGGGAATATGTGAAAGAATATTTTTAAACTTTTTTTTTTGAGATAATTGTTTATTCACATGCAGTGGTAGGAAATACCACAGATTCTGTGTACTCTTTATTCATTTCCCTCCCATGTCCCCCCTCCCGCCGTGGTAACATTGTAAAATTCTAGTACAAAGTCACAACCAGGATATTGTTGATATTAATACAGCTAAGATTCTATTCCCACTAGGATCTCCCTTTTATACTCAAAATTGTCCACCATCCATACCCACCCTCCCAGTCTGAACCTCTAGCAGTCACTAATATGTTCTCCATTTCCATATTTTTCTCATTTCAAGAATGTTATATAGGTGAAATTATATAGTATATAATTACATACATTTTTAAATGTTTATTTTTGAGAGAGAGAAAGTGCAAGCTAGGGAGTGTCAGGGAGAGAGAGGGAGACACAGAATCTGAAACAGGCTCCAGGCTCCAAGCTGTCCTCACAGAGGCTGACACAGGGCTTGAACTCAGGAACAGCAAGATCATGACCTGAGCCAAAGTCCGATGCCCAACTGATCGAACCACTCAGGTGCCCTATAGTTACATAAATGTATATAACATGTATATTTATACACACACATACCGTAAATATAGTATATAAACCTTAGATTGGCTTTTTTTCACATGGCATAATTGATTACAGATTCATCTAAGTATTGCATCTTTTCCCATCCTCTAAATGGATTGTGTTTGCTTATTTTACTATTGAGTTTTAACAGTTCATTACATATTTTAGATACAAGTTTTTTGTTGGATGTGTGGTTTGCAAATATTGTCATCCAATCTGTAGTCTGTCAATTCATCCTATTCACAGGATCTTTCACAGAACAAGCATTTTTGACGAGATCTGATAATGTTTTTTTAACTGAGGAACGTTGCAAGATACTGTTCCATTTTTTGTTGTTTTTGGGGGTATTTATTACTTAAATTCAAGTTAGTTAACATTCAGGGTAATGTTGACTTCGGGAGTGATTCATCTCTTATATATGTCACCCAGTGCTCATCCCAAAATGTGCCCTCCTTCATGCCCATCACCTATTTAACCCATCCTCCCACCCACTTCCCCATAAGGAACACTCAGCTTGTTCTGTTTTTAAGAGTTTCTATGGTTTACTCCCTTTCCTTTTTGTTTTACTTATACTTCCCTTCCCCTATGTTTTCTTCCCTACATTTCCTTCCCTTCCCCTATGTTCATCTGTTGTGTTTCTCAAATTCACATATGCGTTAAAACATATGATATCTGTCTTTCTCTGACTGACTTATTTAACTTAGCATTATACACTCTAGTTCTAGCCACATTGTTGCAAATGGCAAGATTTTATTATTTTTCATTGTCGAGTAGTATTCCATTGTATGTGTATATACCACATTTTTTTTTTTAAAATGTTTTATTTATTTCTAGGAGAGAGAGAGAGAGAGAGACAGCATGAGCAGGGGAGGGTCAGAGAGAGAGGGAGTCACAGACTCTGAAACAGGCTCCAGGCTCTGAGCTGGCAGTCAGCACAGAGCCCGACGCGGGGCTCGAACCCACGAACCGCGAGATCATGACCCAAGCAAAAGTCGGACGCTTAACCGACTAAGCCACCCAGGCGCCCCTATACCACATTTTTTTTAATCTATTCATCATTCGATGTTCATTTGGACTCTTTCCATAATTTGGCTATTTTTGATAGCACTGCTATAAACATTGGGGTGCATGTGCCCATCAAATCAACATTTTTTGTATCCTTTGGATAAATACCTAATAGTACAGTTGCTAGGTCATAGGGTAGTTCTATTTTTAATTTTTTGAGGAACCTCCATAGTGTTTTCCAGAGTAGCGGCACCAGTTTTCATTCCCATCAACAATGCAAAGGGGTTTCCATTTCTCCACATCCTTGCCAACATTTGTTGTTTCCTGAGTTGCTAATTTTAGCCCTTCTGACCAGTGTGGAGTGGTATGTTAGTGTGGTTTTGGTTTGTATTTCCCTGGATGATGAGCGATGTTGAGCATCTATTCATTTGCCTGTTGGCCATCTAGGTACCTTCTTTGGAAATGTGTCCATTCATATCTTTTATATCTTACCCATTTCTTCACTGGATTATTTGTTTTTTTGGGATGTTGAGTTTGAAAAGTTCTTAATAGAATTGGATAGTAACCCTTTTACCAATATGTTATTTGCAAATATCCCATTCTGTGTTCCTTTTAGTTTTGTTCATTGTTTCCTTTGCTGTGCAGAAGCTTTTCATTTTGATGAGGTCCCAATAATTCATTTTGTTTCAACAGTAAAACCTTTTATTGTCAGCATACTTCATTCTGAAAACATGCTTATAATCCGAAGCACTTGTAAAGCAAAGTGAATTTCAAGAACCCTTAGCTCAGTTATTATCATATGATGTTCAGCATCACATACTACTCATATTGCAAGGTATCATTTGTTTATCAAGTTAAAATTTATTAGCAATGCTTGCTCATCTGGTGGAACACTCAGAACAAGTTATTCACAATCCAAGGTTTTACTGTATTTCTCTTATCTCTGGAAATATGTCAAGTAAGAAGTTTCTGCAGCCTAGCTCAAGAGGTTGCTGCCTATTTTTTTCCTGAAGATTTTGGTGGTTTCCTGTCTCACATTTAGGTATTTCATCCATTTTGAATTTATTTTTGTGTGTGGTATAAGAAAGCGATCCAGGTTCATTCTTCTGTATGTCACTGCCCAGTTCTCCATTTGCTGAAGAGATGGTCTTTTTCCATTGAGTACTCTTTCCTGCTTTATCAAAGGTGAGTTGGCTGTATGTTTGTAGGACCGTTTCTGAGTTCTCTATTCTGTTCCATTGATCTGTGTGTCTGGTTTTGTGCTAGTGTTATACTATCTTGATGATTACAGCTTTGCAATACAGTTTTAAGTCTGTATTTGTGATGCCTCCAGCTTTGTTTTTCTTTTTCAACATTACTTGGCTATTTGGGGTCTTTTCTGGTTCCATACAAATTTTGGGATTGTTTATTTTAGCTCTGTGAAGAATGCTGATGATTTTATTTCTATAGAGATTGCATTGAATATGTTGATTGCTTTGAGTAGTACTGACATTTTAACAATATTTGTTCTCCACTCCATGAATATGGAATATTTTCCATTATGTGTATCTTCTTTAGTTTCTTTCATAAGCTTTCTATAGTTTTCAGCATATAGATCTTTTACCTCTTTAGTTAGGCTTATTCCTAGGTAGACAAGATACTATTTCTTGGAGATTTCCTGCAGTATTTATGTTTATCAGGTTCTATAAGGTTCAAGTGTATTCGCATGTTGGTGTCATATCTAGTAAGCCAAATATCTATGCTGGAGGGAATGTAGTGCTTCCTGTGACTTATCCTTGAGAAAAAATTGCATGCACTTATTGATTATAAACCTGAGCATGCTTAATTAATCCTTCACATTATTTTGCATTATCAGCCTATAGCAGAATCAAGTTAAGAATGGGAGATAAGATTCCACCATGTATGGGGAATCCAGTGATGAATTTTTCCATTTTCCCTTGCATACTGTTATGGGATAGGTAAAATACTTGAGTCTGACAGAACTGGAGTTTGTTTCTAAGATTATGCAAAATAAAAAAAAAAACACAAAAAGAAAAAAAGTACTCAAGTACTTAAAACCTTAAGAAAGCATTGTCCACATGTACTGTTGAATTCCCACTATGTGTGTAAGTAGATATTATGTGTCTTGGGGCAGGATATGCTAAAGTTTGCTGGCTAGGACTGACATCTTAATTTGTGGGGCCCACTGCAAATGAACATGTGGAGTTTCTTATTCAAAAATTACTAAGAAATTCAAGATGATGACAGCAGCTGGAAACCAAGCTCAGGGCACTTCTTAGAACAAGAACTTGTGCCACTGCACAGATTGCATGATCATGAAACTGGTCCTAATACTAAGCATAGATTCTCTACTTTAAAATAAGTATTTGCCTCAGGGATTGACGATAGAATGATATTAGGGTTGGCACTACAGGGAAGCAAAGAAGTACAGACCTATCAATATCTCTTAAGTCTTGTACAGAGCAATAACCTCACCCATTTGCCTATTTGACAGACAGAAGTAACATTTTTAGAAATAACACAGATGATAGTAATTCCTTTCTGGAGGTATAAAGACAGTGAGTATGGGGCTAGTTCAGAAAAGCATAGCCAGTTTGAGACTTTCAAAAGTTTGTGTATACATCCATATCTGGGCCATATTTGTCTTAGAGACTGTGTAGGACAGACATACCAGTAGAGGCAGTATTAGAAAATGAGTAGTCAATCTGTGTCATCACGTGGCTAGGGATTGTTCTGTGATTTCCAGAAAGAAACCAGATGTTCACATTTATAGACACCCCATATAGATAACAAATTTCCTCCCACCATTCTGACTACTTGAGTGGCTTAAAGAAACAAAAACAGAGGTGACAAAGGTAGAATTTGAAAGTGATTGAGATTGCTTTCACTAAAACAGTATGATTACTTCAGGAAAGAAGTGACAGAATGGTGGTAAGATTAGTGATCAAACTGTTGCTCCTTTGTCCACCAGGAAAGGGACCCTTTGTCCTTTAATTGTACAGATATTTTCCCTTTGGAAGATAGTGGTAACTGTGCACACAGAGGACACACTACTTTGGACAACGGGAAAAAAGCATCATCCTGTTAACTTTTTCCACGTTTGAGCAAATGCTGGGCAAGTAGTGTTCCAGTGGTCCTTTTCCTTACATTTTTGCCACATGCCTTTATCTGTTTTTCAGTCACATATGGGATAACTTTTATTTTATGAGTTATCTAATTGTTTAATTTAGAGGCCCATTAGGTTTTGCATGGGTTTTCCCTTTCTTTGATCAATTCTATCCTCACATGTTCTGTTAACTCCTGCAACGTATTTGAAGAAGCAGAAGGTCAGGTGATATTTTTAAGGATTCTATTTATTGGAAGTTTTTGAACATCTGTAGAGAAATTGAAGAGGACAGTGGGAATGTCTTTTCCCTCTTCTAGACCTAAATATTCTTTATCAATTTGTGATAGACCAGAGGGTCCCTATAATCAGGAACAGATTCTGTTTTTCGTTGTAAGTTTGGATTTTAGACCAGTTATTACCAGCAGCTAAGACCTTGGGGATCACACCAAGGGGGTCCTATCCTATTTCAATTTTCATATTATACATATATATAATTTTCATGTGTATGTATATATACATACATGTAATATATTTTATACATACATATATATTTTTTAGCTAATGCTATATCAGGTTCGACTAAATCCTCTTTAGGTATGTTTAATTGGCTGTCTCTATCCAAGTTTTAGCCCCATGGGCTAATTTAATTTGGTTCTGCCTTATGCCTTTGAGATAAGAGTAGTTTTAATGGAAATCAGTAGCAGCAGCCATCTTGGAAATGTACACCCTTAAGCTTGCAAAGCTTTCAAGTCCTGCTGGGAATACTGCAGTTGGATCTTAATAGATGAACATGAGATAGGAGATATGGGGAGCCCTTGCAAATAACATATGGCTGGCTTCTTTTACATCTTGACTTGAAAATCTCCAATTTAGTTGAAAGAGCCAATTACCACAAACAAGTTTAAGTTAAATTTGATATTGAATTTGATGATTCTGATGTTAGCTACCATGGTATAAAATCCATGTTTTTCCCTAATATCACTTCCCCCATATGTTTTTCAAAACCAGGGTAATAATAGTAATAGCTGTGATGATAATTTATAAAATAAAATAAGCATTTCAGAATCTTCAGGTAAATATTACTCCAAGATTGGTTTCACAAACATGGGTTCATTAGATAGATAATAACAATGTTAACAAATATGTAGTATAAAATCATCATGCCCAAATCTCTTAGAAATGAATTCAGTCATATTTGTGGATAGTAAAAGTATATTTGTTATCCCAAAATAAAAATTGGGCAGTAGTTTATAGAAAAATAATAAATCATTATTAATAAACTGATGAAGACTAGATTTTCAGCTATAGAAAGATATGCTATGAGGGGCACCTGGGTGGCTCAGTTGGTTGAGTGTCCGACTTCAGCTCAGGTCATGATCTCCCTATTTGTGAGTTCAGGTCCCACATCAGGCTCTGTGCTGACAGCACAGAAGTCTGCTTCAGATTCTGTGTCTCCCTCTCTCTCTGTCCCTCCCCTGCTTGTGTGCTCTCTCTCTCTAAAAAATAGAAAGAAAAAGAAAGAGAAAGAAAGAAAGAAAGAAAGAAAGAAAGAAAGAAAGAAAGAAAGAAAGAAAGAAATGCTATGTTATACATGTCAATTCTCCCCACACAGATCCATAGAATCAATACAATTATGTATAAAAAAGATGAAATGATTTTTCAATGGAACTTAAAAATATGGAAATTCAAAGGGCCAGGAATAACTATGATGTCCTGAAGAACAGAAACTGATTTCCTCTGACAATGATGTTGATATACAACAACACTATAATAAACTATAATAATCAAGGCAGTAGAAGAGATAGACTACTATAATAGAATGTAGTGCCAAAGCATACATATGATAAATGAGGATGTTATTTGCAGATATGTTATGGTCCTAGAATAACTCATTATTCATAAAAGAAATTAAGTTTCAGTTCTATATTTGCTTTAAATGTGTAAAGCAATTTTAAAACTTTTATCTCAAGATTTAGGAAATATGATGGGAGAATATTATGACTGAAATGATGATGAAAAGTGATTCTTCTAGCCAACAAATTGAGATAGATGGTATTTATTCTAACCCACATATAGGACATCCCTGATTTGGCTTTATTATTTTTTTTCTTAGCCGATTATTATTATTATTATTATTATTGTTATTATTTTTATTTTTATTATTAAATTTACATCCAGGGGTGCCTAGGTGGCTAAGTCAGTTAAGCATCTGACTTCAGTTCAGGTCATGATCTCGTGGTTCTTGAGTTTGAACCATGGTGTTATTTTGGTAGGGAATGCATTGGATATGTAGATTGCTTTGGGTAGTATCAACATTTTAAAAATATTTGTTCTTCCAATCCATGAGCATGGAATGTTTTTTCCATTTTTTGTGTGTCTTCAGTTTCTTTAATAAGTTTTCTATAGTTTTTAGTGTATAGATTTTTTCATCTCTTTGGTTAGGTTTATTCCTAGGTATTTTATGGTTTTTGTTGTAATTATAAATGGGATCAATTCCTTGATTTCTGTTGCTTCATTATTGGTGTGTAGAAATGCAACTAATTTCTACACATTGATTTTATATCCTATGACTCTACTAAATTCATGGATCAATTCTAGCAGTTTTTTGGTGGGGTGTTTTGGGTTTTCCAATTAGAATATCATGTTTTCTGTGAAGAGTCAAAGTTTGACTTCCTCCTTGCCAATTTTGTTTTATTTTTTTGTGTTGTCTGATTGCTGAGGCTAAGACTTCCAACAATAATGTTGAATAACAGTGGTCAGGTGGACATCCTTGTCATGTTCCTGACCTTAGAAAGAAACTTCTCAGGTTTTCCCCATTGAGGATGATATTAGTAATGGGCCTTTAATACATATGGCTTTTTTGATCCTGAAGTGTGACCTTCGGATCCTAATTTCTTGAGGGTTTTTATCAAGAAAGATGCTGTATTTTTCAAATGCTTTCTCTGGATCAATTGAGAGGATCATCTGGTTCTTTCTTTTATTAATATCATGTATCACATTGATTTATTTATGGATATTAAATGAGCCCTGCATCCCAGAATAAATCCCACTTGATCATGGTAAATTTTTTTAATGTATTGTTGAATCTGGTTTGCTATTGTTGAGAATTTTTGCATCTATGTTCATCAGGAAAATTGGCCTGTAATTCTTGTTTTTAGTTGGGTCTTTGATTTTGGAATCAAGGTAATGCTGGCCTCATAGAAGGAGTTTAGAAGTTTGCTTTTCATTTCTATTTTTTTGGAACAGCTTCAGAAGAATAGGTGTTAATTCTTCTTTAAATATTTGCTAGAATTCCCCTGGAAAGCCATCTGTTGTTTGTTGGGAGATTTTTGATTAATGAATCAATTTCTCTACTGGTTATGTGTCTGTTCAGTTTTTGTTGTTGTTGTTGTTGTTTTCTGTTTTAGTTTTGGTAGTTTCTTCATTTCTAGAAATTTGTGCATTCCAAATTTTTCAATTTATTGGCATATAAGTGCTCATAATATTCTCTTATTAGTGTTTGTATTTCCGTAGTGTTGGTTGTGATCTCTCTTGTTTCATTTTTTTCTTTTATTTATTTGATCATATTCTTTCTTGAATATGATCAAATATGCAATTCCATATGCACTCGAGAAGAATGTGTCTGCTTTAGGATGAAATGTTCTGAATGTATCTGTTCAGTCCATCTGGTCCAGCATGTAATTCAAAGGCAGTGTTTCCTTGTTGATTTTCTACTTAGATGATTTGTCATTTAGATGATCATTACTTAGATGATCTGTCAATTGCTGTAAGTGGGGTTTGAAGTCCTCCACTATTATGGTATTACTACCAATGAGTTTTTTTATGTTTGTGACTAATTGGTTTACATATTTGGTTGTTCTCCTGTCGGAGACATAAACATTTATAATTATTAGGTCTTTTCTATGGACAGACCCCTAAATTATGATATAATGCTCTTCTTCACCTCTTGGTACAGTCTTTTTTTAAAATATAGTTTGTCTGATATAAGTATGGCTACACCAGCTTTCTTTTGGTGACCATTAGCATGATAGATGGTTCTCCACCCCCTTACTTTCAGTCTGTATGTGTCTTTAGGTTTAAAGTGGGTCTATTGTAAAAGCAACATACAGGTGGGTCTTGTTTTCTTATCCATTCTGATATTCTGTGTCTTTTGATTGGAGTGTTTAGTCTATGGATATTTAGAGTGAGTACTGAAAGTTATGAATTTCGTGCCATTGTGTTGCCTATGTGGTTGTGTTCTCTTGTGGTATTCTTGGTCTGTTCTAGTCTTTTTTGAATTTGGTCTTTTTTGTTTTGTTTCATCCTTTCTCCATTCAAAGAGTTCTCCTTATATATCTTTCAGGGCTGGTTTCGTAGTCATGACCTCCTTTAGTCTTTGTCTGGGAAATTCTTTATCTCTCCTTCTACTTTGACAGCCTTGCTGGGTAAAGAATTCTTGGCTGCATATTTTCCCAATTCAGAATATTGAATATATCCTTTTACTCCTTTCTGGGCTGCCAAGTTTCTGTGCCTACGTCTGCTGTGAACCTGATTTGTCTTTCCTTATAGTTTAAGGACTTTTTTTTTCTCTTGCTGCTTTAATAATTCTTTCCTTGTCTATGTAGTTTGTGAATTTGTCTATGATATGCCTTGGTGATGGTTTTTGTTGAATCTAATGAGAGTTCTCTGTGCTTCGATTTTGACGTCTGCTTCCTTACCCATATTAGGAAAGTTTTCAGCTATAATTTGCTCTCATAAACCTTCTTCCACTTTTTCTCTCTTCTTCATCTTCTGGGACTCCTATGATTCAGATGTTACTCCTTTTTAAAAAGTCATTGAGTTCTCTAAGTCTTGTATTGTTCTGCTTTGCTTTAGTGTCCCTCTTTTTTTCTGCTTCATCATTCTCCTTAATTTTGTCTTCTATATCACTGATTTGCTGCTCTGATTTGTCCATTGTTGCCACCATGACATCCATATGAGATTGCATCTCGGTTATAGCATTTTTTATTTCATCCTGACTTGATTTTCCATCTTTTACCTCCACAGAAAGGAATTCTATGTTTTTTTCCAAACTCAGCTAGTATTCTTGTTGTTCTAAATTCTAGCTCAGACATCTTGCTTATATCTGTGTTCATTAAGACCCTGGCTCTCATTTCTTCTTGTTCTCTCTTTTGGGGTGAATTCCTTCATTTTGTCATTTTGAAGGGAGAAAAAAATTAATAAAATAAAAATTTTAAATTTAAAGACAATACAAAAAAATAAAATAAAATGAACTAGATCTTAGGTGTTTTTTGGTCTGCTTGTTGAAAGAAGGTTGATAGAATCAAGAAAAATGGGAAAGAAGAAAAAAGAAAAATGTGCTAAAAATTTAAAAATTAAATAATGTATGTAATAAGAGAATAGAGTGGAATAAAGAAAGTGAAATAGAATTATAAATTTATCAAACAAAAATAATATTTTAACAAAAAATTTTAAAAGGAAATTAAAATGAAATTTTCTCTTTCTGTATCCAAGAAAAAGAAAGGGGGAGGGTAGAAAATACAATTTAAACAAAGACAGAAAAAAAATAATGAATAGATGAACCAGCAAACAGAATGAAGCCTGAATGAAGTTACATCCAGTTTTCCCTGGAACTCAAACTAGGAAGCACTCTATAGTCTGTACACTAAGCAGGTGAAAGACTTGTGCTGGTCTTCTAGGGGATATGCTTGGAGGAAGCAGTTTTGCAGGGCTTGGTGTAATGGCTCCGTTCTCCACTAGGTGGCATTGCTTAGTTTATTGGGGTGGATTGGTGTGGTGCATATGTGTGTGCATGTATGTGTGTGCATGGGAGAGGTGGAAATGGCTTTACCCAGCTTCCTAGTCTCTGGCACAGGAACTTTACACTCTCACCAACCTGCAGTCAAGGACACCTCCTTTGTCTCAGGCTTCCATCATCTCCCCACCTCTACCCTGTCTATGTCCAAGCCATCAGCCTTCCAGGCAGCACCTGCCTCCAGAATTTTATCTCAGCTGGGGCTATATTTCAAAACCCCTCATTTCAGAAACCCCCACGTCTTGGACCTGCAGTATGCCTCTGGTAAAGGGTCTTCCTGAGCACTGGTCAGGTGCTTGCTTGCCCCACAAAATATTCATGTGATCACGCAGCAGCAGAGTTTCAGAGATAATGGGATATCACAAAACAGCCAGCACCAGTTTTCCCTGCATGTTGGGAGCCATTCTGGACTCACTAGTTGAGAATACTCCTAGTGAGGTTAAGGCAGGTTTGCAAAGTCTCCCGCTGTCAGATGATGACTGATATCTACCCCCACTCAATTGTTTTGGCTTGAGCATCGACCCCCAAGGTACCTTGTTGATTGGTATCGGGAGTGACTTGTCCCTTTATTCTGGCCTTGATATGCTGATTGCACCTTGTAAAGGAACTTATTGTAGGAACCTCTTTTGTGATTATGGGAGCAGACATTCTGTTTCCTGAGGATCCTGTTTTACTTATACTTCCCCTTAAGCAAACAGGCTATTGATCCCTGCTAAAAAAACTAACTTTTTCTTTTGCTATACTAAAAGCATTATCTTGTTTGTATTTGAATACTAAATGTACCTTCCTTCCGCATATGAGAAGCATCTAAATCCCCTATACCAATCACTATTGATAAAGGTTATTCATGAGTCTTCTACAAATCTATGTTCTGGGAAATTTTTACATATCAAAGAATTTATCATCAGAAATTATTGTCTAAGGCAAATGCCACTTCTGTGCTGCTATAAATAAAGCTGAATCTCAATCAGTGCAGGGATGCCTACCTGATGATCAGAAAGAATGTCAGGGCTCTCTCACTCTCTTGCTGACACTGTCCATCTTTCAGGGACCCCTGGACTGGCTAGGCCGGGATTCTGGCACCTGTACTCTGGTGTGTTTTTCCCAATATGAGCAAGTGTGACTGCTCTCTGCGGTCCGCTGGGGCCTTTGCCTTTGGGGAAGCTGTATGGCCTTTACCAAATGCTCTCCAAGCAGGGGAACCACTTCTCCCCATGTGGCACATGGACCCCTTAGATCCTGCTGCCTGCTTCTGTGGATTCACCCTGCTTCCTTACCAGAGCATTGCCAGGTACTGAACTCTGGAATTTTGACTTGGTGCTCTACTATTTATAGAATTCTAATGGTATTGAAATCCTCTCTTTTCTCCCTGTTAGTGGCTTGGGGAACATTTATTGTTCAGTCCCTTGTGAGTGTTTTCACTTTCTCTTTCTCTTCAGCTATTTTTGGGGGAGTGCTTTTCCTGTACCCCCCTTCCTCTATTGTACCATACTCTCCCCCCCTATTTTTTTGTCCTCTCTGATCAAAAAACAGCTTTCTACCCACTGTGGCTTTTCTCTCCCTCAGTTCATCTCTCTGTATTATGTTCCTGTGGAATCTGGGGGCTCAAGTTACTCAGATTGTTGTGTTAATCCTCAGATTAGGTATACAAAATTGTTTGGTGCATATCCATCTGTATTTTAGGAATGAGACAGGCTGAGAACTTCCATGCTGCTTCTCCATCTTGCCTAACCTCCTTTCCCCTAGATTTTACTAATGCAGACTAAGATAATTTCTTAATTGATGAATTTTAACTACACATTATAAACCTGCCAAAGACCTTTCTAAACAGTGTATTTTTAAGAGTAGTGGCTAAAAATGTGTCCAAATCTGGTGTATGTCAAGGCTGTGGGATGTCAGACAAGAAACAAGGGTAAACACCACTGGTTTAATGGAACTTTGATTTTCAGTGTTTTCCCCTTGATCTGCCTGATCATATTCATTTTGCAGAGTCCTCACATAGCTCCTTCCTAAATCTGTTCAGGTTTTATAGTTGCATTTGGTGGAAGAAATAGGTTTTATTATTATTATTTTTTAATGTTTTTATTTATTTCTAGGAGAGAGAGAGAGAGAGACAGTGTGAGCAGGGGAGGGTCAGAGAGAGAGGGAGTCACAGACTGAAACAGGCTCCAGGCTCTGAGCTGGCAGTCAGCACAGAGCCCGATGCGGGGCTCGAACCCACGAACCGCGAGATCATGACCTAAACGAAAGTCAGACACTTAACCAACTAAGCCACCCAGGCACCCCGGAAGAGATAGGTTTTAAATTTTATCAAATGAGTATTTTGTATCACTTGAGACCATAACTTCTTTGTAATTCAATAAATTAGCATAATAAAACAATGAATTCAATAATAAGTTTTTAATATCAAACCAACCCAGGATTCCTGATATATAAACATTTTGGCGTGATTTATTAGATTTTCATATATTATGATAAGATTCATGCAATATTTTGTTTAGGATATTTAAAAATTTTTTAAAGTTTTTGTTTGAACAGATTGGCCTATATTATTTAATAATTTTTGTCTAATTTCTCTATTATTTTCTATAATATTTTCTATTATATTCTATTATATTGCATTATAAAATGAACTGAGGAGTGTTCTCACATCATTTGTTGTTTTGATACTTATGTATGAGACTGAAATCATCTCTTAATCTATTATTGTATGGTACTTACCCATAAAATGACCTCGGTCCAGAATTTTCTTTGTGGGAAGGATTAACTAATGATTCATTTTTAAAATGTTCTAGTGTTATTCTGATTTTCGATTTATTCTAGAGTCAGTGTGTAAGGATATTTTTCTAGGTGCTTTTAGAAGTTTTCAACTATAAAAGCATAAAGTTACCTATATTATCTTTATAATTTCTACTGCATCTATATTCCTTTTTAGTTCCTAAAATATTTTTGGGTGTTTTATCGTTTTCTTGATTAGTTCTAATGGAGTTTGTTTATTTTATTACTTTAAAAAAACATTGGTTATTTTAATCCTCCTTATTATGTATTTTTCTGGTTCTTAGGCTTTTGCTCTTATCTTTATTACCTTAAGTATACTTTTAAGTCTGTTACTCTCTTTTCAGCATCTTAACTCTGACACTTCATTAATTTGATCCTTCATTTTTTTTCTTATACAGTACTTAAAAATACTTATTAAGACTTTTATATATATTTCCCCTTAAGTGCCATTTAGCATACATATCAGGAGTTTCAGTATATGTTCTTTTTATTAGCATTTAATTCTAAGTATTTTCTCTTTTCCCTCAGGATATCTTCTTCAATCAATTAGAAGACTGTTTCAAAATGTTCTTCAGACAGGTAATGTCTTCTCATTGTCTTTGCTGATATTGTCCTTTAATTATGTTGTAAGGACACAATGTGGGATACAGGATACTGATTCTTTGATATTTAAGTTTTGTTTTGCAACTTCAATGTGAATATTACTCTTTAAATGTTTCATGCATGGTTGGGAAAAATGCATATTCTGTGATTGTTGTTAGGTAAGGATTTTTAAATATGTCTATTAAATTAAGCCTAATTGTGCTCTGCAAAGTTTGTGTAGTGTGTGTGTTTGTGTGTGTGTGTGTGTGTGTGTGTGTGTGTGTTCTGTCTATCTCAATTACTTAAAGAGGAGTATGACTGATTGGTAGTTTTATAACTCTTTGCATTATATATTTGAGGTGACTTTTTACATCTCCGAAATATAGAACTCATCCCCTCACTTTATTGAGGTATGATTGACAAATTAAAACTGCATATGATTAGATTGTATAATGTGAGTATTTTAAGGTGTACAATGTGATGACTTTATATGTGTATCTCTTGTGAAATGATTACAATCAACACTTCCATCACCTCATATTTATTAGCATCTGATGGAGAAGTACTTGCTTTTGTGCATTCTGTCTCTCTGGCTTTTTAGTATACTGCATTTTTATTTCTACTTTGCTGATCTTCTACTGGATTAATTAAGTCCTTATTTTCTTAGTCTAAGTTTTACTTCTACAGGTTTGAAAATTACTTACATTGGTATTTCATCTTTTAGTGGTAATTTTGAAATTTTACCATGCACACTTAAATTTATAAAGTTCCAGTTAATATTTCATGTCCTTCTCTTAGAAAATAAAAGGATATTAGAACACTTAAACTCTGATTAGCTTACTCCCAAGATATACTCAATGGGCTTACTGGTTTCCTTACACATTTTTACATTTGAAAGCTTTTTGTCAGTTAGGAATTGCCTTTGGTTTCTGATAAAAGTGACTCTGACTACAGTGCCTTAACCAAATCAGGAGTTTATTTTATCATGTCAAAGAAGTTTAGAGCTAGGCAGTCCAGAGATATACTTGTGGTTCCACAAAGTTATTAAAGTTTGTCAAAGAAAAATCACACTAGACTAGATGAGCAGAGATAAATTGATTAATTTTGATACTATTGCCAGGAATAGAGGAAAAAGTGCCGACTAGGTCCTGATACTCAGCTCCACTGAAACAAAGAGCAGGAGAGTGTTTTAAGAACTGCTTTGGGGGTTGGGGGAGTAGAGACAAAGTCCATTTCTCCTAACTAACTTTCCCCAAGGAGAAGTAAACTTTCTCCACTTTTCTTGGCAGGATGTAGTTTTAGGATTTGAAGGAAGATGCATATTGAAGTTAGGCTTCTATCCTATAACAGACTGAGAGATAGGGCTCTTATCTTCCTTTGATGATTACATTTCAAATAGATGGTTTACAGGTCCTTGAGAAAGACCTCCTTGATTCTTAAAACTGGAAAGAGGCTTTAAGGAAATTTAGATACATTTCAAAGGGTACAGAAAGGATTTGCAATTACAAGTTTTCTAAATTAAATGTGCTAAGAAAAGGCGATTATAATCAGGAAAAATCCTATCTAAAGTTTAGTCACTTTGAGAGGAACATTAAGACCGTCTTGGTCACGATCCACAACTTTTTCCTCTGTTTGCCAACCTGTCTTTAGTGTGTTGCTTCCAATTTGAAAGGCACACAAAGGCTGCAGGAGTCTAGCCACAATGCTTGCATTCCAAGTTAGAAAGAAAAAGTGCAGGGGACCAGCCTCTGCAAGCCAGGGTTGGCCCAGAGAGTGATGGTTGGCGTTGATGAAACAAGACACGGAGCCAGCCTCTTCAGGTGGACTGCTCAAATTTATTTTTCAGCTTAGGGTTTTTATATAGCAAATTCAAACAATCATGCTTAAACGATTTACATTTTTTGAGTATAGTCATAGGACTTAACATTTCTAAGTTTTCTTGGCAACAGTGATTTCACGGTATGTAATTTCCACTTCAACCAATAAAATTTAACCAGGTAGTCATAACAAAGTTTTACATATTCTTTACTACATATGACAGGATATCTAATGATAAGTGAAGAATATTGCCAGAATACATGAGATCACAGTGCCCTTTAATTGTTTAAATTCAGTGGGCATGCAAAAACAGGATATACTTGTACCCGCAGTTGTAGGTAACAGACTCTCAAAACCCCTTACTAAGAAAGAACAATGTCAACATTTATCATAGATGACATATGGAAATGTTTTACGTGGATCAACTAGAATTTGGTCTCTGCATTTACCAATCTCATTCTTCGACCAGAACAATCCATAAGTTGCCTTACAGGCTTGAGGTCAGCAGGCAAATATTTCTCTAACACTTTTTTGAGAAAGCCCTCCAAAACTAGTAAGCCTTGTTTTTGTCTCTGCTTATGGCGTAATAGGTATTCTTACTGGCAATTAGACTCATACAAGGAAAATGAATTCTAGGTCTCTTATAGACCCAATGCATACTGGACTGTCTCCAATTTTGCTAATTGCTACAATATTTATTAGACAACATCTGATTGAGGGGGCAGGCATGATATTTAGGTACATTCCATTTTGGAGGAAGGGGGAACTTTGGGCAATTCTGGTTTCATATTAACCCTAGAATAGACTAACAGCAGAAGTGAGAGTAAAAGGTACAGACTAAGTAGAGAAGAAGAATTCTTCTGGGGGTTCCTCTGACTGCATTGCAGTCTCTTCCCTGGGCCTTGACATCAGGGATGATCTGCACAGTCCTTTCACACAGGTGTTTCCCTGGGCCTTGCCATCAGGGATGACCTGTGCAGTTTCGGTCTCCAGCAAAAAAGGTGAAAAGCCAAAATGTTGACCCTTATGTTTGAGTCAGTCTTAAAGAAAACTAACAGAACTCTACACACCAATTTCTGTGTACATTTCCTCATCCTGGAAAAAAGAGACTGGAAAGTGTATACTTTTATCTATGAATAAAAGCAGCCCAGAGTAAAGTAAGTGTTTTGTTTTGAGGACTTAGATGAAAGGGGATTTTTGATAGCCCATGCAGTCTCTGTGACAGCTCCTATTTATTTATATCCTTATGTATTTTTCTTCTATTCATAAATATACTTATTTCCCTGCCAAAAGGTGAGAACTGGTTTCTGTATCTGGTAACTATGTACATCTCAGTGTCTAGCTTATGTGCAGCCCTCTTCATCACGTCTACATGAAGCCTGTGTGGTCTGGTCAACTATAAGTTACAGATATTTATCGGCTTCCTCACCCTGGATATATAAGAGGGAAAACAGTGTAAGAAGAAAATAAGTAGCTATAATAAAAACTTCCATTTGGAAAAGAGAAAAAAATGGAGTTATACAGCCATCACCGGGCCAGAACAATTAACCTATCCTGTTTGGAAAGAATAGTGAGAACTTACTTCCCTGGCAATGGAGTGCTTTCTATGATTAACCCATCTGGCGACCCCTGGTTCTGCCTTTTCTTTCTCTCTATGGCCTCTGGCTCTTCCATCTGAAAGGTACATCTGTCCACTTTCTCTCATGATCATGACAAGGTGGGCATTGGCAGGGCTATCCTTCCTAGAGGCCACACAACTTTAGCTTTGTTTCGTGTTGGTGGAGGTTTGGAGGCATAGGATGGTTTTGGTAATTTGACAGCAAGAGGTTATTATAAACCTGGCTTGGAGGATGTTTAGAAATATTATTTCCTCCAAACTTGGTACATTGTGAGTAAATTTGCTTCTGGTCTGGCCCATGCTCAAGTAAATATAGCCAAAGGTCTTGACTAAACATTATTTTTCAGGCTAAGAACTCATCTTACACCTCTATATTCTGTCTGGGCCATTGGCTCCTAAATTAATGGTGCTACTTTGAGACCATTTGAAGTAAAAGACTCTGTAAAAAGCAATATAGTTAATTTGACCATTGCCCCTGTTCTGTATCGGGTTATAATATCAGAAGTTTCATCATTTGTTTCATTAGATTCTGAAGTATTTATATTTTTAAAATATTCCTGCCTTATTGTCAAGTGATGTCCTTGAGAAGTGTTATGAAGCTGCAGGTAGTTCGTCTGTGACATGCAAATAATCCCATCCTAGCATTGCTGTATTTTGTATGCTTTGAGGTAACACACAAACAAAAAGAGATTATTTATTCTAAGATACTGGCCAACTGAGAGAGCAGTGATGAGAGAAAGAAGAAGGGCAAACAATTTCAATTTCTGAAAAACTAAAAACTCATCATATAAATTTTTCTCTCATTTGTAGTCTTCTGGGTAATAAGTAAAAAGAACACAATTGAATTTATGTGTTTTATAAAAAATTGTTTCTAATATAATAATGATGGTGACAATGAGGAATAAGACATGTCTCCTAGCTGGGCACTGCTCTGAGATCCTAACATGGAACATATCAATTAATTCTCATGACAATCTGCTGTATCATGTTTTGGAGGGGGGTACTAGAATCTGGTGTTGTTCAGGAATAAAACATTTAAATTTTTAAAATTTGGTACAGTTCCTATACATTTACATGAAAGCCAGGTTTATGGTAAAGAAACAAAAGATATGAAATTATACTTTTGACAAATCCTGGAATGTTTCTCATCTGTATCCATTTTGTGTTGCTATTTTAATTTTAGGCGTCTATGCAGCACTTTGAGACCTTGAGATTCTCTAAGGGCTTTTTATTAAAATCCATCTAATGCTGATCTTTTTATAATGGACAACTCTGCCTGCTCCAGCTGCCACTAGAGCAACAAGATGTGTATTAACCATGACTTTCAAGCCAGAAAGTTTCACATTTGTTTTGACAGCCTACAGTGAGTTCTCCACCAAAAACAATTTTTTTGTGAGAATATTATGAACAAGTCCTTGCAATATGTAAAGTTTGGGGACCTATCGATGTAAGAGCTTGCCTTCTCTGTATGGAAAAGCAGTGCATTATCGACTAAGGCTGTTGTCTAACAAATGACCCATTTTATAAAGCCAGCTGGTTTTCAGGATGGTGGGTTTAGCGTTCAAAATATCTTTTTTGAGGTTGAGACAGCAAATATGTTGTAGAAAAGACAAATAGTTCTGTCGCTTGTAACACATAACCTGTGCGAATGATTTCTTCGTCACAAAGTTTTGCTATAGGAAATAAGGACTGGTAAAAGAGACATATATTACCTTTTATGTAGAGACATGCAGCATGATGATGCAAAAGGCAGAAATCATGTAAAAGAGAACTTGGAAATGTTTGTCTGTACCAAAAATGAAAATGAAAGAGTAAACTTTGTGTGTGTTGTATGTGTGTGAGAGAAATGCAAATAATAAACAGGGAGAAATACTTTCAATGTTTTGCATAAACAAAATGTTTCATATTCCTTAATATAAGGTAATTTATTTAATATTTACCATGTGCCAAACTTTGGGCTAAATACTTTTTGTAAGTTATTTTATTGAGTCTTCACAACAACTCTATGAAGTGGCTGTTATCGGTTATACTGTGTGCCTCCCCTCCCCATTCATACATAGCAGTCATAATCAGCAGTATATCAGACTATGACCTTATTTGGATATAGGTCACTACACATAGGATTAGTTAAAACTTAAGTTAATACTAGTTAAGATGAGGTCATACTAGAGTACGGTGAACCTCTAATCTAACATAACTGTGCCTTATAAAAAGAGGAAATTTGGATACAGAGAAGAGAAACCAGGGGGATGTCATAATGTTATGTTGGGAATGAAGACTGGGAGTTGTGTTGCCATAAGCCAAGGTCTGCTAAAGATTGCTGGAAAACCACCAGAAACTAGGACAGAGCTATGGAGAAGTTTCCCCTCAAAATCCTCAGAAGGAACCAAACCTGCTGACATCTTGCTTTCAGACTTCTAGCCTCCAGAACTGTGAGACATGTGTTTCTATTTTTTACAACATCCAGCCTGTACTGCTTTGTTATGACAGCCCTGAAAATGAATAGAGTAGGTATTGCCATTACTACCATTTAGTAGATGAGGAAACCCTCAGAAAATTTAAATAATTGTTTTATGATCATAGAATTAGTATGTGATTAAGTGGATATTAGAACTAGGCCTTTATAATGCCAAAACAGCTGAAATATCCAGTTTTAGAACAGAGAGAAGAATATTCCAGGTAGTAAGAACAGCCAGTAAAAACTATGGAATCAAGAAAAGCAAGGCATTTTGTGGAATTGGAGGATAATTCCCTATACACAGAGACGAAAATCAGGAGTTTGGAGAAGTGAGTGGAGAAGGGAAGAGAGCAGCATTTCTACTTGAGTTGACTTTTATGCAGTACTCAGTGTTGGATTGTCCACCATTTCCTGTGCAGCTGTCAGTGATTTTCTTGATATTACCTCATGTTCTGAGGGAAACTTCCAAAGTTATTTACTTGGTGCCACATTTAAGACACTGATCTCTATGCTCTCAGGGGCCTTGTTCAGATGGTTCATGGCTGGTGACGCTTGTTTATATAGCAGGCAATCTCACTGTGCAGTGCAGACATGAAATGGAGAGCAAATCCAAATATTCATTCATGATTCCTAGTTTTTGTACTCTTCATGGAAACTACCCCTTCATTTTTTTCCCATTATGGTATTCCTGATTTCTAGACATAGACATTACTCTGGCATTCAGTCTTCAGTACCTGCTTACTTAATCCCCATTAACTAAATTTTGGGGCGTTTTATCCTGTGGCCTTTATACAGTCAAGCTAGAAGACATCACATTCTATTGTTTGGCTTATAATTTTTTCAGTTCATCTTAAACATCAATTTATTATTTTACATGCTTTAAAGGTGATTACTCAAGGATTTTTATGTTTTTTTTTCATTTTTCATAAATTGCAGCATGTATTTTCTATGTATATTATGCATCTAATAGAACGGAGTGGCAACAAGAGAAACAAGAAAAAAACTACACATAAAGAAAAGCAAATATTTGGTTATAGCTATTTATGGAAAAGACTATTAGAAGATAATCAAATGAAATTAATAATCCTATGGAATAGGAGATAATAATTGGTCTTAGAAATCTACTTAATTGCCAAAGCATTTAAAATATCTAAGTGACCATTTCAACATAATTTGTGGTAGTGCAATATTTGCTTCAAAAAATTTTGAGTTACTATAAGGTAGTTTATTTAAGGTAAATGTCAAGTTACCACAAGCAATACTTATTCACTCAATTCAGCAAATAAAGACTGGTCCTATTGTGTATTAGGCTCAGAGATATAGCAAGAAAATCAAATCTTACCTGCGCAGATTTTACAACCTATTCACAGGGAGCAGCCAACAACGAAGCTAATAAATAAGGTTATCGGAGACTGACAAATTGTGATAATTACAGTGCTGAAAATGAACAGGTTTATAAAATAAACAACTGATGGATGTCTCTTCAAGTCATGGACTTGAAGGATAAAACTGGTGCACCCATTCAAGGAGTTGGAAGAAAAGAATGTGTACTTAGTTTTTTCTAGAGCTGCTTAACATGTTAGCACAAACTTAGGTGCCTTAAAAATACCCATGTATTAGCTAGCTCACAGTTCTGTTGGTTGGATGTCTGGCAGGCTCAGTTGTTCTCCATTTAGGTATCACAAATTCTAAATTAAGGGATTGGGTCCCTGAGCTTTTATCTGGAGATACGCAGGAAGAACTGCATCCAAGTTCATTCAGGTTGTTGAGGGAATCCAGTTCCCTATGGATGTGGGTTTGAAGTCCCTGGGTCCTTGCTGGAACAGCCCTTAGCTAGTTTTATCTTCTAAAGGTTACCTTCATTTCTTCTGATGTGACTCCCTTCCATCTTCAGTTTATTAAGAGTACATTGAATTCTATGAATGTTTTCAATGTCTTTTACTTCTGCCTTTCCCCTCTCTACATTCAGAGAAAATCCTCTGCTTTTGTAAGCTAATGTATGATTAAATTAGATGCATCTAGATAATTCCCGTTTTTTAGGTCAACTGTGCTATGTAGCATAACATAATTAGAGGAGTGATATCTCATCGCATTCATAGGTTTTGTGAATTTGGAGACTTGAAATCTTTGGGAGCATTTTTAGAGTAACACCTACTACAGAAATCTAAACACTAATGGACACAACTAAAAACCTAGTTTGTTTTACTGTTAGTTTTGCTTAGTTTTGTCTTTTGCCATTCTGAAGACAGGGAACCACTATATATTTCTGAAGCTGTGAGATCAAAAAGGAAATAATAGGAAAAATTACTAGAAGAAAAAGGAAATGTTGACAGTGACATCTGTGAATTTGTGGTACAGGCTGACTGTAGATCCTAAACATAAAATCCATGAATGGGTTAAGAATTGGCATTTATAAGATCATATCTATGCTGTGTCATAAAATTCTGATCTAATTTCATTTTATTCCAATTTGATCAGTATAACAGGACTCAAGTCCATTTGTAAAACTACTAAGCTCTCCTCCAAAACACACACACACACACACACACACACACACAGAAGAGAGTTTGGCATTATAGACATTACAGTAACTATTTGTTAGTAAAACTTCTGTTTGACATTATACAATGTACAAAACTGAGTGAAACCTTTGCTAGCTATGGAAGAAGGAATATAGAGCTCCTGGGTGTCTGAGCACTTGAATGTTCTTTGTACATCACTGAAAAAAAACAAATTTTCAACATATTCTACGTTAGGTATGTTGTCTGCTTGCTTAGTTTCTTATCTTTAGAACAGAACTATACCTATGTCATAGGATTTTGATAAACAGCCCTTTGTACACAGGTTCATATATGTGCATATGCCCTGCATTATGCCTGACATATAGTTTGTACTCCAGTGGTAAGTTCTATCTTTTTTCCCCTTCTATGAACCCAAATCTGTCTTCATGAGAGCAAAATTGCCCCTTTTTTTGGTAAGGTGTATAAAACTGCATGATTTTAATGCCAAAATTTATTTAAAAGTATGGTTAACATTTTTTAGTTGTGTTAGATTTTGCTGTGCTTTCTAATGAAAGCATTCCAGGCTGGAGTCTATAATCTATTGATTGACTATTTAAAATGCCTCCAACAACAACAAAAACAAAAATAAATACAATGGAGAAAACCCATCGTGAAACCAGTTCTCTCCTTGCTGGGTGGCAACCAGACATAATTGATGTAGATATGTTAGAAAGTGAGAAAAGTCTATTTTTACACTGGTTTTCTGGGTGTAATGATCAAATTTTGAGCATTAAGTGGTTAACAGGTGGTCACGAACCAGGAGATATGTTTATGTTCCACATAAAATGTCACCATGTGTAGTTTCTGCTTTGAATTCAAAGTGGAAATGACTCCACAAGCACAAAGATAATGTGAGTTTCCAATCACCACAGTTCAGCAGAGCACCTGAACAGCTGGCCAGAGCTTCATAACTACTCTGGCTCTGGAGTCCTGAAATATAATTAATGGTATAGCAATTTAATATCGTTTGAGACTAGCTTAGTTTAAGTGACTAGATTTGCTTGGTGGTGGCTTTTCCCAGATGAGAAAGAAGCTGATATGGAGTACCCAAAGTTGCGCAGTGTTCATGCCACTCCTATTCAGAGACGCTTAGGATCCCTTATCATCAATGGTTGCATTTAGTTCAGACTCACATCATTAATTCAATAGCCTGAGGATACTAATTTCATCAAGTATCCAGGGAATGAATTATTGCAATATAACATGAAAATTACTGCTTAAGTTCCCTTTTCCCAGAAGTAGCCTACAGTCACATCATGATTTACCTTCCAGTTCAAGAAAATCTTCAGTAACTGTCATGAGTAAGTACAAGAACAGGGAGTGGAGTGAATGCAGTCATTGGGCACTTGTGAATGAGGAAAATGAGGAAAAAGGAACCATCATGGAGGAGCTGAATTGCCAAGGTAGCATTCTGTGCAAGTTCTTACTTAGCTGATTTGCTTACAGAGAGAACCACAATCGTGGTCCTATAGTTGAGGATCCATTTGGTCTATCTGTTTTATATCTTATTAATTCAAGGATAAGGGCTATAACCTATTCACTTGTCTTGTTTACCTCATGATGCTATCCAGAATTTTAAAAAAATGAAGAGAGGGATTAATTTTAAATGATTAAGCCCACAATTTGCTGTGAGTCATTCATGCAATAAATATCTATTGAGGTTTTAGTATTTGCTCAGGTGGGGACAAATGTTTCTAGTAATCACATGTAATAATAGGAAATGACTTTGTGGCCCAGAGCTGTGACTTGTCAAGCAGTTTTGACTTCTACATCTGGGGTGGAAGGAGGAATCTCATTTTGTGAAAAATAGTGGCCTACCATGATTTTTTTTTCTGCATGAAATAGGCATATTAACAAAGGGTCCTTGGAGTGCCCCTCCTAAGACGACTTGCTCTGAGGTCAGAGGGATTGTCATTTCCCATTTCCTCCCACATCACTATTGGCACACACCCATGCAACTTTCTTTGTTCTAGGCCAGTATTGTGCAGCTGAGGGTTCTTTGCCAGCTTCTAGATAAATGGACATATTCCTCATCATATGCATATAGACATTGCTATGAATCTTCTTCTTCTTTTTTTTTTTTAACAGTGTCAAGGTTCTTAGATTTATTTATTTTTTTAAAATAGTTTATTGTCAGGTTGGTTTCCATATAACACCTAGTGCTCATCCCCACAAATGCCCTCCTCCATTCCCATCACCCCCCTTACCCTCCTCCCCATACCCATCAGTCCTCAGTTTGTTCTCAACAAGAATATTACTATGAGTCTTCTGAATTATAGCCTACAATTCAGCATTAGTTTTGTTTTTCCCTACTAGCAATTAATAATGGTAAAATCTAGACCAGACTTTGAACTACTTCTAAGTAAGTGGTAAAATTCTTGTCATTATCCCTTTTGTGGCTGAGTTATTGAAAAAGGAAAGCAAACCACTCCTGCTTCTACACCAAATTAGATAAAATTGATCAAGGTTGTCTATGCCATAATTATATTGGAGTTTCAAGGCAAATCATAAATAAAATCAGATATAACATGCCCAATAAAATAAGCACTAAATAAATAAATAAAAAAGGAAAATAGGGGGATACCTGGGTGGCTCATTCAGTTAAGCATCTGATTTCAGCTCAAGTAATGATCTTCCAGTCAATGGGTTTGAGCCCTGTGTTGGGCTCTGAACTGCCAGCTCGGAGCCTGGAGCCTGCTTTGGATTCTGTGTCTTCTCTCTGTCTCTGCTCTTTCCCTCTGTACACAATGCTCTCTCTCTCTCTCTCTCTCAAAAATAAATAAACTTAAAAAAAAAAGGAAAATAGGTTTAAATTTTGGCAGATGGTTAGCTGGCCTCAAATTCATCCTTTCCCAGTATCTCATAAAAACACCACCCAAAGTACATATTAAGAAGAAAATATAAAACATCACCAAAGATAAATCAATACCAGAAATGGCATGGCAGAATGTTGGAGTAATTGCAGGAAAGCGTGGAAGACATGTTGAACCAGCAGAGGCTCATCTTTGCAGGCAAGCGGCCTGAAGATGGCCACACTTTTTCTGATTACCACATCCAGAAAGAGTCCACTCTACACCTGATTCTTTGTCTGAGGGGTGGCTGTTAATGCTTCAGTCTTGAATTCATAGTACCCAATGATGGCATTACTCTGTGTTCTAGCATTTTGCCCCAGGTTAAGTTTAGCAATTACCAGTTTCAATAATAGCTGAGTTGCTGGTTTTCTCAGTAGCCATTCAAAATGTTAATAAAGGTTATGTTGCATGGTAGGAAAAAAAATACAGAACTGGAACATGAAAAATCTTTGCCATCTACAGTCTAGCTCTAGCTAAACTCCATGACACACAAACCATTTTTAAAAAGCAGGCCTTTTATTGGGCTCTGAATTTACTATGCATCCTTCATTGTTGATACATATGTGTCCTTACAGGAAAAACCTCTATTTCCACTAACTTGAGTGAGTTTCTCTACCTTATAACCCAAATCCCTAATTTCTTGTTTCTTTTTTCTTTTTCTGCTTTTAATAGCTCTTAATGGTATTAAAAAGATTCTATTTTAAGCATGTTGTGTGTGTACAATTATACAAAGCACTCACAGTAGCAAAACTACAGGAATAGCTCTAAGGCCTGCCCTCGTGACTCACCCAGGGGTTCAACAGTTTGGAGATACAAATGGTATAAATCCTACAAGTAGAAGTTTCATGGGAGAATTGATACACTAGAAGCCCTCTCCTTATCTTATTCATTTGTCAGACAACTTTTCATTCTTTATGACTCGCCTTGGGTATCCTGTTTTCTGGGAAGACTGCTTTGACAGCTTTCTAAATGTGCCACACACCGACTTAGCTGCCCTATATTTGCACATGGAAATAACAATGGCAGTTTCAATGTCAATAGGTAACAATTTTGAATGACTAGTACGTGCCAAGCAACATACTAAGTGCTTTACACACTTTGCCTCGCTCGGTCTTAACCCAAACTTCATGAAGTGAGACTATTTTACAGATGAGAAAACTATTATTTTACAGATGAGAAAACTCAGGTTTTAAGCACTCAGCACTTTACATTTATTGCTTCATTTTATCATCACAGTGATAGTTTGGAGCTCTTATGATCCCTACTGTAAAGATGAGAAAATTAATGCTCATAGGACTTAATTGTCTAATGCCTTGCTTTTATCTCTACTGTATCTATTATAGAATTTATTCAAATGGACATGGTCCGTTTATGTGTCTGTGTCTTCGGTGGCACAGTAAATTCAAGAATAAGGGCTCTACCTTCTTCACTTTTGTATTCCAAATTTTGTGCTCAATAATTACTTGTCACTGCAGACTCTTTCTTGTTAGTGCTAACATCCTTAAATTTTAAATGTGTTTCAGTAAGTAGGTAAACACAACTGTACTTCCTATGAAAAGTGCTCTAGCATCTTTATTTAGCTGCCACATTGCTGTCTTCTCTGCAAATGATGCCCAGATCACTCTTCTTTTGTACCCAGACGAAGTCACAGTTTGCTGTTGCTTCCCCTGCAGGACCTAAAGCAGGAACTCTGCTTGGCTGGAGCCCAAAGCATCCATCCTTATTGCTCTTAAGCCCACTACAGTCTCTAAATCATTTCCATTAATGCTAGTTGTCTCTAACAAGCCATGCACAGCGCTGCACTGCTGCAGATAAAACTGCAATATTAAGAAAATAGCTAAAAGCTTGTCCTGCTTACTACCCTATGTGTACTTCTGAGAGGCTGGGAAAAGCTCACCCCATGCACTGGACCTCTTCAGGCTTCTGTACCCTTGACCTCAATCCTCCTCCTCCAAGAGCACAACAAAGGAACTCCAAAGGCTTCCTTCCTCAGTGTTCTCACGTTCGTTTCTTCACAGCATGGTGAAGAGCAGGACCACCATTTCTCTTTAGGGCAAAGGATGCATCATTGCCAATGACCCCCAAAAGGGAACCAAAAAATATCAACACAATCTCAAATTCCTACATTTAACCACCTGTCACCTTGTCACAGTCATATAACAGCAGTGGCCGGGAAGGTAAAATGGTCATACCTAACAGTATATAATGAAAGTTAATATGAAGAACATGTCAACAGACTGCTAACTACACAGTCGTAATGAAGAAAAGCCCTTTTCCTGTGAAGCACAAGTGTGGGTGACCAACCCCCGAGGCAGTCCTGTGCTGCAGGGTGATTAAATTTTGCCCCTGAAGCCAGGCAGCATTAATCCTACTGCTTCCATGGCAGAAAACACGTCATCAAACTGTCAGAACGTCACTGAATTTCCCGAAGTGCTTTTCCTCTTTTCTCGATAGAACATCTAAATCTTTTCTCTACACGATAAACAAAAATGAATGGATGAAAAATGGCTTAAAATCTCTTTCCAGTAACCATGAGCATTAAAATCTTATGAATGAAGCTAAGCTTCTTGTGCTTTCAGAGTCCATAGGGACTGATTTATAAATTAACTGGTAATGCATTGATCTTTGCTCATTACTTTTTCGATAAATCTCTTTTGGTGAGTTATCTGCATGCTAAGCTCATAAAGGCACCTTTCCTTGTCTGGAGTCTGGCTCTTTCCACGGTGCAGCATCATCATGCCTGCATAATAGATTACCATAGACCTTTCTGTCCTTCAAATAAATAATCCTAAAATCATTTCACACATTTGTCTCATTATTTCTAGGTCACCAGTAGATAATTTAGATGGCATCAGAAAACGAAGATGTTAAATATATTTTATACATTTAGTCCAATACGTTTTACATTATAAGAGACTTTGGTTTTAAGGAATGGATATACTTTCAACAATTTGTATTTTTTTTAATGTTCTCAGTCATCATTTCAGTTCTGAAGGAAATTGTGTAGGGATTTGTTAAACAGATTTAAAATTAAAAGCACTACTGCTTCACAGTAACGCAAATGAAAGATTCAAGGAGATAGATGTTCAAACTGAAGTTGAATATGTTCCTTTGAGGAGGTATATTTATACTTTATGGCATCACTAGGAAATCCTTCTGGGAATGAATCTTTCCTTCTTCGTTTTACAGTTTGGAGAGGGGGAGAGGAACTTAGAAGTTTTATGTTTTGTTTCTTCTCTTTTCTTTATCTTCTTTTTTTTTAAACTTTTCATTAGAATGCTCTGATCAGACATTTAATATGAACACAAAGAGCTAGATGCTCTTGTTGACTTCCAGAAAATGGGATGAAGGGAATATAGCATTACTTGCTACATAATAGTTTGATATTTTCCCCACAATAGATGCTCTTTTGCCCAATGTTCTTATCACTTGTTGTGGGTGGCTTATTTTGCACTGGCTTATTTGGCATTCATACAGACTATGTTGCAAGTTTGTATCATGTAGTGAATGGAAAATTATTACTTAATAAAAAAAAAAGATTTGAAGGAAGAGCTGTAGTGGTACAAGTTGCTTGCTATTGTTATTGTTGCTGGTGTTGCTGTAGTATTGCTTTTTAATTCAAAGATTCTAACAGAGTAAGCCTCACCACCAAGCCCAGTCTGGTTCATGGGGCTGCAAATCAATCATTTTAGGGAGATTGATAGGGGAGCATCAAGTTAATGTCATAACGGAATGCAGTCAGCAACATTTGCAGAGGTGGGGCTTGAGGAGGAGCATTTGTTCCCTCTCCTCCTTTTCTTCTAATCTGGTCTCATTTCCCAGATACAGCAAGTATTGCATAGGAAATGAGAAAGTGCTGAAAAAATATGTAGGGATGGAATTTAAAAATAAAAATAAAGAAAAGAGTCACAAAAATTAGAATACAATGTAAATATTCATGTCAAAAACCAGGGCCAGTTCAAGGTGACATAAAATTATAATGAAGGAAACCAAGATCTTTGTACTTTTTATCTCACTTCAATTAATGTGCATTTACTATTATCTCTCATCAAAGTTTAAGAAAGTCTGAGATATGATTTATTGCATTTTCCAGGGTGGGAGAAAGAGGGAAGGGAGGCAGGGGGAGAGTCACTTTGTTGTACTAAGTGCTCAGATAGGCTCTGAGGCTTGCGGGGGGTGGGGGGGAATTCTACGTCATAATATATTAGTAATTTGTTTTTATTTTCCCCATATTTGTCTCGCTTGTGAAACTTACGAGGGAGAAGATGGCCATAGTCTAGGAAGAGAATGAGAATACTGGCCCCCAGGGCTTAGGGCTGAGATGCTTTAGGCCATGCTTCCAGGCACAGGAAAAGACAAAGAGACAGATTCTGTCCATTTATTCAGTCCATAGTGATTTGTTGGCACCCAGTCTGCATCAGCAAATGATTTAGGTACTGGAGATACATGGCGAACCGAAGGAGACATGGTCTCTGCTTTCATGTGCTGCTCTGCACTGACCTTTTCTTTCCTCCTTGGAAAGCTCCAATCACTTTTCCCTAACTATAGCAAAACTGTCATCATTCCTCACCCTTAGGGTGCTAAGGTTGGAATAAGAAATAAAAAAGAAATCCAAAGGATTTCTTCAGCAGCCACTAAAGCCTTCCAAATGATTAGGGGCCTTAAGAGCAAAGACGGAAAACAAGACACTATAAGCAGCAAAGCATAGCATTAATGGTGACAAACACAAACAGGCTAAACTTTTCTAAATGTCAATAACTATAAATTGGCCAAAAATATGAAATTAAACCATATACTACCTATTTAGAATAAAAAAAAAGAATAAGAGACAAGGATGCCAGTGAAATATTAATTAAAGCAAAGGTAGAAATATTAATTTCAACTGAAGTTGAGTAAAATAAAATGCATATTTGAGAAAGTGAGGATCATCAATACATTAACAAAGGAAATGGCATAAAAATAAATTTTAGAACAGAATTGCATATTTTTGAGACAAATGAAAAACTGATGGAAATGCCAATGGAAACTGACAACAATACTACTTTATGGTACTTTTATCATTCATTGCTCAATCATTGTTAGATCACCTAGCCACTCGGCAAATATCTCCTGAAAAGACTCTACAGGCACTGTGTTAAGCTTGGAGATAGTGATAAACCAGACAGTATTGGTGTTTGCCTCAGAGTTCAGTGGTTGAGCCATTGACTGATTAAGCAATTAATAAGAAGTAAAAAATGGTGTAAATAAGAAAATGAATAGGGACAGTATATGAGAACATGAAATAGGCAAATAGAAATGGCCTTCTGGGGAAATAAAATTTAAGTGAGACCTGAAGGGCACTTACAGATCACACAGGTTAAAAGTCAAGGAGCAATCCTTCCAGGACTAGAAATAGCATGACCAATACTAGAAAAGACCATGTGGCTAGACTGCAGTGGAGAGTGGAAAACTGAGATTGGAGAGTTAAATGGGAATCAGGTCACAAATGCCTTATTATGCTTTGGGAAGAAGTTAACATTTTTAATCCTAGTGCAACAGGAAGCCATTAGTTTGAGCAGATGGTTGAGTTTCTATGTTACGTATTTTAGCATTGCACTGGGTACAGCAAGGGGAATGAACTAAAGTAGAGCAAGCGTAGCGGTACGGGTACTAGATGAGCTTTTCCAATAGTCCATATGAGAGACGTGAACAGTGTATAATTTGATGCGAAGTTAATAAGACCTTATGATGTTTCAGATGTACAAAGTGAGGGGGCAAAGATGTATCATGTTTTCTTGTTAAGTAGGGAGGTAGCAGTGATGCCACTAGTGAGATGGGAACTACTGGAATAGAGACATGTTGGAGTTTGAAAATCTAGGATTCACTTTTGCATGTTTTAATTTCGTGCTGCCTAACAAATAGAGAACTGAAGTACAGATTACAAACACAAGTGAGAGTTAGGGACTAGAGATAAAAATGTCTAAGTCATCAGGATATATTTGGTATTTAAAACCATGAGACTAATTACTAAGGATAGAATGAGACTAATACAAGAAGAAAATCTGGAATAGAGGCTGAGAAGCTCCAACATTTAGAATGTCAGTGAAGGTGGAAATTACAAGGGATATCAAGAAAGATGACCAGGAAGATGAAAAGAAACTTGAGAGGCAAAATTATTTTAGGGAGGAGAGATGGTCAACTCTATAGAATGCTAGTGAGAACTCAAATTAATCCATGATAGAGAAGTGCTCACTTTGCCACATGGAATACTTGAAAGAGGTGTTGCAGTTGGATGCTGAGGATGAGGATACCCTCAGTGAGCCAAAAAATGATCATGAAGCCTTTAAAGAGAGAAGGCATATGGGATTCTGTTGAAAGAAATACCCAAGTCTAAAGCTGAATGGAAAAAGACAACTACAAATGGTGTGTGAAGGGGGTGGTGGGAGGTAGGAGGGGTCCTCTGGATTTCTCCAAGCTTAGAGGTAAAGGGGAGCAGAAGTGAGTCTTAGATCAATCTAAAATCTAGCTCTCAGTTTGGTTATCATATTCATACCACTCAGTGAGCATCCATCTCCCACCCTCTACCTTGTTCTAAGAAGCAGGAAGCAGAGCTATCCCAAAATCTCTATTATGATATATCATTCCTATTACTTTATTATGTGGCACAGCAAAGTCAGTCTCAAAATACAGAAATTATGCTAGATTATTCAGAGGAGACCCAGTCTAGTCACTTAAAAATCTGATACCTGGCTTCCTGGTATAAGAGTAAACTAGAGAGATGGTACTAGTGAGCAGGACTCCACTTCCCCTTCCTGGTTGGAAGATGGAAGGAGCCACTTGGGAAGGAATGTAAATAGCATCTAGGCTCTAGAGGAAAAACTACCAAAGAAATAAAAAAACTCAGACCTCTAGCCATGAAGAAATGAATTCTGAAGCAATCTTAATGAGCTTGAAGTAGATTGACCCTACAGATAAGATCTCAGCCCAGACAACACTTTGATTTCAGCTTTGTGAGACACTAAGTAGAAAACACAGTCAAACTTAGATCAATGGAACAGAGTAGAGAACACAGAAATGGACCCACAAACCTATGGCCAACTAATCTTTGACACAGTAGGAAAGAGTATCCAATGGAATGAAGACAATCTCTTCAGTAAATGGTTTTGGGAAAACTGGACAGCAATATGCAGAAGAATGAACCTGGACCACTTTCTTACGCCATACACAAAAATAAATTCAAAATGGATGAAAGACCTAAATGTAAAATAAGAAGCTGTCAAAATCCCAGAAAAGAAAGCCGTCAAAAGCCTCTTTGACCTTGGACGCAGCAACTTCTTACTCAACATGCCTCCAGAGGCAAGGGGAAAAAAAGCAAAAATGAACTATTGGGATCTCATCAAGATAAAAAGCTTCTGCACTGTAAAGGAAACAGTCAGCATAACTAAGAGGCAACCACTGAAATGGGTGAAGAAATTTGCAAATGACACATCAGATAAAGGGTTAGTATCCAAAAATCTCTAAAGAGCTTCCAAAAAAACAAAGAATCCAGTGAAGAAATGGGCAAAAGACATGAATAAACACTTTTCCAAAGAAGACATCCAGATGGCTAACAGGCACATGAAAAAATGCTCAACATCACTCATTATCAGGGAAATACAAATCAAAACCACAAGAGTTACTACCTCAGAACTTTCAGAATGGCCAAAATTAAGAACTCGGGCAACAGCAGATGTTGGCGAGGATGCAGAGAAAGAGGAACCTTTTTGCACTGCTGGTGGGAATGCAAACTGGTGCAGCCACACTGGAAAACAGTATGGAGGTTGCTCAAAAAACCCTATGACCCAGCATTTGCACTAGTATTTATCCAAAGGATACAGGTGTGTTGTTTTGAAGGGGCACATGCACCCCAATGTTTATAGCAGCACTAACAGCAATAGCCAAAGTATGAAAGGAGCCCAAGTGTCTATTGACAGATGAATGGATAAAGAAGATGTGGTATAGGTATATATATACAATGGAGTATTACTTTCAGCAATCAAAAAGAATAAAATCTTGCCATTTGCAACAATGTGGATGGAACTAGAATATATTTTACTAAGTGAAATTAGAGAAAGATAAATATGACTTTACTCATATGTAGAATTTAAGATACAAAACAGATGAATATAAGGGAAGGGAAGCAAAATGATATAAAAACAGAAAGCGGGACAAAGCATAAGAGATTCTTAAATATAGAGAACAAACTGAGGGTTGCTGGTGGGTTGTGGGTTGGCTAAATGGGCTAGGGTCATTAAGGAAGATACTTGTTGGGATAAAGTCTGGGTGTTATATGCAGGGGATGAATCACTGAATTCTACTCCTGAAATCATTATTGCACTATATGCTCTGTAACTTGGATGTAAATTAAATACAAATAAGTAATAAAAAAAAGAAAAAGAAAACCCAGTCAAACTCTTATACCCAGTTCCACTGTGGTAGATGGTTTCCCTCAGCAACAAGCAATTCTTGGACACCAACTGGGTGTCCTACAATGTAACCTCAACTCTGACACTAACTACCCAGAGATAGCATCTGATCCCACAGGTTAAGGGTTCAGTTCTGTAATACATACCCCTCCATAACCCTTTCAGCATCAGATGCTAGTGGCTAGTTGCAAGTTAAGGTTGCTACATGTGCTCTGACCAGGTTCCTAGCTTCTCTCTTTGGATTTGGTTAATTTGCTAGAGGAGGTCACAGCACTCATAGAAACATGTTATATACTAGATCACTACTTTATTTTAGGAGTAACAACATGGGAAGACATACAGAGGACAAGGGAAAGGATGCACAGCTTTCTTGACCTATCCCAGCAACCACTCTCCCCAGATGTCCACATGTTCACAAAACTGGAAGCTCTCTGAACCCTGTCCTTTTGGTTTTTATGGAGGCTTCATTACATAAGCATAATGGATTAAATCATTGGACATTGGGAACTGATTCAACCTGTGGGGACCCTTTCCCCTCTTCAGAGGCCGAGAGTGGTACTGAAAGTTCCAGCCCACGGATCACATGGTAGGTTCTCCTTGCAACCAGCCCCCATCCTTAGGTGCTTTTCAAAAGTAATTTATTAACATAATGAAAGATATATTTGTAGCTGTCATCACTCAGGAAATTCTAAGAGTTTTAAGAAAACCCTGGCTCTCAGAACCAGGGACAAAGTTCAAATATATATATATATAAAATAAATCACAATATCATACAAGCCCACCTGCATTTCCCACCTACAGACAGTGAGATAATAAATGGGTATTATTTTAGGCCACTTACATTGTGGAAATTTAGAAAGTAATGCAACTGGAAAACCGTCAACCATACCTGCTAAGTAGCATGTTCTTTCCCTCCTTACTGGAGACAAATGGCTATACACAAATAACGGAAGCCACAGATGTGCTTACTGGGAATCCTTAATATATGATGGGCACACAATCAAGAAAACTTGTCTTTCATATTAGACAAGTCATCAAGAAAGAATGACACTGAGATTGAAAGTCAATAACAATAATAGCTGAAAAAACAGCTGAGTTATGAGAGTGAGCAAAAAGAGGCTTAAAAATAATTTAAAAAAAATACTCAGAAGTACAAGAGAGGACAGCATATTCACAACACAAGAAGAGATTATTTTAAAAAGTACAAATTAGAGATCATGGCTATGAAAATATATGATTATTGAAGTATTATTTAAATAAACTCAAAAGTTGGAGTAAACTCTTGAATGTGTAAATTTGAAAACAAATTGGTGCTTTAGAAGTTAGGGCCAAGGAATTCTCGTAGAATGCTGTGAAATAAAAAAAACATGGGGATACATAATAGAGACATTGAGGATAGTGTCCTAAATCCCAACAAAGGAAATAGATAATGGAAACGAAAGGCAAGGAAATACAGAAAGAAATTATGAAAGGAAGTTTTTCAAAAGAAAAGAAGTACACGCTCTTTCCTATGGAAAATACCACATGGTGTCATTTGAAAAAAAGAAATAAAAAGTACATATTCACCTAGAAACATCATGGCAAAGTTGCAAAATAACAAGATATTGAAAAAAATGCTAAGAAGCTTTCAGAGCCTGCAACCTCAGACTAGAATCACACCTCAGAATCCTAAGACTGGTTGCAAGAAATGGAGTAATATCTTTAAAAATATACATGAAAATGACTTTAAAACTAGATTTATCCTACAGGTATTTAAGCAGTTGTCCAAGTAATGAGTCTAAATAAAGACATGTTTGGGCCTGCAGTCACTCAAACATTCCACTGTAAGACATTCTGTGCTGGACCAGGGCTCAGAACTGCCTGGTGATAAATTCAGATAAAACACCCAGAGTCTGCAGCACAGATGCAGGGACAAAGACACTGCACCCAGCAGGGCTAGGCAAAGAAAAGTTCTAAGGCCCGGGAAAAGTAGACTTTCATTCTGGGTGATACTCTCTAAATTGTGGGATTGTTATATAATATGGCTATTTCAATTAGAAGTTGTATTCAATTGCTAGTAGCAGATGTTTCAAAATAGTGCCTTAAACAAATTAGTGTGTGTGTCTTTTCTGTCTCCTCAGTCCCTCTCTCTTTCTTCTTTCTTATCCCCCTAACCACTCCCTCCTAAAGCATCTTCGCTCGCTCGCTCACTCTCTCTCTCTCTTTCAATTTAAATTCACATTAGTTAATATACGGTGTAGTATTGCTTTCAGGAGAACAGTCATTCATCACTTACATATAACACCCAGTACTCATCACAAGTGCCCTCCTAAACGCCCATCGCCCATTTAGCCCATCACCCAAGCCACCTCCCCCCTAGCAACCCCTAGGTTGTTCTCTGTATTTAAGAGTATCTTATGGTTTGGGGCACCTGTGTGGCTCAGTCAGTTGAGCTTCTGACTTCAGCTCAGATCATGATCTCGCAGTTCATGGGTTTGAGCCCCACATCAGGCTCTGTGCTGACAGCTTGGAGCCTGGAGTCTGCTTTGGATCTGTGTGTCCCTCTCTCTGTCACTCCCCTCCTCATGCTTTTCACCCCCCCCCCCAAATGAATAAACATTATTATTTTTTTATTTTTTATTATTATTTTTTTAAATATTTTTTATTTCTTTCTAGGAGAGAGAGAGAGAGACAGCGTGAGCAGGGGAGGGTCAGAGAGAGAGGGAGTCACAGACTGAAACAGGCTCCAGGCTCTGAGCTGGCAGTCAGCACACAGCCTGACGTGGGGCTCGAACCCACGAACCGCGAGATCATGACCTAAGTGAAAGTCGGACGCTTAACTGACTAAGCCACCCAGGCGCCCCAACATTAATTCTTTTTAAATAGAATATCTGACGGTTGCCTCCCTTTCTGTTTTTATCTGATTTTTCCTTCCCTTTCCCTATGTTCATCTGTTTTGTTTCTTAAATTCCACATATGGATGAAATCATATATTTGTCATTCTTTGCTTGACTGACTTATTTGTCTTAGCATAATACACTCTAGTTCCATCTACATTGTTGCAAATGGCAAGATTTTATTCTTTTTTGATAGCCAAATAGTGTTCCATTGTATATATCATTTTCTCTTACACAAAAGGAATCTAGAAATACCTCTAGCTTCCCAGTGTACTGTCCTTAGGTTGTGACCCCTGTGCTTCCTATGATCTCAAGATGCCTGTCAAAAGTCCAGGATAAAAAGGCATGTAGCAGCTAAATCCAAATCTTATTATAAAGAATTTTCCCAAAGCACTCCAAGTAATGTCTGTTACTTTTAGTTAGTTTGTTTATTTATGTTTTCCCATTTGCTATATTCCTATCAAAGAAGACTTAGAAATGAACATGTTTATCTTGAAACATTGTTAATCCAAATAAAATTGTGATTCTCTTAGTGAGGGGTATAAGAGGATGGATATTGGGTGCCCTCAAATAGTAATAAAGTCGTTTTGTGTCCTAATGATTTTTCAGGATTTACAAAAAGCAAGAGAAAAAATTACTCTCAGTTCTATGCTTTTTCTGCCTGGAATACATTTCATTCACACTGGCTGTCAAGACCACTGAATTTGGGGATGGCCTGTGTAAAATATAAACAAGAAAATGGGGTGCTACATTCATCCACATAGGTTCTTTTCCTCATTTGCATTCTTGCACAGCCCATTTGCTGCTTCAGGGTAAAACAAAGTGAAAGCAACCCTGAGCTTTCCAGGTCATCCTTCTCGTTCAGCCTTGAGCCTAAACTCCATTTTCTAACATAGCTCTTTCTCTCTAAAAGAATTACCTAAGGATGAACTCCAACCTAATGAAAAATAAGGGTAATGGATGCAAGAAGCATTAGTACATTAAAAAAAAAAAAAAGCAGTGAACCTTACACTTATATCTAAATACATGTTCATTATTTAAAATATAATGAAGAAAAAATATCAAAAAACACTTAGAACTACAGACACAGACTGGAATAATATAAAACAAGTTTGCGATATAAGGTCACTTCTGGAGATGAAACTAGAGAAATGGGATTTAGGAGGAGAACAAGAGGAAATTCAATATACTATATAAAATTTTATTTCACACACAAACAGGCACTCCACATGCTTATAGACACAACTGTGTAACTATAACCAAAATAGCACATTATTAGCATTTGTATATTCTTACCACATGGATACTATCAGTAATCTGTGTGCATTTTGAATTTTTAAAATATTTTAATAACAAACAAAAATGTACAGCCTCACGAGTAATTTAAAACACAAAGAAAACATTATGGTTCCTGTTCTTTTTTGCCTGTCACATCAGCAAAGATATGAGTAGGTATGCAGAATTTTAGGTCAAATAGAGGAAAAGAGCATTTCTGGTACATTTGATACAACCTTTTTAATACAGAAATGTTTATCCAAAGGTTTAGTAATATACAAACATTTTAATCTACAAAATCCACTTCTGGGAATTTATCCTAAGCAAATAATGAGAAAGGTGTGCAAATGAACAACTGTGAGGGTGTTTATGAAAATATTGTTAATACTAGCAAAAAAATGGAGACACCCTAAATGCCCCAAGAGAGAAAAAACATTTAACCATTACTTAATGATTTAATATAATACAGTATAACCTTTAACAGTAAAGTGGTGGAAGTTTATGATTTCTCTGAAACTCTTATACAAAAGATACACAAAATATTAATGGAATTTATCTCCAGGTGATGGAATTATGAGAACCTTAATTAATTTAGTATTTTTTCATATTTTCTAACCTGCCCCCAAATAAATCTGCACTACTTTAGTAATACAAAGAATGAAATTCTTAGCAAAAATTAACTATTTAGAATTAAACCCACTTTGGAATAATGTAGTTATTTCGGTAAGTTTTACTTGTGCAAAAGTCCATATCCTACAAAAGTCAATCAAATGTAAATACATTATTTAAATAATACCTTTTTATTAAATAATTCCATTTTTAATTTCCTGGCCATTTATTTAAATTTTGATTATTATATATTTCTTAGTTTGACATCATTAAAATAGCCTTGATCCAGTGAGAGTTTATTAACTCTGTTATATTGTCAGAAAAAAATATATAATTTTATCCTATTTTTTAAGAGAAATACCCTCCATCAAATTCAAGGTCCTGTCTACTCCATTACTAAAGCTCATGAAGCCCAAATTAAAAGAGACTTACATATATCTGTTATTCATTCTTTTCCTAGCATATAACTGGGAAGTATTTGCCGACAGGTATTAAATTCTACCTCTTAAGGATTCCAGAGAGCTCCATAAATGTGTGCAAATTTCCTATATGTATATTTTAAATGCAAATTTCTATGACAATTTTATGAACAGCTGTAGAGTTCAAAAAAAGTGCATTTCCTAATTCATACTATCTATATGCAAAGTCACGGAAAATATCAGATGTGAGATGCTATAGCTTGTTTCAGTAGAATATAACCATTTATATTTATAGTGCACAGCACCCCTCTTTCCCAAGCACTTCCTAAACCCAAAGAGAAAAGTTAGTTAGCCTGCCATTACAAAAGAACTATCTTCAGGATGAAATAGTGGCTTCCTCTCAAAAATGAAGCAATAAGCTGCTTCAAATTGAAGGAAAGAAATTATGGCTGATCAACTGCAAGAATTTTTAAAAGGCTGAAATGAGCTTGAATTTTGCTGAGAAACCAGTGGCAGTGTAATTGAGTGAGTATCAGCCTGGAAATTTGAACTATGTGTGTATCTATCTCAGCTCCAAAACTTAGGAATCCAAGTGGCCATGCGCAAACCACTCAACTTTGTAAAGTCTCTCCAAAAAAATGAAGAGAGGAACCTAATTAGTTTCTAAGATCCTATCCAATTGCATCACATGTGAGCAAATTAGGCACTTCTGGCACGTGAGCCGACATTAGCCACAGGCATGGGCATATCGTGATCTCAAGGGAACAAACAAAGGGAAAGACAGTAGTGGGGAGGGAACACTGACCCTTTCCTCTTCCAAATCAGTAGAGTGATAGGGAGAAAATACTAGAAACATGAGAATCTCATTATTGTAAAATAAAAATGTACTGAACACATATATCTTGAGTCTTCTTTTTCTAGATATCTTACATTTAATTTAAAAATTATTTAACAAATACATACCGACCTAAAAGCATTTACTGAGTACATGCTGTGTTGTATGCTGTAGATCATGATAGGTTTCTTCTGAAATAGAACTTGCTGCCAGGCAATGTTACTATGGACAGCTGGACAGTGTGGACCCTAGACAACACCAGCAAACTTACCAATTCTTCAGAGACTCACCTTTGTGCACAGCTGACCTGCTAGAACTCTGAGTAAGAGCCTACAGATAGATAAATTCATGTGGAAGGAAGGAATGGTGGGAAGAAGGGTGGAGTGTAAGGATTACAAAAAGGAAGAAAGGAGGGGGAAAAAAGAAGGAAGGAAGAAAGGGAGGAAAGAAAAAAGAAGGAAGGAAAGGAGGAAGGAAGGAAGAAAGGGAGGAAGAGTGAGGGAAGAAGGAAGGGAAAGAGGGAAAGAAAGAGGAAGGAAGGACAGAGAAGGAAGAAAGAAAAGAGGAAAGGAAGGAAGGAGAAAATAGTATAAAAGAAGTTTATAGTATATAGAGGTATACAGATATCTCCAATCTTTCTTGTTTCATAGTGCCCTTGGTGTCTCAGTAATGGCTTCCTGGAAAGCCTAACACACACACAAAAATACCTAACAGTTCTATGTTTTAAGTTAGGTCCCAACAATTTAATAAGTAGTCATATATTAACAATTTAATAGCCGTTTGCAAAAATCTTACACACAAAGTGAAAGGAAAACCAATACACGTCAGTTAAAAGAAAAATAATATTTTTATTTTATTCTTATATAACCATAGTTATTTACTGACAGGAAGTATATGTCTACTGAATACTGCATGGCTTCTCCAATCTTTAAATCAGATGGAACACTATCACTCTCATTTCCCAATCCTTATCCTTTTTCACACAGGGCTTTCTTTTTGCTGCATCCACAAAAACAAACAAAGAAACAATTTAAGAAAGACATGAGACCATTTAAAGTAAGGTTGTACAGTCTAACATTGAAGCTGATAACTACTTCAGTCGGATAGTTGGTATGGTTTTTGACTTAACGCAAGTATTGTGTTTCATTTGAGATTCTAAAATATCCTGTATTGCCCCTCGAATTTTCTATGGGACCTGGGGTACCTCAATGCACATTTTGTTAACTGCTTATGTTGTAGAGTTTTATACTAACTGTGTTTAGTGTATAATTCCCCTTACCCCTCTGAAGTAACAACGCTGTATTATACCTCAGTGATGTTTTCCACCAAGCCCACACTGATAGACAGAATTCACTTACCTCATAAGTGGCAACAGAGACTGTAAGTTTTTTTTTTTCAAAGACTGTAAGTTTTAAAGTAAAAAGCCACTGGTCAGAGTCTTAGAAATTCTGAGAGGCTTGAAAGAGTTTTACAATGATCAGAAATTGAACAAGATTCAGACTAAGGAAGAAGAGAAAGGAAGTAATGAAACCACACAGACAGAAGAAGAAGAAATAGGGAAACCTTGGGTCTTTCAATAGGAGAGGGGACAAAGGTCCTCTGACCCCAACATCTTCTTTCTCACCTAAATAGAAACATATTGACCAGCAATCCACTCAGGGACTGGAAGGTAGAATGAAAAAAAAAAAAATTCACCACCTGACCAAGTTGGGGTTGAACAGCATTATCAGAGATCATTCTCTGACCTAGATGAGCAATAAAATAAATACAACATTTGGTCCTTAATTTGTTGGGGGCGGGGGTGAGATTTATGGGTGGATAATTTGTTCTGAGGACCAAATCCTCATATTCCCTTTTTTTTTTCAGTGTTATTTTTCCAAGTAATTTGATATCTGAGAAGCCATAATTAGTCACCACACTGTTACCTTCACAAAAACAAGACAAACAAAAGCAAAAACCCCCAGAACAAGTTGGGAGTAGAGCTACTCATAAGAAATACATATTTTACCTGTATGAAAAGTTAGCAAATACATGGCTCATGAGCTACCCTCCCCTGAAACCCTGAAAGTATTACTAATCAATCAGAGCATGCTTTCTTAGTGAGCCTGGAAGGAGCCTGACAATTATACCCAATACCCTGTGCCAGATACTCCTCCTCAATAGGTTATTTAGAAATGAACATCTGGGGCGCCTGGGTGGCTCAGTCAGTTAAGCATCTGATTTCAGCTCAGTTCATGATCTCACAGTTTGTGGGTTTGAGCCCCGCGTTGGGCTCTGTGCTGATGGCTAGCTCAGAGCCTAGAGCCTGGTTCAGATTCTGTGTCTCCCTCTTTCTCTGACCCTCCCCTGCTCACGCTGTCTCTCTCTCTCAGAAATAAATAAAACATGAAAAAAAATGAAATTTGTTTACCAACCCAGGCCTACAATGATGGGTTTGCTCATTTGCATGAAATTTAGCATTTCTTCCATAGTATAATTCTGAGTAAAAACTTCTATGTTTTTTTCTCCCCAGATCCTATTTTTCTATTCTTCCTACACCATTCTAAAGCTACAGTGCTATATGAATTAAAATATCTGATTCTGGTACAAGCAAGTTGGTATGCTAGTCGTTTCTGGTGAGTGCTGGAAACTTCCACCCATTAGGCATTGGTCTAGTTAATTTAACTATGAAAAGGATGACCTTAATTTTATATTCTATAATGACAACACATTGTCACCCCTCTGTACTGACTATATCTTAAGAATTAGGAGAAACTTAAGGAGTCTTAGGAGACTTAAGGAGAGTTTTTTCTCCCCTGGACACATATTATCCTGAGAAAAAATGGCTTCACTGTATCAAAACTCATGTGAGATTGTCAGAATCTTCACTATTATTGTTCATGATAAGAAATATAATAACCATATGGAATGAATATGTCTATCTTGATCCCAATAGAGAGCTTCCCTTAGGAATTTAAAGAAAGACTGAAAGACCACTTAGAAAAGATTTGGAGCAAGAGCAATCAATGTAACTAACAAGCATAATCTAGACCAAATCAACCAGATGCTATCTTTGGCTGGTCTCTCTTTTCTCTTGCCAGCCAGTGCTATAATATAAAACTTCTCAAGTTGTCATTGCAAATCTTTTGGTGTCGGGGTAGAATCCTAATCTTTTCAGAAAAGAGTTTCTAAAGATAGTAATTTCAAACATGTCTTGACTTCAAAGGCATCTGCCTACCACAAGCATTAGGACAATCTAAGTAGGACAACCTAAAAACAAAAATATTTCAAATAAGCCTGAGATGATGTATTTTCTATTCCTCAAAGACTAGACATTCCCATAAATTCCGTGCAAATAGTATTTACGTTAAATACGTGTAGCTGGAACTACAAAGTTGTTATTGTTATTGTTGTCACTGTTCACATGACACACTTAGTTTTATCACTCCAGGATACATTTCCACCGAGTATTAGTATATGCAAAAAAACAAGTAGGATTTCTTGCAGTTTTATAAAAACCAAATTTTAGCTAAGTCTTTCCAATTTTAAAGGGAACTTAGCTAGTTAATATTTTCCATGCGAAAAGCAATTATCCACATATATAATCATTTTATACATAAGCAAAAGGAAAAGTATATTCATCATCTGAAACCCCATCACCATAGATAGTCACAACATTTTGATATATACCAGAGGTTAGCAAACATTTTCAGTATAGGGTCAGATAGTAAATATTTTAGCTTTTAATTTAACTACATTCCTTAATCACTAATTTTAAGTGTCATCTACTTTATAAAGTTTATATGAATATAAATTAATTTTTCTATATTTTAATTTTCAATTTGGATTTACTTATCCACCCATTTACTTGGACATCAATAGCATACCCATACATTTACTGTGGTTTTATAGTGTATTTTGATATCTTTTAAAACTAACCTTTAATCATTATGATTCTTTTTTCAAATGTTTTCTGACAGCTCTCATGTATTTGTCATCATCATATTTTTATAGTAATTTGACGTAAATTCTTTGCAATTAGTATACTTTTATTTATTAAAAAATTTTTTTTTAATCTTTGAGAAGAGCGGGGAGAGAGAAAGAGAGAGTCAAGTGGTGGAGGAACAGAAAGAGAAAGACACAGAATCCAAAGGAGGCTCTAAGCTGTCAGGACAGAGCCTGATGTGGGGCTTGAACTCACAAACCATGAGATCATGACCGGAGCCAAAGTCGGACACTTAACCGACTGAGCCACCTAGGAGCCCCCATACAATTAGTGTACTTTTAATAACAAAAAATTAATCACTGAAGGACTAACATCTTTCTTGAGTGAGTAATCCCATAGAAGTATATGAATTCTTTCTCCATTTACATTATTATTGTTTTATATCTCTCAGAGCATTATGGTTTATTATTGTTGGGGTTGGACTGGGTTCTATGCTATCTCTTGTAAGAATTTTGGGCAAGTTTTTTTTCTTTCTGTATATTATGTTTTAAGTGAAATATGAATACTTTTCTGCATGAACTAGTATTGTTCTGGCACTTTGGGGAATAGGAGAGTAGCTATTTGGCAACCTTCTTGAGTACTTTCATAAGTATTGACTGCTTCAGGGATTTTTAAAAATTTTTTTAATGTTTACTTAGTTTTGAGAGAGAAATTGACAGAGTATGAGTAGGGGAGGGGCAGAGAGAGAGGGAAACATAGAGTAAGAAGGAGGCTCTGGGCTTTGACACATGCTCAAACTCCTTAACCACAAGATCATGACCTGAGCTAAAGTCAGATGCTCAATGAATTGGGCCACGTAGGCACCCCTAGGGTTTTAATATTTAATAGAATTTCAGATTTAATAGAATTTGATTGAATTTTGCTCAGAGAGCGTGGCATATACAATTTTTTTCTTTTCAGACAATTTATTTTTGAATTAATTTTTAGTAAGTCTTATAAATATCTCATGGAAGCTGATAAACACTTTATTTTCTGTGGTAGAGTACAAAATACCTTTCCTGTTAAGAAGGGATTTTTGTGATGTCAGAATTCATGTTGTAGCCACTGAAGGCCTGTTTTGCCTTTCCACAGCACATGCCACCAACTTGGAGATGCCTTCATCATAGAAGTGACAAAAAGGAAAAGACTTAAAACTGGAAGAAAAAAAAAAAGAGGAAGGCAGCTCAGCAGAGTGATAGAAAACTTCCCATTCATGTGATTGTATTTTGTTTCTCAGTTCCAAGGACTAAATAAGAGCAGATCATATCTGTTTTGTATACTCAATTAATTTGTTTCAAGATGAAGCCTGTCAATTTGCAAATTCCTATCCTTAAATCAAACTACTAATTAGGAAGTTTTTATCACCTTAAAAAGAGAACCCTAATGAAAAACAGCCACATTCACACTTTCTTGTCTTGGATGCTGGATTAGGTATTCAGATCTCTGTTTTTATTTGATAAACCCTAGTCATTTCAGTCAACTTTAACTGAAAAGGAGCTGATGACATTATGCTAAATTCATATTAGGCCTGATCAACTCAATCAACCCATGGGCAAATCTTCCTTTAGAATTTCATTTTTTCCCCTTATCTATCCATATTTATTTAAAAAAATTTTTTTAACATTTATTCTTTTTTTTGAGAGATAGAGAGACGAGTGCAAGCGGGAGAAGGACAGAGAGAGGGAGACACAGAATCCAAAGTAGGCTCCAGGCTCTGAGCTGTCAGCACAGAGCCCAACGCGAGGCTCGGACTTGCAAACCATGAGATCAAGACCTGAGCGGAAGTCAGATGCTTAACCAACTGAGCCATCAAGGTGCCCCTCAATATTTATTTTAAATTAAACTAAGCTCTTAAGGTCTCTTCTGGATTATTGCACTCACTTCTTAACCAGTCCCTTTGTTTCTATCTTTGCCTTCTCACAGCCTCTTAAGGGAACAACTAGAATGATCCTTTCCACCAGAGGGTTTGCAATAAAACAAAAGTTTTTACACCTCGTTTTCAATCTTTGCACTATTTACTGCCTCTGCCTAAAGTGTTTTTCCTTCATATGACCCCAGTCCTGACTTCCTCACTCCCTTCATATCTTTGCTCAGTTTTTCCTTTTCAATGAGCCATGACTTTGACCTCTTGATACTACTTGCTTCCTGATGCCAACATTTCCAATCTCTTTTACTTTGCTCTATTTCTTCATTTTTCTAGAGCATATATTACCATCTGACATATTATATGTATGTATGATTTATTGGCTCACTCTCACTTCTTAAATGTAAGCAGCAGTTCAGGGATTTTCATCTGTTTTGTTCATCGAGGTATCCCAAGCACTAGACCAGTTATTTCTACATAGTATGGACTCAATAAATATTTGTTGAGTAATTGAATAATGGTATAATTTTCAACTCACCTGGGAAAAATGTATTCTTAAAATGCAACATCGCAAAAGGAAGTAATCAACACCTACGATCATAATTTAAAAGTCCAAACACAAACATTTAAATGTGCAAAAAAAAAAAATTAGACCAAGTCTATTCCTATGATGGCATGATGAAACATGTTACACTTTTATCCACATGGATGTGAAAGTATGAATGGCAAGGATGCTCCTGAGCCCCATCTGAGATTGTGCGGAGTGTGGAGAGGCCCTAGTACAGTGTTATATACTCAATTATACATTTTATGTGAAGAGGCATTCATAAGCCTGCATTTAAAATAAGCAAACATATGAAAACACAGCAGAGTCACTCATTTCCTAATCAAGGGTGTATTTTCATCAATTCAGATGTATACATGGAAAGTGCGAGTAAACTTTTGTTCTGGCTTAGTCGGTTAAGCGTCCAACTTTGGCTCCGGTCATGATCTCGCAGTTCATGGGTTTGAGCTCCGCATTGGTTTCTGTGCAGGCAGCTCAGAGCCTGGAGCCTGTTTCAGATTCTGTGACTCTCTCTCTCTCTCTGTTTCAAAAATAAATAAAAACTATAAAAATTTTTTAAAAAAAGGTTGCTTAACTGCAATGTGTCAAAATACAGGAAATGATGCATCTAATGTTTATTTTCACATTAGAGACTGTAAAAGAATTAAATAGGAATGTGAATCAAGTAATTTCAAATCAGTTTTTCTCCTAATTGCCTGAAATAATAATAGACATAAAGATGCTTCCTGTTACTACAATTAGATGGGATTTTGAAGAATTCCTTCACTACCCATATCCTCAAAAGCAGTACATGTTGAAGTATTTGTGTATTTGTGGCACATCAGCCAGAAATGGCAGACACCAGCAGTGTCCTGTCTTATTCTTCAAATTCCATGTGCTCTGGCCAACTTTCATTGCCCAGGGTCTACATCTTGCTGCTTGTAGATTTTTTCCCCTGTATCTCAGGAAGGCTTTTTTGTCCTCAGAGGCAGACCACAATCAATGGCTCTCAAAGATCTAAGTATCCTATCTCCCTCAGCCTTATTGTGATGCTAATGTGTATATTTTACACATTCCCCAGAGTTGCTCCCACAGGATTAAGCTCCTCCATGGCTTAAAGTAATACACCTTTTCTTGTTTGCTTTACCTTCCACATACCACTTGCTCATTCCTCCATAAGTATTTACTGAACATCTCAGAAAAAGTGCTTCCACTCAGGTCATCAAGTTACCAGGTAACTAAGTTGTAGCCAGCATAACAGACCACCAGTAGTTGACTATGATATGTGGAAGATTTCTAAAACTATTTTCCTATACAAATGTGACACATTATAATGACATTGTACACATTTTATTTATGAAAATGTGCCAGATTATCTTCATTTTTCTCCTCTAGATATATTTCCGCTCTTTTACACCTTGTTCTATCCTGCTCCCAGGATAAATCTATGTACATGGACTGTGTTAATGGGCTCCCTTGATCTTTGGCTTCTGATCAGTAGCCAGTGGAAGGAACTGAAAGAGGGGACAAGTGAAAGGAGAATGGGGTCCAGGTATTTATTCTGGTGGTGTTTTTCCTCTCTCCCACATCACCATGGATTGATTGGCTGCAGATCTCTGACACAGGCTACCCTCCTGTCAGGCCATCCTATCCACGCAGGCAATCTTTCCAGTTCTGGTGACCCCTTCCTCTCATTCTTGAAATTTAGGAGTGGCAATGGCTCCCTACTGTTACTAAGCCAGAATGCAACACTTCTACCATTGGTAGGAGTGGAGAGACCAAAATTATGATAAAGCCTCCCTTTATAAAATGCTTCTTGGATTTCTCAGTTTGACTATGCCTTTGCTTCATGACAGAACTCTGACTTTTACAGTAAGAAATAATTCTTTTATGTGATAAAAGAATTATACCTCCAAACCAAACAAAGTTACAAAATTCATCTGTTCCTCTCTCTAATTTTCATTCCAGAGAGGTAAATATCTTCAGCTGTTTCTCTCCAAATACTATATTTTTACTTCCATATTTTTGGTTAGTAGATACCTAGTAAAAGCTATTGATTCTTTGCTTGCAAATTTAAAAAACCTGGCTTATCCACATTATTGATAACTCTCTTTCCTGTATTTCATCAGTCTTGGCAAGTTAAATTACTCTGTGTAGATGTTTTTCTATCTTTAGGATATTACTTGGTATAATCCAACCTTTCTTTAATGATCCATCAGCTTTAGAAAATATATCTTCTCTTCTCACCATAAACTATGGGAAAATAAGTAGTTCCATATTTTTCTATCGCCCTTTACTTTCCCCTTCACTGCCCAATTTCTGTTAGCTATATCATGGGCTTATACTGTTAAGTGTATAAAATTTACAATTTTTTCAGAATTCTGACCATAAATTATTCAAACAGCTTTCGGGTTTTCCTGAAATTGCAATACCATTTTTATATTTTTTTCTACTAAAAAAATGTCATGCTTTATCTTATTAATGAGCCCACTCAGCTTTTAATCACGTAATTTGATAAAATGAGGACAATTTCACATTGCGTTTTTACTAATTGCTATCTAAGCTTACTGTGCACCTTGTCTTGTAAGCCTGTTTTTCACTGCCCTCCACTTGCACCTGTATATCAATGTTTTTCTTCTTGGATTCCATTTTTATAGTCCTCAATTCTTTTTTTTTTTAGGGAAAAATGGCAAAGAAAATAAATTTTCTGAGATCTGCTATTCAAAATTTTTTATTTTCTCCTTATAGTTCATTGTTACTTAGATGGAATCTATAATGCTAGTTCAAAATAATTTTCGTGAAAAACTATGAAGACATTACATTCTACTGTTAGAATTACAGTGTTGATGAAGTGAATAAATTGCCCTTTATTTTTTCTTTCTGGCAGATTTTTGGACTTTGTTGATTTTTTTTTAGGGTTCTGTTGATTTGTTTTTCTTTGATAATCAAATTTTAATTTCTTTTTTTTTTTTTAATTTTTTTTTTAATGTTTTATTTATTTCTAGGAGAGAGAGAGAGAGACAGCGTGAGCAGGGGAGGGTCAGAGAGAGAGGGAGTCACAGACTGAAACAGGCTCCAGGCTCTGAGCTGGCAGTCAGCACAGAGACCCGACGCGGGGCTCGAACCCACGAACCGCGAGATCATGACCCAAGCGAAAGTCGGACGCTTAACCGACTAAGCCACCCAGGCACCCCTCAAATTTTAATTTCTAAGAATTTTCTTTTGTTCTTATATTGTCCCCTTTACTCTAGCAATTCTTGTTTCTTTAAAAATACAAAATGTTCTTGTATAGCCATAAAGATAATATGTAAATTTTTTAAAGATATTTTTCAATGCATTACTTAACCATTTCTCCAGGGGCTGTTTTGTGCTTGCTTAACTTTGGCCTTCTCTGTTCTATTTCTTTTCCTTAAGTACATTCTGCTTGTAAACAAAGGACTGGAATGAATCAGTTTTAGCAGAATCCCTCTTTTCCCATATAGCAGTGCTTCCCAGCAGTATCTATTTCCATGTGCACTGACTGGGCATGTCACATGGAGGGTACTATGTATACTTGTTGGGTATGTCCTCTGGAGTTTTCTATGTACATTAGTTGAGTATATTATACAGTAGGGTACTCTGTACACTGCTTGGCTTGTTGTATGGGATGGTAGGGTTCTATGTACACTCATTGAACGTGTCATATGGAATACTACTTAGATATATGGATATATTATCTGGATAGGAATGTTTTGTGGAAACTTCTGTAAAAGTTGTTAGGGCATGTTATATGGAAGTTTTTAAATATACTAGTTGGGCATGTCATATGTAGTTTATTTACAGATCACCATTGTTAAAGAGTTAGGTAGACTGGCCACAAATGAGGAGAGGTTTGTGTTGACACCCAAACCACAAGCCCTAGCCCTTCCTAGATTGATTACTAGTTTTCTTAACAATAAGAGTGCCTGGTTTTAGCCTGAGATTAAATATTAATTCTGGTAGTCACTTTTCATATGAAAATGACTAAGGAGAATGTGGTGCGGGACCTCATCAACACAGCTGAATCTAAAACTTTCAAATACATATCACTGTAAAACTAGGAACCTTTTGGAGACCCCAGCTTCCATCTCTGCTGCTGTTATTCATGGTGCATCTTCGGAGCCACTGCTTTCTTCCTTTTTTTTCTCTGACACTGAAATTGTATACACTTTTTGTTTTCTTCTCAAAATGCCTGGCCAACAATAGTCCTCCATTTAATTTTCAGCATGATTATGGGTTTATTTCCATTTCTTAGAGAGACATTGTGGTACGCTGGTTAAGAATGTGGTTTTAAACTCAAAGTCAGGCTCTGCCATTTACTCCTGAGTGACCTCAGGAAAGTTATTTGAGTTTCATATACCTCAGTTTTCTCCCTTGTATGTGATAAAAAAAAAATTATCAAAGTAGAGATAATAGCAATATCTATTTCATAAGGATAATATGCATACTTATCTCAGTGATTTGATACTCATTTAATACTTAAAATATTCTCTGGCACATAAGGATACTGGATAAATGTTAGCTATTGTTATTCAGTATTATTTAATTTATGTGATTTAAATGGAATTTTGAAATGAAAGCTTGGTAACCATTCCTCTAGCTTGAACCACAGACAGGTGAATATTAAGTTCAAAAATGTCTTTTAATAAATATCAGAAAAAAAGGATAATTTGAACTTGGACATAAGATGTAAGTACTTATTGGTGCTGGTCTGTAAGTTTATTTCTCACCAAACACAACTGAGTATTGGGTTGCTTCCTAGAGTTACCTACCTCTTTGTGCCACGTCTGATATAATAAAATTCCAAAAAGATAATTTAGTAAGCTTCTCATTCTTAGCAGAGCAAAAGTTCACTAACTTTCTAGTTCTGATAAAATTTCTTAAAGTTGAGATACAAGATAGTTCTGCTCAAAAAGCTCCAGCTTTGCTTTGTTCCTATTTATATCAAATTCATTAAAAGTTTGCACTTAATAACAAAATTGAAGTGCCCTTTGTAACTCAATTGGTAGCGTACAGTAAGATTTTGTTTTTGCAAACCCTGTATCCTTGCAACATAACATTGGCATAAATGTTTCTTTTCTGAAATATTCATAAAGGTATCAACTTTTATTTTTCCTATTGTGTTTAATTAGACCCATAGAAGAATAAACTTTAGCATATGTTCTCATTGATTCTTTTAGAAATACATATAAATATTTTTCTCATTCCACAACACTCAAAATATTGACATTCTAAAAAAGTGCCAGTTTTCAAGTAACACTGTGTTTATATTTTTTTAAATAAATGTGATGATTTTTCTTTTCTTTTCTTTTTTTTAATGTTTTTTTATTTATTTCTAGGAGAGAGAGAGACAGGATGAGCAGGGGAGGGTCAGAGAGAGAGGGAGTCACAGATTGAAACAGGCTCCAGGCTCTGAGCCGGCAGTCAGCACAGAGCCCGACGCAGGGCTCAAACCCACGAACCAGGAGATCATGACCTAAGCGAAAGTCGGACGCTTAACTGACTAAGCCACCCAGGCGCCCCAAATGTGATGATTTTTCTAATCAGATTGTTGTTTTAATCCAATATAGCTGTAGTAACCATTGTTCTTCTTCATATAACATCATTACTAACTAGAAACATTTTTCCCTAAAGAGTAAGACAATGACACAGAGAAAATGGTATAATCTTTCTCAGTAGAAGTTGATATTTCAGACAAAAGTTATTCTACATGTTGTTTATACCATTTAGTTTAAGCCCAAGATTCTGACACTATGATGAAAATTATCATAATATCCAGAAACCCAAAAGCATCTACATTTGAATAAAATCAAAGAGAAGTGAGGAATTAAAGAAATGAGCAAAACAGAGTTATATCTTTAGCCCACATTTTTAAAGAACAGTTTCATAGCACCAGTCTCTTCCTCTCTAAACAGCAGCAGCAGCACTAGTAGCAGCAATCCAGCCATTCAACTAAGCATGAAATGAGCATGATTTCCAGGTGGCCTTCATCAATGGAATAGCATTCAATGATGATTTAAATTTGCCAGGAAGTGAAACATTTCTCAAATAAGTATCCTATACAATCAAAATTCTGCCAAGGAACTAAGAAGGGAGATTTCAGGCTGATACCTACCTACCTACTACCACCATCATCAAGCATGCCAACATTTTTTAAATGAGCAAACTTAATGATAATGAAACTAATTTTACCACGCCATCCTGGGAGAGGAAGATTTTCTATAAACTTTTGCTATTAACAGCTAGGATATTCTGAAAGTATTTACCATTAAGAGATAAGCACAATGAGAAAAGGTAGGTTTTAATACACACCACCGAATGTGGAAATAAAACCACTGATATAACAGAATCCCAGTATAATAGCATTTGCAACAGTCAACTTTATAGTTAGGGTTACAACTCAATTTCATATCCCTGTTTCACATGCTCATAAAAACTTGGTAGAAAGTTCTTCAGCATTAAAACTTTTCATACTTGGTCTCCAAGTAAATATGAATGATAAACATGAATGTTTTTCAGTTTTAATAAAGGATATTTTTCTTTCCCTTTCTTCAGTTTCCCAAGAAGTCACTCAGACAAAAGAATGAACAATGAGAAATTTAAAATGAGAAATTTAGTTTCCTAAATAAATTTCAAGCATTTATTATAGATCCCTTTCTTTTAAACAGCACCTAAAATTCAGGAAATTAAAAAAATTACTTTTGACAAAACATTGGTTCTCCAAAATGAACTATCTAGATTCAAAGAACCACTGTGATCAACTAAAACTTACTTACATCTTAACTACAGAGGCTGAATGTGACTATGGGAAGTTTAACAGACTGATTATTATAGTCTGTATACTACTAAAATAATATAAAATCAAATTTTTGCTTATAGATAGACCTGCCCTAGAAATTTACTCTATTGCCCAGATGTTATACAATGTCTCCCTGTCGAGGAGATATTGTTGAGTCTTATCAATAAATTGGACCCCTAGTATTTGACAATACTGCTTTCTTTCTATCCCCTTCCTTCAGATAACTTTCTTCAAAATTTATCTAATATCCCAGGAAGTATTTAGCTCTGCTCCCATCAGTTATATAGGACTGTCTTCTAAAAACTGTTGACATTCATTTAAATCTTCCTCTAACTTTAAAGATTGCTTAACCTATTCAATGCTACTAACCATGAAACAGAACCCACCCAGCTAGTGGCTAGTGGGGTTTTGCTCATGGAGATAGTAACTTGGGAGGTAGGTGGAGAAGGCAACACTTCCTTTTAGTGAGTATGAGTTAAGGATGTCAGTTATCTTGCAACATCCTGTAGCTGCACAAAATGAATTGTACTGTCCAAAATGTCAGCTCCTCCTTGAGAAATAATGGTTTATGTATTCTCTTACATCAAATTTGGTCATCTAGGATGTTATTCATGTTAGATCTGCCCAGTCCTAGGTATCTTAGCAAACTACAGCTGTGGAATATTGAATAACCTTCAGCTGAAAATGGCTGTCTTGCTCAGGATCTTGAATAAACTTCAAGAAAATGCTTCCAAATTGAGTCTGGGAACCTAATAATGGTTATTGGAGACTTAGATCTTCTTTTTCTAAAGGATTTTGAGCATTTGCAGATAAGACGAGGCCAGGAATATTAGTACCCTCACACCAGTTCATCAATATCACCAAGGTGATAGGAAAGAGTAGAAAAGGGGTGCAGGCACTGCAGCAGTCTGGCAAAAAGAAAACAGTACTCTTCACACATAAAAATATATAGGGATGGTAAAGATAATATTCTTTGAGTATGGACTCTGTTGTCTGGCACTCCCAGGTCCCAGTCCCCTTTTCTGTTGCTTAATATAAATGACATTAGGCGATTCCTTCTAGAAAATCAATCTTGTAATAGATAAAGTACAAATGAAACCATGAAAAGAGAGAACCAAAGACCAGTTTGGAACCCCTCATTCTGAGAAGAGTAGCACTATTAGGAGGTAATTATAGGTAGAACTTACTAAGTGCTTACTTTATGCAATGTGCTAATATAGTTATTATTTCATTTAACCCTTACAACTCTAATAGGTTTTGTGGCCCATTTAAAAAATTTTTAATGTTTATTTATTTTTGAGAGAGAGAGATCAAAGGAGGGAATGTGAGTGGGGGAAGAGTAGAGGTAGAGGGAGACACTGAGTCTGAAGCAGACTCCGGGCTCTGAGGTGTCAGTACACAGCCAAACATGGGACTCAAACCCACAAACCGTGAGATCATGACCTGAGTCAAAGTCAAATGCTTAATCGACTGAGCCACCCAAGCACCCCTTGTGAGCCATTTTAGATACATGGATCATGAAGATGAGAGAATTGGAATAACCTGACCAAGGTACATGGCAGCACTGTTTGGACCCAGGTCTTCTTTAATTGACATCAGAAGCTCTCAGCCTTACTCTTCTTCTTCTTCTTTTAATTTAAATTCTAGTTAGTTAACATATAGGGTAATATTGGTTTCATAAGTATAATTTAGTGATTCATCACTTATATATAACACCCAGTGCTCACCATAACAAGTGCCCTCTATAATGCCCATTACCTATTTAGGCCATCTCTCACCCACCTCCGTTCCAGCAACCTTCAGTTTAGCTTTAGTTAAGAGTGTCTTATGATTTGTTTCCCTCTCTCTCTTTTTTATTATCTCTTACCCTATGTTCACCTGTTTTGTTTCTTAAATTCTATATATGAGTGAAATCATATGGTAATTGTCTTTCTTTGAACTGAGTTACTTCACTGAGCATAATACACTCTAGCTCCATCCACATTGTTGCAAATTCATTCCTATTCTTCTAACATTCCTTCTTGGACTTTATGATAGATTGTCACTGAAAGATGCAGTATTATGGTGGTGAGGAGACAGACCAGTCCCCAGTAATAGAGAGAGCCCTCTTTGGGCCTCTGTTTTGCTGGAGAGAATAAGCAGCACTTGAAAAGAAGAGTACTGCCTAGATTCACTTGATAACTATGCCAGACAGAAAGCCAGCAGGAAGGTGACATCCTATCTTTGGTACAGCACACAGGAGCTTGGACTGAGTTTTTTGGAAGCCATGGAAATTTGATGCTTAGCTCTTCTGTATGGGAGCATAATAGACTGAAGGTCCCAGCAGCTGCCTCTTTGAATCCCACTCTGCATTCATAGTCATGAACTGCTCCTAGCCAATGATAATGGGCTGCAGGGATACCAATGCAGGTCCGTTTTTGTGAGACATGGGACTCCTTTACTGGCAGACAACTTTGGCTTGAAGACTCTTGATTGGCCTGGCCCAAACTTACTTAGAACTGTGCTGAAGTTTGAGAGTCTTCATAGCTAAACCTTCTTCCTTCCATCTCTTAATCAGTGAGGTGAGACCTGTATTGAAATTGTGGTTTGAAGGTTTTCTCCATCTTCTCCAGCATAATCCCATTTCTCCTTCAGATATGTTTCCCCTAATTAATATCTCACATGTCTAGTCTGATCCTTGAGTCTGCTTCCCAGAGGATAAAACTAACAGTCACAGATTATCCATGACTTCAAGTCAGATGGCTTCTTCAGTCTCAGAGAAGAAACAGTGAGAGCTTGATTTCCTTTAGGGATGATCAATGTATATGCCTCCCCCAAAACTTATGTCTCTTGGACATCTGGGGTGCAGTACAATAGGATGGCTATGAAAATAAAATAATATTGAGATCAAGGCAAGGCAAGGATTACAGAGTAAGTCAAAGGATAATCAAAGAATTAAAATTAATATTTTGATCAGCAAAGAGTATAATTGATGTCCCAAAAGAGATTGATTGATGGAGGATCTATTGAAGAGTTCTCCCCAGAAAATAGAGATGAAAACCATGAAAGAGCAAATCATAATAGTAAGAGATAGAGACTCCAGGACTAACATATTAAGTAATATGTGATCTTGAAGAAAAGATGAGAACTAATAAATAAAAGAGATAAAATAGAGCAAAACATTCCTCAGCTAAGGAATGAACTAGTTGCACAGATGAAAGGGCTTCCCAAACTTCAAGTTAAATTGATAAAAGAGCACTGCAGCTGCTCTAATTTTTAGTCTAGTCCTTATCTATCAAGCAACAAGATTTTTTTCACATTTCTGAAGGCTTTACTCCATTCAATCACCCTTACATCCTTAAAGTGGGAGTTCAGACAGGTTTCATCAAACTTTATGTGAGTTATAAGGAAAGCAGCCTTAGGACTCTAGATTCATTCTTTGTCCATATTAGGAGAGCCAAACTGATGTCAGCTACCAAATTGCTGTCTTCTTTCCAGCGAATTCCTTAGTTATCTTCCTTTCAACCAGCTAAAATAGACTGTTTAACCAGTAGACCAATTGACAACTGAAGATAAGAATTACAGGCAGACACTTGGGATACAGGCATAGTTATTACTGAAGTTCTTCATAGGACATAATTTGTTCCCTAATGACCGCCTCCTATTGAAGGTAATCAGCTTTGCCCACAGTTAGTTTTGAAATATGCTTGGGAGCTGTATTAGTTTAAAATTTCAGTTGTGAAGAGTAGGTGGGGAAATAGAAGAAGGGGAAATACAAGGAATAGAAATGGGCTTTTGTCCTGAGTGTTCTTTGGTTTTGTTATTTGCTTGTTTTGTTGTGATTCCTTCCTTCCTTCCTTCCTTCCTTCCTTCCTTCCTTCCTTCCTTCCTTCCTTCCTTCCTTCCTTCCTTCTTTTGCTATTTAGGCAACCTGAAGTTATCTGCACTAATTCTCTTCCTAGCATAACTGCTAATTTTAAAAGCCCGCTATGACAAAGATTCCACTTTAAATAACATATCTTACCTTTGAATGGAGCCTGTTTTGTTCACCCAGCCTTTGTATAGGATTTAGTGAGATTTGAAAGGAATAACTTTGTGAGTGTAACAGACAGGAATCTTGGTTTCAAGCTTATAAACAGAGGCTGACTGATTAAGCAGAAAAGTAGTTGAGATGTTTGAGAAGTTGATATAACAGCTGGAAGGACTAGAAAACCAAGCTTAAGATGAAGCTTGTAGTTTTCAGTTATCACCTCCCAAAAGGATTATAAGAGAAACCTGTTAATAACAAAAAAACTAAGCTCATTAGACCTACAGCAGTAGGGAGAAGACAACCTGGAAATATTCTTAATAGTATCTCAGAAGGGGGAAGTCAGGGGTAGATATTCCTAGGGCTTTTGGTGTCTGAGCTGAATGATTTTAACACAGGTGTTTTAGTGAGTGGAATTGCTTTGGATTGGACATGGCTTATGCAACAGAAGCTTTGGACTGGTAGGCAAAGCGAGGCAAAAAGAGTCTTCAAGGCATTCTTTTTAAAAAAAAATTTTTTTTTCCACAAATAGTTTATTGTCAAATTAGTTTCCACATAACACTCAGTGCTCATCTCCACAAGTGTCCTCCTCCATGCCCATCCCCCTCCCCCCCACATCCATCAGTCCTCAGTTTTTGTCAGCATTCAAGAGTCTCTTATGGTTTGCCAAAAATATGGAACGCTTCACGAATTTGCATGTCATCCTTGCACAGGGGCCATGCCAATCTTCTCTGTATCGTTCCAATTTTAGTATATGTGCTACTGAAGCGAGCACGAGAGTCTTCAAGACATTCTTAACGAGTTATCTGTTAGTCTGACTGAGGACACTCATTTAGTTGGTTTCATCTTATTTCTCAGCAAATATTTCTTGGAGCAAGTAGCTCGACTATTTTTGCTAGTTTTCAGTACCGATTAACAACGGGAAGGAAAGGAATGCTTGTCCCATATTGCTTATCACAGGAGTAGGGAAGCGTGTGTGACCCCAAACCTGCTTAACTAGGGACAGAAATTTATGTATCAATGTCCCCCAAATTGTGCTTCTGAACTGTCCTGATAAAAATGCATGACTCTTCTGTTTCACCAAGCATTAGAATGAACCATTTAACTGCCTTATTGAAATTGTATATGTACTGGGAATTCTGGAATGCAGGTAATCATTGTTATTGCCAAAAGCCAAATATATCTGCCTTTGACAAAAAAAAAAAATAGAGTTGCTCTAAATTACGGTCTTGCACATGTATATCTATCTGATAGAAGTGGAAGTTAGCTCTCAAGTTTGTATCTGAGAGAGGCAATTCCATAAGGCAAAGATTTTGGGTTTTCTGGATCTTACTGTAGATATTTGAACACAAAAGAATTTACATTTGCTATATATAGCTAGTATGTATAGCTAGTATATTGAAAATACCTAATATCTAGAAAGTATAACCAAAAATTCTGTTAACAGTCATCCCCTGTAGGTCTAAGTACAGCATACAGCATTTATCCGTCCTTAAACAAATTAGTAATAGCATCAACTACAAAGGATTGATTATTTCTAGTATAATTCATCTATTTCTTATAAAAAAGAAAAGGAATATTTTTCTTCATGAAAGTAGAAAACTCCAATCTTATCAGCTATTGTAGCCAACTCTGGGTCTGAATTCCTGGAAGATAGCCATTTCTCCTTCAGCTATACCCTTTCATCTTAACTTTCTGTCTCACTTTGTAAACTTTCTATGTCACTTTGTCATGTGTTAGTGAAATAGGTGAGAAATAAGAAAAGAACAGGATTATTAGCTAAAATGTATAAACATGTACATGATACAGAAAGGAAGAAAATATGGATATTTCTTTCTGCAAGACCATCGATGTTGACAGCATGGCATGCCTCTTCACTACCATTCCACATTGTCTCTATCCTAAGGTTGCCAGGATTCTTTGCCTAAAGAGTTGTATTGGTAAGAAGATTAGGCTTCTGTAACAAAAAAGATCCAACAATAAGTCAGTGACTTAAAGGCATTAAAACTCTCTCTTTTATGAACACAGTATTCATTCAAGGTGAGCATCTGATAGCACGTCTCTTCCAAGATGCTCCAGCCACTGCCATTTCTGTCCGGCAGGGAGGAAAATAGAGATATTCATGGCACAGGATTTCCTTTTAAGCAAACAAGATGAGAGTGAATACATCACTCTTCCTCACATTACATTGGTAAGAATGGCAGTTGGGATATAATGTCTCTTGCTGCACAATCATGCATCCTGAATAATGGAGAAAATGGCCTTGGGGACATAACTAGCTGTATCCACCACGTGAAGTGATTCAAAACTCCTTCTCCCTATCCGTGAGCCTGAGAGGCAGAGACCAGGTAAGTGATTTGTTACCAAGATTCAGACTTTCTTCTGAGAGACTATTCCATTTCCTAGACCAGTGTGTAGGGAGTTAAGATGCATACATGTTTGGCATTCACTATACAATGTGTCTGCCAAGCTATATTTATCAGTCATAAAGATGATATTTGCTTCTCCATCTGCAAATAGTATTTCTGCTTCTCCACTCACGCATTCAGTGGGCTCAACTTTAAATTATACCAATCTAATCAAAGCCATGATCACCTCTTGTCTAGACTATCAGAAAGACCTCTTTCTTGTCCCTGCCTGCCTGTCCTCTACTTGCCCCTTTGAATCCATTCTTCATACACAACCAAAGAGATCCTCTTAAACATCTATTTGATTATATATCGCTATGTTTAAAATCTCCAATGACTTCAGAACACAGTCTAAGGGTGCAGCATTCCCACTGAATCTCCTGATGTCATATCCAACTATACACTTTCTTGTTCTCTCTCTCCTAGCCACGCTGGCCTCCTTGCTGTTTCGGGATTCACTAAACCTGATTTTCCTTATAGCTCTTTCCATTTTCTATTCCTCCTGTGCTATTCTTTCTCACAGGTAGTCTTGTGGCTATTTCCCCTGCTTTCTTCAAGTCTTTCCTTGAATATGACCCTAACATTGGGTTTTACTCTGGCTGAATTGTATAAACCAACATCTTCTACATCTCATATAAGTTACTTTTAAACTTTTGAAACTGTCTTTTGAAAAATTTGCCCTGTCAAAATTGAAATTTTATAAATGTTCCAAGAAAAAAAGTTAGGCAGAAGACAAGGAAGGTAATTTTCATATAGAAAATCTATAATGGTTTGCTTTCTTCTATTTGTTTCTTTTTTTAAAATAGCTGAGATTTCTTTTTCTACTATTCTTGATGAAATACATGGTCAGTTTTTGGCTATTTTGAAAATAAAATGAGATACAGATATAGATAGATATAGAAGTAGATATAGATCCTCTAGACTCCTCTATTTCAGTAGTTAATTTCAAACAAATAGGGCTTGTGTTTATGTTTGCATCTCACTATGCATATACCTCCTCCTAGGAGAACAATTTTAATTTTACAAAGAATGTGTCTTAGCAGAGGGTTAGATGACATCTTTCTGCCAAAGTTAGTGGTATAATTAAAATGTGTATGAGGCAGATAGATGGCAATTGACTCCCTGTGGTTCCCTCTAATATAGATTCCCTAAATCACAGGCCTTGGTTATGACTACAGCAGTGTGATGCCTTCCCCTAACTACCTTCTTCACAATTGCATGCACCATGCAGAGGATGGATTTTCCCTTACTAGCTGCCGGAAAGCAAAATGTAGTTCAAGGCCTAAAAGCCATTTTATACATTTTCTTTAACCTAGGATATACAATAAGATGAACGTTTCAAATTCACGGAAGAGGCAATGGTCCTCCACTTCCTATGAAGTAAGTTTTAGAAAGTAAAGTGATACAGTTTCCAAATAAGTTAGCAAAGGCAAGCTGCTTTGGATATCGCAATTTAATGGAATGTTACCCCAAGTCAGCTATGTTATGAGAGCTGTCAATTCTTAGCAGAAGACAGAATTGGATGCTGGTAATTGAACGTGAGAGCTATAAAGCCAAAATCATAAAGGCAGAACACCAACCCTTAGGTCTTTTGAGAGGAAAACCTTTCAGTAAGTGACCAAGAAAAAATTGTGTCAGTTTTTACTAGAGTTGCACAAATATATGACCTAACACTGAGAATATCCCCCTCAGCTATATCTGAACAATAGATGTGATATTCAGTGCAGCGTTATTCATGATAGCCAAAATATTGGGGGGGAAAAACCCTTAAATATGGGTCCAGAGACAAGAGATAAATGGTGGTGTATTCATGAAATAGAATTATATATAGCAATTAAAACTCATGAATTAGAAGTACATGCAACAATGGGAAATGAATCTCACAAACAGAATGACAAGGAAAATAAATTAGACACAAAAGAATCCTCAGAGTATGATTACATTTACAGAAAATGTCATAAAAGGCAAATCAGCAATGCTGGAAGTTTGGATAGTGGTTATCTTTAGAGTGGATGTAATGAGGTATGATTGGGAGAGGTTATGGATAAGGCTTCTGTATTGATGCCAGTGTCTATTTCTTGACTTAGTGTTTACAAGGGTATTCATTTAAGTATAATTCCATGAGATTTATATATTTTTGTTTTGTTTACTATTCTTTATGTGTGTTGCATTCCAGTAAGAAAAAGTTTTCTGAAATGGAACACATAATCTGTTTGAAAGGACAAGTTAGTAAAGTTCTAGCTAATAGAAATTGTTATGGTAGCCCTGTTGAAACTCAAGTGTTTCTAAATACAAGCTACAGCAAAAACAAATAGATAAATAGTAGTCTCCTAAAGCTACATTAATATAAAATCACAAAGGGGAAATACTGCTTGTGACTGTAGTCACTTTAGCCCGCTAAGAGATGGAGATTGCTCTCTTGGAGTGGTTACCTCATAGTTGAGAAAAAATTAACTGTTTTGGATGCAGAAGTGTAGTCAGCACTGGGAATAGTGTAGAAGGAGACAGCAAGAGTGAGGTGAATTGCTCTGTGTAGAAAAATATCAGGAATAGAACTGGGGGAGTTTAAAAGCTGGCAGGTGGGAGATGGAAGTAGACATGCATTGGGGTTCCTGTGTCTTCAGCATAGTTGAAAGCACGGAACGCAGACTCTGTTTCCGTCTAGTTTTATATGATGCAAAGAAAAGCAAACAACAGCAAGAGGTATGGGATGGTCAATACTAAAACAATAAAAAAGCAAAAATGGGAAATAATAGAGTGTGAAAAGTAATGTAGAACAACATAAGCCTCATCTAAATAAGCAAAGCCTACCAATACTAAGAGAGATTTAAGTGGCCCTTCTTATACAAGACAGAGTTTGGGCCATTCTGTATATATTTACAGGTCAGAGTGATTCCAGCAAGCTGAAAGGTTTAGAGACATTTGGGATACATAAACATTTGCATAGTATCTATAACATAACACCTTTTACATTTCATCTGTATGTATAACTGTAAAACAGTTATAAACCTTATTTTATACCTAAAGGTATTTTTTTATAGCTTCTTATTTATTTATTTATTTATTTTTTAATTTTTTAATATTTTTATTTATTTCTAGGAGGAGAGACAGAGAGACAGCGTGAGCAGGGGAGGGTCAGAGAGAGAGGGAGTCACAGACTGAAACAGGCTCCAGGCTCCGAGCCGGCAGTCAGCACAGAGTCCGATGCGGGGCTCGAACCCACGAACCGCGAGATCATGACCTAAGCGAAAGTCGGACGCTTAACCGACTAAGCCACCCAGGCGCCCCTATACCTAAAGGTATTATGACTAGGCCAGCTAAGTCACGCTTGTCACTCATGCTAAGAAAGTCACTCGTGTACATGCTGCCAGTATATGATGGAACCAGACATCAAAATAACTCTTATTTTCTTTCCACTCTCTTCGTTACCTCAAGATGATCAATAATTTCCAATCTAACTCCATGTAAACTAAATTTTGTTATCTTTAACCTATGAATATAATATTTTTTTCATTGGATACAGGTATGGCACAAATTCTGTTTCATTGTAGCTTTTTTGAGAATATCTTAAGTCTGATGTTCATAAATCCCAGAATATAATAAAAAAAATTCATTTATTATTCTCATAATTCAGAGATATTTTGTATATGTGAATAGAGTAGACTATCTGTGTAGGTCTCAGATTCCATATCAAAGTTCTAAGAAAGCAAGGAAGAAACCCTACTCCTTCACAGAGTGAAATTTATTGCTAAAATTATGTTACTGAACATCAATCCTTTATTTTAAATGTTAAATTGTTTAAGTGTACCGATCCCCTTGGAAGTGGTAACAAATCAGTGAGCAGTCACCTTAGTAATAGTAATGCTTAGTTTCTCAAGCATTCTTTAGGAACACAGAACAAGGCCCAAGCTTTGGAGTGAAACAGACTTGGGTCAGAAGGCTGTTTGAAGGCCAGCTTTGCCACATACTAAATGTACCTTAAGTTGCAGTGCTTCTATTTCCTTAGTGATAAAAGGAGAATAATACCTAATAGAATTTTTGTGAAGATTCACATTTATAATGTAGAAAAACACCCTAACACAATATCTGGTATATGAGAAGTAAATAAATAATACCAAAATTGAACAAAATCATGATGGTGCTAGGCTCTGTAGGCTGGTAAACTATAGCTTGCATAAGAAATCTGGCCTACCACTTGCTTTTATAGATAAACTTTTATGAGAACACAACTATGTCCATTGTTTATGCATTATCAATAATTACTTTCAAACTCCAACAGCAGAGTTCAGTAGCTGGGATAAAGACAAAATGCTTGTTGTACAGCCCACAAAGCTGAAAATATTTACTGTCTGGCTTCTTATAGAAAAAAAAAAGCTTATTCCTAGGGTACAAGGAAAGAACCTTGGTAACTGGACCCTGAAAATATCAACCTTTGATGTTATAATTTTTCCTATAGAAGAGACATTGATACATAAAAGATCAACTTATAGAGGCACCTGGGTGGCCCAGTACGTTAAGCCTCCAACTCTTGATTTCAGCTCAAGTCAGATCTTACAGTCTGTGAGATTAAACCCCCCATATCAGGCTCTGCAGTGACAGTGCAAAGCCTGCTTGGGATTTTTTCTTCCTTTCAGCCCCTCTTCCACTCGTGTTTGTGTGTATATGTGTGTGCTCTCATGTGTTTGTGCGTGTGCATGTCTCTGCACACATGTGCTCGCTCTGTCTCTCAAAAATTAATAAATAAACTCAAAAGGGTCACTTTATATTACTCTAATTTGAAATAATTATTAACGAAATAATTATTCTCTCTGGCTAGAGTTTTTGCAAATGTTGGCACTAGCATAAGAAGTTCAGACATTAGTTTGAATAATCAAAGTCATTATTATTACTGAAAAAAATCTACAAACATGTAAAATAATCATATAAGACTTTCTAACAATATCCTGTACTTTGTGATTCAACAGTCTGATCATTATTAGCCAAAGGTGCATTATGAAGATAGATTGTTATCTTTTGTTCATGTAAAAACATTAAAAAATAGGGGCGCCTGGGTGGCTTAGTTGGTTAAGCGTCCGACTTTCACTTAGGTCATGATCTCGCGGTTCATGGGTTCGAGCCCCGAGTCGGGCTCTGTGCTGACTGCCAGCTCAGAGCCTGGAGCTTGCTTCAGATTCTGTGTCTCCCTCTCTCTCTGACCCTCCCCTGCTCGCACTCTCTCTCTCCTAGAAATAAATAAAACATTTAAGAAAGACAAACAAACAAACAAAAAACATTAAAAAAAATATATAGTATAGGGGTGCCTGGGTGGCTCAGTCTTTTGGCCTCTGACTCTTGATTTCAGCTTAGATCATGATCTCATGGTTATGAGATCAGTCCCCATATTGGGTTCTGTGCTGAGCATGGAGCCTGCTTGGAATATTCTCTCTTTCTCTCTCTCTGTCTCTCTCTCCCCCTCCTTTGCTCACACACACACTCTTTCTCTTAAAATAAATAAACATTTAAAGAAACCTAAAATTTTCTAAGAACCAACTTTTATCATTACAGTTTAATAGTAATAATAGTATTAAAAACAAAATTAAGTGCTTACTATTTGTTGGTCTTGGAGTTAGATAGTAACCTCTAATTAATAAACTATTACTCCATCTGAGAGATGGAGCACTATCTAATACTTTCATCATGAAGTTTTATGTTTTCTGAGCTTTTCATCTTTGTTTCATGATTAAAAATAAACCAAAGAACTTTATAAAACTGGAAAGGAAGACAAATGTAACTACCTAAACTCATTTACTTATCTCTGCTTCAACCTTTGTAAATGAGGAGTTTTGGGGGCAATGCTTCAAAGATAGTCAATGATAAAAATAAGGGAGAAAGGAGCCCAACAATGAAGTTACCATTGATGAAAGAGAAAGATACACGAATAAAAATTAATAGCCTAAAGAAGCAGAAATTAATAATCTAAATAATCATAATCACTAAGGTAAGAAGGCTTCATGCAATAAAAAAAGAAGGGTGATTAAAGTCATACACTATCTCAAGGGCAATAACCAAGTGGAGGACAGGGAAGATAATGAAAACAGAATTCATGCAAATAACAATGAGTTTGAAGAAGAGAGCCATGAGAATATATTTGGCTTCATCAATAGGTATAGTGAGAAGGTAAATAAAGGTAAAAGAAAAGATTGTCAGAAATAATCTTAGTAATGGGACGCCTGAGTGGCTTAATTGGTTAAGCATCCGACTTTCGCATAGGTCATGATCTCGCGGTTCGTGGGTTCGAGCCCCGCGTCGGGCTGTGTGCCGACTGCCAGCTCGGAGCCTGGAGCCTGTTTCGGTCTGTGACTCCCTCTCTCTCTGACCACCCCCCCATCCCCCGCTCACGCTGTCTCTCTCTCTCTCTCTCTCCTAGAAATAAATAAAACATAAAAAAAATAAAAAAAATTTTAGTAAGAACATGATTGATGCAACCAATTTGGAGTTGAAAGGGAAATATATTATTTTCCATGTTTGTATTCCAAAGAGAACTGTCATATGGCTAAAAGAACAGAATGTGAGGTATGTAAAATATAATTGAGAATAACTCATATTCCACATGTGAGAGAAATGAAAAGAAAGATAGATTACATAAAGCATCATCAAAACCTTTACCATTCTATAAAGGTCTCATGTGTTTCTTAGGAGGTGACAAGGAGGAGGTTTCCATGAGCAAATAGCTAAAAAAAAATTACCAAATTTACACTAATAAACCAAGGAAAGTAAAGGCAAAACTAATGTGGGTGTCTGTCATAGCTTTAACCCTGAGAATCCCACTAAACCCTTCAGTCCTGGGCAAATCCTTTGTATTCAGACCCTACCAGAGAAACTGACTTAATAGCCATACTTCTTCCCAGCAAAGAGATCCCCTCTGCAATTCATCTGCCCATTAACAGAGAGCACTTAGTCCACAAAAACCCTTACCTTAATGCCTGACCATACAGATCAAAAAATCCTCTCTTCTGTACAAAAGCAAGAGAGATAAAGATCCCATGGGCGTCTCCTTCTGCCCACAGTATTCTGGGTGAGAAAGAAGGGAGATTGACAGGGAAAGCCACTGAATAATCAGATGGAAAAGATCTTCAGCAAGGGTTTTTTCAGCATCACTGAAAACATTCCAGCCTCTTCCAGCTAGCCTTGGAGAGAAACACACACACACACACCACCACCACCACCACCACCACCACCACCACCAATGTATTTATTTTGATTATTTCCACTTGACAGAAAAAGGAATTGATGGAGAGATTAAATAACTTATCCCCCTCTCCCTGAGTTATAATAAGAATCAGAATTTGAATTTGGTCTGCCTGGCTTCAAAAGCATGTGTCCTTAATTGCTCTGCCAGTGCTGTCAAAAGAAACAACAAAAAAGATACTTTTGCTTTGAAAACAGAGATTCTTGGACAATTGACAGCATTTATAAAAAAGAAACTTAAACTTTTCCACCTGCTCCCCGCTTCTCTGAGTATCATTCCACCTGCAAGGAGCTTGCTCAGAGCTTCTGGCTCTTGCTAAGTTAGCACTGCCATTGTCATCTCTCCCTGGCCACCATCATGATCCTCTACAGGGACTTCATCAGCCATGATGAGATGTTCTCTGATATGTACAAGATCACCCATTAGCTGTGCCTAATGGTAGAGAGGAAGATGGTCAGTAGGACAAAGGGTAACTTTGATGACTTGCTCATTGGTGGAAATGCCTGAAAGACCGGAGGCCAAGGTACCATAAACACAGTTATCACTGGTGTTGATATTTGTCATGACAAACTACTTGCAGGAAACTAGCTTCACAAAAGAAGCCTAAGAGAAGTACATCAAAGATTACATGAAATCAATCAAAGGCAAACTTGAAGAACAGAGGCTAGAAAGAGTTAGAACTTTTATGACTGGGACTGCAGAACAAATCAGGCATATCCTTGCTAATTTCAAAAACTATCATTTCTTTATTGGTGCAAACTTGAATTCAGGTGGCCTGGTTGCTCTGCTGATATGATTTTCTTTAAGGATGGTTTAGAAATGGAAGAAATGTTAACAAATTGGCTGTTACTTTGGACAGATCACCTGTTGTCATAACTGGCTTATGTCCTTCATCCACAAGACACCAAGACTTGGACAAAATGGGACTGATATCATCTTGAGCTCTTCATCTATTTTTACCTTGATTTATTTGGAACAGAGGCATTGTTTTTAAGGGAAAAAACATGTTGTATAGGTTGTCTAAAAATAGAATACATTTAAACTAAAAAACAAAACAGAAACAAAAGTAAGAAACAAGGAAAGACCTTTTCCCTGAGGAGACTTAAGCTTGTTTAGAAAGTATTAGTGATAATGGTACTCAGTAATTATTTTCTAAAGGCTAAAATGAGGAGAATTTTAAAACTTTTATCTTGTGAGAGGTAGAACTCATTACTTGTCAGAGAATATGAAGACTATGATAATTTTTTTAAAAAAATTAGCATTCAGGAAAGTAATGAATTCTGATTCAATAGGATATGTCAGGCATGTACTAATCAGGTTCATTCTATTTCCTTTGCTCAGGAATGATTGACTATCTGACCAACATTATGTAAAGATTTGCTTATATTTTTAGTGAAACACTTTTTAACCTACAATCTTCAGTGCTGCATTTACCACTATAGGTAGATGAAAACAAGATATTTGTTTTTGCCTGGAATATGTTTATAACCCAGTTAGAAATAAAACATACTTGAGGAAAACCTGAAGAGAAGTTTTAAATTCACAACACATACAAAATAAAACAATTAGAACACATTGTCAATATACTAATTGAAAAAAAAAATTCCCTGCAAAGTAAGCAACATAATTGCCAGTATTATGTGAAATACCAAAAATTCTATGTTCTGGTCACCAATTCAATGATCTGCTACAAAATGAATAGAAAGAAAACTGGCTAGTTTATGTTTTGGTCCAAGTATAAAAATCCTAGAACTCAAGAGTTATGATAAGGAAAATTAGTGATTTAAGTCCTAAAGAGCAACCCAGTTTTATTTGTCATGTTAAAGCTTAATTGCTTACTTGACCACGTCCCTGTGATATACTCATCCCATCTAACCCCCAGCTCTTTAAGCAACCCACACTGTATTTTTGCATCATTCACTTGAATATATTTCCATAAATGGTTAAATTATTCCCCTGAGAAAGCTTGACTTTCTAATGCTTATTAAAGCTCATTCTAACTTTTTCATTACCAGAACTTTGAGAGGTATAATGAGGATTCTGAGTAAAATCAATTGTGTGCTGGATGTGCAATTATTGGGATCTTTAGCATATATGCAGTAAGTAAATAGGAAAAGTCTTGCTGTGAAGGGAGTCAAAATAAAATAAATGATAGAACTACAACTGAAGAAGCAGATTATTTCTCACCAGGTGTTGTGGGAATTCAGAACCACACTGTAGGGTTTTGTTTGGTTTTGGTTTTGGTTTTGGTTTTTATTTTTTGGTTTTTGGGGTGTGTTTGTGTGTGTATGTGTGTATGTATTTTCTGAAACAATTGGAAAAAGCCCCAGAAATAACTTTATTTAAGACAAATAATTTATGCCACACAAATCATTAAACCATAAGCAACTTCATTAAATAGCTTCCCGTTGGTAGCCTGAACTAAAACAGCTGGCCTGACGGTTGGATATTGAAGAAAAAATAAAATTCCTTTTGCAACTTAAACCCTTTCTCTCAGATTTGTAATGAATTCCTTTATTTAAAGAGACCAGAGGAAAACAAATCAGGCTAATTAATGCTGACAGTTGGGGTCTGAGAAAATTCCAGTCAGAGATTTGCTTTAAAAGGGCCCTGGACAGGATGCCTGAGTGGCTTAGTCACTAAAGCATCAGACACTTGATTTTGGCTCAAGCCATGATCGTGTGGTTTCTGAGTCTGAGCCCTGCATTGGGCTCCACTTTATAGTGTAGAGTCTGCTTGGGATTCTCTCTCCCTGCCACTACCACCTGCCTCTCTCAAAATAAATAAATAAACTTTTAAAAAGGGGAGTCCTAGATATTTTATGGTGATAATCATAATAATGATGATGATGATAATAATAATATAGCTAGTATTTACTACATGCTTACTAATTTCCAAGCACGATTCTCAATGTTTTATTTCTATTAACTAATTTTGTATTCATGAAAACTCTGTAAATATTATCAGGGCTGACTATACAATTTGAGTGTCTGAGTACACAATGGAAATGCAGAGTCCTTTGTTCAAGAAGGAAGAAAGAATATGTTTTCTTTCTTTGGAAGTCTCTCTCTTACCCTGTCATGGAGATTTTATTTGCTATTTAATGTTGGGATTCTTTCTACATGGAGAGTCAAGCCTGAATATTTTCTTCCTCTTAGAGATATGGCAACTGAGGACAAAAAATACAAAATGTAATTGGACATAATAGTTGATTTCAGAGATGCATTCAGATGATGCATTCACATGATGCATTCAGAACCAATGGAACATGATGAGACTTTGTTGGAGTCCTGGGAAGAATTTCTTTTCTCATTGGACTTGAACATCAGAGGTCTATGACTGTTGCCACTCCCATCCTTCTATGTGAGGCTGATTCTAAAAGCAATGAAGTAGGAGACAACCAAAAGAAGGCAGCAGAAACTGTATATGTAAGATATTTTGAATTCCTGGTCAAGGTACAGCTTTCTTTGGATTCCTCAGTTATATTAGCCAATAATTTCCGTATGTGGTTGATTCTATCTTCAAGTAAGCCATAGGTCTGTCTGAGACAGAAAATGTTCCCCTTCCTCATAATTGTTCAGATCCTTATCTCTGGAAGCTGTGGATATGTCATATGCAAATAAGATAAAGATCTTAAAATCAGGATTTCCCTAGATTATCCAAGTGGGCCCAAAGTAATCACAAAGGTCCATATAAGGGGGAGGCAGGAGGCTCAGTCATAGAAAGAGTTGTGATGACTGATAAAGAGGTTGGAATCATGTGGGGTCATAAGTAGAAGAACTCAAGAAGCCTCTAGAAACTGGAAAGGCAAAGAAATGGATTTTTCCCCAGAGCTTCTAAAAGGAACCCTGCTGATCTATTTCAGACTTCTGACTTCCAGAACTCTAAAATAATAAATTTGTGTTGTCTTAAGCCACTAAGTTTGTGGTAATTTGTTTTAGCAACAATAGGAAACTAATATGACACTGTTTGCAGAAAGTTCTGACACACATTTATACCAGGATACAGGGCCGAAGATCATGATTTATTTAAATATAAAAGGAAAAAGTGGAGAACTGTCAGTAACCCAAACATAACTTTATCTCCTATTTTTGATGTTCAAAATGTACTTCCAGGAAGTTGTTTATCATATATTGCCATTTCAGTATTAGCATTTGATCATAATTTTGCCTAATACTCAAGCTTTTTTTTGTTGTTCTAAAGAATTTATTGTCATTATCACTTTTGGAACTAACTATGATATCTAGTGATATAGTCACTTGGAAAGATTCTAAAGTTTCAGGAACAGACTCATTAGAACAGGTATTCTCAACTTCTTTTCCTCCCTGCACCCCTGTGGAATACTGCACATACCAGAAACAGTGAATTTCAAGCATGTGGGCTTGCTCCTTTCCTGCTCCCATTGTGAATCTCATCATTAGCAATAACTGTTTTCTTCTGTTCTTTGCATCAATATGAGAGCAGAGAAGTGTAGAGCCCTATCTCTGTTAACTCAGCTATAGAGGGAAAATTCCAGGATATGTACATAGAATCTTATCTTCAGTGTTAACTAAGTTCACTCTGGTTATATGTGAAGGATTATTTCTGTAATCTACTAGGAATATATTTGCATGAAGGATGCAGAAGACTGCTAATAAAATACTCACCCTCAGTGAAGAGCTCCCTATGTGTTGCTTGAGGAGAGAGGCAGTCCTAATGATAGCATGGGATGTTTCACTCAGATTTGTTGCCTGGCACATCCCAATGGGCTAGGATCTTGTTCTTAAAGGAAGAAGCTACAACTCCAAAAAGAAGGAAATGACATGGAATGTCTTCAGAGGAAATAAACATGAGAAAGAACTAATATAAAGTGGAGCGGCACTGTCACTGGAGAGTTCAGTCGTTATCAGAGAGCCTTGTAATACTCATCTTTGACACACTGATGGCTGAAGTACTTCAGCTCCAGCCTGTATGGAACCCAGCTTCTAGAAAAAGTGGTGGAAAACACACTGGCATGCCCAGTGCACACAGCTCCAACAAAAGCAGACGCCGAGATGAGACCGTGAAGCAAAGAAGCCAAGTTCTGTCTTAGAATGGGCAGGAGGGGTGACTTTAAAGGTTTCTACAGTTTTCAATGGGAAATCGAGCCCCTCAAAATATATCTTGCTACTATTCTTGAGGCTTGAGTTTTTCTTCCAAGGACCAAATAAAACACAGTAATGTGTGTTTTGATCTTTCCTTCTAATTTACCTTCCCATATGCCTATAAACAGTCCAACCCCTACCCCAACCCTGAATCTCTCTAGTGTATGTATATAAGTACACACTTATTTGAGTCCTTGAATTTTAGCCATTCATACTTATTTTTTCAAGGAGGACTTATAAATAGTAGAAGCAGCATAAAAGTAAACTCTGGTTACCAAGGAGGAGAATGGCTTCTACTCCAAGAATAGAAATGGGTACAGATTCTTCATACTGAGGCAAGAGAATTTGTCCAAACTCAGATACACTTTGTACATTTCAAGGAAGAGGGAGAAAGTGTGTATTGCTGAAAGCTTGTTGTTGATAGTGAGAAAGAAGGGAAGGAGAAAATTAGTTATTAGTTTTTTATATAACTTTTCTTAATGTTTTATTTATTTTTGAGAGAGAGAGGGAGACAGCGTGAGCAGGGGAGGGTCAGAGAGAGAGGGAGTCACAGAATCCGAAAGCAGATTCCAGGCTATGAGCTAGCTGTCAGCACAGAGCCCGACGTGGGACTCAAACCCATGAACTTTGAGATCGTGACCTGAGCCAAAGTCGGATGCTTAACTGAGCCACCCAGGTGCCCCTACTTTTCCATGGGTAAACAAAATTTATTGTTAGTAGTAATGAGTTAATATTCTTGGTCAGCCAGAGGTCCTATATTAAAATAGCTTCTATGGCTATGTCTACTGGAAAAAATGCACCAAGGGCCTCTAAAGCTATGTCAGCTAGAAGCAAAGAGGTAACAGGCAAGAAAGAAGAGCAGAAGCCCAAGAGCCAACAACATCTGAGGACCCAACATGGTGCCCATTCCTCTCTGGCTTGTCAGTAAAATATTTCTTTCATATATCATGAGTACTTGATGATAGTTTAAAAGGGAACATGGTAGAATAACAGGAAAAAAAGTAAGCAAGGAAGAAAGGAAACCAAGGGTATGTTAAAATTCCTCTCAGCTTGACTAAACTTTAGTCTGGTTCTTCTTACTATAGGCCTTTGATCTCCCTTTTCTTAGAGCATTTACTTGATAAACCTTATAATTGTAAAATCTTTCTCTTGCCTCTTTGAAATATAAATTATCTGCAACCCAAGTATGTTTTTCTCAAGGTCCTGGTACCCCTCCTTTTGAATATAATCATCAAGAAGAATAGGGCCCATATCACTTAATTTTTGAGGGAGAATGGGAGCTGAACTTTGATGACGGACAATTAACAAATACAGTTAGCCTAATCACATTGGCCAACCTCCCCACTAATGTCCTTCAGTGATTTTCCATTAGCTTGTCCCAGCATTTAAAAATCCTCTCCCCTTTTGTTTAAGCAATGTTGAATTAAATCTTTCTCTCCTACTGAAATAGTCCTGACATCTATTAGTCTTGAATAAAGTCTTCCTTCCTTTACAATTGGTCTAGTGCATTTTTTTTTTCTTTTACACAGAAAGGAAGTATTCCAATTCATAATTTGGACATCTGGGATCACACTTTCCAGAACTTTGACTTTGTTCTTATTTTCATGTATTCAGTTTCTTATTATCTAATTGAAATTTTTCTTAAATGCTAAGACCACTGCATCTTTACAGTGATTATGAGAACTAGAATTAGACCTAAGAAACATTTCAGCCAGGCAGAGCTTTTGGCCTCTCTTTGGTTTTGTCTTTTCCTGAGCTGTCCCAAATCCTAAATAATTTCACACTATAGTACACACGTTTCAGAATTAGAATATTGTGTAACCCCCTCACAGAGATATGTGTTTTTTTATAAAGGTAATAAATACTTTTTTTAAACTATACTTTATCAAAGTATGACTGACATGTAGAAAGCTGTACATATTTAATGAACACAATTCAGTGAATTTAGGAATATGTATACATCTGTGAAATCATCACTATCAGCAAGGCCATAAACATACCCATCATCTCCAAAACTTTCCTCTCATCCTTCTCATTATTATTACTATCATTGACTTGTGTGTGTGTGGCTAGAGTAATGAACACGAAGTCTGCCTTCTTAACTAATTTTTATTATACAACACAGTATTGTTAGTTTGGGAGGACATTTTTTCCCTGACACTCAAGATTCTTCTGTCTGATTGAAGAATTAAATTGATGTGAGATAGATTAACCAGAGAAAATCAGAATTAATTATATACTTATGAGGAATTCATATGAGCATGAGAGATTCCAAAGACAGGCAAAATGAGATATATATATCATTCTGTACTAAGAAGAAAGGAGTGGCACTCCAGCTCCACAAAAAGAAGACAGTTTACAGAAAGAATGAAAAGGGTATGATACACAAATGTTTACTGGGACATTTGGAAACAATAGAGAGGACGTTGATGAAACAGGCCTTGCTGGGTTCCTCCCTATCATACTAGTTCATATTATACTGTAGTTATTTATAATTATAGCTCCCTTCCTGAAACAGATTCTCTATTTACACTTTAGTCAGTAGTGTACGTGGAGGGGAGCAAAACGGAAAAATTTCTTTATTCTTTCTTTTTTTTTTTAATGTTTTATTTATTTCTAGGAGAGAGAGAGAGAGAGAGAGAGACAGCATGAGCAGGGGAGGGTCAGAGAGAGAGGGAGTCACAGACTGAAACAGGCTCCAGGCTCTGAGCTGGCAGTCAGCACAGAGCCCGATGCGGGGCTCGAACCCACGAACCGCGAGATCATGACCTAAGCGAAAGTCGGACACTTAACCGACTAAGCCACCCAGGTGCCTCTCTTTTTTTTTTTTTTTTTTTTAATAATCAGCCTAGGGGTAGCTGGGTGGCTCAGGCTCAGTCGGTTAAGCATCTGACTCTTGATTTCAGTTCAGGTCATGATCTCACAGGTTCATGAAATCAAGTCCTGCATCAAGCTGTATGCTTCAGTGTAGAGGCTGCTTGGGATTCTCTTCCTCTCTCTCTGCCTCTCTCTCTCTCTCTCAAAATAAATGAATAAACTTTAAAAAAATCTTAAAATAATCAGCCTAAAATAATCTGCATGCCAAAGAGACACATTTTGGGGTGGCAAATTCTTCCCCCTACATTAGCTGTAGGTCCTTTGATATATAGTAGATCTCTAGAACATGTTTTTACTCCACTCTGCTGAACTTATCTATCTTTCATAACAAATTTTATACTCTTTGACCATCACCTCTCCGTTTTCTCTTCCCTGCAGCTACTGGCAACCACCATTATATTCTCTGCTTCTGAGTTTTGCTATTGTAGATTCCATACATAAATGATATCACAAGGTATTTGTCTTTCTGTGCAAGGTTTATTCATTTAACATAATATTGTCTAGGTCCATCCATATTGTCACAAATGACAATATTTTCTTTTTTAAGGCTGAATAATATTACACACACACACACATATCAGGTGTACTCTATTGTAGATAATGCTACAATGAAGATGGAAGTGCCGATATCTCTTTGAGACACTGACTTCAATTCCTAAAGTAATACATTCTTAATCCAGAGGAATGATATCCAACTGCTTAATTAAATAAATTGAGGTGTTCCTCTGTTTGAGAGGCAGGTTGCATAAAATACCTACCTAGAAAATACTGTATATACAGCTATGTGCTCAATCCTCCCCACCAATGGGAAAAACTATTATACATTATGAAAGATGTCTACATTACTGACAAAGGGTCTGGAAGCATTTTCCTATAATGTCCCACTCTTTTGAATTTATTCCTCTTATTTTCTATGACAAGGAAATGAGAGTGGTTATCAGCTTGGCACTTTGTTGATTAAATCAAGTTTCCACAGCAATACAAGTCAAAAATATTTTCCCCCAAAGAAAACCTTTAATAGCCTATCATTCATGTTTAAGGAGAGAAATAAAGAAGAGAAAAAAAATAAAAATAAAACTACATTTTGTAAGAAGAAAATAAAATATCATTGTGTTCAAGTATTTCAAGCATAAAGCCTGAAATCCACTCTCATCTAATCACTCTGCTCTATAGGAGTAAACTATTCCCTGTTTGAAAGGCAATTAACTCTTTCAGACCTCAAAGGAGAGGACAGTGTTGTTTATCACTCATCTCCTGGATTAGGTTTGAGGTGTTTAGGGCTATAATACATCCAATTATCCCTCTTTGGGGTTGTTTTCTATCTTTAGGAGGGCATTTTGATGTTTTATGACATCACTTTATCCAAGGAAAATAAGAAAATATATTGTAAATATTTGGGTGTTTCACGAAGATAGTATCTCTGGTTTTAGCAAATGGCCTTGGCAAGCTTCCTCATATAGTGAGTGTACTCTAACACAAATACTAAACCCACAGCACCAAGGGCAATGGAGCAAGAACTTTCTAGTTGTATAATGAACCCCATCTATTGCTGAAACTCTTTTAGAGACTAAATAAAACCATCTTTTTAGCATTTTTTATGTCTTGTTATTACAAGCTATTGCAGCATCAATAAATAGGTAGGTGAGAAAGCAGTTTAATATAATTAAGATCATGGAATATGGAGTAATAGGTATCTGAGAATACTTCCTGCTTATCATTAATTTTGTGTGACCTTGGGTAAGTAACTCTCTAAGACTTGTTTTATCATCCATAAAAGAAAGCCATTAAAACCCACTTCAGAGTATTATACAAGGAACTGAGGGAACACTTAGCACAGTGTTGGGCACACTGTAGTATTACATAGTTATATGATTGGCAACTCTCATTATTATGTTGATCATATAAGGTTGATCAGAGGTTGTCATAAGAGAAACACAGGACTGGAAAATAGGGCAAGCCATTATCTTATTAGCAAAAATACTAAACCTCACAGGAAACCTATTATGAGCTTCGCTTCTTTTAAATGAGGTATAATGGGCTCTAGAGTTCAGGTCCCTCCTGCATACCAGTTCTGTCATTGAGGATATTAGGAAGTCAACCAGTCCAATCTGATAATAATGAAAACACATGATCAATCTTGAAAAAATATAATCACTTCAAGGTAAGGTGAAGCCTCATCACTTAGGATTTTAACAAAAACAGCCAGAATAAACATGAATTACAAGAGAAAAGAAGCAAATCAGTAAAATTAATTTATAGAAAGTTTTCTCTACCATGTCAACATGAAATGATGGAGGATAACAGATTAAAAATTTGTGGCTCAACAGAATAACATAGGTGGACTTTGTGGTTAACAAATAAAAAAGTCAGGTCTTCTATAGTCTCAAATAGTTTATTGCCATGCCTCTACCCAAAGGACAGGATCTCTTTAAGGGATCCTTAACAATTCTTTTATCTTAAACTATTCTTTTATCAAAGCATGTGTTAGTGTAACTCATCTCAGAGGAAGCCTTAAGGGACAGTGCTGGATAGCATTTAAGAGCATAGGCTCAGATGCCAAACTTCCTTAGGTCTCGTCCTCACTGTGAGGAATCTTATTGGCTACCTAATTTTGGACATGGTTCCTCTCTGACTCAGTTTCTTCATTTTTAAAAATTAGCAATATAAATGGAGAAACACCAATCCCAAGTTGTTGTTTTTGTTTTGAATGTTAATATAAAAACTCTTAGAACGCTACCTGACACATAGTAAATGCTTATTCAGCTTAGTTATTTTTACATTTAGGTTTTCTTTCTTATGCTGGCAGCTTGTCAATATGGCTTTTCTGGCCACCAAGCAACCACAACTAGCTTCACAGACATTTCACTTCCTTTTTACCTGAAACAATGAACAACTCAGACCTTTCTCCAAAGCCTTCAATAATTCTCAGATAAGAAGTTTTTGACTTACTCCATAATCATATTCCTTTTTGGCTCATGTCCTGCCAATCCCCAGACTTCAAGTTCTGAGTTGTGGGAGTTAGCCAGTCAACTAAACTACCCTTCTATTTATGAGCTCAAATTACCTGTATTTCTCATCTTGGACTACCTAATCTTCACAACAAGTTAAATTTGACCAAACTGTAGTCAGCCTCTGCCCAAAACAGTCTAAAATATTCACTCATTTGATAAGCACTTATTGAATGATAAAACAGACTAGTTTCTGAGAAATCAGAGTAGAATGAGCCTCCAAGTCCTGCTTGATAGAAAGTAGGCAGCTGATACTTGAAGGGGTTTCGGGCAAGTGCCACTTAGGCATATTGGTTAATTTGAAACAGTTACTTAAGAAGCAGCTGGTGCAGTGGGGTGCCTGGGTGGTTCAGTCAGTTAAACGTCTGATTTTGGCTCAGATTATAATCTCATGGTTCATGGGTTCAAGCCCCATGTCAGGCTCTGTGCTGACAGTTCAGGGCCTGGGGCCTGCTTCTGATTCTGTGTCTCCCTCTCTCTCTGCTCCTACCCTGCTTGCATCCTGTGTGGGTGTGTGTCTCTCTCTCAAAAAATAGAAAAATTTTTAAAAAAGAAGCAGTTGGTGCAAGAAGGATATTTTGACCCTCCTTTGTCCCTCTAAAAATAATAAATCTCCCATGTGAAGGCTATTTTGCCTGTACCAGGAAGTAGAAAGATATCCTTATCACCCGAGAGAAAGAGTTGGACCTGAGAAGACAATGTAAACAAATTTTGTTAATTCTTCACTAATTTACTACCTTGAACCCAAACTTCTTTGTCTTGTCAATGCCTTACAGATTTATTGGTTTTATTTTGTGTAAAAGGTATAAAAGCTGTCCATTTTGATCACTTCTTGAATCCCATGTTTTTGGGGGCTCCCTTATATAAAAAATTAAATTAATTTTCCTATGGTTAGTCTTGTATCAATTTAATTCTTAGACCATCCAAAGAACCTAGAAGAGAAGAAAGGAAAAGTCCTCCTCCCCTACACATTAGAAGTATATACAGACAGGTATTTGAATTGTATAGCCCAGCCTCATTACCCTTCCAGAGCTATATCTCTATGTAGAGTGAAACTGCCTGGTTCACAACCCCTGCTTATTAGGAAGCTATGGTTTGCATAGTATGTCTTTGGATCCTTGGGCACAAATGATTACCCAGAGACTGGATCTGGCCCAAGGGCAGCCAATCTACAGTTTAGAATTAAAAAAACAAAATACAACAACAACAACAACAACAAAAACCCTATGTCATATAAAAGAGATAATTTGAGCCAATCAGGCTCCCTTTTAAATCTGAACCAAGAATACTTGGGTCCATCAGTGATAGGAGGTAAAGTAAAGGATGCTCTGAAAGAGAGTTTTGTGCCATGGCAAGCTGTGCTAATTACACATTAATCACCTTAAGCGTTTGTTTGCTGAAAGGACTCACAGGACATAAAGGGTTTATATACAACAGCTTTATTACAGGGAAAAAATATAGGTCAGCAACAGCAAGAGAAGAATATACATTGAGTGGGACACTCAGAGTTCAGACAGAGGCTTCTTTGCTTCCCCTTCTCTGTTGTTGTTGTTGTATTTTTTTTAATGTTATTTTTTTTCTGAGAGAGAGAGAGACAGTATGAGCAGAGGAGGGTCAGAGAGAGAGGGAAACACAGAATCTAAAACAGGCTCCAGGCTCTGAGCTGGCTGTCAGCACAGAGCCCAATGTGGGGCTCAAGCCCACAAACTGTGAGATCATGACCTGAGCTGAAGTTGGATGCTTAACCAACTGAGCCACCCAGACACCCCTGCTTCTTGGGATTGGGTCACACAGAGGCCACTTTACCTCTAGGTCTTATATTATTAAAGCACTTCAGCAACAAAATTCCAAAATCATCTTATGAAAGGGATCCTTTAGAATGAGCTATCTGACCAACCTTAACCATTGAAATGCCCCTAAGCCAAATCATAAATTCAGTTATTGTTGCTAAACAGAGCTGACATGCTGCCATTTTTCTCATGGAGGCATGATCATAGAACATCACATATGTTTAGTTAAAACACTGCATAGTGGGGACGACTGGGTGGCTTAGTCGGTTAAGCGTCCCACTTTCGCTTAGGTCATGATCTCGCGGTTCGTGGGTTCGGGCCCCGCGTCGGGCTCTGTGCTGACTGCCAGCTCAGAGCCTGGAGCCTGTTTCAGTCTGTGACTCCCTCTCTCTCTGACCCTCCCCTGCTCACGCTGTCGTCTGTCTGTCTCTCCCACCCCACCCCCCAGAAATAAATAAAACATTAAAAAAAAAAACATTGCATAGTGTTAGTCAAGTGTCAGTAGCTTTGGAGATAAACCTGTAATCAACCCGACTAGTTGAGATTAACTCTTGTTTTGCATAGACTTAAACTATAATTGAATAGGAACTATGTGTAAACATAGGAAGCTATTCAGTTGAAAAAGGAACACAGAGATAGATGGAAAGTGAAGGAAAAAAAATGTGGAGTGAGGGAGACCAATGTTTTTAGGAATTTTTCCATCTGTAATGAATTTCCAGATCTCATTCCATTTTCTCTTTATTCAAGTAAACTCACTAAGGACCTGTTCTCTATAAAAGAAGACAATAAATGATACTGTAGATAGATCTTTCTAGATATTGCACCTTATTGTATTTCTGATATGAGTTTCTGAGACAAATGTTAAGGATTAATGGGGGCCAAATAAGTCATACCCCTTCCACAATGGGTTCTTAACTAATTGAAATTCAGAGTGAGAGACATCGAAATACCCCATTATTATAAAGAAGCAAGGAAAATAGAATAGGGTAAAATGTATGCTCTCTCAAGGTGACATATCTCAAAGGAAAAATCCAGAAATATGAGACATAAGCCTGCCAGTTTCCAGTGTCAGTCTCAGTATTCAGATAAACCAATCCTCCTTCCTTGGTAAACTGTGAGTTGCAAATGAAGAAAAAGACTCAAAGTGTTGTTGTAATTGAAGTTCTCTGACAGAGCCATGAGAACAGGATTTCAATAACAAAGAAATATAATTATGTTGGGAAATATTAGTGATCTGTTAAAATATCATGGACAGGAACTTTATATTTAACTGAAGTTCTGTTTGTTCCTCTCTTCCCTGAGAACTGGCTCATGGAGTTACCTCAAATTCACCCACATATAATAGGAGGGAGCCCTACAGCCTACTCAGAGTAATTTAACTTACATAGCAAAACATTGAAAGTGAGATTCTGGATAATGAGGGTGGCATATCCCTATGGCAACCTTTTGAGTTTAGACAGAGGCAAGTATGTGCTAGTGGAAATCAACCTGCCACTTTGCACTTTAGTAGTAAACCAAAAACTGATTTCAAACTCAATTCATGGAACATTCAAGAAATAATTCATTTCCCTTCACATTAGTCTTGCATTTACCTCTGTTCTTCCAAGATTCTTTCTGACACCACAATTAGGGAAGCTGAAATACTGAAATAAAAGCATCTACTATAGTCACTTCTCTCCAGTTAGGAACACAAATTATTAGGGGAAATCTAGAAGACTGCCTACAAAGATGTGTCTTCCAGTCCCTTGCTACAGACTCTTTTCATAGAATATCACAAAGGGTACTAATTGGCTCTCCTGGTGTGCCCAGCCCTACATACACCACACCAAATTTCTTCTAGTTAATGCCAATGTTAAGAAGCAAAAACTAAAGTTTTAGTTTCAAAAGGGGATGTGGATGTTAAGGAATATCAACAAAGAAAATGTATGAAATATAAAAACTAATCATTTAAGAACACTGATTTAATATTAAATTTCCAGCTTAACAAATAACTGGAATCAAAACAGGTTCAAATAAGAGACTGCTAAAGTCTTCATTGTGAATAGATGGCATTCAAGAGATACTATTGCATTCTTAAATTTAATAATGTTAGAAAAATAGTTTAACTATTTTATTTAAAGATAGCCGTGATTTAAATTTAAAATAAAATATATAACTTTCCAAAAATTGTGAAGGCCTATGGGTTGCACTATGCACCAAATTAAAGAAAACAAAGGAAGAAAGTCCAATCTTATTGACCTAAGTCTTCATGATAATGGCTAGAGTTGGGTGACCTAACTCCATGGGGGATGGAAGACCCCAATGTTCGCATAAGCACACTCTCCATTTCCATACAGAAGCCAGCCTAGCAAGGGGACCCTTCTGAGCTTAATGCCAGCTTACTAAGTCTATGAACAGTAAGGGCACTTACAAATCTAAAGTCCCATATCCTACTGCTATAAGCTTACAACTTGCCTTTCTCATCTATAGTAATCTTTATTTTTTTCATTTTCTGTGCTGATTTAAAAATACTTAACTATGCTAGGAACTTTGTCATTTACTATAATGCAATTCTTCTGGAAGCCTGCAGTCAAGAGTGGCCAGTGGTTTTATCAGTTCTTTTTTCTTTAACTTAGCTGTAACCTATCTTGTTAGCCCAAAGCTCATATGATTCCCATAATAACCAATATTACCCTGTGTGAGGCCAACCCACTAACTTTACATCACCTTATATTCATTTATTTTTTTCTCTAGGAAATTTTAAATTTTTAACATATTACGCTAAAGGAACACTTTTGATTTTATTATGTTACTGATTCTACTAAATTTTGACATCCCTGATGTTGATTATTTTCTCACATTTCTTCTCCCATTCTTTCAGATACAACATGATTTTTGATGCTGTGCTATGAAATAATAATTGCTATGAATAATATAAATCCCCTCTCAACATTTTCAATAATTTTTCAAATGCTGGAAAATTTTTCTGTCCATCTGTCTTATATGTAGTCTAGATATGTACAGTAGAACATGTGTTCAAACACAACTAGACACAACCAGGATATGAAACTAAGTAATGTACTGAGTTGAGAGGTAAAAAGTGGTAGAATATACATAGTTAAGCATAGTAAAGGGACTGGAAGTAAACAGTGAAACATTATCTGTGTTACTATCTTGGTGGCCAGAATATCAACATTTAAAAAGTCTTATTGTTAGCATTTTAATAATTAAATATTTTTCTATAAGTATTATTATATAATATAAAATAATGAAAAATATATACATAGATATACTATGTAAATAAAATATTTAAATAAATGCAGTATCTCAATAGATACATATTTCTCAATAAATCCTGAAATAGGTTAATTGAAAAACATGATGTAAAATTTATTTTATTATACCAGAAATAGTGAGTTCATTTCCTAGAATGAACCAGATATATAGAGGTTTGTAACTTAGAACAAAGTCGTTTCTGTGATCTCTCTTTGAACATTACTTTTTCCTTCCTATCAACATTAACAGAAGAATAAATATACTCAGATTTGTTTTTCTTCTCTGCCATAATGTTAGGTGTATAAAATCCTAACTTTTTGAATACCATGAAGCATACAGAAGTAAATACATTCAAATCAGTATCATGTTTCAGCCATCTAAACCAAAAAAAAAAAAGAAAAAGAAAAAAGAAAAAAAGAAAAAAAAGTACACCCTAACTGAACAATCTTAACTAAAAAGGCTTTAGAGATGTGGTGATGTTATTAACTGCATCACAACAAAATCCTGAGTTATTGGCTACCCTCAAGTCTAAATCAAGGCATCCCATATTGTGATTTATAATTTTAAGTGGTCTGAGCAATCATCCTGCCCAAGAGAGTTGAAATCAAATCTATCACAGACAATTAAGGTAACCAATCAATGCTTCTAAGAAAAATACAATTCTCCAAAGTAGGTTGAAACAGCTTAAGGACACATACCCACATGAAATATGTTCATACCTTTTTCTCACTTTGTGGAGACACAAATTTGAATTATCATTGTCACAAAATGCTTTATTACCTAAATGCAAAGGGTAAGCAATCTGTAAAAAGCAATACAACTGAAATCTACTGTTGCATTTTAATAAAGAGCGTTAAAAGTAACATCTGGGTTGCACATATCAGCCTTTTTTTTATGTCAAAGATAAATTACTTTTCCAAAGGGACAGTAGCTCTAACTTTTACAACTATTGGTGAAAGAAAATAAAGAAAAATAATGGTGATAAGAAGCGTTATTTATAAATGTGGAAGTAATATTCAAGGAGCTAATAAGTTGCATGAAGTTAAGAGAAATAGTCAAATAGGAATACTTCTTAGACACAGGCCCCTTCTTGCCACCAGCCTAGTCTTCTTACTGAACTTGAGGTTTACCATTGCCCCCCAAACTTGGCCTACGTTTCTCTCATCCACCCTGCTCCACCTGTTCAAATTTTAGTCATCTTTCAAAAGAAAGGTTAATAACATTTCTTTCCTTAAGATGTTTCCTACAACAGCAGTCTACAGAGATCTCTGCCCTTTCTAACCTCCTGGGTACCTCTCATTGGAGCGGAGTAGTCTATGCAGAAAGAGAGAGCTTTGGTTCCTGTGGAGTATAGACCTTGCTTTTATAAGCTTTGTAAGCTGCTTGAAGACAAACACTCTTTTGCATTTCTCTGAATCCCCACATTGCCTAATAGGCTGTTTCTGACCATGTGACAGCCTCTAGCTGTAGCTCCATCTCTCTCCCTATTCATCTGTTCCCATTCAGTCTTACAATTATTATCAACTGGCCACCATTGTCAGTGTTCTAGGTGCCAGGAAACCTCAGGGAATAATGGAACTGAGGTCACAGTTCAAAAAGGGAACTGGGGTCTCATGGTCTCATTCAGGAGACTTTCCTCCATAATAGGAGGAATATGGTTGGGAACACATTTCTGGTACATCTAATTTAGCATTGGGAAGCAAGGTAGGCTTTCTGGTGAAAATTTTAGATTTTTTTTTTCTAGCAAAAGGAAAAAGATAAGGAGGGAAGGCTATTCAAAAGAGATGTCAATAGGTGCAAAATATTGAGAGAAGAGAGAATCCAGCAATTCTGTTCAGGAAACTGAAAGCACTGAAAGGGAAATTGAAAGAAGTTCACTATTGTTTGGATTCAAAGTGCAAGAAAGAAGGTGGCAAAGGACAAAGCTTGGACAGGTTCTTAGTGCAAGATTATGAAAGATGTTATGTGCTCTTAAGGACTTTGAACTTTATCGTAATGGAAATGTAAAATCAACATTCTCACCACATTGTGGGAAATACATGAAAGGGGAACAAGGAAAAACTGGTACAAGGTGGATAGAAATAACTGAAGGAGAGTATGCGACAGGAGAGTATCTTCTAGGTAAAACCATCAAGAATAATACCAATAATTAAAGACTGGGTGGGGGAAATGAGATTTAGAAAGGAGCAGTGAGAGAGGCAAGAGAGCAGTGAGGAACCATATTGTTACATAAACTAAAAGAACTGTGTTTTATAAAAGAAGCGCACAGCAAACTGGAACCCAGATCATGGTTTCTCATACCCCACTTGAATAAAAAGAAACTGTTTTTTAGAGAAATGGTTGACTGTTAAGATGGGGACAGAAAATATACAAGGCAAACCTGGAGCCATTATAGTTCCAGAAAGTAAGAAGTTATTTTTTTTCTAATACAAAAAGCTTCTGTGATGCAGAGGAAACAATCAACCAAACTAAAAGGCAGCCTGTGAAATGGGAGAAGATATTTGCAAATAAAATATCTGATAAAGGGTATCCAAAATCTATAAAGAGCTTATCAAACTAAAGCCCCCAAAAACAAACAACCCAGTTAAGAAATGGGCATAAGACATGAACAGACACTTTTCCAAAGAAAACATCCAAATGGCTAACAGACACATGAAAAAATGTTCAACATCACTTATCATCAGAGAAATATAAATCAGAATCATGAAGAGATACCACCTCATACCTGTCACAATGGCTAAAATTAACAACACAAGAAGCAGCAGGTGTTGGTGAGGATGCGGAGAAAGGGGAACCTTCTTACACTGTTGGTGGGAATGCAAACTGATGCAACCACCGTAGAGAATAATATGGAGATTCCCCAAGAAACTAAAAATAAAAGTAACCTATGATATAGCAATTGCACAGTTAGGTATTTACTCAAAGAATAAAAACATATAGATTTGAAGTGGTAAATGCACCCCAGTCTTTATAGCAGCATTATTAACAATAGCCAAACTATGGAGAGAACCCAAATGTTCATCAACTGATGAATAGAAAAAGATGATGTGGTATGTACACACACAATGTAATATTACTTAGACATCAAAAACAATGAAATCTCAGGGTACCTGGGTGGCTCAGTGAGTTGAGTGTCTGAATTTGGCTCAGGTCATGATCTCATGGTCTGTGAGTTCCTGGAACCTGCTTCGGATTCTGTCTCTGCCTCACCCCTGCACATTAGCATGTGCTCTCTCTCTCTCAAAAATAAACAAACATTAAAAAATTAATTAAAGCAAGAATGAAATCTTGCCATTTGCAGTGATGTGAATGGAACTAGCATGTATTATGCTTAATGAAATAAATTAATCAGAGAAAAATAAATACCATATAATTTCACTCGTGTGGAATTTAAGAAACAAAACAGATGAGTATATGAGAAGGAGGGGTAAAGAGAATAGAGGGAAACAAACCACAAGAAACTCTTAAATATAGAGAACAAACTGAGGGTTGATGGAAGGAGGTGGGTAGGAGATGGGCTAGATGGGTGATGAGTATTAGGCAGGGCACTTGTTGTGATGAGCACTCAGTGTTGTATGTAAGTGATGAATCATTGATTTCTATTCCTAAAGCCAATATTATACTGTATATTAACTAAATAAAATTAAAATACACACATTGATGTAAAGCATGTCAGAGGGATACAGAAGCCAACCGGAAAATTTCCCAGTGACCAAAGTTGGAAATTTTTGAGCAAGAAAATAGTTTTGGATTATAACAGAGTATTAAACAAATATCCATGAGTCCGTACTGATATAAATAAATGATTTGATAATTAAATATATGGCAGGAAATAGAAAAATCTATGCAGAATTCCAACTATGTAGGTACTCCACCCTGAAGGAACCAAAGGATAACTCCTGACTCTTTAGGTATGGGCTACATAATATATAGTGACTTCCTTCCAAAGATATAGTATGAGAAAGGAACAAATAAGAGTTAATTTACAGGAGAGCAACCTTGAAAGCAATTCCCCCAGCAAGAAGATCAAGGTCAACATACAATGATAACTTGTACTGATAGTATACACCTTGATGTGATGTGATGAAATGACACTTTACTTCTGTGATCTTCCTTCCAAAGACCCATAACCCCACTCTAATCATGAGAAATCCCAACTGATAGACATTCTACAAAATACCTGACCTATAGTCCTCAAAACTGTCAACGTCCTTTCCTTGAAAACAAGGAAAGTCTGGGTAATGGTCACAGCCAACTAGAATCTAAAGAGACATGATGACTAAAAACGTGATATCTATGATAGGAATCTAAAACAGAAAGGGATGTTTGGAAACAACTAAAAAAATTTAAATAAAGTATGGACTTCAATTAATAATAATGTATCAGTATTGGTCCATAAATTCTACCAAACATTCCCCACTAATGTAGAATGTTACTAACAGTAGAGACTGTGTGTGAAGTCTATGGGAACTCTATACTATCTTCACAAGAATTCTCTGAATCTAAAACCATTCTAAATAAAATTGTATTTTAAAAAATAAGGTACTGTTGAGAGCCATTCTGAGCCCACTAGTTGAGAAAACTCCTGGTGAGGTTAAAGCAAGTTTGCACGGTCTCTTGCCAATTAGATGATGACCGATATCCACCCCCACTCAATTATTTCTGCTTGAGCACTGACCCCTAGGGTACGTTGTTGATCAATATTGGGAGTGACTTGTCCCCTTATTCTGGCCCTGGTATGATGATTGCACCTTGTGAAGGAACTTATTGTGGGAACTTCTTTTGATTATGGGAACAGACATCGTGTCTCCAGCAGCTCCTGTTTCCCTCCATACTTTCCCTTGAGCTATGAACAGGCTAATGACCCCTAGTCATAAAAGATTGACCTTTACATGTACAATTCTGTTTCTACTGTTGCATTAGTCCAAGATGTTCATACAGCTCAACATGCAAATCAACTAACCAAAAATGTCTCTCATGCCCTAGCTATTCAAGAAATCATAAAAGTAGACACAAAGGTAAATGCACTCAAAGAGGCTATTCTATGTATTGGAAATAAGCTAAACTCTTTAAAGGTAAGGTTGTCTCTCTGGTGCAATAAAGCATATAACTGGAAAACCAAGTCTTGCCCGGAGACAAAGAGCCTAACTTAGAGAGAAGGAACAGATAAGGGCAGAAGATAAGTTAGTACATACACCTTTGCTAACTGATGGTATATAGCAGCCCCTTCCCTAAGGCCTACTTTCCACAAACACCTTCCCTTACCCTGGCAGCTGTGATGAGGATGGATAAGAGTATCTACAAACCTATGACTTAATCTTAGCGTTATTAAAATGTGAACGCCTTGTTATTTTCTTAGTTACTCAACCTCACTATAATTGGGGCAGTTCTGCAAGAAGACTTCTGTAAAACCTGTTTCTGTACATTTTCCAAAAACACCTTATCACAAAGAGCTATCCATTGTAAAAATTCCATTTCCTGATGCCATGCTAACTTTTGACCTATAAATAAAGACACCAAAACTGACAGGACAGAGATGCCTGCCTGGTGATCAGAAAGGATCTTGGGGCTCTCTCATTCTCTTTCGCCAACACCGTCCATCCTTCAGGGACCCCTGGACCTGTCGGAGCCGGCGCGGCCTCCGACAAGGTACATTCAACCATGTCAAATGGAGCCAAAATAAAAGAAAGAGACAGACTCATAAACATCTTCTAGCTTTTTAGGCCTTGCTGACCCTGGAAAGAGTTGTTCCAAAGTAGCGGAGGATCAAAAACAAGATTACAATACAAAATAAGGCAGAAGACTGAGAGCACATAAAAAAATCACTTTAAGATGCTCTGACTCTAAAAGAAATGAGAAGACTCTTGTAAAAGACTGCTTCTAAACAGAAAAAGGAAGTGAGATCAAGAGGAAATAACTAAAAAAGCTATAAAAATATTTTATAATGCTAAATTATATTTCAAATATAATATTTAAAACCAATATTTTAAAATGCTAAAGTGAAAAAAAAATGTATATAAGGGCTGAGAAGGAATGACTTTCGAAGATACTTTTGGTGTTGGGACTGTTGCAATCCTAAATTGAAATTACCATTTTCTTGTTTTATATATTCCTTACTTCGACTATAGCCTGTTCCTAAGCAAAAGACTCCAAGCTAGATATAAGTGTGCAGGAAGTTTGAACTCAGGATCAGTACCTGCAGGGAAATAAGCTAGGTTATGGTAAAGGCACAACAGGAACTCAGCCAACCCTGCAGGGAGCTATGAAATTAAGATGGAACATCAAAGATGTCCCACATCACAGTATGGGAAGCAGGTCTTTATACTTCCTCATCTACCACTCACTAGATGCCAGCTTCCCCAGGAAGAGGCATGACCATGGGTGAGGCAACCAACTCTGGCCCAGGGCTAACTACAGAGAACAGATGCCTGAGGGCAGATTCCCACAGTTGGGGCAAACAGACCCTTGAGTCCTGAAGAGGGATCTCTGATACATATCATAGCATCTACTTATACTTGGAATTCTTGCTACCCCTGTTTGATCTTTTCTGAATTCCTGTGACCTTTCCTATATATTAATGCTCATGGTGGCAAATGCCACCTGGTTTTTTTGTTGTTGAAATTTAAATTTTCATTTTTGCCTCTCATTCCTCTTTTTGCTTTAGGTAATTTCTGAGAGGAAAAGTAACCAGGGCTTTGGAGTACTGAGTTGATGCAATTGCTGAGGATCACATGAGGATATCATAGAAGAAGTCTAGCCCCTACATTGCCTTGAAAAGATTCCACCCCAAAAAAACATTTACTCACAAATCAGAAAAGAATTGGAGGTATACTTTCAAATATCAAACTGATAGATGGGGAAGTAGACAGGGAAAGTTGGAGAGGGAACTAGTAATTGATCAGCCAAAGACTTGATACTTATGCCAGAGAACGATAGGTAGAAGTCCCCACTTTTTTACATAACTGTAAAAAGTCATCTAGCTTTAGTAATCATGGAAACAGTATAAATTATTATCAACACTTTGTACACAGTCCAAATTCCTCTAGAAAACATTTCTTCCATATAAACTATTAACTGTATGCCTATAAGGATACAACGTGCCAAGTGAACACACTTAAAACAAGGGCTTCAGGTCCACTCATAGGTGTTATGGGCTCGATTAGTTGCACTGAAATAGTAATTTTCTAAAAGATACCACAGAGGCTTTTAGAAGTCTATTGAGTTTCAAAAAAAAAATGAGTCTTCCCTCTCCATTCATTTGCAGATTAGATATAATGCATTTTGGCTCATGTTTCAAGAATAGCAGCATATCTATACTTAAGAAATAGTTTAAATGAGTAAACAGATGTTTAAGAAGTAAGCAAAAATTAAAGCAACTGTAAAGGTGGAAGCTGAGCACTACATAACACATTTTGGAAAATTAATTTTTTTAATTTTAGCAAATATAGTGCATCAGTCAATATCTCTGCTCAAGTGAAAAAAGAATTTAAGGCTAAACTAGTGACACAAGCAGTGGGTTCAGTAGCGCATGGGTCAGGAAGTACATGAAGCATAATCTTCAGGGCTACCATTGCCACCTCACCCCAAGTCCTTCCCAAGGCCCTGTAATTACTTTCAACATTTTGTATTATTTTTCATAAACAGGGCCTCAAGTTTCATTAATCTCTCCTATACATCTGAACACTCTCACCCCCCCCACCCACTAGAGGCATACAAACATATAAAAATCTAATATTATATAAAAGAGTAAGGGACATCTGTGACTCATGATGATTTTCTATCCCCCAGTCCATAATAGTTATACTTCTGATATCCTAAAATAAAAAATATACACATCTACATTATGAAATTCCTAACCGGAGAGTAAGGAAAGTCATAGCAGGCAAGTTAGGCATGCAAGTTATAAACTGAATACATGTGAAGATAATTTTAAAAAAGAGTAATCCTAAGCCATTATTATTTTTTGTTCAACTAATATTTAATTGAGTACATACTATGGTCCAGGCACAGTGTTAGGCCTCCAACAAATAAATTTCAAATGACCAATAGAGCTAAAATGAAAAGAGGGATTTTATGTTTGAAATACGAATAGCTAATACACAAAACCACAGCTTCAATAGTTGAGCCTGCAGTCTTTGTGAAGTTGAAGGGAATAAAGATAGGAAAACATTTCTGAAGAATTATCTATGTGCATCAGATTTGTTCATCATGGAATCATAAAAGTTTAGGGCTTTTTATTAGCTGTTGTATCTTTTAGGTGTTTGCCCTTACGTATATACGTTGGTTGCACTTCTCATTGAGGTTATTTTCAAGGGATTATATTGCATGGAGACAGTGCCACAGGTAACACAGAGCAACAGGCAAAACATTCATTATGCAGCAAATGTGTGTTGAACACAGCATCTACCACATACGAGGTGCTTGTCTTTGTATGTTCAAGCCACTATAACAAAATACAACAGACTAGAGAGCTTTATTTTTTTTTTTTAAAGGCAATCTTTTTTTTTTTTTTTAAATGTTTTATTTATTTCTAGAGAGAGAGAGAGACAGCGTGAGCAGGGGAGGGTCACAGAGAGGAGAGGGAGACACAGACTCTGAAACAGGCTCCAGGCTCTGAGCTGGCAGTCAGCACAGAGCCCGACGCGGGGCTCGAACCCACGAACCGCGAGATCACGACCCAAGCGAAAGTCGGACGCTTAACCGGCTAAGCCACCCAGGCGCCCCTGGACTAGATAGCTTTAAACAACAGAATCTTCTCACTCACAGTTCTGGAGTTCTGGAAGTCCAAATTCAGACTGCCAGCATGGCCAGGTTCTGGTGAAGGCCCTCTTCTGGATTGCAGACTGCTGAATTCTTACTGTTTCCTCATATGGTGGAAGGCATCAGGGAATTCTCTAAAGCCTCTTTATAAGGCTCTAAATCATTCATGAGGGTTCCATACTTATGATTTAAGCAGTTCTCAATGGCTACATGATCACTTGTCATGTTTAATATTTCAACACATGAAAGGGAGGTGGGTGGGAACACAGCATTCAGACCATAGCAATGCTAGACATTCACCAATGAGCAAGATTTAGCCCCTGTCCCACAGTCAACTCTGAGAGCCAAAGAGTAAGAATGATTACAATACATTGGACTAAGTTTTATAAAAGGAGATGTGCAGTGTGTTCTGAGAGCACATGGAAGGAGTATGGAACCCAGAGTTAATAGAAAGTAAGTTCAGGGAAGCTAAAGTGTTCCAGGAATTGAATAACCAAAATATTTAGACATACACTCGGGTGGGAGTGAGTAGAAGGGTAGAAGGAAATAAAAATACAAAGTCAGATCACCAAAGCCTTGCCTTTCCATTTCACCAAGTTTGAAGTTGGTCTAGGATATTAAGAAGGAAGATACCATGGTATTTGGAAACATCTCTGACTTCATATGCTATCTCCAGTAAAAATTAGATGATGTAGCTATGGCATAAATAACTTGTCAGAGCCTCAGTTTTTTCATCTGTAACGGATGAATAATAACTTATTAAACAATGTTGTGTGAAGCAAATAAGATAATAGATGGGAAAGCATTGTGGAAAAAATGTGTAGACATGTTCTACAACTATAAGGTGCCATTATCACATGAATGATTGTGAAGTTCACTTAGGAAATGACACCAAAATTGAAGATAAAGTGCAGTGATATCCAAAGGCTACTCAACCAAGAGGATCTATGTTTTCTTCAGCACAGTTGATGTATGGGAGAGAAGGAAGTCTGACAGCACAGTGAGTGTAGTCAGCACATTCCACTGCATCACGGCACGCGGCATGGCTATGCAACTGGGGCTCTTTCCAATTGCCAAAAGGCCCAAGGATAATCAGAAGGACTCTGCTGAATTCACACATTTTACAGTGCATTCATGCATGTTGGGAACATTCTATGTGCAGTCCTAGGAAGGTTACTTTCCTGAATCAAAAGGATAACCCCAATTGCCAGATTAGGAAATGATAATCATAAATATGGTAGTAGATTGAGGACTCTCCATTCGATGTGTTAGGAACGTTGCTATCTATATCCTGAAAGACTGAAATGACTGTTAGCTCCATTTGAGGAACCTGAGGCTTTGATGAGAAAAGTAGCTTGCACAACATCGTACTATCAATAAATGTTAGATTTGGTATTACAATCCATTATTCCTCTGACCCTGTATTGTGCAGAGCCTTATATAGTAGAGATTTTACTTTTCAGTCAAAATGTGGTCACTGAGGCAGCCAGTCCCAAATGATCACTACAATATCAATGAAGATCAGAGAAAAAGACAAAATTCTCAATATTACTAAAAGTTAAATGCACAGATATCATAGTGCTAGAATCTAGGAAGAATATTCATTCAATATAAGATTCTATGGAACTTGATTTAGAAAAATTGACCAAGCTCTGCCTGGTGGCATACAAAGACTTAGACTCACGAAATTAAGTTTGAATCAACACAAGTTCAGCCAGGCCTTACTGCCAGAGGCCTCTTTTGAGGTCTTAAAATGTATCGCTGTGTACCCCGAAGTTGTATTTCAGTTTGGAAGGTAATACGATTGATAGAATAATTCTGTAAACAGAATTGGATTTTTGGATTTGGATTTTAGCCAGACATTAGACAAAGTGCTTTATCTTAGCCTTGCAGATAAGTTGAAGAAACATGAGCTAGTACCTTTAAAGTGTAAATAATTCATCTATATACTATATACCTAGTCTGAATTATAGTGACCAGTCTGCATTAATATACTGGAAGAGAAAACGTTTGCCAAATTATAGAATGCCATCTAGTGAGGAGTAAAAGCTCACTGATTTGATTGCAGAACCAGTGTCCTCCAAGTACTAGATGATATGAAATGTTAATAGGTACAATTAAGTTTCTGCTCTGAGATCTAAAAACTAAGCACAACAATAGTGGTGTGATAATCACAGCTAATTGTCCATATTAAGAGCTTCACTGCACAGAACACAGTTGACAAGAAGCCAGTAGATCTCCATAGGCCCTTGAGTGGAAATATCAATGTAGGCAATGACAATTCAGTTATTTTGATAGAATGACAAGGCCTGTGACCTATAAGTAAGGATCTCACTCATATACTAAAGTGTTCTCTGATCAGTGTTTCACCTCTAGTGAAACCACTGGAAAAATTAACTGTGAGAGAACAGGTTGATCAAGGCCTGAAGACCAAGTACATAATTAGAATGTCAAGAAATTCTTACTACAGAGGTAAGATCTTTAAACTGAAAAAATGTGAGGCTTTCCTATTTCTTTCTACAATAAATATACCTTCTTATAATGAGTAAAAAAGGTTTCTTTGGCAATGTTGGAGTGGTAGAATAATTTGGGAGAGCTTGCAGAAACCATTACAGTATGTCTGATCACCTCTATATAATTCCTGAAATCCCCTTCTAAACAAGGCTTAGGACATCACATTGTTTGTTCTCATGAGTCTTACAGGCTCCAAGAGCTTAGTAAAGTCTTCTAAATGGTACGATTGTTTCCGTCTTTTCCACAATACTCTGAAGCCCTTTGGAATCATATACAAAAGAGAAAAACTCCCCTTATGGGTAACTAAAGGCATTCAATAAACATCTGATGAATAAATGAATTAAAGTTATTAATTCTATAAGGGAAGAGGAATACAAATATTCTTATAAGGCTATCTTAAAATTAAATGTGGGAATTGAGATTCTAACTAAATACTTGTTAAGTATGTTAAAAATAAAACTAATATAACAGAATAAGTTTTAAAGTAGAATAACTTTCTGTGCTGAGATTCTTGAACATTACAAATATTCACAATGACTGTGGGAGAAGTTTTAAGGAACAATACCCCCTGCCCGCCCTGCCACGCACACACATCCACAGAGCCAACTGAGCCAATTATAACTACAGGGAGGCTTCAGAACAGCCCTATGCCTGCCATAAAATCTTCCGACACAAAATCTCAGCCCAGACTTCTCATGATTTCCTCATCTTTCTCTACTTCCAATTTTGAACATAGTTGTATAACATATTAAGATACCCTTCAGTGCAAGTTATTTCCTTCTGAAAATGTGTTAAAAGATTGACTGCCTCAGGGGATGTATCAGAGTCCTCCAGAGAAACAAAACTAATGAGGTATGGTGTGTGTGTGTGTGTGTGTGTGTGTGTGTGTAGAAAGAGATTTATTATCCAGAATTGGCTCATGCAACTATGGAGGCTGACAAGTGACAAGTCCCAAACTCTGCCATCAGTTGGCAAGCTGGATACCCAAGGGAGAGGTTGGTGTAGTTCTTTTCCAAATCTGAAGGCCTGAACCAGGAAAGCTGATGACTTGTATTCTAATCCTAAAGCCAGCAGGCTTGAAACCCACAAAGAACCAGTATTTCAGCCAAGGTCCAAAGCAGGAAAAAACTGATATCCCAGTTCAAAGCCAGTCAGGCAGGAGTAGTTTCCATCTCATCTGAGGAAGGGTCAGCCTTTTGTTCTAGTCAGGCCTTCAGCTGATTGGTTGGATGAGGCTCACCCAGATCAGAGAGGACAGTCAGCTTTACTCAGTGAATAGATTTAGATGTGAAATTCATCCAAAAACACTCTCACAGAAATGCCCAGGGAAATATCTGAGCAACATCTAGGCACCCTGTGATCCTGTCAAATTGACACATGAAATAACCGTTGCAGGGGACATACAGAGAACTAGAGTAGCTTCGAGGTAATCTGTGAGGTTTATATATGAGGAGGCTGGAGCATTGGAGGGGAGCTCTCTTCCTTGATGATGGCCTTCCTTACAGAGTCCACTATTCTCCCACTGAAAACATTACAAGAAAAAGAATACATTATTATTGACAATTCACTTTGATTTGCACTCTTTGATTTTCATCAAACTTAGGTAGACAAAAGCTAATGCCCTACTTTCCTTGTGAAAAAGAAAAGCATGGGGAGGGGAGTGCATTGCTGGTAAAGGCATTTCAAACATGAGCTGATTAGCGTAGAATGTGTTTTGTGAGGGAAGCGTTCTTTTTCTTTATCTTCTCAGCAAAGTCTAACACCCTCAGTACCCGTTGAAGGCTGTCTGGATAGTTTTGTGGTTTAAAATTATATGCTACATCAAAAAAAGCCCATTAATTTCTTATAGTGGATGGCTACCACTATTTTGTTGTCTTGCTTTGTGTCATAAATCTCTCAACTTCTACTTGGCAGTAGAATTGAAACCAAAACTGACATTTGATACCAAACGCACTGGCTAAACCTTTCCCCTGGGTTACCAGATCAGAAGAATAGTCAAGCTCAAAAAATTTCAAAGCCACTTCTATAAAAGCTTCCCAACCTTAAGGTCTTTCTTTTAACCTAGTTCCAGAGGGATTTATGCTACTAAGTTTTATCTTTCTGAAGAAAAATAACTGCAAAGTAAGCAGTATCTAAACAGGGTTTACAGAGCTGAAAGAAAAACAAACAGAAATTAGGAGAACTAAGAAATGAGATTTTCAGGGAAAAGCTAAGCTCAAATGTTATTCAAAGGAAAAAAAAGCAGTTGGTGTGCCTCGGAGAAACCTCTTTAGGAATATGAAAGAAACACCTAGAGCAGTATGTCACCTCAAGAGGAATAAAATACTGCTCATAAGCATCCCTGATTCTTATGAAAGTAAATATTATCTCTTTTGTTCAATTTTAAGAGGAAAATTTATTTAATATTAAATAAGTTTTTTTAAATATTCAATTTAATGACACACAGCATTTAAATGTACATAATATAAAATGCTGTTGTGATAGGATATTTGGCTTATTATCAGTAATGTTCCCAAACATCATTTATTACTTAAAGGTGGATTTCCTAAGCAATTAGGCATGGGAGCATTCTAATTAAAAATTAAATCAGTGTTCAAATAAGCATAATCGAATAATCACTGTAATCCTCTGAAACACATTAAGAGCTAGAAGAGTATCTGGTTTTATCACATTTTTTAAAATCTCATCATCTCTATAGGAAAACTACTCTGCAACCACTCTCAGAAATCACCTTTATTGGGAGGCTATCTGAGTAATACTTTGAATTAAACTGGCTGCATGTGTGCCTTTGTTTTCTTCTTAATGGAAGGTAGAAATTACAACAGCAGTAAATCCAGCACAAGAATGAAGGCTCCAAGGAGGACAGACAAATGGGATTGGGTGGGGCTAGAGAGGAGGGTTTCTCAAGTCCCTTGAAGGTTTGGTAACACAGTGATGTCCTTACCTTACCTCATCAGAATTACCAAGGCAAAAGGTATTTTAGGTGAAACAGAGTAAAACCATCATCGAGGGTGTGGAAGACTCTGGAGCCAGACTACTTAGGTTCTAGACCTAGTTCCACCACTTATTACCCGTATGATATTGGATAAGTCACTTATTGTTTCTGTAACTCAGTTACCTTATGAGTAAAATGAGAGTAATAATATCAACCCTTCAAGTGTTGTTGTAGGGATTATATGAGCTACTATATGTAAAGCCTTAGAATAGTACCTGACACATATTCAGTACTCAACAAATTTAAGTTGTTATTTGGACAGGAAACTGACGTACAGCAGGAGGAGTGAGTTAGGGTCAGAGTAATGATCTGGGACCTGCTGCTTAATCCTGTTTGACTTTGGGCATGTTATGAACTTCTCTGAGCCCCTATCAGATCATCTTCAGATAAAGGTAACTCCAGTATCTATGTTATAAGTTGCTAAGAGGATTAAGTGAGAAGAAGAAGGCTGTTTTATAACTAAGGAGTTGTTAAGTATAAACCCTGACCCCCAAGAAGGGGTGGGCACACCCCAGTTGTGGCACAAGACCTTGGTACTTTCTTCTCTGCCTTTATTGAAGACCTTTAAGTACTGCCCTTTTGCCACTATGTTTATCGGAAATATTCAAGGGAATTTATTCACGCCTTTTTTCTTTTGCATGAAGTTAAAAGCAAAAGAGTGCTTCCAAAGTCCATCTAATACATGAACTGTTTTGTCAAGAACTGCACCTTTGTACCCAATTATATTCAGGTACCAAAGTAAAACAAAAACAAAAAAAACACATGTATCATCTTGTTTCTTGGCTGCATGAATTTAGAGTTTATTAAACGTAGTCAAATTGCCTGTGCCTTCATGGAAAAGAAATTGAAAGGATTTTCTATCTCTGCTTGCCCCATCACACTATACTCCTTAGAGCAGTGACATCATTTGGGACCAGACATAACTTGTACCATCTATGGAATATGGCAACAGCTGAAATGACATTTTATTATAGTTCTAAATACCAGTCTGTCTCAAACCAGGGTGACCCACAAAATGCTAGGAAGAGGAGTTCTGACCTGGGTGTGTGGTGAAACTTTGATTCATCTGATCAGACTGTTAAGACTGCAATCCTGACTCATCTCTATCATTTGGACACTTTTTGCAGAGGAAACCCAGCCAGACCTTTTCTTATAAGCCAAACATTGGTCAGGAGAAAGGATTCAACTGGTACCAACTTGGGCAAGATTGCAAACAGAATCAAAGCAAACTCCTTGTGAGATTTGGAAGAGATCCCCCAATCTCTGCAGTTTCCCTTAGGTCCTCTTCAATCTTTGTGTCCTTCTGATGTTTCACAGGTGCATTAAACAGGTAAAGGGAGGGGTTAGTTTTATTTAGAGGATTTAGGTGTTAGGTAGACATGGCCAAGAGCAAGGTGGCAGATAAATGGATGAGGAGTCAGAGGTTTGGCAAATTCTGCTTTGATTTGGCACGGAATCCTGCTTACAACTACATAGACTTGGAAAAGGACCTGACTATAGATAAGAAAACAGCTCAGTGATGCCTTGATTTAGCTGTTCTCTGAGCAGAGAACCTGGTCACACCATGTCTGAATTTCTGACCTACAGAACTGTGATCTAATAACAACTTGTTGCTTTACGCTACTGGAGTTGTACATACACAGCAATACAAAACTGACACAATTCCATAGGACCTTATACTTATATTTCAGAAATTTAAGCTCCATGAAAGCAGGGACTATGTCTTTTATCTCCAGCACCCAGTCTAGTGCCCAGAATACAGTAAATGTTCAATAAATATTTGTTAATAAATAAGTGCATATATCAATCCATCCTTTTAAATCATATTACTTTCAATTCGATAAATCAAAATATTTCTGTGATGAAGTTAGAGAAGTATGCTCTTTTCATTTACATTAAATTGTCTTCCACTTACATTCCTTTTTCTTTATCTGATGTGTTTTATTGAATGTTTTCATTAACTTAACCAAGACTGAGACTGCTCACCTGCAGAGTCCAGGGGCATGGCCATCATCTGTGGAATATACCCTGCCCACTCCTGTTTTCTCTCTAGCCTCTGAGCTCTGCACTCAAGTTGGTTTTTTTTTTAATTTTTTTTAATGTTTTATTTATTTCTAGGAGAGAGAGAGAGAGAGACAGCCTGAGCAGGGGAGGGTCAGAGAGAGGGAGTCACAGACTGAAACAGGCTCCAGGATCTGAGCTGGCAGTCAGCACAGAGCCCGACGCGGGGCTCGAACCCACGAACCGCGAGATCATGACCTAAGCGAAAGTCGGACGCTTAACCGACTAAGCCACCCAGGCGCCCCAACTGCACTCAAGTTTTGAGCAGCATACTGCCTGCATGCATGCAAAATGAATTTACATGGGTGCTCCATGCCACTTGGAACAAAATGATTTATGATGTTTCTCTTGGAGAAGTTTCTTCCCCTTTGCTCCCCTCTTCTAGCATTCCTTTGTCATCTGCCCTGTGATTGTTAACTCAACCCTGCCAAGGTATATCTTGATGAATACCCTCACCCCTCCCATTGCCCAAGCCCACCTAACACTGTCTTTGCTCATGGGAGTCTCCTTTGACTGTAGTGATCTTTGACATCTTCACTGCTTGCAAAATTTCCTCTCATCAGTCAAGACCCATATTAAATCCCAACTCCACTTTAAAACTCTCCTGGATAGTTCCTACTTCATTACCTTTTGTATAATACTTTAATTTCAGTAATGCCCATTCTATGAGAGCTGTTTACACACATATGAAATCCTCTGTGGACCATGAGTCCTTCAGGGTCAGGAACAAGCCCCCATACCTAGCAGAGTGCCAGTTCCAATTAAGTGCTTATATATTCACCTATCATTTTATCTTTGCTTATAGTTGAAATGATTTAAAGCTAGACCTTCAAAGAGCATCAGTGTGTTAAATAAGAAACCTTGAAAGCAGTAAACCTTACTCCCTAGTATAAGGGGAAATCTGCGTGGTGACATCAAGACTCTTGCTAACCCACTTTGAAAGGAGCCAAATGAATGGACATTATAGACTCTTGTCTAACTTCATTCATGAGACCTTGGTCCCCTCCGAACGTCCCACAAAAATTTATCAGCTCCAGAAATATATTTTGGAAATCAAGAAATCCTTCTTATGAGAGTTTAGTAATACTGAAATATTTCTATATTGTATACCTGGTAGGGATGAGGCACTGAAATATAGAGATCAGGTATATAAACATGACCTTATACAGACTGAAGTTAATATATTTGGGCATATGATATAAAACAAAGATCTAGTTTATGTTTTTCTAAATAGACCAAAGCAATTTAATTGACAAAAAAAAATCTAACTTTTAATAAGAACTTACTATGTGTCACATGTTTTACAGGCTATGTTTAATTTAATCTTCATTATACCTTTGAGGTAAACATAGGTTAGGCTAGTAAGGCTTGGAAGGTTATAATTAGTCCAAGGTTACAGGATAAATGACTGTCAGAGCTGGCACTCACATCCAGGCCTGATGATGTTATGTATTAATGAGAGATGAAAAAGACAGTGTATGCTGATGCAGTGGAGTTGCCCCAGCAACAGAGCTTGGGCTGCAGTGGGATCAGATACTTTTCAGGGTCAGGTACTTGCTAAACTATCCTCCTTACCCACTCGAGAGAACTGGACTAACCTATCTGGGCTAAAAATGGGCAGAAAATAAATATTCCATTTTCCTTCCATTGTCCTCGTCCAGGGTTTCTAAACTTTGCTAATACTTACATTTTGTGGTGGGATACTGTCCTGTACATTGTGCTAAACTGATATGTAGTAGCCTCTGTTGTCCTTACTCAATGCCAGCAGCACCTCTCAGCCAGTTATGACAACCAAAATGTCTCCAGATATTGCCAAATAATGCTGTAGCGGTGGGATGGGTGGCAAAATCCCCCTAGGTTGTCCTAGTAGAATAAACACTGAAATAAGACTAGAAGATCTAGGTTCAAGTCCTCCCACAAAACATCTAATCTTTCTTTTTCTAAAATATTTAAATTAAAAATGTTAACAATGTAACATAATGTTACATAAATGTTAAATATTAAATATTTAATATGTCAATGTTAAACAACATACTACTGCACAAGCAGTGGAACAAATGAGAAATCAAAAGGCAAGTCAAACCATGTCTCAAAATAAAAGAAAAAGAAAACACAATATTACAAAGACTGAAGTTCATGCTATAAATGCTTGTACTAAGAAAAAAAAGTTTAGGGTGCCTGGGTCACTCAGTGGGGTAAGCATCTGACTTCGACTGAGGTCATGATCTCATAGTTCATGAGTTTAGGCCCTGCATCGACTTTCTGCTATCAGCACACAGCCTGCTTCAGATCCTCTGTCTCGCTCTCTCTCTGCCCCTCCTACACTCTCTCATGCATGCTCTCTCTCTCTCAAAAATAAATAAACATTTTTTAAAAAGACTAGAAAAAAAATCAAACACTACACCATAGGAAAAAAAAAAAGAAATTTAGCTGCAATTTAGTAGACAAAGGAAATAACAAAGAAAAATCAGAGATAAATAAAATAGAGATCAGAATAAACAATAACATAAAATTGAAAGTAATGACTTGTTTTTCCAAAAGATAAACAAAATTGGCAATGCTTTAACTACATTAAGAAAAAATAAAGAGGGGTGCATGGGTGGCTTAGTCGGTTGAGCGTCCGACTTTTGCTTAGCTCATGATCTCGCGGTTCGTGGGTTCAAGCCCCGCGTCGGGGTCTGTGCTGACTGCCAGCTCAGAGCCTGGAACCTGTTTCAGTCTGTGACTCCCTCTCTCTCTGACCCTCCCCTGCTCACGCTGTCTCTCTCTCTCTCTCCTAGAAATAAATAAATCATTAAAAAAAGAAAAAAGACTCTAAAACCAAAATGAGAAATGGAAAACAATATAACATATAATCACAGAAATATATAGTATGATAAGATTACTGTCAACAATTTATATACTAACATATCAGATAACCTAGGGAAAAAAAATAGGCAGTTCTTAAAAACATGCAAATTACCTCAATTAAATCATGAATCTTGAATCCAGGAAATAGGAAATCTTAGACCAATGAAAACAATGAAAGTTGAATTAGGAATCAAAAGTCTCACACCACAGAAAAGCCTCACACCACATGGTTTCACTGGTGAATTCTACCAAACATTTAAAAAAATAATTAATAAAAATGTTTATCAAAATCTTATATATAACGGAATAGAGGGAACGCATGCAAAAATATTCCATGAGGCCACTACTACCCTGATACCAAAGCAGGATAAAAACAATACAAGAACAAAAAAGTTTAGTCTGACCTATATAAGTAGTGCTAGTTGGACTTTTTTGACATCCATTTGCATGATAGGTGTTCCTCTGTGCCCTCACTTTCAATCTGCCTTTAGGTCTAAAATGAGTCTTTTGTAGGCTGTAGATAGATGGATCTTCTTGTTAATACATTCTAGCACTCTATGCCTTTATATTGGCACATTTAATCCATTTACATTCAAAGTAATTATTGATAGACATGTATTTATTGCCATTTTAGTATTTGTTTTGTTGTTTCTGGAGATTTTCTCTGATCCTTTCTCATCTTTGTCACTTTAGGTCTCTCCTTTGCACTCAAAAAGAATCCCATTTAATATTTCTTGCAGGACTGGTTTAGCAGCCAGAATCCCTTTAGTTTTTGTTTGTGACCATGGCTTCCTCCCCTCTGCAGCTTCTCTGATCCGTTTCTCCCTTAAAGCATGTCTCTGCACCTCCTGCTTCTTTGATGTGGCCTCTTCTTAGTTGTGGAGTTTGTTCTGTCAGTCTTTAGGCCAACTTCTGAGGTATTTAGGATGATTTGGTAGTTACTGAGTTGTGTTCATGTGAGATGAGCCTAGTGCCCTCCAACTCTATTGCTGTCTGTGATGCCTCTTTGCTAAAGCTTTCTTTCTTATCTTTTAAATTTTTATCTATTAAAATTATTTTTTTAATTTACATCCAAGTTAGTTAACATATAGTGTAATGATGATTTCAAAATAGAATTGAGTGATTCATCACATAACGTACAACAGCATCCTGAGAAGGTCCTCCTTAATGCCATTTGCCCATTTAGCCCATCCCCCTAACCAGAACCCCAGCAGCAACCCTCAGTTTGTTGTTTGCATTTAAGAGTCTCTCATAGTTTGGCCCTCGCCCTATTTTTAAATTAATTTTGCTTCCCTTATTTTATGTCCATCTGTTTTATATCTTAAATTCCACAAATGAGTGAAGTCCTATAATATTTGTCTTTCTCTGACTAATTTTGCTTAGAATAACATATCCTAGTTCCATCCATGTTGCTGCAAACAGCAAGATTTTATTCTTTTTGATCACCGAGTAATATTCCATTGTATATACATACCGCCTCTTCTTTGTTTTTTTCTTACATAGTTTATTGTCAGGTTGGTTTCCATATAATGCCCAGTACTCATCCCAAAAAGTGCCCTTCCCCTTCCCCATCACCCCCCTTCCCCTCTCCCTCACCCCCATCAGCCCTCAGTTTGTTCTCAGCATTCAAGAGATTTGAGTCTCTCATGGTTTGCCTCCCTCCCTCTCCCCAACTATTTTTCCCTTCTTCTCCCCATGGTTCTCCATTAAGTTCCTCCTAATTTATCAATATGGGCAAACATATGGTATCTGTCCTTCTCAGCCTGACTTTTTTTGCTCAGCATAACACTCTCAAGTTCCATCCATGTTGCTACACATGGCCAGGTTTCATTCTTTCTTGTTGCCATGTAGTATTCCATTGTATAAATATACCACATCTTCTTGATCCATTCATCAGTTGATGGACACTTAGGCTCTTTCCATGTTTTAGCTATTGATGAGAGTGTTGCTATGAACATTGGGGTCCATGTACCCCTATGTATCAGCATTTCTGTATCCCTTGGGCAAACTCCTAGCAGTGCTACTGCTGAGTCATATGGGAGTTCTAGTGTTAATTTTTTGAGGAACCTCCACACTGTTTTCCAGAGGGGCTGCACCAGTTTACATTCCCACCAATGTAGTGTAGGAGGGCGCCCGTTTCTCCACATCCTGGCCAGCATCTAGAGTCTCCTGATTTGCTCATTTTAGCCACTCTGACTGGCATGAGGTGGTATCTCAGTGTGGTTTTGATTTGTATTTCCCTGATGAGGAGGGATGCGGAGCATCGTTTCATGTGTATGTTGGCCATCTGGATGTCCTCTTTGGAGAAGTGTCTGTTCATGTATTCTGCTCATTTCTTCACTGGATTATTTGTTTTTCAGGTGTAGAGTTTGGTGAGTCCCTTATAGATTTTGGACACTAGCCCTTTATCTGATATGCCATTTGTAACTATCTTTCCCCACTCCATCGGTTGCCTATTAGTTTCATGGATTGTTTGCTTTGCCATGCAGAAGCTTTTTATTTTGATGAGGTCCCAGTACTTCATTTTTGCTTTTGATCCCCTTGCCTTTGGGGATGTGTCAAGTAAGAAATTGCTGCGGTTGAGGTCAATGAGGTTGTTTCCTGCTTTCTCTTTGAGGGTTTTGATGGTTTCCTGTCTCACATTCAGGTCCTTGATCCATTTTGAGTTTACTTTTGTGTATGGTGTGAGAAAATGATCTAGTTTCATTCTTCTGCATGTTGTTGTCCAGTTCTCCCAGCACCGTCTGTTAAAGAGGCTGTCTTTTTTCCATTGAATACTCTTTCTTGCTTTGTCAAAGATTAGTTGGCCATACATTTGTGGGTCCAGTTCTGAGTTCTCAGTTCTATTCCATTGGTCTATGTGTCTGTTTTTGTGCCAATACCATACTGTCTTGATGATGACAGCTTTGTACCAGAGGCTAAAGTCTGGAATGATGATGCCTCCTGTTTTGGTTTTCTTCAATATTACTTTGGCTATTCGGGGTCTTTTGTGGTTCCATACAAATTTTAGGATAGTTTGTTCTAGTTTTGGAAAAGTGCTGGTGCAATTTTGATTGAGACTGCATTGAATGTGTAGATTGCTTTGGGTAGTGATGGCATCTCAAGAATATTTATTCTTCCGACCCATGAGCATGGAATGTTTTTCCATTACTTTGTGTCTTCTTCAATTTCCTTCATAAGTTTTCTATAGTTTTCATCATATATCCCCTATGTCTTTGGTTAGGTTTATTCCTAGGTATTTTATGGGTTTTTTTGTGCGACTATGAATGGAATCAGTTTCTTGATTTCTCTTTCTTTTGTTTCATTATTGGTGTATAAAAATGCAACCGATTTCTGTACATTGATTTTGTGCCCTGCAACTTGGCTGAATTCATGGATCAGTTCCAGTAGGCTCCTGGTGGAGTGTGTTGGGTTTTCTATATAGCGTATCATGTCGTCTGCGAAAAGGGAAAGTTTGGCTTCATCTTTTCCAATTCGGATGCCTTTTATTTCCTTTCGTTGTCTGGTTGCTGATGATAGGACTTCCAGCACTATGTTAAACAACAGTGGTGACAGTGGACATCCCTGTCGTGTTCCTGATCTCAGGGGGAAAGCTCTCAGTTTTTCCCCGTTGAGGATGATGTTAGCTGAGGGCTTCTCATAGATGACTTTTATGATGTTTATATAAGTTCTTTCTATCCTGACTTTCTCGAGGGTCTTTATGAAGAAAAGATACTGTGTCTTGTCAAATGCTTTTTCTGCATCTATTTACAGGATCATAATGGTTTTTATCTTTTCTTTTGTTAATGTGATATATCACATTGATTGATTCACAAATATTGAACCAGCCCTGTAACCCAGGAATGAATCCCACTTAATCAGGGTGCATAATTCTTTTTATGTGCTGTTGGATTTGATTTGCAGGTATCTTGTTGAGGATTTTTGCATCTGTATTCATCAAGGATTTTGAACTATAGTTCTTCTTTTTGCTGGGTCTGTCTGGCTTGGGAATCAAAGTGATGCTGGCTTCATAAAATGAATCCAGAAGTTTTCCTTCGATTTCTATTTTTTGGAATAACTTGAGAAGAATGGTTATTAATTCTGTTTTAAATGTCTGTTAGAATTCCCCAAGGAAGCCATCTGGCCCAGGGCTCTTATTTGTCGAGAGATGTTTGATAACTGATTCAATTTCTTCACTAGTTGTGTGTCTGTTCAGATTTCCTGTCTCTTTCTGTGTGAATTTTGGTAGTGTGTGTTTAGGAATTTTTCCATTTCTTCTAAGTTGTCCAATTTATTGGCATATAATTTTTCATAGTATTCCCCGATAATTGCTTGTATTTCTGAGGGGTTGGTTGTAGTAAGTCCATATTCATTTATGATTTTGTCTACATGGGTTTTCTCTCTTTTCTTTTTGAGACGCCTGGCTAGAAGTTTGTCAATTTTGTTTATTTTTTCAAAAAACCAACTGTTGGTTTCGTTGATCTGTTCAACTGTTTTGTTTTGATTTCGGTTTCTATATTGTTTATTTCTGCCCTGATTTTTTATTACTTCTCTTCTCCTACTGGGTTAGGGGTGCTGCTGTTGCTCTCCCTCTAGTTCCTTTAGGCGAGCTGTTAGATCTTGTACTTGTGCTTTTTCTAATTTCTTGAAATAGGCCTGGAGTGCAATGTGCTTTCCTCTTAGGACTGCCTTTGCCGCATCCCATAGGGTTTGGATTGTAGTATTTTCATTTTCATTTGTTTCCATATATTTTTTAATTTCTTCTCTAATTCCTGATGGGCCCATTCATTCTTTAATAGGGTGTTCTTTAACCTCCATGTTTTTGGAGGTTTTCCAGACTTCTTCCTGTTGTTGATTTCAAGTTTCATAGCATTGTGATCTGAAAGTGTGCACGGTATGACCTCAATTCTTTTATATTTATTGAGGGCTGCTTTATGTCCCAGTATGTGATCTATCTTGGAGATTGTGCCATGGGCACTTGAGAAGAAAGTGAATTTCATGGCCTTAGGATGTAGAGTTCTAAATATATTTGTCAAATCCATCTGGTCCAATGTGTCATTCAAGTCCATTGTTTCTTTAGTGATTTTCTGCGTAGTTGATCTATCCATTGCTGTAAGTAGAGTATTAAAGTCCCCTGCTGTTAGCCCATTCTTATCCATAAGATTCTTTGTGTTTGTGATTAATTGTTTTATGTATTTAGGTGCTCCTATTTTTGGTGTGTAGACATTTATAATTGTTAGCTCTTTCTGACAGATAGACCCTGTAATAATTATATAATGCCCTTATTCATCCCTTGCTACTGTCTTTACTTTAAAGTCTAGTTTGTCTGATATAAGTATAGCTACTCCAGCTTTCTTTTGACTTCTAGTAGCATGATATATATTTCTCCATCCCCTCATTTTCAATCAAAGGTGTCATCCAGTCTAAAATGAGTTTTTCGTAGATAGCAAGTAGATGGATTTTGTTGTTTTTTTTTTTTATCCATTCTGCTACCCTATGTTTTTTGATTGGAGCATTCAGCCCATTTACATTCAGTGTTATTAATGAAAAATATGGGTTTAGAGTCATTGTGTCCTTTGTGGGATTCATGCTTGTGCTGGTGTCTCTGGTACCTTGCATTCCTTGCAACATTTCTTTCATAGAGTACCCCTCAGGATTTCTTGTACGGCTGGTTTAGTGGTGATGAATTCTTTCAATTTTTCTTTGTCTGGAAAGACTTTTATCTCTCCTTCTATTCTGAATGACATGCTTGTGGGATAGTGGATTCTTGGCTGCATATTCTTCTGTTCATCACATTGAAGATCTCCTGCCATTCCTTTCTGGCCTGCCAAGTTTCAGTAGATAGGTCTGTCACCACTCTGATAGGTCTCCTTTTGTATGTTAAGGCCCTTTTATCTCTGGCTGCTTTCAGAGTTCTCTCTTTGTCCATATATTTTGTCAGTTTCACTGTGATATGTCGTGCAGAAGATCGATTTAAGTGACGTTTGAGGGGAGTTCTCTGTGCCTTTTGGACTTCAATGTCCATTTCCTTCCCCAGCTTGGGGACGTTCTCTTCAATAGTTTGTTCAAGGACTCCTTTAGTGCCTTTCCCTCTCTCTTCCTCTACTGGAATTCTTATGACACGGATATTGTTCCTTTTGATTGTATTACTCAGCTCTCGAGCTCTCCTTTCGTGTTCCTGGATCAGTTTATCTCTCTTTTTCTCAGCTTCCTCTTTTTCTATAATTGTGTCTTCTAAATCACTTATTCTCCTTTCTGCCTCTTCAATCCGTGCACTGGATGCCTCTATTTTATTATGTATCTCATTTATAGCATTTTTAATTCATCACAGGTATTTTTAAGCTCCATAGTCTTTGTAGCCATAGTTTCTCTGATGTCTTCTGTGCCTTTTTCCACACCAGTGATTAATTTTATGATTATTGTTCTAAATTCTTATTCAGTTATGTTGCTTCTATCTGTTTTGAGCTGTTCTTTAGCTGTCATTTCTTCCTGGAATTTCTTTGGAGGAGAAATCTTTCATTTCATCATTTTGGTTAGCTTTCTATCTCTTGTTAGTTTTGAAAGCTTGTTATGTACTCTGCCCCATAGGGTTGCTGCTGTATTAAAGAGGGCTCTTTGACTGTCCAGGGCCTGTCTGTTCAGGAAGTGTTCTTTGAATGGTGTCTCTTGGTCTCTCTTGTTGAGACTTTGGTTATTTTATTTCCCTACTCATAGTGGCATTTGGGACTCTCCACCATGTGTACTTTGGCTTGCTTCTTGCAGTAGCCCTGGGAAAGAAAACATACAGACAAACACACAGGGAACAAAGGCACACAAACGCCCCGACAAATCCAACAAACAAGCATACTGAAAGGGAAAATGAAAAAGAAAAAAAAACTGAAAAAAGAGGGAAAAACAAAAAATTAAAAGAAAAGAAAAAATTAAAAAAATCCCCCAAAGTCAAAGGACAGTCTAAAAACATAAAACCAGAATTCCCAGCTACAAATAAAGAGCAGGGTGTATGCATTGCTGATGGAAGAGCATATACAAAGTCAAAAATGACAGGGAAGGGAGGAAGTGAAATTGGAAATGAAATGACCAGGCAGAGAGACTAAGAGGCTTAATTCAGAGAGAGAAAGAGGACAGTGTGGTTAGAGGTGAGGAGAGAGAAATGAAGATAATGTTACTCAGAGAAACTATTTAGTCTGATTACTCCAGAGAGAGAGAGATAGAAAGGTAGCGGTGGAGGTGTAGAATATACATCTAGAGAATGGCTTATATGTGACTGTTTAAGCAAACCAATGACCAGAGTGCCCAGTCCAGCAGAGGGAAGGGGTATGAATGAGACAAGGGAAAATATATCTGAATAGAAAGAACTGATCTAGAATTAATCATGACAGTGTGTCTATATTGGTCTTTCCCCAACCTCTGGTGTTAACAAAAGCAGCTTTCTGGCGGGGATGTGTGTGGTTTGGTGTAGGCGGGTCTTAGCCTCCACTGCACCCAGAGGACCACTCCCTGAGGTCCCACCTTGATGGTTGTTGGGAGAAAAATGGCGGCATCCTAGTCCTTTCTTGAGCCAGGCGTTGCATATCACTCTTTTGGGTCCTGTGCCACAGGTGTAGCCAAGGTGGGCCGTGTTCTTTGTCTCAAGCCCAGCCTCATTTCCAGATCTTAGTCCTCGAGCTTCATTGACACCGCCCTAAATATAAACCCACAGGCCGAGTCCCTCCGAGTAGTTTCAAGCTCGCCACTTCCCCCTTGGGGATTGAGCCAAGCTGGAAGAGCGGTGGAGCAGTTTCAGGCCATGCCGCTTCCCCTCCAGATTGAGCTGGAGAGCAGAGGAGCAGCTTCTCCTGGCACTGCCTGGGATCGGGGCGTCCAGCTCAAAGTCAGTTCCACAGCTAGATACCGGATCACCCTCTGTCCCGAGCTGAGGTTTTTCTCTTCTCCAGGGACAGGGACAGTTCTTTGAACAATGCAAAAGGGTTCCTCTTTCTCTGGATCTCACCGTGTGTCCTTGCTTGAGTTGTTATTTTTAGCCAATCTGACAGGTGTGAGGTGCTATCTCATTATGGTTTTGTATTTCCCTGATGATAAGTGATGTTGAGAATTTTTTCATATGTCTATAAGTCATCTGGATGTCTTCTTTGGAGAAGTATCTATTCATGTCATTTGCCCGTTTCTTCACTGGATTATTTGTTTTTTACATGTTGAGTTTTCTAAGTTCTTAGAGATTTTGGGTACTGTGCCTTTCTCTGATATGTCATTTGCAAATATCTTCTCCCAGTCTGTCTGTTGCCTTTTAGTTTTGCTAATTATTTCCTTCACTGTGCAGAAGATTTTTATCTTGATGAGGTCCCAAAGTTCATTTTTGCTTTTGTTTCACGTGTCTCTGGAGATGTGTCAAGTAAGAAGTTGCTGCAGCCAAGGTGAAAGAGGTTATTGACTGTTTTTTCCTCTAAGATTTTGATGGCTTCCTGTCTTGTTTTCAGGTCTTTCATCCATTTTGAGTTTATTTTTGTGTATGATATATGAAAGTGGCCATGTTCACTCTTCTGCATGTTGCTGTCCAGTTTTCCCAACGCTATTTGCTGACGAGACTGTCTTTTTTCTATTGGATATTCTTTCCTGATTTGTCAAAGATTAGTTGGCCATACAGTCGTGGGTCCATTTCTGCATTTTCTATTCTGTTCCATTGGTCTATGTGTCTGTTTTAATGCCTGTACCATATTGTTTTGATTATTACAGCTTTGTAATACAGCTTGACACCGGGAACTGTGATGCCTCCAGCTCTGGTTTTCTTTTTAAGGATTGCTTTGGCTATCCAGGGTCTTTTCTGGTTCCATATAAATTTTAGGATTGTTTGGTCTAGCTCTGTGAAGAATGCTGGTGTTATTTTGATACAGATTGCATTCAATATGTAGATTGCTTTGGGTAGTATTGATATTTTAGCAATATTTGTTCTTCCACTCCTTGAACATGGAATCTTTATTTCTATTTTTTTGTGTGTGTGTCTTCTTCAATCTCTTTTATAACCTTACTGTAGTTTTCAATTTATAGATTTTTTCACCTCTTTGGTTACATTTATTCCTAGGTATTTTATGGGTTTTGGTGCAATTGTAAACGGGATCAATTCCTTGATTTCTCTTTCTGTTGCTTCATTATTGGTGTATAGAAATGCAACAAATTTTTGTACATATATTTTATATCCTGCAACTTTGCTGAATTCATGGACCAGTTCTAGAAGTTTTATGGTGGAGTCTTTTGGGTTTTCCACATAGACTATCATGTCATCTGTGAAAAGTGAGAGCTTGACTTCCTATTTGCCTTTTATTTCTTTGTGTTGTCTGATTGCTGAGGCTAGGACTTCCAACACTATGTTGAATAACAGTTGTGAGAGTGGACATCCTTTTCATGCTCCTGACCTTAGAGGGAAAGCTCTCAGTTTTTCTCCATTGAAGATGATATTCATGGTGGGTTTTTCGTATATGGCTTTTATGATCTTGAGGTATGATCCTTCTATCCATACTTTCTTGAAGGTTTTTATCAAGAAAGAATGCTGTATTTTTCAAATCCTTTCTCTGTATCTCTTGAGAGGATTATATGGTTCTTATTCCCTCTTTCGTTAATGTGATATATCACATTGATTGATTTGCGGATATTGAACCAGCCCTGCATCCCAGGAATAAATCCCACTTGATCGTGGTACATAATTCTTTTTCTGTTTTGTTGAATCCATTTGTCTGGTGTCTTGTTTAGATTTTTATTTTATTTTTTTAAAATATTTTTATTTATTTATAGGAGAGAGAGAGATAGGGAGACAGAGAGAGAGAGAGACAGCGTGAGCAGGGGAGGGTCAGAGAGAGAGGGAGATACAGACTCTGAAATAGGCTCCAGGCTCCGAGCTGGCAGTCAGCACAGAGCCCGACATGGGGCTCGAACCCACGAACCGTGAGATCATGACCTAAGCAAAAGTCGGACGCTTAACTGACTAAGCCACCCAGGCGCCCCTTGTTGAGATTTTTAAAATCCATGTTAGGGAAATTCATCTGTAGTTCTCTTTTTTAGTGATATCATTGTCTGTTTTTGGAATCAAGGTAATACTGACCTCATAGAATGAGTTTGGAAGTTCTCCTTCCATTTCTATTTTTTGAAACAGCTATTTAAAAGAATAGGTGTTAAATATCCTTTAAATGTTTGGTAGAATTCCCCTGGAAAGCCATCTGGCCTGGGATTCTTGTTTGTTGGGAGATTTTTGATAACCAAATCTTTCTAAACTTTGGTCTCCTCACCTGAAAAAAAAAATGGTATATGTTCCATCTATATCCCAGGACTGACTTAAGAACAAAAAATACAAAATGAAAGTGAGATAATGCCCATTAAAGCAGTAACAGGAATAGTAGTATTTTTGCTCTCTCTGAATTCACAGTTTAAATGAAGTTGCAAATAGGACAATCACTCGACTGGATATTGAGTCCTATTCCTGTCTCTACATCTAGCTATCTGTTTTCTTAGGCAGATCACTGATACGGAAAAGCTTTATTATTTTTATTATCATTATTGCTGTTATTAGTATTAATGCCTTGAAGCATTTCTTTCTTACACAGCAGTGCCTTGTTTCTTATGGAGAATTCTTTCCTTCATTATGTGTTCACAGTGGGATGGAAAACCCAGGTGCCACCTCATATCATAGAAGCCCAATACACAGATCCCTCTCCGCATAGCCATGAGATGAGTATGTGACCCAAGCTCAGCTTATGTGCTGGTCTTACCCAAAGCTTGACTCCTGATCAAGGGAGACATGGATGGAGGTGTGGCTTGAATCCCATTGTACCCTTCCTACAAGAGCATCCCATAATTTCACCTTCTAGCCTTTTAGAGTTGCCTTTTTCTATGTCTGTTCCTCTGGTTTCCTCTCAATTCTGTCAACTCCTCATATCCTTCTGTCTCAAAAGCTTACTGATTATCCCTGATTATGTGTCCTTCTCTTCTTCAATAGTAATTACAGTGTAAGTTTTAGTAGGCACATTGTCATCCAGAGTAAAATATATTTTTCAATTTCTTTGTTTTGGCAAGTAGGTTGGGTTGTTTGATTAAGTTCTGGCCAGTGGGATGTAAGCAGAAGTGATGTGTGCAAATTCCAAAAATAGCCCTCAAGAAGAAAGGTCATGCATTATTTTTTTCTTCCTTTTCTCTACTGATTACAAAGTCAGCATAATGCGTGTACCTCCAAAGAGCATCTTAAACCATTAGGTAATATCTGGGATGGGAGTTTTGCATGATGGAAGGATATTGGTTCCCTGACCAGAGAACTATGCTAGACCTGTATTGATATTTTGAAAATTCTTGAACTTCAGAGGAAGAATAAACTTCTGTCTTTATTACTAGGGTTGGTGTTTCTGATCTTTGCACTGATCCTAGCAAATTCATTACTTTGTTTCAGTTAACCCTGGTTACTGTCTATTGCTTATGCCTCTTTCACGTGAAGGTGATAGAAAATTCAATTTAAACTGGCTTAAACAATAGGAAAAACAATATTGGCTTACAAAACTGCAAAGGCCTGAGGTAGCCAAGAATCCAGGCAAAATTCAATCAGCATTTCAAACGCTGTCACTAGAGACCAGTTTTCTCTACCATCCAGGCTTCCACGTTTCAACTTCATCTTCAGTTTCCGTATGTTGATTGTCTTTTGTCTCCAGCAACTTCCTATGGTCTTGTGAGAATGGTTGAAAGAGTTTAAGACCTTACATTTCATGCCACACTTCCTCATTGAGGAAAGAGGAAGGGTCTCCTGCAGCAGTCTCCAAAGAAAAGAGGGTACTTCCCTCCCTCTTTTCCCTCCTTCCTTCCTTCCTTCTTTCCCTCCTTCCTTCCTTCCTCCCTCCCTCCCTCCCTTCCTTTCTTCCTCTCTCTAATCCCCATAAACCTCCCTCAACAATAAGAACAACAAACCTCAGGAGTTGTATCTTTATATTTCATCGGTTCTAACAAGCTTACAGGCCTATCCCTTAGCCAATTACTGTGGATAAAGGATTAGAAATATTAATTGATTTCTATTAATCACACTCCACTCCTGAGACTGGAAAGTGGGTCATTCCCACACAACCTATGTATCAACCTATGTATCACACAACCTTAGAATAAATGAGGTGGTTCTCCACAGCAGAAGGTGGATTTATTTATCTATAAAATAGGAATAGGAATATTTATCCTGCCTACCTGGGAAGGTTGATATGATGATTAAATCCAGTAACTCAAATGAAGGTGTTTTGAAAATTATGAATTACTACATAAATATGCATAAATTGTGCATAAATAGTGCACTGATCTCTTTATTTTTTATCCGTTGAACTTTCTTACAGTTTGTGGCACCATTTTAAGAGCAGTAGTAACCTAAAATTCCATAGACTTCTTCAATTTTTCAAGACAAACATTTATGATATTATAATTTAATCTTTTCAACTACAACTGAAAATATATCTTCCATTTCCTCTGATTATAGTTTTCATAACTACAATAGTGGTATGACCTTTCTCTCCCATTAAAGTTTTAGATGTACTTCACTAAGTCAAACTTTTTGGGTAAGAAAGTAACCAGAAAACAAGAGTATTCTTTTCCCATTTTCCAACCCAGACTGTTTATTTTAGATAAAGGTATAGCCCTATTAAAATGGAATTAAAATTCTTTTTAATTGGAGGTAAATCCAAGCATGGATGAGGAGGCTGTGTGTCATGGGGCTCTGGACACCACTCCACATCCATCTCCCATCTCTCACTCCTTGCTCTCTTTTCTAAGTCTTATTGAATTTCTCCAGGCTCTTCATCTTCACCACAGTCTCTCTGTGGGCAAAAATGTTGCCTTAATGTTCCTTTGTACCTGTAAAACTCACAACAACCCTATGTACTTGCCAGTACCACCAACAGTTCCACCAATTTATTAATCCTCATACTTGTAGTCAGCTTAAATATAATTTTCTCAAGTCAGCTTTCTCTCTGGAGCTGTGAGACTTAAATGGGTCTCCCATTATGTGGCCCACCAGCATATTATGCTTCTGCTTTCACAATACTGATAGTCATTTGTTTAATTCTTATGATTCCTAATATTTCCCTAAACCTCTGAGTTCAGAGAGCATGTATTTTTCAGAACTGTATCCTCAAAGAATAGCACAATTGCTGGAGGCTGGCTCCGGCATATCCAGGGGTCCCTGAAGGATAGACAGTGTGTGTGTGGGGGAGAGAGAGAGAGAGAGAGCCTCCGAGATTCTTTCTGATCACCAGGCAGGCATCTCTGCTCTGACTGGGGCTCAACTTTATTTTATCATTAAGTGTTTGGGGAACGGCATTTGCCTTAGACAATGGTTTCTGATAACAAACTTATTTGATACGTAAGAAATTTCCCAGAACATAGATATGTAGAAGACTCATGCATAACGTTTACAATAGTGATTGAGGTAGGGGATTTAGATGCCTATCCTATGGGGAAGGAAGGCGTCTTTAGCATACCAGACAAAGTTTACAGCATAAAAAGGGTGAAGTTACTTCTCTGTGGGCAGGGGTCAACAGTTTGTTTGTTTAAGGTGGAAGTATTAAGAAAAACAGGTCTTTCAGGGAACGCGTCTCCTCTCATAATCACAAAAGAAGAAGTTCCTCAATAGGTTCCTTCACAGGGAGCAATCAGCATATACAAGGCCAGAAAATGCTCTAAGCAGAAACAAATGGGTGTGGGTGGATATTTGCCCTTAACTCTAAATTAGGCTTATAGTTCAGGGCCAGACTCAATTGTCTTTGATATGCAAGGTCCATAGGAAGAGGCTCTTTACAATCATCCACAGAGCTTTCATCTAAAATCTCTTTTGTAAAGGCAGGAATATGCTTTTCCTTATGAGGTATCTGTGTTTGAAATATTGGTCTGATATGGAATAATGTGAGGCCTCATTTCCAACATGAGCCAGTAGTAGCAGAAAGAGATACCAGTTTTCATTTCTCATGGCAGGAGCTGCGCAAACACTGCCATTTCCTTGCTGTGACTGCCATGCAGAGAGGCCGATGCAGCTCCTGGCACACAGTGTCCAAAACATAATAGTAATAAACACACAGGTATTGAATCAGTCAATTAATGAATCAACAAAGACTTATGTTGACAGAATTTATTCCTAGAGATGAAAATTGCAGAACACTACATAATAAAATGTAATATCATAAATGGCCACCTACTAACACAAGAATAGAAACTTTGATAAAGGTTTCAGAGTATGAGGAATATTTGAGCTTTAAGTTATCATTCTGACATCTTCAGTTTGATATGCTGTGTTCTCTCATCTGTGACCTCCACCTTTTAGAATTTGAACATGTTACAATTTGATTTCATGATGGTCTCATCTTTTAAAATGATCTTTTTCTAATACAAGGGATTAAGGATTATTTCTTTCGATAACATTTATCAGCATTCTCTGAGATACCTGATAATTCCCTGGGTTCAAAAAGCTGATATTCACTCACCGAAATCTTAAGATATCTCTAATCTAGCAAACCAAATCCAACCCTGGGAGGTGTGGATCCATGTGTTCCTTCTTTGATCTTATATCTTCATGGGGGAAGGATGGCAAAGAGATAAAGGTGGCAGTGCAGGAACAAGCAGCCCAAAGCAGATCATAAAAGAAGTCTGAGCAATTAACACATCTTGAAGTTGTCATTAATTTCAGTTCAAAATAAGACAGTTTTTCTTTGTCAAAGTTTTGCCTTTAAAATGGGGTGTAAGAGGTTTCTAATCCTAGGACAAGAATTCATCCATGATGGATAGATGTTTTGAAAAACTACAATGAGACAATCGGAATAGGTAGGTTGACTCAGGCTAATCGTTCAGGAGTCTCTTGTGTCCCTTTAAATCTACTTTATAAGAGGAGCATTTTGAGTTGATTTAGTGAGCTGGCTAAAACTGAATTAGTTATCAGATAACTACCTACTGTACCCTTTATGAGATATAAGGTTTAGCCACAGCTCTAGCTGCTATATAATTAATTTTAAATTTTATAAGTCATAAAAGGTAATCACAGCCCTACGAATCAACTTAGGTAGGAAGAGGATATTTAGATGTTGCACTGACACTAAGACACCTAAAGCAGGTTAATTAGGTGGCAATTAGTAAGAAGAGTGTTAATTACCATACTAGTCTTATATTATGCAAATGAAATTACATTTTAATTAACATTTAAGATACCGAACAATTCAAAATGTATGGGCAATACTAGCAATTGGCATGTTTCACAGAAGCCAAAGAAATACTCTCTTAAGTGGGAGATTTTGATCTCACTCTCATTTCTGTGCATGGATTTAGAAGTACAGCTCCATATTTTAGAGTTGACACCTGCCATACCAAAGGTAATTTATAATAGTATATGCTGCGATTATGTATGAAAGAAGAAACTCATGGTTCATTTACTTCCTTCTCTCCTTTAGCACAAGAGGAAACTATGAGTAAGAAAATATAAACACGTTGGCTAAATTTAAATGGTTAATTGGGGGAAAATCTGGATAAATATTTCAAAATACTGATATGATGGAACATCACTTGCTATCACAGAACAGCGTAAGTTTTAAGAGTCTGGTTGTGGAGTTAAACTTGTCTAGGTTTTTTCTCTCACTAGCTTTATGATGCTGGGCAAGTTACTTAACTTCTATAATCTTAAATTCCCTAACCTTAAAATGAGGATAGGTACTTACTTCATCATTCATTTGGATATATTTATTGAAATAAGCTACACAAAGTTTGGCGCAGTGACTACCACACTATGAACACCCTCAAATCATTGTCTATTGTTATTAGCAGTGGTTTCACAAAGCAAATAAATAAGTTGGCCTAATATGAGGAACTCAGAAAAGTAATCCTTTTCCCTCCCAGGAAGTCATATTGCTCAAAATTGCCTTATTAAAGATCATTTATTTTTTACTTTTGGTCAAGTGCAATGGAAGCAATGACCCTTAACCTTGTTTTCAGCCAACACCTTAGTGGGAATTAAAGTTCTAGTGATAACTGAAGACAGAGGGTCCAGTCACTTCAGACTGCTGGGACAAGTGACTCTGAGGCAAAGAAAAATGGGAAAAGGGGAAATCTAGAAAAGCAATAGGATACAAAGTAAATGTTATTGTCTTTATAATTTTGCCAAGAATGTCTTACTGGGAAAATCTAGGTTGAAAGTTTTCCTCTAAGGGTATAACCATTGACATTGGAATTATTGGGTTTGGTGGTTTTGTTTTCAAGCTGTGTAAGTATACACAAGGATAGATAGTGATTTTGGGGTATTTTGACCAATATAAATTACTTGGCTAACACCATACACAGTTTAGGCAAACGGAATTGGGTTGGTCATGCTTCTCGGTTTGCCTGAATTATCAGTATAAATGCAGTTTCCACTGCTGGCAGGGGTCTGATGCATTATAAAGAACTTTGCCCATGAGTGAAAGTGACAGAGGAGAAATGAGCAGCTGAGGCTTTGCAGTATTTTTTCTCTGCACATGTAGGAAACTGGCCATTTGAAAATCTTGTAAAAACCATGACTTACACGATTGTAACAATGGATCAGGTTCAAGAAGGGAAAGAGGGAAGTTGGCACAGGAACTCCTTAAAGAGAGCAGCACAGTTTGAACAATGCATGTATAACTGTGTTTTCCCTTGACATTTACATTGCTCAAGGCGAAATAAAACTGGAGGTTTTAAATGTGGTTGCTTCCCTCAATTTATTTCACTCACCTTTGCAGCTTTCTTCAAATCCCACCATTTACCTTCAGTTATTCTGAAGATTTATCAAGTGTATCTCATGCCACCTTCCTTTCTAGAACACTGTATCACACACTCCAACAACTTCCCTGATTGAAAGAACTAAAAGATACGATGGTGGTCCCTGCTTCCTGATACTTTTCTCCTGTGTAAGCCTCTCACCTGTAGTGTGGACACGATCTGTGATTTGCTTCTTAACCATAGGATATGGCAGTTCACTTCTGTGATTATGTTATACATCATTGTAACATTTGCTTTGCTAGGAGTCTCTTTCCTTTGCTGGCTTGAAGTAAGTGGCCATGTGGGAAGAGCCATGAGGCAAAGAACTGAGGGCAGTCTCCAGGCAAAAACCAGCTAGGAAGTGAGGTCAGCTTCCAATTGACAACTGATGAGAAACTAAAGTCCTCAGTTCTATATCACTCAAGACCTGAATCTTCCAATGTCTATAGCTGAGAAGTATATGTTTCCCTAGCTAAGCCTTCAGATGAGCACTAGCCCTAGTTGACACATTGGTTGCACCACTGCAGGGGACCCAGCTAAGGTAACTTTCTCATGACCTACAAAAATTGTGAGACAGTAAATGTATGTTGTTTTAATCTAGTATCTGTGATAATATTGTTATGCAGCCACACATAACTAACATAGTGATATTGAGTGAATTAATATAAAAATTAAAGTTTTTAATGCATTGCTGAGTGGACATAAAAATAAACCTTTAAAACAAAGTGAAAATAAGAACCATAGAAGATAAACTAGCCTTAAAGCCAGATTTCACTGTAAGAGGTTATTTTATACTCTAGAAATGTTAAGTTTTGCTTTGATTGTTGCATTGGGCATTAAGGAAAGCAAAACAAAACAAAACAAATGTAGGATTTTGCCACATAAGGAAATATAATAGGACACCCTTGGGAGTAGGGGAGGGGGGAGAAACTGATGACATCTGCTACGCTGAAAGAAGAATAAAAAGTAAATAATAAAAAGAAAGGTACAATAAGAAAATTGCTTTTCTTAAACTTGACATTTAGTGGAATGTAAACAAATAATCTAAGAATTTATATGCAAGTCTGTATCATGTAGGTTTTAGATTTACTTATATAGCATGAAAAGTCTGAGGTAGACAATGTAGTTAAGCAATATAGGTAGTACTATCGGAGATTGTCAGAAGTAAATATTAATCCCAAATTTAAATCTAAGCATTAAGGAATTCCAATAGATAAAATTCCAAAGGAAATGAGCAGTCACAATTTAAAAATTACAAAATCATACAAGGAAATGAAATATAGTGAGCAAGAGCCAGAGAAACAATAGCAATACAAATAGGAACACAAAAACTTCAGATATAAATATTTTTAGTAATACATGTTAAGTAATGTTTAATAAAGTTTTAAGTCAATAGAAGAACTTGAAAATGCGAGCGGAGAACAAAAAATAAACATATTTGAAAAATAACAAAATTGACTTTCTAGGAATGAACCACATAAAACACATTAGATGGAGAGGGAATTCATGAACTATAAAATAGGTCTGAGGATATACTCACAATGCAATCTAGTGAAAAGAAAAAAAAATATGAGAATTTAGTGACCTAGAGAATAGAATTGGGTGCATATTATATGAAAGTAGTGGTATGCAATTAAAACTACTTTAGGGGCACCTGGGTGGCTCATTTAGTTAAATGACCAACTCTTGATTTCAGCTCAGGTCATGATCTCACAGTATGTGGGTTTGAGTCTTGCATCAGGCTCCATACTGAAAACTTGGTGCCTGGAGCCTCCTTCAGATTCTGTGTTCCCTCTCTCTCTCTACGCCTCCCATGCTCACTCTCTGTCTCCCTCTCTCTCAAATATGAATAAGAAAACATTAAAAATTTAAAAAAACAAACTTGAAATAATTAAAATTACCATCAATAGTAGGATGAATCATTAGCTTAAGTATGTATTCGGTGGAAAAATGAATGGACTGCTTAGTACATGCATCAGCCTGGCTTAATCTTTAAAAAAAGATGTTTATGCATAAATTTTAAACAATGTTAGGGAAAAGAAGCATAGCTCAGAATAATATAGTAAGAGATTCTAAAACAAGCAAAAATAGAGCAAAACTAAATAATATATTGTTTAGGAATGCCTACATAAATGCTAAAAACTGCAAAAAGGTTTGTGAAAATGATTAACAGAAAATTCATGATTGTGCTCAACTCTGGTGTGAGAAATACACAGGAAGCTATAAGGTACAAATAATCTTCTGTCTCTTAATCTGCATAGTTGGAACCAGATAATCAATTTATAATTAGTTTTAAAATAATAAGACATATTTTAAACCTCTTTTATAAGTGCAACACGTTTAAAAACTTTGGAAAGTTATACTGAACCTACATCCACTACCACTTGGGACAGGTTACACTCTTACCTTCCTGATCCTTCCTCTTGGTTTTCGTTTGTTTCCAAGTATTCAGCTCTTGAGAATGTAATTGGAGAGAAGCTTTGATAAAATTCCAGATACTTTGATGAGCTGCCTATCTCTGGGCATTGCTGCCATTTCCCATGGACTGATGTGGTGAGGTGAATGAGCACCAAATGCTTTGTGAATTCTGCAATTTTCTGCTTCCTACAGCAATGTTCTCTGAACAGTATTCAAAGAATGTCTTCCTTCCTTCCTTACCTATACTCACCCCCTCTGGATATCCATCAGTGTTGTTTTGCCCAGTGAATTTTAATAAAAATAACACTTGTATTTTGTGTTAACATCTTCTCCCTAGAACTAAACCCAGAATCCATGGGGTTCACCAGGGGAAATATTTGAATCCAAAGAACTGAATTTACTCTGACTCCCCTTGACATCAAAAACATTTGTCCTTAACTGGACTACGCCTCTCTACTTCACTCCCTTTTTCCTTGTGATGCTTTTTCTTCTAGGGGATTTCAGTCTCCAACAAGCACTTTCTTCTTCCATCAAAAATGTCCAAGGAATAGGGCACCTGGGTGGCTCAGTTGGTTAGATGATTCATTTCAGTTCAGGTCAGGATCTCCTGGTTCATAGATTCGAGTCCCACTTTGGGCTCTGTGCTGACAACTTGGAGCCTGGAGCCTGCTTCAGCTTCTGGGGCTCCCTTTCTCTCTGTTCCTCCCCGACTCATGCATGCTGTGCCTCTGGCTCTCTCATAAAAATAAATTAACGTAAATTTTTTTTTAATGTCCAAAGGTGCCTGGGTGGCTCAGTCAGTTAAGTGTCCAGCTTTGGCTAGGACATGATTTCATAGTTCATGGGTTCTAGCCTTGAATTGGGCTCTGTGCTGACAGTTTAGAGCCTGGAACCCACTTCAGATTCTGTGTCTCCCTCTCTGCCCCTCCCCGCTCATGCTCTGTCTCTCTCAAAAATAAAACATAAAAAATAGAAAAAAAATGTCCAGAGCTTTTAAATGTCAGAGAATGAATCTTTTGTTAAAATTAGAAACCTGAACTATTTGAAGAATACCTTCATCCATTATTTTCAGTAATAGAACATCAAAAATATTCCAAACTTCAAAGAATAGGGAATTAGTGAAATTAATCTTGAAATATCCACATAATAGAATATTTTCATATTAATATTGGGTAGGAGAATTTAAGTAAATTAAAATATGTCAGTCACACAGATGTAAGTGTGAGTTCAGGTTTTATAGTATAAAATCCTATTTGTACGGTTGTGTGGGTATATGAGTGTACTGGCATGTATGTACATGTTGAAAAGAATGTACACAAAGATATTAACAGTGGTTATTTCTGGGTAGTGGAATTATGGGTGAAAATTACTTTCTATAAAGCATAATACATAATATTTTTTGATTTTTAATTTTCCCAATAACAGTAACATTTCTTAAAGATATTAAAAGTTGCGTTGTAATTCCTACAGTCTAACTTATGTATTTGACTTTAATAAACACATAAAAATTAATGCTGGTTTGTTTAAGTATAGTTCTTCTATCGGACCATTTTTATTAAATGGATGAGACTTGTTGAAAGAAAAATGGATAACATATAAAATTCTAAACTGCCAGTCATATTCACCCAAAGATTTAAAAGAACATCTAATTTTAGTGTTGTTCAACAGAAAGAACACTTCACTATTTAATTGCAAAACAAATACAGACCCAGTTTAAACACTGAGATTAGAATGACAGCATCATTTTTACTTTTTCTTACATAAAAAAGACAGTAAATCATAGCACAAAAGTATTTTACTGATTGTGTTAATAACAGTGATAATGTGTTTTTGTCATTATCAAATATACAAAAAAAACCCAAAAACCCACAAAAACAAACCAGTAAATTGGAATTAAGCAAATCTCCTGTTTATCAACCTTGCCTAACCAAGAAAATGTATATTATTAGTATTGCTTTTTATGTTTTTTCCTTCATTCTTATTATTTTTTAATTTATTCTAGCAAGATCTTAATCAAACCAAATACAGAAAACAAGAGATTCTAAAGCAAAAACACAATTGCAAACTCACACCTAATTACATTGGCTCAGGTCAAGTGGATCTATGGAGAAATTGAAAACCCTGCAGCTATGCTTGGACACATTTTGCCATTGTGCAAGAATAGAAGGTGCCAAATTAAAATAGAGAGGGGGAAAAAATGGAATTTTAGAGCTTTGCGATGTGAATTCAAGTAAATATCTACATTGTGTAGTAGTATATTAGATGCTTGAGCCAAGCAGCTGACATGTGTCCCATGATCTAGGCCAAGCCCTGCCAGAATTTCCTATTAAACTGTCAGTCACCATACACTAGATGTCAAAAAGGACGAAGCTGCACATTTTGTTTTCTAATTTGTTATTCCTCAGAATCACAGCACAAAATGTGCTCCCAAACATGAGTGTCCAGTAATCATAATAAAAAATAACCTAATTTGTCAATATGTAAGTAAACATATCAGAGAAATGCATACAATTAGGGAAATAAAGCTGTTGCTCCACCAATTATAAATATATAAGCATTACAATGTAAATGAATAAAAATAAGTAACACTGTTCTCAGTGTCTCTTGAAAGTACAAATCACAAACTGAAATTTAGATAACAAAATATGTATTCCTTTTGATTGCCTGTTTTTAGGAAAGATGTTTTTTAAAGAGAACAATTTGTAAGATAATTCAGTTTGGAGCACAGTCAATAGTTACACAGACAAGTAATTCCATATTTAGTAGGCCACTTAAAAAAGTCATCTTCTTATCAGTCACTGTGCTGTATACTAAATACAAAATGGTAAGAAAAAGAGAGAGGGTCCTTATCCTCTATTGTAGTGGGAAAGGCAAAATATTTCCAAATAAAGAAATTAAAGTCTGAAATAAGTGTATATAGTAGAGTGAGATCTTTTTCTTTCTCACTTGACTTTTTCTTTTACATTCCCATTTTCTTTTCTTTTTTTTTTTTTAATTCCCATTTTCAATTTTCCCCACCTTGGTCATTGTTTTGTTTGTGAGTGAATATATTGATAAAATAGGAAAAGAACACAGAGACAAAGTAATGGCATAAATAGTGGCCAACATTAGGAAGAGAAACACTGTTTCTCATATAAATGATTCCCTCTGAAAATTTGGGAGGAACCAGAACCTCCTCCTACAACAAAACCAAGGAGCTGCTGCTGTCCGATCTCTGTAAGGACAGAGGCATAGAACAGGTTGGGCACATAAAAGGTAGTATTTTGATGGAATGGAAGCAAGGGAAAGAAGACCTTAGAATGGAACTCAGAGATACCCAGCTACAGTGCAGGCAATACAGTGAATCATCTTAGTACATTCTCTGGTTTCCATGCAATGATATATTACAATATTTTTTCTTCGGTTTGTATCATACATTGCAACATACCGAAAGGCATCAAAAGTCTAATCAGAAAGTAAGTAAGACTGAAATTAGTGGGTTATAGCTAGGGAAGTCAGGGGGTGTCCTTTGAGGAAGGGGTGTTTCAGCTAAGACCTCAAAATGGGAACATTTCATAGAAAAATAGCACTGAGTTTTCTTTTGCAAAAGTTAGAAGTGATGAAAAAAAGCACAAGTTCAAAAACTAAAAAATGTTGGGAGTTAAGGAGATAGGCACAAGATGTGGTCACTGAATCAGACAGGGACAAGACCACACATTGAGGACTACAATCAGTACGTTATTCTTTACCCTGAGAGCAATGGGAAGCCTTTGGAGATTGCAAGAAGGGATGAGCCCAAGATCATTGAAACAATATATGAATATGATCACTCCACTACAGAGGGAGCTATGAGTAGAAGCAGGTAGACAAAGTGGAAGCCTATAGCATTGTCCAAGAGAGGTAATAGCCATTTGTTAGTAGTAGAGATGAAGAAAAGTAGACTCAAGAGATTTTTTGGAGGTTAATTTGACCCGAATGAATTGGGGGTGTGGAGCATAAGAGAAAGGGAGGACTTGGAGATGATTCATCACTCCTGGGATGTGTATTTGGATGAATGCTGGTGCCATTATGTAAGATGGGGAAAATGAGGCCAGAAAAGGTTTAACAGGAGGTCTTAACAAACTTAAATGCACTGAGTTGAAATGCCTTTGCAATAAAATATCCAAATAGAAATGTTGACTCTGAGGCAGAACAGTCAGGTTAAGGCTTATAGGTACACAATTAAGAGTAGAAGCAGTTTGAGATGTGGGACATGGCTGCCGTCCAGGCAGCACCTGCAATACGCTGATGCTCAGACACCAAGTAAGAGGCCAATGGAAGAATAATCTAAGAATTTCAATACAGGTTTTGCTCACTCTCCTTACCTCTGCTGCTTCCCTACAACTTTCTTAAGATCCTCCCTAAGCAGTAAGGATTATTTGAACAGAGTTGTTGAAACTTATAAGGCTCTATTTAAAATAGTAATGATAATAATAATTCATCCATGAATTCATGTAAAGTTAGAAGCAGAGCACATTTGCTAAGTCAAAAAACAGGATCGAATACATGTGAGAAATTTATTTAAGTACTACGGGTAGATAAAAAGATATGATAAAAGCGAACATTTGGTCAGTCCTTTCTTTGTAAGACCCACTATTCTGAGTATTTTAAATATAACTCATTTAATCCTCAAAACCCATGAGGTAAATAGAATTGTTCTCTTCATTTCATAGATGAGAAAGTAGAAGAATAGGATGTCTCTGTAACTTGCTCATTTGTTCAGTAGGAGACCTGATATGTGAAACCATCCAGATTGCCTTTGGAACCCATACTTTCAAACACTGTACTATCATGCAAAATAATATTTGATGTGTCTTATGATCTAGCTAAGAATATTATACAGAAAAAAACATAAAGGGCACAATGAATTGCAAAGCATCTAATTACTTAGATTTCAGAAGCCCAGGAGATTCATCACATGTACTGAAGTTTAAATTCTCCAATGATGAAGGATTTATCAGTCAGGATAAGCTAAGATAAGCTGCAATGGCAATCAACTCCAAAATATCAGCCACCTAACAGGCAGTGGCTACTTCTTGACATGGGCTTCCACAATCGCTCGGAAGGATAATAATAAGTGCAAAATCATGAATAAATTTTAAAATACACAAGTCGGGGTGCCCAGGTGGCTCAGTTGGTTGAGCGTTTGACTTTAGCTCAGGTCATGATCTCGTGGTTCATAAGTTTGAGGCTGGCATTGGACTCTATACTGACAGCTCAGATCCTGGAGTCTGCTTCAGATTCTATGTCTCCCTTTCTCTCTGCCCCTCTCCTGCTCATGCTCAGTCTCTTTTTCTCTCAAAAATAAATAAAAACATTTAAAAAAATTTAAACAGATGCCTAAAACAGACAAACATCACTATAAATTCTGATCACATTTAATTTGTCAAAGTTAGTTATATGGCCACACTTAACTTTGAGGGGAATGGGGAAGTGAGATAAATGACATATTTGTCAGTATCCATATTAGACTACTTCATTGGATTCACTATAAATTCTCATAAAAGTGTCTCCCATTGCCAGACAACCCACAGTTAAGAAGACAGTGATTCCCATGCATAGAATTGTATTCCTTGTTTCTTTCTGATGAACTCCCTTCTAGCCATAGCACTTCAACAGAGGATATCAGAGAACTATCACCTGGTTGGGTGTACTGGAAGTCAGAAATATTCATTATGAAAGAAAAAAAGTACTCCAAGATGTAATATTGACTATCAATTCAAAGACAAGAAGAAAAGGAGAGTAGAAGCAAAAATGAATGTATTAAAATACAGAAAACAATAATTAATGCATCTAAAAGATGATTCTAACTGCCAGTGACAAGACTTATTTTACTGTTGCCATGGTCCTTAGGAAGTACTATAGTAGATTTAGAAGGAGAACCCCAGCCTGATACCAATTTTATGACAGAAAAGTTGTATTCTTCTACCATACCACTTCTCTATACTTTTAAAATCAGAATTATTTGAAGGAAAGAGTCCTTCCAAATTCTTCCTACCCTGGGACACCAGAGTGCATAAGGATCAGAGCTTTACTGAACACTATGGCTTGTGGATCCTTTATCATCCAGTACCAAGAGGTCAGAAAATGACCATGAGATAAAATAATTGCTACTTTGCAACTAGGAGAAAGGTTGAATAAGATTGAGAAAGTGAACGTTATAACTGAACATGTTTAAGTAAAGCAGTTTTGACTCCTTACTCCAGTGTAAAGGGCTACACTAACATTTTACACAAAATTTTGTATTGAGGTCTAACGGAATATTTAGTCGCAATAAAAATAGTAATATAAACATACTTCTGACAGTTGTATAAAGAAACAAACTATAAAAATAAAAGTAAAAAGTAAACATAAAAAAATCCAGTTTCTGTTTCCATATATATAAGGAGCTTAGAAATGGCCATTCCATCCAAACAAATAAAATCCTAAACAAAATGACAAATCAACAACTTTATTTTAGATCTGTGAAAGAAGCAAGGTCACTGGGCAAACCACTCTCCCACAAATTGGAGAGTTAGGCAGGCAGTTATAGAGAATCCAACACACCTGAGCAGAAACCTCCGCTCACTTTTGTGTGTTTTACCTCCAGGCATCAACCATGTTCTCAAAGTAAATATTGGAGAAAAATCTTGGTATGCTTCTAGGAGAGAGTGGAGGAACGCAACCATTTTAACATAAACCAGAGCACTCTGTTCTTCTTAACAAGGAGAAACTCATTCATTCATTCACTAATTCATTCATTCAGGAGAAACTAATTAGCCAGATCCTAACCTACTGGTATTCTTATCAGACCCTACTGATCTAAGGGAAGGGCAACACCCAACTCCAGCCCACTCTAGCCATCCTATCCCAACTATGTGGAAAAGGAGGAAAAAAATGGAGAAGTTCATAGTCCAGAGGTATAAACTCACTCAAAGATTGAGATCTAATCATAGGACTAGAGAACATTTTCCCTCTCCCAGCAACTAAACACCATATTCCTAAAGGCCTAATTTATAGCAGAAACAAAAGCATTTGACAAAATCCAACACCCATTCATGATTAAAAAAAAAAAAAACACAAAAAACTCTAAGTGAAAATGGGATAGATAATTTCCTTAACTTGAAAAAGAATATCTACAAAAACCTACAGTTAATATCATACTTAATGATGAAAAACTAGTTTCCCAAAGAAAATCAAGAACAAGGCAAGAATGTTTCTTCTCACTACTTATTTCAATAGTGTATTGGAAAGAAAACTTTGTTTATAGATGGTATGTAAAAAAATCCAAAAGGTTGATGAAAAAACTTCTGCAACAATTACACTAAGGTTGCAAGAGATAAGGCTAATATATAAGTTAATCACTTTCTAAATAACAGCAAAGAACAAATAGAATTTGAAATTAAACATGCAATATCATTTACAGTAACACCACTCAAAATGAAATTTTAGGTATAAATTTAAGAAAATATGTATAAGAATAGATCTGTCCCAGAAATAGGTAGTTAGAGAGAGTCCAACATACCGACCAGAAACCCTCACTCACTTTTGTGTGTTTTACCTCCAGTTACCATCAACCAGGTTCTCAAAGTAAATAGATCTTATACATAATTTCTTAAATTTAAGAATAGATCTTATACATATTTTCTTAAATTTATAAAAGCATGATTCTCAGGTCACACAGTTCTCCTTGGGCAAATGCAACTGTGAGCAACACCACTTGGATAAAGTAAGGATTTTGCTGGGCTTTAAAAGATCCTTTTTCCATTCTTACTTTGTTTTTTGTTCTTTTGTTTTGTTTTGTTTTTGTTTGTTTGTTTGTTTTTAATCTTTCTCTTAGGTCCATCCAACCATTCCGGGCTCTGGCTACAAATCTACCTACCCACCCAGCAGAGACAAATAAATGATCACAACTTCTTCATATTCCTAAGTATTTAGGGGGAAACTAGGTGAGGGGAAGGCCACTTTCCTGGAGACATCTGAAAGCAGAACACAGCACAGGCCTGTCTGAGGTTTATTTGCAGAGTTATAGTGAGGCTTTGGAATATGGTTCAATTTTATTCTGAAGAAGTAAGATGTTGGTTTTTAAATTAGAACAAAAGATCTCTAGCGATAAAGTTTTTTTTTCCTTCAAAAATACTCAGTATAAAAGAGTGCAGTTAGTATGGACATGTCTAAGTAGAAAATTCAATGAGGATGACAATGTTTAAAGTAGAAAAATGAAAAATCCGCGTTCCTTCATCTAGTCTCAACCCCACAGATAGCCACTGTAAACTTTGTTGTGTATCCTTCTAGATTTCCATCATCATATATAAATAAACATATATGTCCAAAAAAAAGAAAATATGTATAAGATGTATTTGAGAAAAACTATAAGACATTGATAAAAGAAACCAGAGAACGAAAAAACTGAGAATTAGTTCATGTCTATGGATTAAAAGTCTCAATATTTTCAAGATATCAGTTCCACCCAAATTGACCAATAGATACAATGCTATCCCAATCAGAATCTTAGGAAGTTATTTTATGGATATTGACAAACTGATTCTAAAATATTTCTACAGAGGCAAAAAGACTCAGAATAGCCAACACAATATTGACTATAAAGAACAAAGTTGCAGGACTGACACTACTCAACTTTAAACATTATTATTATTATTATTATTATTATTATTATTATTATTAAATATAGTAATTAAGGTAGTGTCATATT